>CM070634.1:4783558-5983558 GCA_036346255.1 Ampelocalamus luodianensis
TCAGCACGTGAGACACTACAAAAGAAGGCAAGAGAGCTTCAATTTCCAGAGAAGTGATAAAAATCCCACTTAAGGTCCATATGAAAGAATAATTGTTCAATGTGACCTTTGATCATTGTGAGTCTTCAAGAGTTGCAATTCAATATTCAGAATGCAATTGAGATGCTCCCACTCACTATGATCATCATTTTTCCAGAAAATTTTATTTTCTCCCAAAAGCTCCCCTCTTACATTTTTTTTACTATATCTTCTCTCACTTTGACAATAGAGTCATCAAGGAATCACACCTTCCTCTCATCCAAAGATGACAAATGCAGAAATAGGGAAGAAGCATAAGAAAGAGCATACAGGAAATGCAATGGAGTGGCTTCATTTTTATATTATTATTTTTTTAAGTTTTAGTAAAAGAAGCTTTGGAGATTACCCAAAAGAACAGGCTAGCATTTCTATTATCTCTCAAGACATATCAAGCCTGACACAGATAGCAAAATAATGTTAAGACATATATAGCAAAGCTTGGCTAGAGAGCTCAAAATACCACTTGTTGTTGGATTAAATTACGCAATGCTTCAAAATTAGCAAGTTCAACAACAGATATCCTACAATGATAATGGCCATGTCAAAATATCATTGGAGATCCAGAAGCTAGCAAAGACCATCTTAGAGACAAAAGACCTAGATTGAATCATTTTGCTCAAGTTTTCTCAAAAGCTCAAATTTCTCAACAGATTTTATTTTCAATGAATAATGAAGTTGAGTAAAGGTCTATATTGGTGAAGAAGATCCTGTACTAGGAGCTATCCACAAACTCTTTCCAAGCTTCAACCAATTTTCACAATTTGATTTGTGCTAGATCTCAAGTCTTGTCGCGATCATCTCAAGCAATAAGCTTAAAAGAGTGGTCTAGGTCATCCAAAACTCCCCATGAGTTCATGCCTATTGCAATGACAAGCCATCTCATGAGAAAGAATTTGTGAGATCAGTTTTTTTTCCGCACAGTCTAAGCACATGAGAGTTTGAAATCTGATTTTTCATTTTGCACAGGAGCAATTACAGATTCTTTAAAGGAACAAAAAGCTCAAAAGATGTTCAATTCTAGATTCCAGAGCTAACAAAACAATTTTGATAGGACCAACATCACAAAATGATCACTAATCGTGCAACTAGCTAAAAGATCCACAAATTGCAATTTTCAGTTCAAGTTGACTTAAAGTTCTTGCTCATTTACCAAAAACTTTTCTACACATGTGAAAGCATGATAATTCTAGCAAGTCAAAGAACTAGACACGATCTTGAGCGGAATTGAAATATTAAAGCTCCTAGAGGGTAAAAAGTAAAGCTTCATCAATTTAAAAGACAAAAGCAATAAAGCTTATATTACAATGTATCTTTTTGTGATTTTCATATGAATGCAATATGATACAATGAGATGTAAGAAAGACTTAAAAGCCTAAAAAGATCAAAAAGATCAACAAGTTCAGAAAAGATCAAGAAAAAATCAGATGAACAAGGAAAGATCAGAAAAGAACCAACTCCCTCTCAAACCAACCCATAAGGGTAAATTACCCCTAACTCACTTTTCAAGGAGGCAAATCTAGTTGGGTCTAAAGGCTTAGTGAGAATATCAACCTAGGAATAGCATTATGCAGTCAAAAATTCAAATTCAAGTTTCAAATTTTTCGGCTGGTATTTTTTCTCCTATGACTGGCCGGTAAATCTTGTTACCAGCGGGCGGTATTTTTTTCCCTGGCGTGCACCAACCAGTCAACCACCAAACAAATTCTAGCTTTTCACCAAAATATTTATCTAAGACCTTGTATTTTGATTTGTGTGGATCTCAGGTACTACCAGGGTGACCCCGTTCTCAATCCTCTCACCCCCTGGGAGACCCCAATAAAGAATGTATTCTGCTTATATGGGATTGACTCAAACACTGAGGTATAATTGTGGATTCTTATTTAATTTTAAAAGCTGCCACTTTACCTTGCTTTGAACCGAATTGTCATTCATTGGTTCATGGCAGGTAGGATACTATTTTGCACCAAGTGGCAAACCATATCCAGATAACTGGATAATAACTATGTGATTTATGGGTTTGAAGGGTCCCTGCTGTCAAGTCAGATATCGTAGATCTTGATTTGAAAAGTCTGCAGTGCTCACTTCAGTCAAGTTCCCCTTATCTTTCTTTGTTGGCTGCTTCTGTGAATGGAAATCCATCTAGAGTGTCCAAATGTGTTCTTCTATAGATGTACTAGTCTTAATCATAAAATGGAACATTTGGTGAGATCATTGCTACTTTGAGATATTTCTCAGGCATTGGCTAGATTTTTAGTCCACTTACTTTATTTTTCAAATTGAAGTTTCCATTTTTGTACTTCTCATGAAATGTTCAGCAGAATTGGAGATAAAAGAGGCATGCGATGGTTCATTATATAAAGAGACTTGTAGTTTTCAGACAGGTTTCCTAACAAGTTTTGCTGGTTTAGTGTCAGTTATTCACTATTAATAGTTTTCGTGTTTTTTTATTTTTGGAAAACATTGTCAAGTCACGATTTTTGAACTCTTACGACATTCCAAGGCTTTAATTTTGGTCTTCAGAAATATTTATCTGCAGGCTCTTGTAATGTTATTTATCCTTACCAGATCAGGTAACTGTTTCTGGAAAGCCCAGCAATTCTAGCGAAGATGGAACGGTATGTATTAGGGTATTACCAAATAACTTTCCTATTTTAATTCAACCTCTTTGGTTGAACAACTAAAATTGCTTTATTTAAGCAATTGAAGAGCTGTTTCATGGCGGTATCCTACAACTCCCTCATGGTGCAAGAATTGGCTTGGGCCAAAAGTGAACATAACAAGGGGTCCACAGGTATTCTGCTTTCTGCCTAGTGGTATTATTCCCAGCATGGCGAACTTGAGGCCTGGCTATTAATATCCTTGTTTTGGCTAATCAAACTGTTGTCGACTATTTTCTTGTATATCACAATATTAATGTGCCCATCCTAGTAAGACCTCCCTATTAAATTTGCAGGCAGAACATGATGGATCGGATTTACAAACAAGAATGAATGTTGAGCACTATCATGGTCAGGATCTATTTCCAAACATGACGAGGGCTTGGCATGTGAAGTACATAACCTACTATGAAGATGCTGAAAGTATTCCAGGATGGAGAGCAGCAGTCTGGGAGCTTGACAAAGGTGCAAATCTGGAGTTTCTTTCCTAATTTATTTTTAATTTGGTTATAGTGCTTTTCCTTGTACCTGCTATTTTGCATTGATTTGCTTTAAGGGACCCCCTTAGAAGTTCTATGCAGGGGCAGAACTAGAACGAAAATGATCGAGGTTCACCACTTCACCGTACATATAACAACATATATAATTTTCAAGCAATACTGTGCTAAATAGTAATTTATGTGGCAAACATTGGCAAAATGCATCATCCGGTCTCAATGACCAATAAAAAGAGAGCAAAATGACTTAAAATTCTTAAGGAAAAAAAGTATAATGATAAAATAAAAAATAAATACATTACCTTTTAGTATTTACGTTCTTTCAAGTTCATGAAACGACGAACCACAACATTAGTAGCACTATCTGACGCTTTCCTTTTTAGAAATTTTTCCATAAATTTACTTGCCACTTGCCAATTATTTGAAAACTTTTCCATAAAATATTAGAATCATAGCATGTTCAGCAGTTGAAGAACAATATATTAAAAACATACGTCTAGGAGCAGAAACATACTTACTTGACATTATAGCAAAAAGACTCTTTAAGTCAAATCCAAAGCATGGTCCAATATGAGCACATCGATGATGAATATCACTTGCAGTTTTGCCTCCGATTTGCAACGAACTAGGCTGGTATTCCAAAAACACAAATTCAAACCCGAAGTATTAACCCTACATTTCAACAAAATCAACTAACAATCATCACATTGAAACCATAACTTACAAATTTAGCCTTTTTGCTTGAAAGAAATCGGAAGAACCGAAGATGTGGGACATACTCCATGTCGATTCCGCGATTCGTGACTTAGTCCTTCCGACGGGCTACTGGGCGAGGGACACCGCGACCGTTGTGGGCGATGGCCGAGGCCTTCCTCCAGAATCCGCACTAGTGGCTGTGGCCACCGTCTACCGACTAGGCGAGGTGAGGAAAATTGTGAACCGCCGGGGCCGAGAGGGAGAAGAATAGATGTGGACTCCATAGCCACGCGACACACTCACGCAAGACGTGACTGGGAAGGACATGTGCGGCTTCTAGTGCTGGGTTGCTGGATTTGATGCATGCAGACATGCAAGTGCTATTGTGTTGTGCTGACTGCTCATGTCAACTGGGGCGCACTATTGCGTCACCCATTCGTCTTGACCTAGTTGCGGCCAGTGACAGCGGAGCAACGAGATTGCAAGAGAGCAAAGGTTGGGCTGAACCGGGGTGCATAGCTTTTGGGTTACGGGGTGCACGTATAGTATATATAGGCTAATATCTGCTAATTTTTTTTTTGACCCGGTTGTAAGATCGAGCAGGCCGACTAGAGGGGGGTGAATAGGCGTTTTAAAACTTTTATACGCTAAAACCGATTTCTAATGCGGAAGATAATATAAATACGGTTTTGCACAATTAAGACCTAAAAACCACTAGTCTCAACTAAGTGCTCCAACAATACAAGTCTAATTATAATAATCAATTGAGCATGAACTTGTGAGCAATTCAATTTAGGCAATGTAAATGGCACATAGCTAGGCAATCATTCATACACAATAGATGAGCAACTTAATTATATGAATGTAAATTGCAATAAGGTAAAGCTCAAAAATGCAAACCACAATTGACACGGCGATATTTTTCCCGTGGTGATCGAAGACTTGCCGGTCTCCCCTAATCCACGTTGAGGTAAGTTCAACCTTTTGGATCGGCTCCAAAACGCGAGGCAACACCTCCGAGGTAAGTCAAAACCACTTGGACCGGTTCCAACACCTCTAAGTGAGTTCAACCGCTTGAACCGACTCCAACTTGAACTTATCACCTCAATCCACTAGGGTTGCTCTTACTCCGCTCCGGAGATGGCGAGCACCAAGCCACTCACAAATCGCCCGGGTCTTCTCACAAGCTTCACTTGAGAAGATCACCGACGCACAACGCCTCCACACCGTCTAGGTGTCGGCAAACACCAAGAGTAACAAGACTCAACTTTCACTTGAACCAATCAAGTGCCAAAGCTCTATGGATAAGCAATCCACAACCTAATGCAACACATGCACTTAGGGTTTGCTCTCAATCACTCACTAAGTGCAACACATGCACACAAGAGTATGAGAGGCTTGCTCTTAGCTCAAAGAAACTCAATGGGGCACCAGCAACTCTTTCTCACACAACCAATATGGGTATTTATAGCCCACACACAAAAAACTAGCCGTTGAAAAAGATTTCAGAGAATCGACAAAACCGGTCGATCACCAACTAATGGCGGTCGGACCGCCTGCGAAACTAGCCGTTGGACTCACAATCGGTCCGACCGCCAACCAACGGCGGTCGATCACGCGCGGTCGATCCGCCGAGAGGGGCGGTCGGACCGCCAACCGAAAGACCGAGCAAAACCGAAAACATCTCTTCCGGAAAATTCATACCGCCAAACAAATATCGGTACTACCGCGACTCTGGTAGTACCGTTTCAAACTTCCGGTACTACCAAGACTTCGGTAGTACCGTTTCTTCTGGCACACGAAAATCGGTCGATCGCCCAACCCATGGCGGTCGGATCGCTACCACGATCGACCGCTACGAGGCGGTCGGACCGCCAAGAAGCAAGGCAAGACTAAAATGACTTTGTACATTTGTCTCAACTCAATTTGCAAAACATATTTGCCAAATTGATGCAACATGTACATAAAGATGAAAGCTAGATTCTCAACAAGTTGCAAAACACATTTGCCAACTTTTAGAATCATCGCCACAAGGAATAAGGTACATGGACTTAAACCGTTTGCAAAACACATTCGCAAACTAAAGTCACATGCTACAAGGAATAACCATGAACCAAAACTATTTGCAAAACGCATTCGCAAATATAGGCAACATGTTAAGTTGAGCTAGAGCAAACACAATGAGCGATCAACACAAGACTAACTCAAGTTACTAATTAAGACCCCTCTTAATAGAACGGCAACCTATACTAGCAATCCGGTCTCCAACCAAACACCGAGACCGGTAAAAGACTAGGAACAAATTCTTAGCCCTAGCTAGTCATACATTTTCCTTGCGCAACCACTTGAAGCTTGATGACGCATATCCTTGCTTCAAGTCTTGACATACATCAACTCATGATGCACTATTCACTTGACTTCCATCAACACATGATGAATTCTTCTTGTCTTGATGATCAACTCATGATCATCTCCTTTACTCCAAGCTCTTCACTTCAATATCATCAACCCATGATGATGTTCTTCTCTTGATATCATCAACACATGACGATATTCTTTTTCTTCATAAACTTGACTTGATGACGATCAACTCATGACGTCATCCAAGTCTTCAATCACACAGAACATAACCTATTTATCCATCTCAAGGAGAAATGTTAGTTCCACAATATGATTATCATTAATTACCACATCATACCATTAACTCATAATGGTTGGGACAAGATACCACAATCTTTCCCTCTTTGGTAATTTATGATAATCACTTCAATAGCAAGTAATTGAATGTAATTGGTATGAGTATATATAAACTACATAAGTTATGTATACTCAAAAGATACATGAGCATATATGAACTCCGCAAGTCTCATATGCCCATATGAATATATACGACTACACAAGTTGCATATATTCAAGGATATGAGTATATGAACTACGCAAGTCTCATATGCCCATACGAATATATATGAACTACACAAGTTGCATATATTCAAGGATATATTTCAAGGTAAAGATCCTTAATATATGTGGACAAAGGAATATGGATCAATACTAATGAAACCACAAGATATAGATTGAACTCCCCCTAAATGTGTGCATACACGAGTGTATAATTAAGACATATGCACATATACAAGTTTTCCTTTTTGGTGAAGTTCAACCTATATAATGGATCCGAGGAATGCAACAAGATATAATAAGATGTTGAATGCATACCTCTTTGATCTTTAAATCCAACTGAGACTAAACAATTTGTATGACAATAGAAGTGTTAGTCTTATAAAGATTTGTCATTTGGAAAGCATACCTTATTTGATTTTTACCTCTTTATCTATTTGAGACTAAACAATAGATGTATCAAAAGAGTGTTAGTCTCATAAATAGATTTGTCATCTCCAAAACGCGAGGCAACACCTCCGAGGTAAGTCAAAACCACTTGGACCGGTTCCAACACCTCTAAGTGAGTTCAACCGCTTGAACCGACTCCAACTTGAACTTATCACCTCAATCCACTAGGGTTGCTCTTACTCCGCTCCGGAGATGGCGAGCACCAAGCCACTCACAAATCGCCTGGTCTTCTCACAAGCTTCACTTGAGAAGATCACCGACGCACAACGCTCCACACCGCCTAGGTGTCGGCAAACACCAAGAGTAACAAGACTCAACTTTCACTTGAACCAATCAAGTGCCAAAGCTCTATGGATAAGCAATCCACAACCTAATGCAACACATGCACTTAGGGTTTGCTCTCAATCACTCACTAAGTGCAACACATGCACACAAGAGTATGAGAGGCTTGCTCTTAGCTCAAAGAAACTCAATGGGGCACCAGCAACTCTTTCTCACACAACCAATATGGGTATTTATAGCCCACACACAAAAAACTAGCCGTTGAAAAAAGATTTCAGAGAATCTGGACAAAACCGGTCAGACCGCCAACTAATGGCCGGTCGGACCGCCCAAGCGAAACTAGCCGTTGGACTCACAATCGGTCTGACCGCCAACCAACGGCGGTCGGATCGCCACGAGGCCGATCGCCAGAGGCGGCCGCACCGCTCAACCGAAAGACCGAGCAAAACCAGAAAACATCTCTTCTGGAAAATTCATACCGCCAAACAAATATCGGTACTACCGCGACTCGGTAGTACCGTTTCAAACTTCCGTACTACCAAGACTTCCGTAGTACCGCTTTCTTCGGCCAGTACACACGAAAATCGGTCGATCGCCCAACCCATGGCGGTCGGACCGCTACCACGGCGACCGCTACGAGGCGTCGGATCGCCAAATCGGCAAGACTAAAAACAGACTTTGTACATTTGTCTCAACTCAATTTGCAAAACATATTTGCCAAATTGATGCAACATGTACATAAAAGATGAAAGCTAGATTCTCAACAAGTTGCAAAACACATTTGCCAACTTTTAGAATCATCGCCACAAGGAATAAGGTACATGGACTTAAACCGTTTGCAAAACACATTCGCAAACTAAAGTCACATGCTACAAGGAATAACCATGAACCAAAACTATTTGCAAAACGCATTCGCAAATATAGGCAACATGTTAAGTTGAGCTAGAGCAAACACAATGAGCGATCAACACAAGACTAACTCAAGTTACTAATTAAGACCCCTCTTAATAGAACGGCAACCTATACTAGCAATCCGGTCTCCAACCAAACACCGAGACCGGTAAAAGACTAGGAACAAATTCTTAGCCCTAGCTAGTCATACATTTTCCTTGCGCAACCACTTGAAGCTTGATGACGCATATCCTTGCTTCAAGTCTTGACATACATCAACTCATGATGCACTCTTCACTTGACTTCCATCAACACATGATGAATTCTTCTTGTCTTGATGATCAACTCATGATCATCTCCTTTACTCCAAGCTCTTCACTTCAATATCATCAACCCATGATGATGTTCTTCTCTTGATATCATCAACACATGACGATATTCTTTTTCTTCATAAACTTGACTTGATGACGATCAACTCATGACGTCATCCGAAGTCTTCAATCACACGGAACATAACCTATTTATCCATCTCAAGGAGAAATGTTAGTTCCACAATATGATTATCATTAATTACCACATCATACCATTAACTCATAATGGTTGGGACAAGATACCACAATCTTTCCCTCTTTGGTAATTTATGATAACCACTTCAATAGCAAGTAATTGAATGTAATTGGTATGAGTATATATAAACTACATAAGTTATGTATACTCAAAAGATACATGAGCATATATGAACTCCGCAAGTCTCATATGCCCATATGAATATATACGACTACACAAGTTGCATATATTCAAGGATATGAGTATATGAACTACGCAAGTCTCATATGCCCATACGAATATATATGAACTACACAAGTTGCATATATTCAAGGATATATTTCAAGGTAAAGATCCTTAATATATGTGGACAAAGGAATATGGATCAATACTAATGAAACCACAAGATATAGATTGAACTCCCCCTAAATGTGTGCATACACGAGTGTATAATTAAGACATATGCACATATACAAGTTTTCCTTTTTGGTGAAGTTCAACCTATATAATGGATCCGAGGAATGCAAAGAAGATATAATAAGATGTTGAATGCATACCTCTTTGATCTTTAAATCCAACTGAGACTAAACAATTTGTATGACAATAGAAGTGTTAGTCTTATAAAGATTTGTCATTTGGAAAGCATACCTTATTTGATTTTTACCTCTTTATCTATTTGAGACTAAACAATAGATGTATCAAAAAGAGTGTTAGTCTCATAAATAGATTTGTCATTAATAACCAAAACCCCATTAACGCATAATGGCGGGTCTAGATTCTTCAATCTCCCCCTTTTTGGTAATTGATGACAAATCATTTATCAATAGCAACATTTGGATATTATCAACATATATTGAGTAATTAAACTATTGAAATGTAAATCATGCATATAATGTATTCTTAAAGCACCCGAAGGAGACATGCAAAATATTTGATACACAACCAAATGTGGAAAGATATTGATCCATCATTCTCCCCCTTTTGGCATTAATCACCAAAAACTTAAATCAACCTTAAGCCAATTGAAAGATTTTGCATAAACAAGAGCTTGGCAAGAGAATGCATTTTATTTAGATCAAATAAACATTCTTCCCTTTTAAAGACAGGTTGGGTTCTTAAGAAAATTTTGAAAGTTTCTGCAACCAAGAACGAAACAGAGATAAAAACTCCCCCTAAACATGTGCATTTAAGATCTGAAAGGAATACATGCACAAGAAGATTTTATAAAATTTTGACGAAGTTTTCTCTAACCAATGAATCCAAGGAAGCATGACAATTTATAATCGAGATAAGAATATTCATGCAACAATAATAAGGATTCAATTAATAACATAATTCAGACAAGGATAAAGAACACAATTCATAACATTAACAATCACATATCCAAGAGGCTGATAGCAATTAACGATTATCACAGGGTACAATAAGCTCATAACAAATAACAAAAGATAACAATAAAGAGCTTATCCCACAAAACAAGGTCTATTGACCTACATATGAAAAGATAGAACAACTAAGATGGAGGACCCTCTGTCGAAGATGGGGCAGCAGCTGATGTGGATGGAAGATCGTCCTGCTGAACGCCTGAAGATGTATGACGACGACTCCCAAACCTCTGATAAACAACTGGTACATACTGCTGATGATACTCTGTGAGTCTCGCATCCATACGACTGACCCTCAAGTCCAAAGTCTCCAACCTAGCTGAAGTCTCTGCATGCATCTGATCATATCTCGCATCCATGCGATCAAACCTAGCATCCATACTCGTCAAAGGTGCAAGATAGCCGCCAAGATCGCATCCTGCTCCCGAGGAGCTCGCGACTGGAGGTCCCCGAGAGGATGATCCACGCTACGGATGTCAAGAGGAGGTGGAGGGGGCACCTGAGGAGGAGGAGCATCTCTAGGTCTGTACTCCTTATGCTCCATATCACAGTCCTGATCAAAGTCTATCTTGCTCTGAATAAGCTTCATAATATAGGGAGCAAAATAAATGCTCTTGGTCTTGTCTCCTTGGAGGTAGCAATCTCTAATGATCAGTCCATCACATCAATCCTTGTGCCATCCATAATATATTTTATCACATTCTGCATGCCCATGTATCTCATCATTGTTTCCACTCCTAGGAAAGAATGATGCTCTCATGATCCTATTAATAACACTGGGAATAGGAAGGAGTCCAGTTACCTTTCCACGCACAAACAGATTTCCTGGATCATAGAACTCATCCACCGAGTGAGGTCAAGAGATTCCTGAAGATGTACCTTTAAACCACTCGAATCTCCTAAGCTCAGGGCACTTATGAACTCATCTTTACTAGCTTCCAACTTTTGATGTCCAGTCATCCATTCAAGATGGTCATGATCGGAGAAACATAGATCGTAGCATAAAAGCGTCGATGGCTTTTGCATGAAAGTTGCACTGTAAAGAGACTAATGATTCCAATCTGACAGCTCTAAACAATCTAAGCAGACCATTATAGACTGGATTCTTGCCAATGTAGCTCCATTTCACAAAGCGATGATTAGCAAACTTTTTCTTAGCATAGATTATCTGATAGATATGATGTTGAAATAAAGTGTGGAACATACCCATGGTTGCATTTCTAGGAAATATGAAGTGATTAATGTGCCTTAGAATTGTATATTGTTCACTCTTAATAGTAGACACATCAAGTCCAATAAATTGACTTTGATCACGAGCAACATCTTCATTATCATCCTCATCATCATCCTCATCCTCATACTCATTGTCACTGCTGTTATTGTCACTGTTGTCATCGCTTGCACTTTCTTCTTCTTCTCCAACTTCTTCTTCTACATCCTCCATTTGTTCATCTCTAGAAGAGGAAGGAGGTGCAGGGCGAGACGTAGTCCTCTTGACCGGCGTAGTCACTGAGATAAGATAGCAAAGAATATCAAAGGAGTTTCAAAGAATGAATTAACAAGCATTCATAAAGCCATTTCGATCCATCGCTTATTGTCACAGCGTCGATCACGCTCGCCGGCGGTCGGACCGCCCGAAGGATCGGTCGACCGCCATCATGCGGTGAGTCGACCGCCAATGACAAAATGATATCCAAATTTTGGAAGAATCCAAAATCTTCAATTTTTTACAATGGCATCATGAGTGGTTGTTAATACAGTGGAGGCTAGACCTTCTAGAAGAGTATCCATAATGGGCTCCCGTTAAGGCCCAAAACAAACGGGTCACACACGCACGCATTTTAAAGCGCTGTCTTCATCTCCTCTTGACCTAATCCGCTTCTCCAACGCACCGTCTTGCGCCGCGGGTTGGCAAAAACCAAGGCGGTAACCAAAATTACCAAAATACCAGGTCCTTCTCAGAAGGCGAGTCACTCGCGGCACTCGCTCGCCACGTATAGGTTGATCCAACGGCTCTCATCATGTCGGCAAGTCTCTCCCATCCGGCTCCCACCGAAACCACCATGACACTTGCACCGACCCCCGCGCCGCTTGATCCAACCAGTCGCACCGAACTGCCCGTTCGGTCACCTTTGTCCATCTTGCACCATACTTGAGTCCAATGACTTCAACCGCATCGCCGATCGTTCAACCTCACTCTACAAGCCTAGTCCCGATCATCCTCGCCGTTGACCGTGCGTTGACCACCAAGCAACTCGCACAACAATAGACAAGCAAATCGAAACCGGGAACAAGTTCTTCACAACTTGACCCACGTTAGTCAAAACATGCATCATGCAACACATATGCAATGAAACCCATGAGATTGACCTAACAAACAACCATCGCCGCCACACGGGCCGACGAGTTAAGTGAAAACCGGTCGACCGCCACCCTTGGCCGGCTCGATCGCCATCACGGCCCGATCGCCAACGTAAGGCCTGGCCCGACCGCCACCAAAGGACTTAGCCAAAATTTCAGACCAAATCCGCAACCTCTCGGAAATTTAAAACGAATAGAACTTTTGTCCGAGGCTCCAAAATTATGGGACTAAGAGTAGTAGAACCTCCTCTCTTGCCTACACCTCTATTTTTGGCCCACCCAAAATCCAAACTTCACTTAATGGCCGGTCCGACCGCCAACAGGTTTGGCCGATCGCCACACCGCCGGTCCGACCGCCGCTGGCGGTCAAACCGCCAGTGCTCACCAACAAACCAGCCCAAGATAGACCGGTCGATCGCCACCATGGCGGTCGGACCGCTGAGACTGACAGAACTCGAACTTTGCCGAAACTCGTGTTTCGCAAACCTTCAACGCCATTGCCAATTGTCACATCATCCTAAGATCATGAGCATATCCCCATGATATCCACAATCTCCCCCTTGATGAACACATTGGCAATTTCCAACAAATGCAAATTTTGAGGTTTGAAAAGTAAAAACTCGACGTTTTCGCGCAAAGGCACAACTTGGTCCATATGCAAGAGAAAGCAATGGAAATGACCAAGCTGGCTGCAGAATAGTATAGACAAGTGAGATAAGGCAAAAGAAAGCGAGAAAGCTTCATTTTCAGAAAGAGTCAAAATCTCACTTAAGGTCCATATGAAAGAACAATTGTTCGATATGACCTTTGATCATCGTGAGGCTCAAGAATTGCAATTCAAGTTCAGAAATGGCAATACGATCAAACGAATGCAAATATGAAACTCCCCCTCACTATGATCCTCAGATTTCAGAAAATTTCAAAATCTCCAATTTTTCCCCCTTTTTAACACTTTTATATCTCTTCCCCTTTATACATATCGGAATATCTTCTCCCCCTTTGACAATGGAGTCATCAAGGAATCACACCTTCCTCTCGTCCAGAGATAATAAATGCTGAATGAGGGAAAAACATAAGAAGGAGCATGCATGAAATGCAATTAAGTGGCTTCATATTTTTGTATTTTTCAATTTTTGATTACAAGAAGCTTTGGAGATTACCCAAAAGAACAAGCTAGCATTTCTAATATTGCACAAACACCATATCAGCCTGAATGCGCTAGCAAAATCATGATAAGACATATATAACAAAGCTAAACCTAGAAGGCTCAATATAAAGCAATGAATTTTAGCATTTTAAGCAAAGCTTCAAATCTAGCAAGTTCATCAACAGGGATCCTAAGATGATACTGGTCATGTCAAAATGTCAATGTGAGATCAAAAAGCTAACAATGACCACATTAAGAGACAAACAGGTCCTGAATTGAATCATTTTGCTCAATTTGTCTCAAGCACCTATTTTTCAACAGTTTTTCATTTGCAATGAATATTGAAGTTGATTAAAGGTATATCTTAGTGAAGAAGATCCTGGACTAGAAGTCATCCACAAACTCTTCCTAAGCTTCTACTAGGGCGACAAATATTGAGGTTCATGTCAGTCTTGACAAGCAGTCCCCATGAGATCGTCTAGATCATCAAACTACCTCCAAGTTCATGTCTATGACATGCAGTCTCGTGAGAGTAGTTTGGCACATTTTAAGCACAAGACAATCTTTAAATTTGATTTTTCATTTTTCACAAGGGCAGATTTAGATTCTTAAAAGAACAAGAAGCTCAAGTAATGATCAATACTAGATTCAAGATCTAACACAACAATTTTGACAGGGCCAATGTCACAAAAGGAGCACTAATTGCGCAACTAGCTAAAACATCCACAAATTGCACTTTTTAGTTCAAGTTGTCTTAAAGTTCTGACCCATTCAGCAAAGACTTAGCTACACATGTGAAAGCATGATAATTCTAGCAAGTCAAAGAACTAGACATGGCATTGAGCAGAATTGAAATACTAAAGCTCAAAAGGGTAATAAGCAAAGCTTCATCAATTTTAAAAGACAAGCATAAAAGCTTATATTACAATGCATCTTTTTGGTTTTTCATATAAATGCAAGATGATACAATGAGATGCACAAAAACTTAAAAAGCCTAAAAAGATCAAAAAGATCAAAAGAAAATACCACTAGAAGAAGGTATCAGAAAAGCTCAGATGAACAAGGAAAGTTCAGAACAGAGCCAACTCCCCCTCAAACCAACCCGTAGGGATAAATTACCCCTAACTCACTTTTCAAGGTGGCAAACCTAGTTGGATCTAAAGGCTTGGTGAGGATATCAGCCAACTGAGCTTCAGACTCCACGAAATGCAGCACAATATCACCCTTCTCGATATGGTCTCTAAGAAAGTGATAGCGAATGTCTATGTGCTTGGTCCTAGAGTGTTGCACAGGGTTTTTAGCAATGTTAATAGAAGAAGTGTTATCACAGAAAAGAGGAACACTATCAAAAGCCAACCCAAAGTCCTTAAGAGTGGACACCATCCACAGACCGACTACAAAGAACTAGCAAAGCTACATATTCAAATTTTTCAAAGATGGATTGTGCAATGAAGACCGCTTCCTAGAAGACCAAGAGACAAGAGAAGTGCCTAGGAAGTGACAAGTGCCTGAGGTACTCTTCCTATCTAGTCGACAGCCCGCAAAATCAGAATCAGAAAACCCCCGAATGGACAAGGACGAAGAGCAGGAAAACCAAATGCCATACTGGAGGGTAGAGTGTAAATACCAAGATGCGCTTAACGGCTTGGCGATGGGAAGTCCTGAGACGCTCAAACCTCGCATGCAGGCAAACCGCGAAGTGGATGTCCGGTCTTGAGGCCGTCAGTGCGAAGGAGCCAATCATGTTTGCGGTACTCGCGTTGATCCACAGCTTCTCCTTCCTCATCTGGATCCAAAATAGTCGAGGTCGCCATGGGAGTGGCGATCGGCTTGCAGTCACCCATCTCGAAGCGCTTCAGCAGATCCTTAGTGTACTTCGTCTGATGGATGAAGATCCCTTTCTTGCATTGCTTGATTTTAAGCCCCAGAAAATAGTTGAGTTCTCCCATCATGCTCATCTCAAATTCCCTAGACATGGTATCAGAAAAACTGGAAACAAGAGCATGAGAAGAACCACCAAAGATAATATCATCTACATAAATCTGAGCAAGCAGGAAGTCATTTCCACGCCTAAGGATGAACAGGGTCTTGTCTACCTTACCCATCTCAAAATCATTCTTAAGCAGAAAGGTTTTAAGTCTATCATACTAGGCTCTAGGGGCTTGCTTAAGACCATACAAGGCTTTGGATAGCTTAAAAACATGATGTGGATGTTTGGGGTTCTCAAAGCCTGGGGGTTGCCTAACATACACTTCCTCCTCTATAAAACCATTCAAAAAGACACTCTTAACATCCATCTGATATAATCTAAAGCCCTTAGAAGCAGCAAATGCAAGCAGAATGCGAATGGCTTCCAATCTAGCAACATGAGCAAATGTCTCATCAAAATCTAACCCCTCAACTTGGCTAAAACCCTGAGCTACCAACCTAGCCTTGTTTCTAACCACAGAACCGTCCTTATTTTGTTTATTTTTGAACACCCAACGGGTTCCTATCACATTATGACCACTAGGAGGCTCTACTAGGTTCCAGACCTTATTCCTCTCAAAATTCTCTAACTCCTCATGCATGGCATTAACCCAACTAGAATCAGATAAAGCATGTGATATATCGCGGGGTTCGAAAGAAGCAACAAATGCAGAATGAGAGTAGAGACTTGGATCGTGATACCTGGAGCGAGTGACTCGCTCATGAAGACTACCAATCATCCGATCCGAGGATGACGCCTCAATGTGAAGTGGAGCGCCGGGAGACAATATCTCCTCAACCTCCGCAGTATGGCGATGAAGAAGATGCGGCAGAGCCTCAATTGGAGGTGAAGCGATCGAGCGGTGTTCGGAGCTTGGACAGAGCCTCAACAAAGCGCAGTGGAGGATAAGTATCAGCTTCGTCATCATCTTCCTCCACAAAAATGCTTTCTGTCACTTGTGTATCACCTGAAACGTCGGATCTAGCTCCAGGGTTAGTCTCATCAAAAGTGACATTGCATGTCTCTTGGACAATGTTAGTTTCAACATTAAAAACCCGAAAACCTCTCGAATGTGCAGGATAACCCAGAAATAAACCATCAAAAGTCCTTGATTCAAATTTATCTAGGTTTCCTGTCTTGAGAATGAAACACTTAGCTCCAAAAACTCGAAAATGAGAAACAGAGGGTTTTCTACCAAATCGAAGCTCATAAGGAGTCTTGCCCAAAGATGGTCTCAAGAAGACACGATTTGCAATATGGCAAGCTGTAGCAATAGCTTCGGCCCAAAATCTCCTCGGTGTGATATACTCATCTAGCATCGTCCTAGCCATCTCGACTAAGGTTCTGTTCTTCCTTTCCACAACGCCATTCTGTTGAGGAATGTGTGGAGAAGAGAACTGATGCTCAATTCCGCGCTCAGCACAAAAAGAGGCAAACGAGGCATTCTTGAACTCCGTGTCATTGTCACTGCGGATTGCTCTCAAGGCACCAGAAAGTTCAGAAGCCAAACGAAGAACAAGATCACGATAATGACCAAAAGCTTCATCCTTCGAAGCAAGAAAGAATACCCAAGTGTATCTCGAAAAGTCATCAACTATGACAAGAATGTACCACTTGCCACCAATTGACCGAACCCTAGCAGGACCAACAGTATCCATATGAAGCAATTGTCCCGGTCCGTTAGTCATGACCAAAGTCACTGAAGGGTGTGAGGCGGCAACTTGCTTGCCATGCCTACAGGGCGCACATACAACATCCTTGACGGCTTTGAGTTTAGGCAAACCTCTCATGAGATCAAGGTTGCTAACTCGCGTCAGATGATCAAAACCAATGTGCCCCAAACGTCGGTGCCAAAGCCAGAACTCAGAAGAAGGTGTAAACAAACATTTAAGAGAACCAGCAAGAGATTCAGAAAAATCAGCTCCAAAGATCCTAGCAACTCTATAAATCCCAAAAACGAGCTCACCAGAGGAATCAAGCACCCGACAAGCATTTTTCTTAAATATAGTCTCATAGCCATCATCAAGAAGCTGTGAGACAGAGAGTAAGTTAAACCTGAGCTTGTCCACAAGGGCGACGTCCTTTAGGATGAAATTGTCGTTCACCCTGATTGATCCCGTTCCTTCAATCCGCCCTTGAGTATTGTCTCCAAAGGTGATGAGGACATCACCTATCGACCGCGTGAAGGAGGTGAACCATTTTGAGTCTCCGGTCATGTGGCGTGAACAGCCGGAGTTGATGAACCACGTGTCCTTCCTTCCGCGGCGATCCTGAAAATCAAGGCACAAAAGATCGATGTGTCTCAATACTGGGGTTAGTTAAACATGACTTGGGAACCCGATCGAGACACACGTCTCATGAGTAGTATGCAAAGCGTATGCTATCCTTGATTCTATTTGAAATTCTGTTATGAGCAATGGTGACTCTAACATGAGAATTATCCTGTCTAGGAGCATGAGAATGATTAGCATGTGAAGCAAATCCTAGACTAGGTTTCTTCCTCTCTAAATTACCATGTCTCACAAAAGCTCTAGGTTGATTAGATGACATTCTAGCAATATTTTTCTTAGCATTTTTCAACCTACGCCAACAGAACTCAACCAAATGCCCATCCTTCTTGCAATAGGTGCAATGGTACTTGGTACCACTGGGAGAAGCACCTTTTGACTGAATAGATGGTTGGGCAAAACCTGCAGATTTGAAAGTGATCTTTGCAGGTTGGGTATCAAATTCAACTAAGCCATTTTTCAAAATTTGAATGCCACTAGATTTGTCTTGGGCAAAGTTGTATCATAACCCTTGCTTCTTATAAGGAGTTTTTGCCTTGTCAAGAATCATGTTTAACTGTTTCTTACCATCAGAGAATCTTTCTAATGTGTCCTTAAGGTAAGCAATTTCTCTTCCAAAGTTAACACATGAATCACAAGTTTTAGCGTTAAGCCTCTTCTTATAAAGAGCAACTTCAAGCTTAAGAGCTTCACATGAAGCACAAGTAGCAGAATTAATATTGTCCTTAAGCTTGACATATTTAGCTCTAGCTGCTTCTACAACATCATGTACTTCACGTTCACGTTCTAAGCAGACAGAGCAAAAACTAGATTCAACCACATCAGAAACAACCAACTTGCTAGACTCTAAGCATTTTTCACAAGGAGCAGATTTCACTTCAATTAGCTCAGTTCTAGCACTTTCAAGTTGTTGCAAAGCAATATCATGAGCAGATTGCAGTTTAGCTAGTTCAGTATGTAAAGCATGGCAAAATGAACATTCATCAGATTCAAGACTTTTAGCATTCACAAGTTCTAATGTGAGTTTATTTACTTGTGACTCTAACTCCTCATTCCTAGTCATGATGAACTTTAAAGCTTTATCCTGACCTAGCATTTGCTTATAGACAGTTTCGCATCTAGCAAAGAGAACATCATAGGAAGGAGATACCTCATTGTTGTCATCGATGTCATCGGAGTCAGCCATGAAGCACATGCCTGTAAAGTCCTTGGCCTTTCCCTTCTTGTCTTGAGGGAGCTCCTCCTCCTTGTCATCTTCGCTCCCGGAGTCCACATCGCTCAAGGATCGATCTCCAAGAGCGGCAAGAACCCGTGAGCGACCTTCCCGAGCTTGGCATCATCAAACTTGGACTTGCGTCCCGAGGCTTCTTCCAAGTCGGCTTTTCATCCCGATAGTTGCTCTTACCTTTCACTTGGGGCAATTTGCCCGGATGTGATTAAGCTCTCCACACTCATAACAAGTCACAGGGTCGTCTCTCTTTTTGTTTCTCATATTGTTGTAGGCCCTTGTGAACTTCTTAATCAAAAGTGTCATCTCAAGCTCAGGAATACTTTCAAGATCCTCTTCTTGGATTGCAGATAAAGAAGCAAGAGAAAATCCAGAAGAAGACTCAAACGACCCATCAGAGGCTCTCTTAAGCGGGTCTGCTACCAAAGCCATGTTACCCTTCTTAGAATGGTCAGCTTTCTGGATCTCATGAGTCCTGAGCTTGCTATAGAGCAGCTCCAAGGTCAGATCAGAGAAGTTGACATTTTCCTGAATGGCGGTAGCCTTTATCTCCCACTCCCTGGTGTTGATTGCAGCCAGGAGATGGATGACATTTTCAGACTGGGTAAATTCAATACCAACAGCCTTCATCTGATTTATCACTGTGTTAAAGCGACTGAAAATGTCATCGATGCTCTCACCAGGACGCATCTCGAATTTGTTATATTCTCTTTTATAGACCTGCTGACGCACTTGTTTGATTTGGGAAGAACCCTCATGATAGGTTTCGAGGGTCTTCCAAATCTCATGTGCAGTCTCGAGATTGCAAATCCTATCATATTCATGTCTACCAAGCCCACCATACAGAAAATTCTTTGCCTTACGATCATTAGCCAAGAGGGCTTCAGAAGCCGACGTAGCAACCTCAGGCAAGATGAGCGGATCTCGAACAACCTCCCAAATAACTCGTGGTTCACTCTCAAGAAAGACACGCATGCGGTTCTTCCAAAAGGTATAGTCGTGCCCATGAAGATATGCGGTTTGGAGGAGTACTTATCCATCGCCAAGTTCAGTGACCGGTTAAGATCAAGATTGAACTAACCGGGCTCTGATACCACTTGTTGGACCGGAAAGGCGACTAGAGGGGGGGTGAATAGGAGCACGATCTATTTTTCTCCAAAATTGAATTCAATACGAATCTCACTCCAATAGCTATGTAAACTATGAAGATCAATCAATCATGCACAGCGGAAGACTTGTATTGAATCCAATCAAAACCCCGAAGCAAAATCTTCAAAAACATAAAAAATCAAAACCTAAATGAGTTAGGCGGTCTGACCTCCAACTAGAAATCGGTCTGACCTTTGGAAATCGGTCTGACCTCTCAATACATGGCAGTCAGACCTCCAGGCCAATGAATAGTGAAATCAGCCCGAAAAACCAAAACGCAAATTGATTTAACTTTTGATTCGTGCGTCCAAACTTCGTGAAACTTGACACACACCTTCCCAAGGATGTCAGGAACCTATTCCAAGCAACGATCGTGAAGATCCTTGCCAAAGTTCAGACCTTTTTCCATTTGAGTGAAGGTGGTTCAAAAACCGAGTCAAAACGCAAATATGATCTTGAGACTTGCTCGTGGGTGATTGATGATCTTGATGATCCTAGATGTATTCCCACATGTCACAGCAAGCTAGATCACGGCCAGAAACCAAGCAAAAACTCGCGGATCAAAGAAAGATTCAAAATCACCAAATAGAGAGAAAGAAAGCAAATGAACCCATCTTTGATAGAACTTTCTTTGGATTGATTTGATATGGTATTGGTTTACAGCCACTCCATCAATATAGGACAAAGACTCAATACATGAGCACGAAATCAAATCCAACTCTCTAGAACCCTAACCTCCAACTATCAACTCCCTAAGCACCAAAGCAAAAACTAGGGTTTACAAGTAATGAAAGGGTTGAGGGGGTGCAGCCACCTCCCTCCTCTATTTATAGTGGAGGCCTAGACCTTCTAGAAGAGTTTCCATAATGGGCTCCCGTTAAGGCCCAAAACAAACGGGTCACACACGCACGCATTTTAAAGCGCCGTCTTCATCTCCTCTTGACCTAATCCGCTTCTCCAACACACCGTCTTGCGCCGCGGGTTAGCAAAAGGTAACCAAGGCGGTATTTGGTAAAATTACCAAAATACCCCTTCTCGGTCCTTCTCCGAAGACCGAGTCCAGGTTGTGCGAAGCACTCGCTTGCTCCGCCACGTGTAGGTTGATCCAACGGCTCTCATCATGTCGGCAAGTCTCTCCCATCCGGCTCCCACCGAAACCATCATGGCACTTGCACCGACCCCCGCGCCGCTTGATCCAACTAGCCGCACCGAACTGCCCGTTCGGTCACCTTTGTCCATCTTGCACCATACTTGAGTCCAATGACTTCAACCGACATCGTCGATCGTTCTGAACCTCAGCTCTACAAGCCTAGTCCCGATCATCCTCGCCGTTGACCGTCGTTGACCACCAAACAACCTACACAACAATAGACAAGCAAATCGAAACCGGGAACAAGTTCTTCACAACTTGACCCACGTTAGTCAAAACATGCATCATGCAACACATATGCAATGAAACCCATGAGATTGACCTAACAAACAACCATCGCCGCCACACGGGCCGACGAGTTAAGTGAAAACCGGTCAGACCGCCACCCTTGGCGGTCGACCGCGCGCCGGCCCGATCGCCAACGAAGGCGGTCCGACCGCCACCAAAGGACTTAGCCAAAATTTCAGAGATCAAATCCGCAACCTCTCTGGAAATTTAAAACGAATAGAACTTTTGTCTGGAGGCTCCAAAAATTATGGGACTAAGAGTAGTAGAACCTCCTCTCTTGCCTACACCCTCTATTTTTGGCCCAGCTCCAAAATCCAAACTTCACTTAATGGCCGGTCTGACCGCTCGCCAGGCTTGGTCGATCGCCACACTGGCCGGTCCGACCGCCGCCCTGGCCGGTCAGACCGCCAGGTGCTCACCAGCAAACCAGCCCAAGACAGGACCGGTCTGACCGCCACCATGGCTGGTCAGACCGTCTGAGACCTGACAGAACCTGAACTTTGTCGAAAACTCGTGTTTTCGCAAACCTTCAACGTCATTGCCAATTGTCACATCATCCTAAGATCATGAGCATATCCCAATGATATCCACAGCTTCAATTTCAACTCCTGCAACCAAGTCCTTCCCTGATTTGACTTTCAAATTTTCAGTTCACTAACAAAAGTGCATAAACAGCTTTCCGGGGTCCATTAAGAAAATAAGATTGCCACTGGGACTATGCAAAAGCTCGGTGTGGCTTTTCCAGAACACTGTGAATACAGGTCTGTGACTCAGTTTTTCCTTGTTTTCCAGTTAAACTTTTTCATTATCGGTAACAATGGCATTTTCTAGTCACTTTAAATCCAGGTGCACATTTGGTGATGTCCATCTAGGAATGAGCTGCAGGCTGAAAAATTCATCAACTATCCTCCTTCAACAGTATCTCTGAAGTACGTGGCTTTAGTGACGTAATTATTTCATTTTATCCTTTTTGGTGAAAACTACATCTGACATGTGACCTGCAGATTGTTTTTTATTTAGGTAAGTGATTACGTGGATTATCACTCGCATGGGAATTATATTGGCCTTCCCTCTTTTGCTTGGCGATGAAGTTATACTCCGCAGGATAGAACCAGGATAAGTTAGGGCCCAGCCAAAAACAGGTGAAATTGTGCTGTTCCTCTTGAGGCCATTTTAAAATTATTTGTCTTTGCAGCTGATGTATTCTGATTGAAGCGCCTCAATTTAATAACCGATTTTTGGCTGAAGATGGAGGTTGTGATATTTCCAGGACTGTAGTGTTGTTCTTAACACCAAAATCTTCAACCACATGGAAACCACTTGTAGCAGAAGTGTTTCGAATGTGCTGAGGTTTGCCATGAGATCACACTGGTGTATAGTAAACGATGGTTTGGTTGTTTGGACAATTAAGTGCTCTCAATTAACGGTCTAAAGGAGGGTACTCTCAATTAACGGTCTAAAATGGCACTCCGTAGCACTCAATTAACCAACCATCTTAACCCTGATTTGTCCCTTAGAAAAATAATGTTTACTGCTAAACTTTATTGGCAGTTGATTGATGCAATATCACGATTCATTTGTAAGATGAGGTTTGCTTGGTATCTTAAGATACCTGAATGCAGTGGCACTTGTTATGGCAGCTGTGTCATGCATAACGAGTAATAATAGTCAAAATCTAATGCATGTTGCGTGCTTCTATGGAGCTACGAATTGTTTCTGGGAGAGCTTATGTTTCCTGATGAGATTATTCTTGTGGGATATTTATCTTGGGCATTTGTATCTGCTAGCACGTCATATTACGAGCTGCCTCGCCATGTGATTTTCTCTACTGAAAAGCTGATTCTTGGTTGTCAGGTCTAGTACGGAAGTAAAAGCAAGAATCTCATGGTAAATTCAACTCATCACGCAGCCTGGTGACGAAAAATCCAGTGGGTGCTTTTCAGCCTAGCCTGTCAGTTGCCATGATTGGCCGAGACTCACTACACCGTATAGCTTGTTACGTACGGCTCTTACATGGCACCTACAGGTCCGCGTCAAGAGATTATAGGAAGGTGGCAACCTCTGAGTACCGGACAGTTGTAAAGTCTTTCACGAGCTTTCTATTCAGGCTTTTGTACCCTTCCTATTTGGACTACTTTGAGCACCTGGTAGCTAGCCAAATGGTGCATTTTGTGTCACCCGTCGTGTGAATCTGACGTGTCAGTGAACTGTTTTATCTGTCCTTTTCAGTTGTTCACATAGGTGTCACTGGTGACGCTGATACGCCGGTTCCTTCGACAACGGAATAAAAACACTGAATACTGACACTAGAGGTGCCCAAATGGGGTCGGACATGTCGGACCAGCCATCGGCACATAACTATTGGCTTGGGTTGTGAACTAGGCCCAACGGATCGGCTTAGCCCGGTATGTTAAGTACTATGTCGTGCACGCCCCGACCTAGGTACAACACGGCCTGACTGGCACAATTGGTGACGAAGGAGGAGGTGATAGCGGCGGAGGAGGATGAGGTGGCGCAACGGCGGCTAGGCACGGCAGAGGTGGTGGAAACACGAAGGTAGAGGAGGAGGCGGCGGCGGCGACCAAGTGCGTGTGGGAGGCGGCGGTGTCCGAGCGTGGCGGAGGATGAGGAGGTGGCGGCCAAGCGCGGATTCCCATGGCGGCGCGCGGCGACAATGGCGTAGGCGGCCGGTTGGGGAGGCGGTTGGTTGAGGAGGATCGGAGGAAGAAGCTGCGGTTGCTTCCGTGCTTACTAGCCTGTCGGGCTTATCGTGCCCGGATCGGCAAGGCACGGTCTGTGAGCTCGGCGTGTCATGTTTAGGTCGGCAGTCAAGCCCACGGGCCGACATGGTCCGACCCGTTTAGTTAGTAGGGCTGGTAGGGTCATACCTAAACGGCGTGGCTGTGCCGTCCATTTAACCACCTTTAACTGACACGGCTGTTCCATACAGCAGAAACATGTGATAGAAGAGCTAAACCGTTTTAACCATCTTGCAAATATAAAATCCAAACGATTTAACTTTAGAATTGAGATCGATTACACGAGCGTGAATGCATATTTTTTGCAAACTGTAAGTACAGGTGCCACCCTTCTTGAAGGATGCTAAACACATACACAAACACAAACATGAGGGAAACGAACTTACCAAACCAGTTACCATCCTTGATTCCATCAATCTAGTTCAAAGGACAAATCGGCCCACGAGTCGAACTCCGGCGACCCGAGGTCGGACAGCCCGTCAAACACGCCCGGCGGCGCGCACTGCGGCGGGTGCATCAGAGGCTGCACGGTCGGGACGTCGGGGCTACTGTTGCCGGCGGTAGTTGCTGTGTCTGAACTGTGCCCATGCAGTGCACCACCGCCACACCCATGCACGGTGGCCAAGTGGTTGGCGGCGTGGACCCTACGCGGCAGCGGCCGGAAGATGGCGGCCGGCGGGAAGCCGGTGAGCTCCTGCACCATGGCGCGGAAGTTGGACACGTCGGTCGCCACCACGGTGGTCGACGAGCGGCGCGACGTCGACGAGGGCCGCACCGCGTGCCTCTTCTTGGCGCGCCGTGGTTGCACGGCCGCGGAACCGACGGCCGGGACGTGATCGCCGGGCTGAGCGGAGTGATGGAGCGAGCGGTCCGCGCTACATGGCTGGTAACTCGTACCGAACGCAGTACGTGTTGCCGTGTGTTCTTGCTCGCAGTACATTGGTGTCTTGCAAGAGAGGCTTCAAGCTGGACGAGATAGTGTAGGGTTGCCAAGGGAGCAGTTTAGTTTGATGTGTATTTTATAAACTTAATTGGCTGGAATTAACTGCCTGAAGTTGTCATGATTTTTTCCCGTAAGGTGTTACTTCCAGCCTACTACTACTGGACTAGTATATATATTCTTCAGTGAGGCGATATTGGGGGGTGAAATATATATAATCAGATGGGTAAATGTAATTGGCAATCAACGATACAAGTAGCTAGATTTACTATACTTCAGCTGGAGGAACGTATATTAGCAAGAGTCATGGTTGTTTTGACTTGCAATCTATGACAACACCGTTAACGTGTGCTGGTGACTGGTGAGCACTGAGCAGTACAGTAAAGTTAATGTTACAGTAAAAGAGAGGAAGGTGCTGTACAAATACAAGCTTAGCCAATAGGGCAGATCAGACAGTTGAGGGGCGTTGCGAAATGGAGTGTGTGATCGGTACGTCTTGGTTGGAAGTAAGCAGTGCTTCGTCAGATCGGATAGCTTACCGGCCGGTCGAGTAGGACGGACTCTGCCCTGCGTGCGGCGTGCCTCTGCAACATATTGTTTGTTTGTCTTCCTTCGTGAGGTAGATTAATTTCTGGTCACAAGTAACCTTCTCTGGCAAGGGGAAAAAAAGGAAAAGGGCTCGATGATTCACTAGAAAAAGGCACTGGAGGTCACATCCACCGCAGTTTCCACCTCACGCAGGGTCGTGCTAATCTTCTCGATACTTCACTGGTACGTATCAGTATCACCTCGCCGAAATCCATGGTCAAGTAATCTGGTCCGATGGAAGGTCAAGCTCGCACGAAGAAATCACGGTCGCAGTCGCCGGTCACCCAAACTTGGGGAGAACGTACTCCATGCTAAAACTAAATCAACTCGGTGCTACAGTTCTACTACATCGGCGCATGGAAGAATCGTGTCGGGATGTATTATCATCCATAGATGCACTCACTAGTTTGACGGTTTGAAAGAGTTTGGGAAGCACACCACACGGCAAACGGTTTTGCTAGTTTTAAGTTATCTGAATTTTTCTTAAGTTTAAGTCACTTGTTGTGACCACTAGATTTGTGTAAAGATTGGTGTGTCATATAATTGTTATATGATTGGATATTGATCCAATGGATGCCATATGATTGGATATTGATCTAATGGTCACAACAGGTGACTTAAACTTAAGAAAATTTCAGACAACTTATGAATAGACAATCCTCACGACAAAACAGGCCAGGGTGGATTCATATATATTGTCGGATGAGCAATAGTAGTACAAACCAAATGCACAGGAGGATACAACAACCAAATCTTTACAAAGGGAAAGATAAGATCGGTATCTCTAAGCAGCGTGTACAACAAGGAAATAAGATGCGCTAACACCCCCTCAGTCGAATTGTGAGGTTCTCGAAAGCAGAGACTGGAGCGAAAATCTCGAAAGAGCTACGTTGGAGACCTTTTATCATGATGTCGGAAACTGATGTGAGGACAGCACAGAAGAACGCGGACCTGGCCAAGAGACACCCTCTCGCGGACGAAGTGGATGTTGATCTCGATTTGCTTGGTCTGGCGATGTTGTACAGGGTTGGAGGACATATATGCTGCACTGACGTTGTCGCAGTAAACAAAAGTGGACAAACGTAGAAGGTCCTGAAGGAGCTAACGTAACCAACAGAACTCGGCCACAGCGTATGCAACGGCTCGGTACTCAGCTTCGGCACTGGAACGTGAAACGGTAGCCTGGCGTTTGGAAGACCAGGAAACAAGATGGTCGCTGAAGTAAACCCGATGTAGAGCGGCCAGAATCAGGATAACCTGCCCAATCAGCATCCGAATACACGATCAGTGTGGTAGTCGGTGAAGCATGGAGGTGTAAGCCACAGTCCATAGTGCCCTTGACGTAGCGGAGGATGCACTTGACGAGCTCAAGGTGAGGCTCGCGGGGGTCATGCATGTACAGACACACCTGTTGAACGGTGTAGGCGAGGTTGGGTTGTATCAAGGTGAGGTACTGCAATGCGCCGGCCAAACTCCTGTAGTGGGTCGGGTCAGCAACAAGAGGATCGTCGGAAGCAGATAGCTTGGCTCGAGTGTCGATCGGAGTCGCCGTCGAATGATAGTCGGCCATGCCGATACGCTAAAGAAGCTTGGAGGCGTACTGACGCTGGGAAAGAAAGAGGTCACGAGGTGACCGTGAGACAGAGATGCCTAAGAAAAAGTGAAAGGTGCCAAGGTCTATCATAGCAAACTCAGAGTGAAGTTAACGAATGAGACACTAAAGGAGGACCGTGGAGGAATCAATTAGAATAATGTCATCAACGTATAAAAGAAGGTAAGCAAGATTATCACTGTCTTTGTATATGATCAAGGATGCGTCAGAAGAGGATGAAAGGAATCCGATGGTACAAATGTAAGTGGCAAATCGTTGGTACCAAGCACTGGGGGGCATGTTTGAGTCCGTACAAGGATTTGAGAAGACGACAGACATGGTTCGGCCATGCAGAATCAACGAAATCAGAAGGCTGCTAACAATAGATAGTCTCATCAAGAGTGCCATGAAGGAAGACATTCTTAACATCGAGCTGGATGGGCCAGGAGCGAGAAGCTACGATGGACAGAACAATGTGAATGGTTGATGGTTTAACCACTAGGTTGAAAGTTTCATCAAAATCGACGCCGACCTGTTGAGAGTAGCCATGAACAACCCAACAGGCTTTATGACGAGCAAGAGAAACATCGGAGTGGAATTTATGTTTGAAAATCCACTTTCCAGAGACAACATTGGAACTATGGGGGTGAGGAACTAGAGACCACGTGTGGTTATCAACGAGCGTCGTGTACTCGTCGAACATGGCTTGACGCCAATGAGGATCAGCAAGTGCAGCGCGGTATGTTTTTTGGAATCAAAGAAATCACATGATAAGTAACCGAAAGGTTTAGTTCCTCCAGAGGAATAACAATACTGGACTTAGCGCGAGTGACCATATGATTGGGTCCAGGTGTTTGCCGAGCCAAAACAACAGGGAGAGGCGTGGTCGAAGAGTTGCTTGACGTGGCAGTGGAGGCGCTGGACGTGGCAGGGGGAACGGGTGCCGCGGCAGGGAAAAGATGAGGGCTTGCCGTGGCAGTGGGATCGCTTGTCACTACAGGGGAATCACTTGTTGCGGCAGAGCGTCTGGCATAAGATGGGGTTGCCGCGGTGGGCGTAAGACGTGCTGCGATAGGAGAAAGCGGTGGTGCGACAGTGATGTGCAGTACACAGTGAGGTGGAGCGGAGGTAGTGCTCACGAGATCAAGGAGAAAATCAAGTGAGGTAGATGCAAGTGGTACTTCAATGGAGGAGAAAGGGAAGACTGACTCATCAAAAACAACATGTCGCAGGATGATGATCCGCCGTGAGGCAAGGTCGAGACAACGGTAGCCTTTGTGAGAGCTAGGGTAGCCAAGGAAGACACACGCGGTGGAACGAGAAGTGAGTTTATGTGGGGGTAGTAGAGTCGAGGTTAGGGTAACAAAGACATCCAAAAACACGTAAATGAGTGTAGGAGGGGTAGACGGCTGTGAAGAAGCTCAAATGGTGTGATGGAGGCTGTCAGTTTGGAAGGGCGATGATTGAGGAGATAGATAGTTGTGGTGAGAGCTTCGGCCTAATAAGACGGAGGCATGTTGGCTTGAAACAACAGTGTGCGTACGATGTTGTTGAGGGTGCGAAGAACACACTCAACTTTCTCATTTTGTGGAGACGTGTATGGACACGACAATCTAAGGTGAATGTCGTGGTTTCGAAAGAAATCCAGGGAGAGTTTGTTACAAATTCTTTCCCATTGTCAGTTTGAATCGACTGGAGAGAACACTGAAATTGTGTGCGAACATAAGCGTGAAAAGAGAAAATAGTGGCGCGAACATCAGTTTTGGAGCGGAGAGGAAAAGTCCAGCAAAAATGAGAGAAGTCAATGAGAATAACAAAGTAACATTGATAGCCGGAGGGGCTTAACATGGGAGAGGTCCATAGATCACAATGAACTAATTGAAAAGGAACAGTGGAAAAGGACTTTAAACTAGTAAACGGTAGACGGGTATGCTTGCCGAGCTGACATGCGTGGCAAGTAGACTAGTTTGTTTGAGTGGTGGAGATAGTAGATGACTTCCGGAGGGCTATCATGACGTCCCGGCTAGGGTGACCAAGCCAGCGATGCCAAAGAAGGTCGGGATCTGTCGTTGAAAGGAACGCTTGAGAGGAGGTTGTAGGCGCTTAGGGGTAGGTTGTGTAGAGATCCTCGGAGCTATTGCAGCGAAGCATCTCTCTCCTAGTTTGTAGGTCCTTGACAGAGAATCCAAAAGGGTCAAACTCAATTGAACAAGAATCATCTTTTGTGAATCTATGGACGGAGATTAAGTTTTTGACAAGAGAGAGAACAACGAGAACATCGTCAAGAAGAAAGGAAGTGGACAGCGTGGGCTGAATGCCACGACTAGTATGGGAGATGGGAACGGTGGTGCCATTTCCGACAGTGACATGAGGGGTGTCGATGTTCTAGTATCGCTCTTATGAATGAATGTTGTGGGCTCTCCTAGAGTGAATCCACACAGAAAAAGATACATAAAACTTATACAGGTTCGAGCCTTCTACATGAGGGGTGTCAATGTTCTAGTATTGATCTTATGAATGAATGCTGGGGGCTCTCCTAGAGTGAAATCATACAGAAAAAGACACGGGAAATTTATACAGGTTCAGGCCTTCTCCTGAGAGAATAATAACTCTAATCTTGTGTTGCTCTATTGATTGTGTTTACAATAAGGAGGAAGTCACTAAAACTATGGCTTGATGGCATCGGTCTCTTGTTGTAGCTATCGAATCTCTCGATCCCTTCCTCTGTCCGCCGACTTTACTACTTATATAGCGTATGAAGGGGTGGCAGTTGTCGACGTCAAGAGGCACCTTGTCGTTTGATGCAATGCGCATGTTTAAGGACGGTTATTATCATAAACATAACCCCCACATTGCCTTGCGGTTATGTTAGAGACAAAGATTTAATATATACAGTTATCTTAGGGAATAATGATACATATTAACTACTGCGTATATTAAACACAGTGCACAAATATCCCTAGTCGATTGGACCCACATGTCTGTAGGCTTTATCGACCATAGGGTTGTCGTAAATGACTTGGTCGTAGTAAAGATTACGATCATGAGGTGATCGTAGTAGGATTTACGATCAATAGGTGGTCGTAGAAGAACTTATGACCATGAGGTGGTAGTAGGATGACTTACGACTATATAGAGTAGTCATAAAATAGCTTACGACCACTAGGTGTTTATGATCTCCCCCATTGTTGATATTGAGAGGTACCTTTGAATGTTGTATGAGAGATATTACCATCTATAATTAAATATTACAGATAAATAATTTAAGGATAATATTACAGATAAATAATTTAAGGATTATTAGATCCTCATCAAGGGCAAAAGGGAGGAGGGGCGGTAAAGGAGAGTGTACCATCATCGGAGCTTATGTGGGACGTGGCACCTGAGTCCATGATCCAATCTCCCAGAGCTTGCATTGAGAAGTTGTTCATGGTGGCAATGAGGGCCGACTGATCCCAGGTAGGGGACGATGTGGCTGGTGGTCCGAGCATGGCGTTGTAGGCTTGCGGGGGTGGTCGCAGATAGACCTGTTCATGGGTGGTCCGGTCCGACGGCTCAACCCGAGTCCGGCCCAGTCTGGGGCAGGCTCAGGACTTGAATTCTGGCCCGAAAGCCCGACGAAATGCAATTGAAATAATAATAAAACTATTTTTATGCTCAAAATGAATTAAACATTATTTTTTATTCCAAAAAACAATTAAAAGAATACTTTTTAAATGGAAATTGTACTTTTCAGGCTGGGTCGGGCCAAGCTCGGGCCTGCTGTTCGAGACAGGGCTTTTAAGCCTAGTCCGAAGCCCGCCCCGGTATTTGAACAGGTCTAGTCGCGGAGGAGCATTGAGGAGACCAGCACCACCAGATGGACGCCACGCAGGGGACCAAGTCTGCCCGGGGTTGACCTAGGGGTTGAAACAGACCCATGGACCAGAGGGGGGTCGCGTGGATGTGTTGTGGACGCGATTGCCACCGTTTTTTTTCCTTTGGGCTTGTTCTTCTTATGGCCTTTGGGGCGGCCATGGGAGGAGTTGTCGACGCAGCCACCACTTTGTTCTCCGCGGCAAGAAGGGTCACTGCAAGAAGAGTGACCAGGGACAACAGTCGACGTCGTAGATAGGAGAGCTATGGCGGCGGTGAGTTTACTCTCGTTGGCGGCGCGCATCTCTTGGAGAAGAAGCAGGGAACGAGCGGTGATTAAGTCAGGAAAGGGAACACACATAGTGATGACCGTGGCGGTAGTGGAGAAGCGTTCACTCAGTCTACACATCAAGTTGAGGACGAGGTGGTGGTCAGAAACGGTTGACCAACATCACGTAGGGCGTCGGCCACCGTCTTCAGGTGCTGACAGTAGGCCGTGATGGAAAGATCTCCTTGGACGAGGTTGGAGAACTCGCCTTCGAGGTAGATGGCGTGAGTCTCGTGGTTGTCGCGAAAAAGAGCTTCAGCACGAACCCACAAGTCGCGGGCTGTCTGATCAGGTTCCATGGAGACATCGAGAATCTCGTCGGAGATGGAGCCGTACAACCAAATAAGGACGGTGAAGTCCTGTTGTACCCAAGCTTGATCATCGGGTTGCACTGGTGTGCCATCAATGTGGGAGATGAGTCCGAATTTGCCAGGCATGGCGAGGAAGAATGTGCACCATTTGGTGTAATTCGAAGCCTGAAGGTCGAGACTCACGGGGATGTGAGTACGGATGTTGGCCACGTTGATGGCCTGAGAAGCCGGTGCCATGATAAGAGGCGATGGCGACCGTGGAAGGAGGTGTGGTGGAGTTGACATTGGCGCCGCTGGTGGAGGACTTGGCGCCGGGAGTTGTCATGATGCGGAAGGAGGTTAGTAGATCGGTTTATGCTAATACCATGAAAGAGTTTGGAAAGCACACCACATGGCAAAACAGGCCGAGGAGGATTCATATATATTGCCGGATGAGCAATAATAGTACAAACCGAATACACCGGAGGTTACAACAACCAAATCTTTACAAAAGGAAAGACAAGATGGTATCTCTAAGCAGCGTGTGCGGCAAGGAAATAAGATGCGCTAACACGGTTGACGCCTTGCAAAAGGAGATGCATGCATGTGCCACACTCCACTGCACATATAGACCACGTGGATGATAGGTACGAGACACGTCATGCATTATGCTTGCGTGACACTGCTTGACTGGTGTTAAAACTCTTGCTACGCGAGTATTGAGATAAACATAGACCTGCACACACTTGAAAAACTTAAACCGATGTAATTTTGCGGTGGTATTTTAATGCCGCACTTACATGTAGGAGGCAGAGAAAGTCATGCACGTGCGACCGTCGCTTTCTGAGAAGAAGGTAGCATATATATATACGTGCCTGCAGGCTGCTGCCTAGCTTTACCCCTAAGCTAGCTGCTCAGCTAAATTTACCGAAATTATACCGTTGTAGTACAATCGAAGGATAAGAACAGCCATGCTGAAATGAGTCAGCAGGCGGCCAGCTACAGGCATGGAGGGCTACAAAGCATGAAGTATACTCTTATTGAAACGCATATCAGATTTTTTTTTTATATCTAACAGTCAGGATCAATCGTTACTTAAGAGTAAACGTAGTAGCATATGGGGTTCCGCGGTTGAATTATTCAACTGCTGTAGCCTATAGAACCCATATGTTGTTGCAATCCAACATTATACACAAGAACCGGCTCTTCAAATCTTCCTAGTTCTTCCCGGCCTTGTTAACTGGAAAATGGAAAAAGAAAAAGAAAAAGAAAACTAAACCGCCGTGTTCCTGGGCTCGAGCCTTGCATCCCATATTCCCCACCCATGAAGCCCAGGCACCCCATGCTGAAAACAAACGAGCAAGCAGCTATGCTCGCCGACGTGGGTTGGTGAGGATGCGCATGCGGTCCACCTGATTGCGCTGCCCTTCCCAGCAGGCGGCCGCTCGGCCCAGGAAGGGTCGTAGTTGGTGGCCCGGCACAGGTTGGCGACCCAGGCGGGAGTAACAGGAGGGCGACTCCGACTTGTAGCGGGGCTTCTGCCGTGGCAACGAGGCGGACGACGCGGCGCGGCTTGGCAGGCGAAGGCGCGGGCCTCGCATGCTCGCGCGGCGCGGACGATCTGGGTAGACGTCGGACGGATCACGGATGGTCGGCCTACGTGAGTTGTTCGGCGTGCCGCGTGAGGGCCCTGAAAAAGCGGGGCGGAGAGCGGGAAAACCAACGCGATCGTATGGGCAAACGCGCGTGCGCATGGTGAATCGGTGAGGTTCCGCGGGGGACGAGTCGAGCTGAGCCGTTATTTTTGCTCGTTATCTTAACGAGCTAAGTTCGAATCAACTCGCAAGTAGTTTGTTGGCTCATTTAGCTGACAAGCCTAGGAAAGAAGCCCATTACTGTTCAGTCTAGCCCACCCATGCAGCCACGCAGCTGCCAACTGCGCAACCGACAACCCTAGTTCACCCTGCACGCGGCACACCGCACCCCCAGTCCCCACTCCACTCCCCAGCCTACACCGCCACGACCCAGCTCTCCTGGCTGCCGCTGGCTATTGCATGCCCCGCACCGCACGACCGCACCCACAACCGTCGCCGTCTGCCCGTGTCGGCTCCATCCCTCCGCATTCCCACTCCACTCCCCCGCCTCCTCCACCTCCTGCTCTGGCTCCGGCCTCTGGCCCTCCGCATCCAGCCTCCCCCCTCCGGATCTAGCCTCCTGCGTCGGCTCCGTCCTCTGGCCCTCCGCATCCGACCTCCCCCCTCGGCTCCAGGCCGGTCTCCCGAGCTCGGCCCTAGGCCTCCCGCCTCCTGGCTCTCGCACTTTGCCTCTCGGGCTCGGCCCTAGGCTTCCCGCCTCCCGCGCTCTGCCTCCGGCTCCCACGATAGGTCGACAACCGAGCATGGAGTCCAAAAGAGTTGTATATTTGATACAACAAACAACACAAGAAAACAAAGGAAAAATAGCTTTTAATTGGTTGCATGTTTTGTAAATAAAAGGGACTCTCTAGTGTGCACCATGAAGTCACAAACCGTTTTAAGTTATATTATGGACTTTTGGTTGTGAACTTGTGATCTTGTGGTTGTACTTGTGGTCTTGTACTCTTGTGGACTATAGTTATTGTGATTTGTGAACTGGACTTTTGGTTGTGATTTGTGAACTTGTGACCAAAATTCAAGCATAATTTACTAGTTATTGTTATTGTTTGGATGCAATTGAGCTTGGAAACAAATTACAAATGGAGTTTAGATACAAATTATGAGCTCCTTTTCGTATTGTACATGGTACATATTATCATGTTACCCTATTTAGTTTGAGCTCAATTATGGTCGTCACCTTTGGTAATCTATTGTTCTAATGAAATGAAATAATTGTAAGACGGGTTTGAGCTTTCTGTTGCACGTAAAAGTGTAGTCAAAAGTTGAGAAATGGAGGTCATTCTTGTTCAGCATTCTCGTTTATATATAACGAGTCGAGTCGAGCTGTGCTGACATTTCTGCTCGTTAGCTTAACAAGTCTAGCCATGCCAAGCCAAGTTGAGTTCGTTTCCTTAACGAGCTTGACCGAGCCGAGCCATCTCGATATCCACCGCTAGCGTCCGTTTGAGACGAGATCGGTGCAGCCTCGCAGTGGCGTAGGCTGGATTGCTCGCGGTTGCGTCCCAGTTCGGGTGGGGAGCATCAGCTCGGCGGAGATCGGCTGGTGCCTTGCGCTCCTTTTCTATTGTGAGCCGAATCAACATCCACTGTAGGTGTGAGCTTATAACTTCAGACAATGCCCAGTTGCAGTCAGAGGTTAGCTATCTCATTCTCGTCAACACAACGTTGCGCAACTGTGCTAACTATATTTAAACGGTAGTTGTGCTGTGCAGCGGTTTGAGATACGGGGCCTGATGCCATCAAGCTAGTGCGACTTGCTATCGGCTTTGATTTAATCTGGTGGTCTCCTAGATATGATAGAGACCGCACATTTAAAGCCTGGTTGTTCCCAAACGGAGATTGGCCGGCCTTTCATTCGTAAAATAAAAATAACAAAAATGCTTTTCGTGCTGAAGTCCTGTTGCAGAGTTAGGTTCCGGAAACCGACACGAAGATTGGAGACAGCCTTCCCTTCCGGCCTGCGTGGATGCTAACAACTTTTATGGCAGATGCAGATCGTTCCAGCAGTTAAGTCGTACTTGCTTGTTGGTGAAGGGCGTGTCTTCACAAATTGAAGAGCCTGTTTGGTCAGGTATCATTCTTTGGAAGTTATTCAAGGTTTATTGCGTGTCATCACTCGCAGGTTCTCTTCCATTCATGACTCTCCCAAAGACGCCGGATAGCTCACTCGTGCCAATAATTTCTTCTTACAGCACAATATTTGGTATCACGTGGTACCGTGAATCTTCAGAGAACTCCTTATGCAGTTTACGTGACAATGGATTTACAATTAAGATTCACAGGATCATGATTATTACTGGCATTCCAGAATTTTGTACTACCCAAACTGTTTACACGGACCAAAGAAACACTAAATCTAATAAATACTTAATGGGAAATGACATATACATACCTCTATTAAATTACATACCACAACTACTTAACCTATTTCAAAACATTAAGTATAGATAGAGAGAGAGAATTATAATAACTACACTTTAGTTTGCTCAACCGACAAATATATTGAAACATATACACCTAAGATCATAGACAGGTATAGTAAAACAGAGGGAGTAATGTTTAGAATTTGTTAGTGTGTTGGTATTCCAAGATGAACCACAACAAAGACTCGAGACGTGAGTTGTGACGAACCCGTCAGCGTACGTGGAGTTCCAAACGACCATTTGTGTACGTGTGAGACAGTGCTACAAGGAAATAATTTTTTTTCAAGAGTATACGTCGAACGCGTACACACACAACACGCCCTCCCACACACATGTCCTTAACACACGCATCTAGAGCAGAGATCGCGTAGACCCTACGAAGCGCAGGCATGCGTTGTGACCATTGAAAGACGTACCTACGAGTGTGTGTACTATTCAACCAAAAATCCTAATTATTGGTGAGGCGCCTGGGGTCGAACCCCAGACCGGTCGCTCACCCACCTGTGAGCAAACCAAACGAGCTACGCTCGCTCCTCTACACGGAAATGATTAGGGTAATACTCACCAGCAGACGTCCGATATGGACGTTTTCCATCGGACGGTGCATCCACTGTTCTGTACGATCCAACAACGAGTGCTACTCTAGCCCCCCTTTTTTTTCTTGCATTGGCCCACATGCTCGGATGTGAAACATCTCATTTCGCTAGAATCCATACATGAGCGAACGCCCGTGGGATCACACTGGGAGGAGAGAGCCACAACAACAACCTCACTTTTCTTCATACCCCGAACATCTCCAAGCTATCTATTTTATACATCTCCCCCTCCCTTGTCTCTTTGGGTGAGGAGAGGACCAGCGTGCCGGGACGACGAACAGAAAAGTAGGGGCAAGAGGAGAGGAAGAGCTGGGAAGCCACCGTCACTTTGTGCCAGCGAGGAAAGGAAGTCGCGATGGAGCGTTGGACAACGACCAGAGGAGGAGTGAGGGCGACGCACGGAGAGCCTATGATAACATCATGAGGGCCAGTGTGCCGCCGTCACCGCCAAGGCCGAGGCAAGTGAATCGATTGTTTGTTGCTGTAGAAAGTTTTTTTATTGCATCAGGTGTTTTAAGATGTTGGGACTATATATATATATATATATATATATATATATATATATATATATATATATATATATATATATATGTTGAAGTACAGATTCTTGAGATGTTGCATTTTTTTATCCAAAATGTTGCAGCTATATATTGTTTTTGTTGCAAGAGGTGATTTGTGATGTTGGGACTACAGTTTTTGAATGTTACAATAATATTAAAAGAATTTCTCAATGTTGCATCTAGTGTTGTTCATTGTGCATATGTGAAATCAGAATGTTTCATAAGTTAGGCTCAAATGTTGCAGCACCTGACCGTCCATTTTTTATATTGCAAACTAGTGTTTTTTTTGTGCTCCATTGAATTTGAATATGTTATTGCTCTTGGGAGTTGGCTTTTGTAGCGAAGGGTTTCAATTTTTCGTGAAACATTTTTGTTGTGTGTGTTGATTATCAATTATTACACAAATTGTTTACTGATATTTGCTTGAGACGTCTGATGTCTTGCATTTGTGTTTTCAAAATGTTGCAAGTGCCCCCCCCCGGCCCCCAACAATTATTCATATGTGTTTTCAAAATGTTACAAATGTTATAACATCATCAATTAATGTTTTTTCAAACTTAATTTTTATGTATCTTGTTGTGCTAACTTTTCAAATATATCTATGTATGCTAACGAGATCTTTTAATTTTTAAGTGAATTTTGACAAGATTATGGTTCCTCTCTCTATTTTTCGTGATCTAAGTTTTTTTGTTGTATATGTTGATTTTTTTTTTGTTGATATGTTATGGAGAGGAGTTAGGAGCGTACGATGGAACGTCTGAGCGCATACTTCCCAACTTGCTCCCAAATGATTATCATAATCTACGCACACATCACGCGATCCCGATTTGGGAAACCAGGGTCGACCACAGAAGCTCTCGTTCTGTCGTTCATGCCATGCCATCAGATCAATCATCAATGGGAATATTGTGACCCAATTAAAACGACGGGAGACCAGCAGATGCTAGCTTAACCAACTAATAATCCTTTAGTGTTGTCCCATCCTATTCCTCGCAAGTTTAGCACGTCGAACACGTTTTGGAGAACGTCGGTGCATGCACACTCATAATTGAGAGCACTACGATCTGGTCCACAAGCTAGCGATGGGTTGTTCATTTCTTGCGGTCGTGCCTGGTCTGCACCAACATCTCCCGTCCTTCCGCGCGCGACCGAACCTTCCGTTCCACCCGACCGAATTTTCCAGCAACCCGACACGTCCCCAACTCAACGGCTCGTAGCCCTGCGCGCCGTTTGCGAAAGTCGGCCAATGGCGGTTAAACCGTACAAGTTTTTTTTTTTGATGGCGAGACATTTTCCCCTCTTACTACGATACGGACGGATCGTGACGAGATACGAGCTGGTCGTAAGTGATGAGGACCTGATCGTAGATCATGTTGCATTAAGGTTTGTCCGATATAATTTATGTGTATTCGGGAATCATTATGTCCTGCTAGGGACCGCTACGACTCGTGGTCGGAAAGGGTTTCCAAGTCACAACCGATTACACATAAACCTAACGGGTCACACACTTAACAGGTTGGAACTTCGTAGTACGAATATGATTCGTCAAACGTGTTTGGGTAGGATCCGTCATGAGGCACTATATAAGGAGATTCTTAAGGCTATTGGGGACATGCGAGAGACGTGAGTTACTCCACCGAAATCTTAGCCGCCATCTTCCCGAGAGAGCTCCGCTGTGCGACTTGGTGTTAGTACACCGGCGTCCGGTTGTTCTTTCCCTGGACCTGTGGATACCGTAGAGGCGCTACTGCGGTTGCTGTTGCGCTTAAGGACGATCCACGATCTTCACAAGGAACTTCAGAGGTTGTTGGAGGAGACGATCGACTCGCGAGGGCGCAGGACGATCGACTCGCGAGGGCGCAGGACGATCGACTACGACCACTACATCGACGTGCTTTTCGTTGGACCAGGCTACTCCGACTCTTCTTCCGCTGCACTGCGCGTCTGGTGGTAACGATCTGTGATCATTTACTTGCTTGGTTTCCTGATTTATGTGGTAAAATTTTTGATTTGTTGCTAGCGTAGCCTACCCGTTTCCCTTCACAAGCACGCGTAGCACCCTCCCATGTGCTGCGCGGCGGGGGCGAGGCTCGTAACGACGAGGTGGCCCAAGGAGGAGGAAATTGAAATGTCCAACACCTCGACGACGAGCCACACGTTCCATCCGCCAGCCATGGCGGAGAGGAGCTCGGCGATGTCTGCCGACCCCATGAGGTCGTGATCAACGAGCACCCTAGCACCATCGATGTAGGCCTTGGACCTCTGGGCACCATACCAACTCCATCCGGTTACGATTTGTTGCATGTGTTTGCTAAATTTGTTGGAATAGTTGGCTAGAAAATGTTGCATAAAGTGTTTTTTTATTGTTGTGATGTTGTGGTAAGAGGTATTTTTGTTGCAATAGTATTTTTGATTTGTTGCACAAGAGTGAACTTTTTGTAGCGGTAGGGATGTCTGTTTATTCAATTCGAGGAACCCGTGTTTGTTGCTCCGAGTTGGGAATTTGTTGTATTTTTTATTACATTAGATGTGATTTGTTGTTGCAGACTTACTAAATAATTGTTGCACCTTACCAATTTTTGTTGCGTCTGATCGAATGGTTGAGATCAATTATTTTAAGTCAAATCCGACGGTAGAGAGAGACGTATGATGGGAAGCCCTCTATCGTACGTTCGGACACTAGTTGTATCCATTTTAAAAGTTTGCGTAAATCTCAAAGCACATTTAACAGTGATGACAGTAGGTTTATGTGAAAAAAGCACACAAGTCTCAACGTAGTCGAACTTACACCAAAGGGCCCACAAGACGAACGCCGAAAACACTAGGGGATTCCTGTAATATCCCCCACCCCACACACACACACGGACACACCCACACCAAGTTCGCAACCCCGTCGTTCGTTCGTTGCCAACCAGGACTCCAGGAACGTCCACCACCCTCCCTCCCTCTCCTTCCTTGTCTGCTACCACGCGCACGACGCAACGGCCGAGCGCCGCGCGCGGTCGCGAACGTCGCCATCGCCATGACGGAGTCGCGCCGCCCGCCGACCGGTTGCGCGATGTTCGGCATCTACAGCGGCATGTTCCGCCGCCGCCGCTCCGCCTCCATGTCCTCCCTCTCCCGCATCAACGGGCCCCCGCCCGCCGCCGCCGAGGCCGCGGCGTCCGCGTCCGCACCGGCGAACCCGGCACACCGGAAGGCCGGGGTCCACGACGACTCCTCCCTCGTGCACCGCCCCAATGTCCTGCCATTGCCGGCGCCGAACAAAGCCGCAGGCCCCCGCGGCCCACCGCCGGAGACCGATAAAGGCAAGCCGACCAAGGCGGCGAACGTCTGGGCCAAGAAGGTGGTCGCGGCGGATGCAGAGTACACCGGCATGGCAGCGGAGCTCGACAAGATGATCCACGACCACCAGACAGTCAAGGGCACCACGCAGCTGGTGCGTGCCACCTCCGGCAACATGATGCTGCACCGCAACCTCGGCAACCTCAATGGCGGTGTTCCCGGCGCGTCGGCGCGGAACTCGCTGGACTGCAACCCGAAGGCGGCGAACGAGCGGAAGGCGCCGAACGGGTACGCGTTCTCGGGCATGGGGAACATTGTCAAGGAGGCGAAGGCGCCGCCGACCGAGCTGTGCCGGGCGCTGTCGCACCGGACAGACCCCGAGAAGCTGAAGGAGATTGGCAACGAGGAGTACCGGGAGGGGCATTACGCGGAGGCGGTGGCGCTCTACGACCAGGCCATCATGGTGGACCCGAGTCGGCCGGCGTATTGGAGCAACAAGGCGGCCGCGCTGGCGGCGCTCGGGCGTCTCATCGAGGCCGTCGGCGACTGCAAGGAGGCTGTCCGGATCGATCCGTCGTATGGCCGCGCGCACCACCGACTTGGCGGGTTGTATCTCAGGTACGTAGGACGTTAATTCCGTCATTGCCTCTGGGCATTGAATTGTTCGTCCTCCCTAATTGTTTATTGATACATGCATGCCTGTTTTCACCTGCTAATTATTTGCATGTAATTTTCTATAATTGTCATCAAGTGGTGAATGGGTCGTACATTTTTCAGATATATATCGTGATCGTCACGATCGGCATTAATTAATTAAAATTAAGGAAAATTCAATGTTGTTGTAACGTCATGGGGGAATCTGAATCTGACTAGTACGCATATGATCTTAGACTGTGGAACAGATGCTTTGTTCCTTTATTTTGACAAACGGATTTGCTATTTTTAAGTCGTCTGAAATTTTCTTAAGTTAATTGTTGTGACTATTGGATTTGTATAGAGATTGATGTGTCATATGATTGGATATTGATTCAATAGATAAAACATGTGACTTATGCTTAATAAAATTTCAGTCAATTGATTGCTCAACTTACCTTCGCATGTTTCGTCGAGAGACACTACACGGTAGCTAGCAACCAAATGCTAATGCTACACGAATAGGTTGGAGAATTAGATCATGGGGTGGCTGCTTTGCATCACATCACCATCGGCCTTGGTCTGTGAATTGTAATGGTCTATTGAAGTTGTAGTAGGACTAGACATACCCTTATTCTTCCTTGGAAACCTCCAACTTTTCCCCTAAGAAATGGAATAACCCTTTTTGATGATTAGGGCAGGCATGCCTTATTTTTTGTTTTACATGTGCTCCTTTGAAACATTTGATCATTGGTTTATCAGGTCAAGCAAAACCTTCTTCCTTAAACTACTCTGGCCTTTTGTGAACTTCTCATTGATAATTGGTGCTTTCAACAGCTAATCACTTCCTCAACAAGCATGCTTGCTCCCTCTTTTTCAAGTTAATGATTGCACTAGTTAAATCTGCAAGTTGTCAGAGAACAAGCCCACCTTCATTTTTTCTACACTCTACTCCACAGAACAATTTTTTTACACCACAAATTATTTTTTCCAACATGTGAACAAAGCAATGCATGCGTGCTTGTTTATACTACACCATAAACGTCTTACAATTAATGGTGCTCAGTCACTCACTGGCTCATTGCGTGTTTCTCAGATTAGGGGAACCTGACAAAGCTATTCACCACTTCAAGCAGCAATCGGGGAAGGAGTCGATAAGCGCAGACGTTTCGCGTGCGCAATCGGTCAAGAGCCGCGTCGCCAAGTGCAACGACACGCGCAAGCTCAAGAACTGGATCACGGTGCTGCAGGAATCGCAGGCCGCCGTTTCCGACGGCGCGGATTGCGCTCCACAGGTCTGCGTCTCGACGTACTCCATATCATAGTGGCGTCAACGGTTACACGATCAACAGTAACTCAACAATCTGATACGCTGCAAACTCTGGTAGGTAATGGCGTTTCAAGCCGAGGCTCTGCTGAAACTTCAACGGCACGACGAGGCGGACTCGGTGTTCAGCGGCGCGCCGAGGTTTGGCGTCGAGGAGTCGACCAAGTTTTTCGGCAACACTGGCCATGCCTATGTCCTCATGATCCGAGCTCAGGTCGACATGGCTGCAGGAAGGTTTGTTCCATACAAATTGGAGCACAAAGTTTTGTCCCAAATGTAAAGTAGCAGCAAAATGGCTTATCTGATTCATGCGTTTCGTAAATATATGAAGGTTCGAGGATGCAGTGGCAACGGCGCAAACGGCGTGCCAGCTTGACCCGAGCAACCGGGAGATCTCCAACGTGCACCGGAGGGCCAAGGTGGTGGCGTCGGTGCGGCTGCGGGGCAACGACCTCTTCAAGGCCTCCAAGTTCGCCGAGGCGTGCGCCGCGTACGGGGAGGGGCTCGACAGAGAGACAGTTAGTGCCGTGCTGCTCTGCAACCGCGCGGCGTGCCACGCGAAGCTCGGGCGGTACGAGAAGGCCATCGAGGACTGCAACGGCGCGCTCGCCGTGCGGCCGGCGTACAGCAAGGCACGGCTCAGGAGGGCCGATTGCAACGTCAAGGTTCGCTGTTTTTTAACCAACATATGTCTGTTTTTAACCAACGACGCGTGCATTGCAAGAGTTTTTTAAAAAATCCCATTTTGTCCTGATTTTTTTGTCTGTTTGTGTGGTCAGTTGGAGAGGTGGGAAGCATCCTTGAGAGATTACCAGGTGCTGATCCAAGAACTCCCGGAGAATGAGGACGTGAAGAAGGCTCTTTCTGAGGTCGAAGCCAAGCTCAAGAGCCAGAGGAATGGGGGCAGATCTCAGCAGTGACGTCATGTAATTACAGCTACTTCTTACGATTCATATTTGTCATCTGCCAGTCTGTTGTCACGGTTTCTTACTTAGACTTCACCGTATTACTGAAGAAAAATGCAGTAGTTAAGTTTGATCTTACATAGTGCTAAATCAGTCTTTCAAAAAAATAGTCCTAAATAGATTGTGAAAGCATACCTCAGGCTCTTCAAAACCACAGTTTAAACAGGGAAAACATCCAAAATCATCTTCCAAATGGGGCTGTTGAGTTCAACAGAGTTAGTCAATTTTGCTACTGAGCAGACATTTTGTAGAACTGTAGATTGTTTGTATACTGAAATAGAAATATTCCAACATAAATTTCAGACTTTCATCAAAGTCACTGCTACTACTTCTTGGACACTAATGATTTACTATGTGCCGGTTCTAAAAAACTTCAGTACTCTTTAGTCTTTATCTACCTTAATTTCAACTAATTAGGTGTTAGGACAACATTTGATGGGCACGCGCAGAAAAAGAAGTCAAAAGTGGTTTGAAAATCAGGCAGATTCCCTTGCCTGTGCATCTTGTTTAGAACAAAGCATTGGCATGTTGATCATAACACAGTTTTATTCTTCTTTGTAGGTTTCTTTATTCTGTCGGCTACTGGAGAAATCAACTGCAAGTTCTGAAGAGGACAAGGCTTTCGACAAAACGACTCTGCACGCAACGTTGCACAGTGTGTTAGTACCAAATCAGTGTGTGTGTTTTTGTTCACTATACACCCAATTAAAATGAGAACTAAGTAATGGAACTGTACATAATACTTGCTCCATTGTGATGCATAGTTAGCTAACTTATTTGAGTGTGGGACGCCAGTGACGGCACCCAGGATTTCTGAAGATTTAAATTTGCCTTTCTTTTTAGAATACGCAAACGACTTGTGTGCATTTCATTGAGCAGATTTAAGCTTGCCTCTCAAACAGAACAAACAGAAAGACTGTACTCTAAAATGAATGTTCATTGCAAACAGAAAATAAGTGACTATCCATTTGAGCAAGGCCCCGTTTTGATGAAACTATAACAAAAGACTTCATTCCTGTACCACATTGTGGAGAACATGCATACATCAATGTTGTGTCCTGTGTGACTGACTGGACTACAGGCTGTATGCTATTGATGGTGTGTAGTAGTGTTTTTTTAAGACTGTAGTAGAGTCGAACTGCTCTCTTAGATTTCATCTAACAATTCAAGATGCAAAGGTTTGATTATCTAATTTGACACAGCCTGTATATCTGAACATATGGAACAAGTTCTATTGCCCCCAAGATTCCGATGCGAGTTTGTGGCGCATTTGGCCGTGATTTCAAGCTCTAATTTGGTGTTTTCACGTAGTGTTTTTGGTTTGATTATCTAATTCACGGGCCAAATGCGCCAAAAACTCGCATCGAGTTGATTTCAAGTAGTGTTTTTGGTTTGATTATCTAATTTGACACAATGGCCGTCATTTCAAGTTCTTGCCTGACATTGTGTAGTTTTGCTGTTGTTGCAACTTGAAGTGGCATTGAGACTGGGTTTGTATTTTTAGGTTAGAGCGGAATCTGTTATAGTAGAGCATGATAGGTATGGTACAGTTATAGTCTGCCGGGCGGGGAGACGTCGTCTTCACTCGCACCGGGAAGACTCAACGAGCCGCCTCCTCCTCCCTGGGACCGTTGTCGTCGTCACACGCTCCGGGGAGGCCTCGGTGCTCCACACCGGGGAGCTTCCCCCCCTTTTGCCGACATCCACAGCCGGGTCGGTGCGCGTCGGTGTGTGGCATCGGTTCCGGCCGTCCTGGGCCAGGCTCTGCGGCGTGCTGGTGGTTGGCGGCGTCGGGCGCCCCTCTACCCGCGGGCTCCGTCGGGGACGCGGCTGTATGCGTGGCACGGCTGTGAGCTTTGGGGCGAGGTTAGGGTGCTTGCTGTGTTTGCTCTGGCCCCGCATGGCGTCGGCGTGGCTCGTGCTTGCTGCGTTGGTTTTGTGTCTGCCCCGCGCGGTGACGACGACGGCCGGCGCGCGACGCAGGTGCTGTGGGGCGGCAGACGTGGGCGGTCGAGCCCGGGAGGATAGCCGGGGAGGTCCTGCTGGTGCACACCCGCCGCGTGGTGTTTCGTCGGTGCCGGTGTTGGGCGTGGGTCGCTGGCCTGCACTCTCTTTCTGCAGTTTCGGTCGGGAGCCGCAGCGAAAGCTCGCCGTTGACGCCGGCGCCATTCCCTCCCGGAGGCGACATTACGCCTCCCACCCTAGTTGCTTCTCGGGTGAAAACCTCGTCGAGTGTGCCGGACGGGCGACGACAGCATTGATGTCGTCACCTTCCTGAAGGCGTCGCTTCGACAAGTCTCTGCTCTCTTTGGCTTCAACCGCTGGCTTCTTCTGTAGGTTTACCCCAACGTTCTCGATTCACGGCGGCTCCTCGTTCTGGTTTGGCGCTTCTCGACAATGTTTCGGTCCAATGCGTGCTCCTCCGAAGCTAACTTGTGTGGCAGAGAGTTGCGGCGTGGGAGCAAGGCTCCGCCATCTAGAGTGACAGCGAGGCGCGGCGTGGGAGCAGGGCTCCGCCGGCTCGAGTGTCGAGGTGTGGCGTGGGAGCTGGCTCGCCGACCGAGTTGTGAGGGGGCCAGGGGCCAGTTGTTTGGTTGGTTAGCGCGAGTTGAGTTGGGTTGGACTGGCCTATTGTCTAGTTGTGCCTTCCGGTGTGAGTGTCGTTCTGTTCGAGTTGAGGTCGTTTTGTCGTCTCGGGGTTGGTTGCTGGTTTTCCTCTCTGAAACCGTGCACCTGTTAAGATTTTCGGGCCCAGTTTCCCTTATAAACTGGATCAATTCTCTTCTGTTTTATATATATGCTCGATAAGGATCCTGCCGGCTCATTCAAAAAAAAAGATAGGTATGGTACAGTTGAGGCAGGTTAATGCAAGTTGCTGGTGAAAGGAAAATGCGAGCTCTAGAAGTACCATTCCTGTGAACAGAATTAGTTTATAAGAACTAAATGAAAATTCACAAATGCTTATTTCTGTTGATTATCATCTTTTCATTGTTTTTTTTTTCAACAACATAAGTGGCAAACTGGTCACTAAAATTTTGGTTTCACTACAATTGCAAAGGTTATGTTAGCTTTCACTAAGCTTGTAAACTCAGAAAAACGAAAAATTTCTGATCTGCGCTAAACAAAATTTACACGTTATAAAGCAGATGAGGAGTCCTGAGGCTAATAAGCAGTGACACAAAAGTAATGACGGGAAAATCAATAAAATTGGAGTTCACACCAAAATCAGCTTTTAATCAACCTACCTTGCCTTTTAGGTCCATCATATAATAATTGTGACAGCGATTGCAGTTGGGCATACATAAATACAGTTCTTGTTAGAACATGGCCTTTTCCGACGATACAACGAGTTATTCGTCAGAAAAGGTAAATTGCAGCTAAATCAGACACCCGGTGTTCATAAAAGAAAAAAAATCCTGCCTTTTCTCACAGCTAATACGAGCTGAGCAGAGGTAAACCATGCCAGCAAATTATTATTCTGAGTTTACACAAACAAAACGAGATATTCTTAAAAGTTCATCATAGATAATCCAATCAATCATAACCAAGGCTAAAGCACTAGATAATTTTATATCAAATCCGAAGAGAAATTGCAGTAGGAAAGGGAGCTATACATCTCACCATATATTACTCGTTACATATCACAAGCAAAGTACTATTCACCATGTGGACCTTGGTAACATCTAGTAAGGGATATTGCAGCACTATTTACAGAGCAGAAACTTGTTTTGCAGAGAGACCAACATGATTACATGATGGCCTTCTCAAAACCAATCTGCCGCATGCTGATCGAATCCTTTACACGAGCCATAGGTAAATAACAGTAATTCTCAAGGGAAAGAGTGGGGGGAGTGGGGGGCAAGCAAGTAGTAAAAAGTTTAAAACACACATACATTGCTCACAAAACGACCTTGACATCAACTCTTCCAGCTCCGGCAGCGCAAGATCGCGTCGTCGCCGCCGACGATCCATGTCTCCTTGGCGATGTCGACAGATACCTTGAAGAAGTCGGGCGCGTAGCTCATGAGCACCAGCCTCTCCTTCTCCTTCTCCTCCTCCTTCTCCTTCTTGGCGCTCTTCACTTCCTCATCCTCCTCTGCCTCTCCTCCTAACCTCCTCGCCAACCCCTTTGCCGGCGCCGACCGGCACCGCATCAGCATCAGCGCGTTCGCCGGCGGTGCCGCGTCTCCCTCCGTGTCCTGCTTCTCCTCCCGCGGTTCTTGTTCCTGCTTCTTTCTGGAAACCTTCTTGCCTTCCTCCAGCACCATGAACCACCTGGCCAATGCGGCGCCGTGCTCTGTTTCCTTCCCCGCATTCACCTCCTCCTCGTCGTCGTCCTCCCCGGAAGTGTACCCCACGGCGCCGGGGAAGTTGCCGAAGCAGCCGGCGACCTTGAGCCGAAAGGCATCATGCAGGGCGTTCAGGAACGGCAGGGCGTCCTTCTTGATCCCGAGCGCCTGCAGCCACGTCGCCTTCTTGGGCTTCCCGCCGTCGCTGCCGGGGCCCTTGGGCCTGGCCGGCCGGGCCTTGATCTGCCCCGCGCACGTCACCTTCGGCGACGAAGGCTCGTCGTCCACGGGAACATCCACGGCGCGGCGGCTCGGGTTCCTGCTGGCCGCCTTGAAGAGCGCGCTGGACGGCGGCGGCCCTGCCCGGCTCGTGCTGTGCCGGCGCTTGACCGACTCGGAGGCGGACGGCCGCGACGGGCTGCAGATGGCCTTGGGCGGCATCAGGGCCAGGTGCGCCCGCGACGGGAAGCAAACGAGGAGGTCGGTGGCCGCGCCATTGCTCCCCCTCCCTCCCTTCATCACGACAGCTCCGCGAGCTCAGAGCTGCCTCCTCCTAGCGTCCGCTTCTTGGGAAGCTTCAGGCTGCGAGTGATCGATCCATCTGTTTAGCTGTTAGTTTTAAAAGCAGGGGTCCTTCCAGCTTTCAGTTGGCCCTGGCGCTTAAAAAAAAAAACTACAAATCATGCACACAACACACACAAAAAAGCTTAAGGCAACATGTACAAACGCAGCTGCGTGGTATCGTCGCAGCAACGTGAAGCTAACGTGGCGCCAAAATGATAGTGATACCAGTTGCAATGATGGTGTGCTGTTTGTTTGGCCACGTCTGCCTTGAGATTGGTGCAGTGCTCGGTTGATGTGTAGCTGTAGCGGTTAGGTTAAATTATTGTGATTTGGGAGACTAATTGAGGTGGTTGATCACGAGCATGAGTGTCCTTTATGTGGCCCTTAACCCTTTTATGGGTGTAATCTACTGTGTTTTTTACTACAAAGCTACCATCCATCACCTTTCGCTTGATCCAATCAAAAAGATTACGTATGTAATGTAGTGTCGAAAAGGAGCAATTTAATTTGTGTCCAAGTGCATCATTATAAGAGGAGCCCAGATATGTACTAATGTTCTTTTGAAGAGCTCGGCTTTGTATTATTGCACACGGATTACTCAATCTACTTTGGGACATAAAACTACAAACATACACCGCTTTGGTGTACGTATCATCCATCGATCAAACGTGCTGCCTTAAAAAAAAATCGTGCAAACGCAATGCTAGGCTGGCATACATATTGGGTAGTAATTTCGCCGTATTGGCCTGGTCTTTTCAAGCAAATTCGAACTACATCTGCTGTGATCCTCTCGGACAATCCTCATGCCATATGAAAACGTATAGGATAAACTTGAAGAGTTTGTTTGGTATGTGCACATCCGAAAGGACTGGGCCTAATTCCAACCTTTGCCTGTTCAAACAAGTTTGTAAAGGGAATGGATACTACCAAATTTGCATTTCTTCGCGGTACTTTGTTGCTATTAAGATACGGGTATCGTACTAGATCCTCATACTATGAACTTTTGTGCTCAATACTTGCAGGTTTAAGTGAGTATGCAAGTACAGTCCCCAGCTCCAGCTGTGGCAATGTTGTACACAGTACACACCAACAGTTCTACTTGTTCATACCGTGGTCCAATGAATTGGCATCTCCATAACTCGAGAGGTCCAGTACCTCGTGACAGACAGTCACGGTCTCTCCGAGTGTAAGGAGACGGCACGGCGCCAAACCTAATAATTGGCATGCGGCGAACGGCGAAGTGTATTTTTGTAAGACAGACCGACAATTGTTATTGCCGCATCTGTCACAAGAAATTGCCGCATCTGTCACAAGAAATTCCCATGAAACTTTAAAGCAATGGCGGAGTGCGGGGGTGGCTGGCACTGGCAGGGGCCTCCCCATGCTTTGCTCATCTCCGTTGCTACATAAAATTTCACCATGTAATGTAGTGATAAATTTTTAATTGGTCCATGTGAAAAACACGAGTACAGAGGATTTGATCTTCCGCACATCAATCGAGCGCAGGGGATCGGTTTATATATATATATAGGGAATTGCTAGCTAGCATTCGACAGTTTTTTTACTGAAAAACTGTCACTTTTTTTGTGTGAGATCCTGCACTGTGCGTGAGTCAATGCGAATGATTCTGTCGGACCCGGATTTTCTAATCCGAATCCTCTGTGAAAACGCCGTATATTCCTCGGATCGAGATAGCACTCACGTGCATTGCCAATCATTCATACATGGCGTGAATCAAGTATCAATATTACAAGCAACGAGTGACATAGACCACGCCGGTCGAGTTTACAACAAAATATCGTGCCAAATTGATTACAATACGTAACACCAATGCGATAATGCGAGCAAAAGGGTAGAGCTCATCTCTTCACAGTAAGCGATCGAGCAACTCGTACGATCGATATTACCCAAGGACCCGGATAATATCGGTTGTACGCAAGTACCAACGAGTCAACTTAGACTGCGCCGAGGCCTAGACTACAGATCCTAGACTACTCTTCATCGTTTCCTTGTCCATCAACTTGGTTCCTCGTAGTACGCATAGTCTCCTCCATCACATCCAAGGGTTTGGGAGAGCGAGGATGAGCACAACTACCGTGCTCGCGAGCCAATACACAATGCAATGATATACATGCAAGGCTTACAAGGATGGCTCGGTTCTTTTATTTGCGAAAGCAATACTTTTAAATATCATAAGTACAAATTCCTAGCACTTAGCATTTTTAACAATTTCATTTTAGTTAAAGAGAGAAATTGTGCAATATTTATATTAGCGAGGTTACCTCCACCTTCATGCTTATTTTGATTGTGGTTACATCCACCACTAAACGACACCGGGTACAAAGACCGTGAATAACTAGCCTCGTGGCTAGGTGAGCCCGCCACAATTTTCATACCACCCACAAGATTTTTGAAATAGAACTAACTCAAGTTAAGTTCCCATGTCCGCCTTTGACCGTAGGCACTACTGCTTAAACAGCTTTGTAACTCACAGAGATTGTACACTTTACCCACAAGAGACAATTAACTCGTTGTCTCTACACGATTCCGTGAGTCGTGTAGTCGAGAGGTTGTCACAATAACTTTTCTAAATATCTCGCCTTCCTCGCCTCACCCATATGGGGTTATGCCCATACGCTTGCGCGGATGTCCACTCTCAACGATCGGCGTAGCGTGGCTACACCTCGGCGATCGCGAACTTCACCCTTGACTCGGTGTCCCATCCAAGCCCGACATACCCGAGCTTGTGCCTCCTTTAACCCTCCGGTGAGATGATTTTCGTGGATTTGATAAATGTACTAAGCCACGCCGCAGCTTTGTTGCGCACTTGTGGTTGTACTTGTTATACAGTGAGGTCGTGACAAGATTAAGTCCTTAGGGTTGTCCTGACGGCTCAACCACATTCCCACCATTCTCGTGCTACATCCGCACTCCACCATCTTACCATCCGTCCGCACGGTATTAGCAGCTTAGGTTTTTGAGATGTAAACACAACAATTCAACCATCTCACTATTTACCCGCAATGACCGCCAAATCATTTTATGTTTGAAAAGATGATGATTAGGACACGTTAATGTCCCTGATTTAAGCAAGTCTAGCATGTCGCTAAGTACAACCTATAGCTAGTATTACCATATAATTACTAGGGTGACAATGGTTAAGGGATTCAAGTTGTCAAGGATGGCATAGTAATTAATTATTCGACAAATGGGTATTAACTACCTTAAGCTTTAACATACATTTGATTAAAGAATTAAAGCATGCAATTTGCTATTTTAAAAGAATATAATTTGCATAAAAAAGTAGGCTCAATATGATCAAAGTATTGACTCGCCTTGGTTGTGGGGAGAGAGTCCGAGTAGTCTTGTCCTTGATCGACGTGGAGGTCTCCTGCTCTCAAATCTACGCGCGCAGGTACCAAGCAAAATAAACGACAAGCAACGAGCAATTAAATACACAAGTATACACAAATGAACTCCAAATTGAACAAGACCTATGCCATTAGCAAGATCTTGATTTTAGAAATTTTTAGAAATTTATTTCATAATTTTTGAGCTAAAATGGGGAGTTAATTAATTTTGAAGTCTAGCTTTAAATTAAAAAGAAAAAGGAACTGAAATCACAGAATTAAAGAAAAACAAAAGCGCCCAGTTAAACAAAACTGCCCGCCCAAGGCCTTGGGCGATCAGGCATGGGCAAGGCAGCGCGAGGCGCTGCCCACGGCGCGCGCCGCCGGCGGAAGGAAAAAGGGGAGAGGGGGCGAGCGCGAGCACGGCGCGGGTGGGGGTGAAAGGAGGCGCGACCGGAGGAAGGGGAGAGCGGCGGCGCGCTGGGAGAAGAGGTGGCGGTGCCGCGACGATGGGGTTGTTCCGGCGGTGACGGAGGAGAACGGAGGGGGGCCCCGGCGAGGGTTGACCCGGGAAGAACGGGGCATTACAAAACCTACCCACCTTAAACGGAATCTCGACCCCGAGATTCGAGCTGCTCCGAGAACAGGGACGGGAAATCCAGCTTAAGTTGATCTTCTCGCTCCCAGGTGGCTTCTTTGGCTGAATGATGGCTCCACTGAACCTTGCAAAGGTGGATGACTTTACGTCTTGTCCGCTTCTCGACGACATCGAGGATCTTGACCGGGTGCTCTGGATAAGTCAAATCCTTATCAAGTGCGATGGCTTCGACAGGAGTCTGCTCTTCGGGTACTCTGAGACATTTCTTTAGTTGAGAGACATGGAACACGCTAGGACGCCCGACAAACTTTCGTAGCTCTAGCGATAGGCAACTTCTCCACGCTTAGCGGTGATCGGAACGCCTATGTATCTTGGTGCGAGCTTGCCTTTAACTTTGAATCTTCGGTTCCACGGCGGCGATACCTTGAGGTACACAAGATCTCCAACTTCAAGGTTAAGTCTCTTCGACGGTTGTCGCATAACTCTTCCTGCTCTAGACCGAGCCGCTTGAAGGCGATCTCGATTAGTCGAACTTTCTCTTCACTTGCTTGAGAGTATCCGGTCCAAAGACATATCCTTCACTGATTCTCACCAATGCAGGAGTTCGCATTTTCTTCCATAGAGTGCTTCAAATGGGGACATTTTCAAACTTGATCGATAACTATTATTGTATGCAAACTCGGCATACGGTAGACATTTTTCCCGCCTACTGTGAAACTCCAAAGCACAAGCTCAAGCATGTCTTCTAGGATTTGATTTGTTCTTTCCGTCTCACCATCGGTCTGCATGGATGATAGGTCAGGCCGAAGGTAAGGTGTGTTCCAAGGGCATCATGCAAACTAGCCTGTAAATGCGAGGTAAATTGAGAACCTCGATCGAGACTATTCTCTTGGGTACTCCATGCAAACACACGATACGAGCCATGTACACTTCGGCTAACTTGTCTCCTTTGTAGGTTGTCTTCACAGGATGAAGTGGGCGACTTTAGTCAATCACAACTATAACCCATACCGAGTCACACCCGACTTAGTTCGAGGTAGACCCAGTAATGAAATCCATTCCGATTTCTTCCCATTTCCACCGAGGATCTGTATGGGTTGTAGTAATCCTACTGGTCTTTGATGTTCAAATTTGATTCACGACATACATCACAACAAGCTACATACTCGGCGATATCTCTTTTCATTCGTGGCCACCAATACAAAATCTTCATGTCTTGGTACATCTTGGTGCCGCTGGGTGCAGGTGTGTAACTGTGAGCTTCCTTTAGAATCGATCTTTGAGTTCCTTCCGTGGGGAACAAAGAGACGTTTCCCATACCATAGGATTCCTCGCGATCTTCGACATCTTAGGGCCTTTCCTTTGCCATGAGATGCTTGAATCTCCGACTCGTGATGTCCTTCTTGAGCGGCCTTGATCCGCTTCTTCTAGAGTTGGATGGGCCTCTACAAGGGCTAGTGTGCCTTGCTCTATTAACTCAAGGTTGAGGGCTTCAAATTCCTTGCAGAGCTCAAAGTTGGTGTTCTTGAATCGTGACATTATGCAGAGGGATTTACGGCTTAATGCATCGGCAACTACATTAGCCTTTCCAGATGATAATGGACATCCAAGTTGTAATCCTTTATTAACTCTAACCATCTTCTTTGCCTGAGGTTGAGGTCCGATTGGGTGAAAATGTATTTGAGACTCTTGTGGTCCGTGTAGATATTACGTTGATTTCCAATCAAATAGTGTCGCCAAATTTTTAGGGCGTGCACTATCGCCGCTAACTCCAAATCATGGGTTGATAATTGTCTTCGTGAGGACGGAGTTGTCCGAAGCATAAGCTACAACTTTTCCTCCTTGCATGAGCACACAACCAAGACCTTGGCGCGATGCATCACAATAGACTTCAAGTCTTGATGTATATCCGCGGATTAAAACCGCGTAGTTAACTTCTTCTTCAATTCTTGGAAACTCTTTTCACAAGCTTCAGTCCAATCATACTTCTTTTCCTTTTTAAGCAGATGGGTCATCGGTTTGGAAAGCTTGAGAATCCTTCAATGAAGCGTCAGAGTATCCGCCAAGCCGAGAAAACTACGCACTTCCACACCGATGTGGGTTGTTTCCATTCCATTACAGCTGCTACTTTGGATGGATCAACTGCGATTCCTCCAGCGGATACAATGTGTCCGAGGAAACTGATTTCATGAAGCCAAAATTCACATTTACTGTACTTGGCATAAAGATGATTCTCTTTAAGCTTCTCTAAGACCAATTGCAAGTGTTCGACATGTTCTTCATCGGTCTTTGAGTAGATCAAGATGTCGTCTATGAACACGACAACAAACTTGTCTAAGTATTCCATGAATACTTTATTCATGAGGTTCATGAAGTAGGCTGGCGCATTGGTCAAGCCAAACGGCATGACAGTGAACTCGTATAGGCCATACCGGTGGTAAAGCCGCCTTAGGAATATCCTCATTCCCGATCTTAAGTCGATGGTATCCTCGACTCGTGTCTATCTTGAGAAAACGATGTCCTGCCAACCGATCGAACAGGTCATCAATGCGAGGTAAGGGATACTTGTTCTTGATGGTCACATCATTGAGTGCTCAGTAGTCCACACACAACCAAGGCGGTGCCATCTTTCTTCTTCACAAAGAGAATCGGCGAACCCTGTGGAGAAGAACTAGGTCTAATGAAACCTTTGTCTTGCAAGTCTTCAATTTGTGTCTTAAGTTCTTCAAGTTCGTCACCGGCCATTCTGTATGGTCTCTTAGCAATTGGGGCTGTCCCTGGCTTCAAGTTGATGACAAACTCAACATCTCTGTCTGGTGGCATGCCTGGTAATTCTTCTGGGAAGACATCGGGGTAAGCTTGAACTACAGGTGTTGTTTCTAGGGACAACTCCCCAAGGTGGTGGATTGTTCTATTCAAAGGAGAGGAACGATCCACACTAACTCTTATTGTGGTCTCTGGTTCTTGGTGAGCACTACTTTTCTGTTGGCACAATCTATCAATCCTCGATATTTGGCCAACCAATCCATCCCTAGGATGATATCCAGCGTTTGAGATTCTAGCACCGTAAGGTTTGCTAGAATCCTAATGTTCCATAGCAATTTCTACCCTGGGACTGACTGAGGTAGCATAAAGGGGTCCCCCGGGTGAGCTAAGTACCACGGGTTTCTTTAACTTATAGGTTGGCAACTTAAGCCTTTCAACAAACTTTCTTGAAATAAAAGAGTGCGAAGCTCCTAATCAAACAAAACTTGTGCGGTACCGAATTAACAGGAACGTATCCATTAGTACTCCGAGGCACCTTGAGCTTCCTCGGTGTGGACGTGGTTCACACGCCATGGCTTTGCGCTGGTGTAGACCTTGATGCCCGTGAAGTCCGTGACTCCCGCTGGGGTGGGTCCCGCTTGAATCCGCGCATTACTCGTGTTGAGTCTTGGCCGAGCATTCGACGTAGGACAACGATTGGCGAGTGTCCTTTTTCTCCACAAGCGGCGAAAGGAGGTTTGTCTTTGGATTGATCGCTGTTGGTTGCCCGCGGGCGAGAGCACCGAATCCACTTCCTTGGGGACGCGGGTGGAAACTTGAGTTTTCTCGAGAGGAGGCTGCATTTATCCAAAGATGAGCGCTTTGGAATGTAGGCTTCGGGAAAGCTACCTTGTGGCCTCTCAAATGACATCTTCCTTTTGCGGCTAATCTCATAGCTTTCTTCTCATTTTCACAAATGAGGGCTTTATTAACTAATCTGGAAGCTAGAGTAATCATGGAGGATAAGTCGCCCTCTCATGTCCTCACGCATTCCTTCAACAAAGCGGTCGATTTTCTCTTCTTCATCCGCTACATCATTGGGGCGAGCGAGCAAGTCGTTAAACTTGGTTAGATACTCATTTATCGACATCCGACCGCTGAGAGCTCAATTCATTCTTCTTCAATCTCATTGTTCCACTGCACGGTTGGCCCCCGAAGCGCTTTGAATTCTTCCTGAGAATCGGCCGCCATGCGGGTTCAACTTCACTTGTTGTATTTCCGCAACTTCTTCTATTGCGCGCAGAGGCAATGGATCTTGTGGGGCTCCAATCGTAGATGCTACGACTCCGCTATTCCTCGCTTCTTCTTCCTCTAGATTCTCATCACCTCGGCGGCGAGGTAATTCTCCCACTGTGCAATGGCGGCGCCTTTCAAATGGGTGGCGAAATCCACCTTGTCTTCATTTGAGCAATGGCAAGACGGTTTCTTCTCGTGTCCCCGAGCGCCTTTCACTTCTAGTGGTTCATTGGCTGCAGCAAAGGTGAGAGGTCTTGTCTCGAGGAAGTCCGCTAGCTTGAGTTGCGATCGGTCGGTCCATCACGATTGTTTAGTAAAGCTCAAGAATCTGAATCACAAACATGACTTGGGTCATTGTCGGGTTTGTTGGTGGTGGAGGAGGCGCTTCGTCCTCGGCCTTGGCCACGACCACGCCCACGCCTCTTCCTCGGCTGCGGCGAAGGCTCCACTGACCGGGGCAGCAGCTCTTCTTGGCGGCATCCTCAAGAAACTCAAGCTTAGAACTAGAGGGAGTATATGAGGTTCACTAGCCTCTAAGGCACACACAGCACAAGAACAAAGCCAACAAAAAGAACGGCAAGTACAATACAAAGCCTAGAGCGCTATACTATAGTAAGGGGTTAAGTGTTACATGACTCTCGAACAAAGCTTATACACTAAGCTAAGTCATGACACGTAATACAAACACATCGTCTACAAAAGAAACAAAAGTGCTTGCAACCCAAAAGATCGCCGCAAGCACCGCTAGCTAACCTAAACTAATCGACAATGCTTTCTCGGGACCACTACGCGGTAACAGCTGTTCGGGAGCGAGAACGAACGGCTCGATCAAGCTCGGCGAACGGGAGCAGAACGTGAACGGCCGAGTGGCGCCCACGATCGACTCACAAACCCGGCGGTGGATCGGGCCGCGCCCACGGCCGACTCTCTAGGCGACGCCGACGGACGGGCGCGCGCACTCGCTATGCGGCCGTGAGTCGAGACGGGTCCTTCAGGGGGAACGCCGGCTCGGCACCGGGAGGACGGGGCGACGATAGGTGCAACCGGCCGGGCGTGGACCGAGCGGCGGCTCGAGGCGTGCAACTCGCAAGAGCGCGCCCTCTGCATCGCAAAGATCCTCTCCTCGCATCGCAGCGGAGTGAGCTTCATCACCTCGACCATGTTGCTCGGCGGGTGTCGGAGTGGGCATAGCCGCCGGTGAGGAGTGTCCGCAATGCTCGATCTCATCCATGGCGCGGTGATGGTGGCTATCATCGCCGAGTAAGCCGGACTCGCTGCCAGCGGGGTCGCGCCCCGGTGTCGAAATTGCTGACACGCCTCATCGGGAGGTACGGTAGAAGCGTAAGGGTGACCTCAAGAAGAGATCCTCGTGATTTCCAACACAAGCGGTGGAAGCGACGCGCGCGGCCCCCGAATGGCGTCGTGGCGGCTACGCCGGTGCTCGGCCAAAGAGGAAGGAAGTGAACTCGCCAACCCGGCGGAGAGGTACACTCCATCGCCCAGACTCGCGGGTCTCGATCCTCGCCATCCTACCACGAACGTGGTCGACGGGGAAAGCCAAGGTACAAAGATCATCGGTGGCATATGTCCATGGCCTCCTCGTTTTCTCCGTGAACGAGGAGGTCCCACGGCCATCCGGACGACGGGTAGCCATCTACAAATTTTGAAAACAAGAGGAGGTCAAGACAAGGTAAAACTCAAGTGAAATAAGGATAAGTACAGACTAGGAGTGAAGAGTAGAAGCAATAAATACTCTATATTTTTAGCAAAGCTTTTTCTTAGATTTCAAAATAAGATCCAAGTCCTTAAGGCAACGCACCAATCTAACTAAGACTCTATCGTGTATGCTCGATATTACGACTCTATCGGACCGGATTTTCTAATCCGAATCCTTCGTGAAAACGCGTGCTATTCCTCGGATCAAGATAGCACTCACAGCATTGTCAATCATTCATACATGGCGGAATCAAGTATCAATATTACAAGCAACAGAGTGACATAGACCACGCTGGTCGAAGTTTACAACAAAATGATCAAAGCAAATTGATTACAATACGTAACACCAATGCGATAGCGGAAGCAAAAGGGTAGAGCTCATCTCTTCACAGTGCAGCGATCGAGCAACTCAGGTACGATCGATATTACCCAAGGACCGGATAATATCGGTTGTGCGCAAGTACCAACGAGTCAACTTAGATCGCGCCGAGGCTCAGACTACGATCCTAGACTACTCTTCATCGCTTCCTTGTCCATCAACTTCGGTTCCTCGTAGTACGCATAGTCTCCTCCATCGGCGTCATCCAAGGGTTTGGGGAGAGCGAGGATGAGCACAACTACCGTGCTCGCGAGCCAATACACAATGCAATGATATACATGCAAGGCTTACAAGGATGGCTCGGTTCTTTTATTTGCTAAAGCAATACTTTTAAATATCATAAGTACAAATTCCTAGCACTTAGCATTTTTAACAATTTCATTTTAGTTAAAGAGAGAAATTGTGCAATATTTATATTAGCAGAGGTTACCTCCACCTTCATGCTTATTTTGATTGTGGTTACATCCACCACTAAACGACACCGGGTACAAAGACCCGTGAATAACTGGCCTCGTGGCTAGGTGAGCCCGCCACAATTTTCATACCACCCACAAGATTTTTGAAATAGAACTAACTCAAGTTAAGTTCCCATGTCCGCCTTTGACCGTAGGCACGGCTGTTTAAACAGTTTGTAACTCTGCAGAGATTGTACACTTTACCCACAAGAGACAATTAACTCGTTGCCCTACACGATTCCGTAGTCGTAGTCGAGAGGTTGTCACAATAACTTTCTAAATATCTCGCCTCTTCCTCGCCTCACCCATATGGGGTTATGCCCATACGCTGCGCGGATGTCCACCTCAACATCGGCGTGGCGTGGCTACACCTCGGCCGATCGCGAACTTCACCCTTGACTCGGTGTCCCATCCAAGCCCGACATACCTGTGAGCTTGTGCCTCTTTAACCCTCCAGGTGAGATGATTTTCGTGATTTGATAAATGTACTAAGCCACGTCGCAGCTTGTTGCGCACTTGTGGTTGTACTTGTTATACACAGGAGGTCGTGACAAGATTAAGTCCTTAGGTTGTCCGACGGCTCAACCACATTCCCACCATTCTCGTGCTACATCCGCACTCCACCATCTTACCATCCGCCCGCACGGGTATTAGCGCTTAGGTTTTTGAGATGTAAAACACAACAATTCAACCATCTCGCCATTTACCCGCAATGACCGCCAAATCATTTTATGTTTGAAAAGATGATGATTAGGACACGCAATGTCCCTTGCATTTCTAAGCAAGTCTAGCATGTCGCTAAGTACAACCTATAGCTAGTATTACCATATAATTACTAGGGTGACAATGGTTAAGGGATTCAAGTTGTCAAGGATGGCATAGTAATTAATTATTCGACAAATGGGTATTAACTACCTTAAGCTTTAACATACATTTGATTAAAGAATTAAAGCATGCAATTTGCTATTTTAAAAGAATATAATTTGCATAAAAATGTAGGCTCAATATGATCAAAGTATTGACTCGCCTTGGTTGTAGGGGAGAGAGTCCGAGTAGTCTTGTCCTTGATCGACGTGGAGGTCTCCGGCGTCTCCGAAATCTACGCGGGCGAGGTACCGGCAAAAATAAACGACAAGCAACGAGAGCAATTAAATACACAAGTATACACAAATGAACTCCAAATTGAACAAGACCTATGCCATTAGCAAGATCTTGATTTTAGAAATTTTTAGAAATTTATTTCATAATTTTTGGAGCTAAAATGGGGGAGTTAATTAATTTTGAAGTCTAGCTTTTAAATTAAAAAGAAAAAGGAACTGAAATCACAGAATTAAAAGAAAAACAAAAGCGGCCCAGTTAAACAAAACCGGCCCGGCCCAAGGCCTTGGGCCGATGATACACATGCTGCAAGCGAGGCGCGCCCACGCGCGCGGCTGCCGCCCGCGGAAGGAAAAGGGGGAGAGGGGCGGCGCAGCGACGCGCATGCAGCGGGGGTGAAAGGAGGCGGCGACGGAGGGGAAGGGGAGAAAGCGCGGCGCGCGCGGGGGGGGGGGAGAAGAGGTGGCGGTGCCGGCGACGATGGGGGGGGGGTTGTTCCGGGCGGTGACGGGAGGAGAACGGAGGGGGGCCCCGGCGAGGGTTGACCCGGGAAGAACGGGGCATTACAGATTCAGTGCCTTTCCCATAAACACAGGACACGTACTGTGTTGTTCTAAACGCGCATGAGAAAATTGAGAAAATACGGCATGTGCATGACTCTCGGCGGTTTGGTTTGGCTTGTGCGTGTGCGAGGCCGATCGAGATCACTTGTGCGCCAAAAATCTCGATGCGCACGTTCGGTCTCGCCACTCGCCATCCGATGAGGTCGGAGATCGAGCCATGCATACTTGCTTTCTTGACGTATACCTGAGACCTTGGCCGCGTCCAGGTCCGGCCGAGCTTCCTCACCACGTAACATAATGGGTTCACCATATTGCCATATTTTGTTGGTATAAAATTTTATTTTTTATTTTTGTTTTTGCTCAACCTCTCAAAAGTACATGTGAAGAACATAATGGGTTCCCTACATTATCATATTTTACTGATATATAATTTTATTTTTTGTCTTTGTTTGTACTCAACCTCTCAAAGTACATGTGAAGAACCAGGTTCACTACATTGCCGTATTTTTTTGGTATATAACTTTTTTGTCTTTGATTTTGCTCAACCTCTCAAAGTACATGTGAGATTTTGAATCATGTGATGGAAATATGAGTTTTTAAGACTTTCAAAAATAATTACAGTGACCAAGAACTAAAATTACATAAATAATTTACTGTAATTTATGTATAATAGAGTTGTAAATGAACTTTCAAAATGTGACTATTTTTTAGAGAGAAAACAGTCGAATTATATATAGACAAACCCTATATATATCCGACAATGACAGTGAATAGTAGGTTTGGCAAAATCAGATTACAACAGAGAATATCTTATCTTTCTATCTATAGCCTAACTTGTTGTACAAATGTAATCTATTCAGTTTTAGGAGGTTTAGATTAGTATAGTATATACATAATCTTTCACAGTGCACTCCATGATTCATTTGTTATCATTCGTGTAACACCCCATTTTCTTCCTCCTTAGGCCAACCCCCCCTCGCGTGCTCTGCATCGTCGCCGCGTCGCACCTACTCACCCCCCTGCTCGCTTTGTCCCATCCGCCGTCGCGCCCATCCTCGTTGCCCTCGCCGACCCGTGCCCGCTTCTCTGTGCCTCTCGCCGACAAGGCGCCGCACCCGCCGCCTCCGCTGGCGCCGCCTGTCCTGTGCACACCGCGCGCGACGCCCATCACGTCCCGTCCCGGTTCCTCGCCTCGCGCCGCGTTTTGTCGTCGCTGCACGCGCGCCACCTCGCCATCCAGCGTGCTCGCCGCCCTACGCCGCCCGCATGCCCCTTTGCCGCGACGCCGCCCCGACTTCCGGCTCTCCTCCTCCCGTGGCCTATAAAGCCCCCCCCCCCGACACCTCCCTTCCTCTCCTCCCCAACCCCCTCTTTTCTTCCCCAAGCAAAGAAGGCTGAGGAAGAAGAACAACCAAGAGAGGAAGAAGAAGAAGGCCGAAGCCCTTACCTCCGGTCGCCATCGCCACTCGGTGAGCCCCGTCGCCGCCGCCCTTAGCCGCGCCACCACCTCCCCGCGCTATCGCTGCCGCCGCCTCCATTTCCCCGCCTTTTGCCTTCAGCCCGAGCCGCCTCTCCCCCTCCTTTTCGGCTTTAGGCAACGCCTCCGTGGGCCGCGTCCTGCATACTGCTTTCGCCGAGCCGAATCTTGCCCCATGGGCCGCCGCCGTTTTTCTTTTTTGTTTGTTTTTGTTTTCCTTTTCTGTTTTAAATTCAAAAGAAAGGCTTCAAAATTCATATCTCCCTCATTCTAGCTCCAAAAATGGTGAAATCTGTTTCTAAAAATTTGTAAATTCAAGATCTTACTAATGGCATAGGTCTTGTTTAAATTGAAGTTCATTTGCTATTTCATTTGTATTTATTTTCTCTTGTTGCTTGTTGTTTATTTTTCCGGTACTTCGCCCGCGTAGAGTTCGAAGACGTCGGAGACCTCCAAGTTGATGAAGAACAAGACTGCCCAGACCCTCTTACCTACAATCAAGGCGAGTCAATACTTTGATCATATTGAGCCTACATTTTATGCAAATTATATTCTTTTAAAATAGCAAATTGCATACTTTAATTCTTTAAGCAAATGTATGTTAAAGCTTAAGGTAGTTAGATACCCATTTGATGATTAATTAATTATTATGTCATCCTTGACAACTTGAATCTCTTAATCTTTGTCACTCTAGTAACTATATGGTAATACTAGCTATAGGTTGTACTTAAGCGATATGCTAGTCTTACTTAAGTACCGGGACATTAAAATGTCCCAATCATCATCTCTTCAAAACATGAAAATGTTATGGGCAGTCATTGGTGGTCCATGACTAAGGTAAATATGGTAATCTGGTTTTACTCCTCAAAACCCTAAAAATTGCTATTACTCTGTCTGGGTGGACGGTAAGATGGATGGTATGACAGTGGGTGCTAATGTAGCCCAAGGACTGTCGTTTTGTGGACTAGAATGTGGAATGAACCGCTCAGAGAACCCTAATGACTTAATCTTGTCATGACCTCCCGTGTAAAACAAGTGCAACCACAAGTCTGTAAAGTACAACCTGACTAAATAATTTGTATTCATCAGTACGAGTTGCATAAGATAGATGATCCACGACGCTATAAGCCTTTATGGCGAAGGGTGTCGGGGTGCACGATGTAAGTCGTTCGACGGCGCAAGAGGGGGTCTGAGTAAGGGTTAACGGATCTAAAAACAGAGCGTAACCCTTCGCAGACGAAACCTTAGCGAAGTGTAATTAATACTGAAGGATGCATTGTAAAGACCTTGTGATGATCTCCCCTTGATTCACATGTCTACGGAAATGTGTGTACATATTAAGACGATTATCTCTTGTGGGTAAAATATGCAACCTCTACAGAGTAATAAACTAACAGCTGCGCCTACGGTCAAAGGCGGACATGAGAACTTAACTTGAGTTAGTTTTATTTCAAAAACTTTTGTGGGTGGTATGAAAAATATGGTGGGCTCACCTAGCTCTAGGTTGGATTTTCCCTGAGTTTTCAGACTCAGTGATGTTAATATGTAGGGGTAACCCCAATCAAATTAAGCATAAGGTGAAGGGAACCTCTGCTGTTATTAAATATTGCACAATCACTCTCTTTAACAAAATACAATATGTTAAAATGCTAAGTGCTAGGAATTTATAATTATGATAATTGAAAATATTGCTTTAGCAAATAAAAGAACCAGATCCATCCTTGTTAAGCCTTGCATGTATATTATTGCATCGTGTATTGGCTCGCGAGCATGTTAGTTGTGCTCATCCTCGCTCTCTCCCCCAAAACCCTCAGAGGCAGAAAATCCTGGAGATTACGACTACTACGAGGATTCAGAAGTCAGAGGACCAGGAGATGTTGAAGCATAGTGTAGACGTTAGCTGTTCTAGTCTCGCCCCAGTCCAGTTGACTCCGTCGGTACTTGCATGCATCCAATATTATTCAAGCCTTGGTTAATATCGAACGAACACGGGTTTCCCCAGTCGCTTGCCTGTGGAGAGATGTGATCTCACCCCTTTTGCTTCCATTGTTGTTTCCGTTTTTGTAATGTATTCAGTTTGGCATGTTTGGCCTTTATTGTAAAACCTGACCCGACGCGGCCTATGTAAACTCTGAAGTGCTAAATAATGAATGGTATGATTTTACGTCATGTATAAATTGATTCAGTAATGTATCTGTGAGTGCTAACTACTGATCCAGGAAATAGCACAGTATTTCACAGAGGATTCTGGATTAAGAAATTCGGGTCCGACAATTCGGCTCTTCCAACGAAAATTTTCTGGATCCGCCCCTTGCTTCAAAGCAAACTGAGCGAAAGAAAAAAAACAACAGACTACATACTGGATCGAGCACAAAGTTTCTCAATAAAATTCACCTAATGATGTTTTCTTGTACCATTAGCACTATCAGGCTATACTAATGAGGTTGCCGTGATTGTTTATCTGCGTACCAATGATAAGGGTAGGAAAGGGTTGGTGTGCATGCATGAATGAGCCAGCCTGACGATGTGTAAAGATTAAAGGGGAGTCAGTTCCATTTAAGAAGAACGGGTGCCGTTCTTCATTATGAAAGGGGGATGCACTTGAGAGCTTGCCCATCCTCCACACCCCACCAGCTATAAGATTTGAGGCGATCGAGCGATTCATCGCAAAGCTGCTTTGCTCGGCACTCTTAAGCCGTTTCTGCTGCTTCTTTAAGTGGCTCAATGGAGTGTGCAGAGCTTTGGAGAGAATTCGCACGGTTTCTTCTTAGCCATGTCGTTCCCTCCCCGAATGCGTTGCATGCTTTGATATGCTGCTAAATATATAGGACATAGACATATGATCATAATCTTAGTGTTGAATAATTGACAATAATGTTAAGATGTTTGAGAGAAATCCTTGGTTTAGTGGAGTATAGCTGACTGTTAAGTTATAGACGGGGTGGTCTGACCGCCCACCGGACGTGACCAATAGTGCACTTGTTGGAGATTTGGAGTAGCGTATTCCTGGAACTCGACACACATGTATTGTGTCGTCCGATTGGTATAAGACTAATCCATTGATTCCGTGCGTAAGTGGCTGAATGAGATTTTACACATGATCTAGAGGCCCAGAGCATCCGGTGGACTAGCTGGCCTAGACATCCTGCCCCATCTCATTTTTCTTTTTCGAAGAAAAGGAAGAGTTGAAAGTTGAAACGAGGGAGGCACCAGTACGGCTCAGCTTGCATTCGGCTTCGTGATGTTGGGCCTCGGCAGCATCTTTCTGGGCTTGTCATTGAAACTATGGGCCTACATTATTCATGTATGAGGTCATAGTGGCCTTCCTAAGCCTTTGCTCCTTGTTTGTTTTCTATCCTTCTGAGATAAGCATGTCTCCAGATTCTAGCCACGATGGCTCTTCCTAAAACCATCCTTGTCCTTAATAATGCATATATTCCTTTCGAGAACACGCCGAGAAATTTGATAACACACATAATGTTTTGGTGGGTTTTCTAACTCAACATCCTTCCAACATGACGGCATGCGCAGCAAATCTTTTTTATATAATAGGCTTGCGCCCTATTTCCATTAAAAGGAAACATAATTACAGAGAGTTAACAAACTGATTAAATTAAACAGGATTACATGTTTGGACTGCACCCACAACTACAGATGCATTAAAACCAAAAGGGAGCTCGCGGCCCCAAACCAAAAGGGAGTATTAACATCCTCCATCACCCAATCTACTTGTCCATGGCGCCCATCTGCCTCTAACTCCAAAAACTTCAGAAACAACCTTCCCAATTGCTCTAGCGCCCTTGCGGAGTAGTTCCCGTTCTTCCTCCTTCTGTAAATGGGACCACAATTCAATCCAGTGACAAGAGGTATGAATAATTGAGATAGGTTCTACATGCCATTTTTTATTGAAACACGCTAAGTTACGCACTTTCCAAATGCTCCACAAAATAGCTGCTACACCAACCACTATCAGCTTCCTAGTCTTCCTAGCAAACTCAACTACCCAACTAGAGAATAATTGGGTAATATCTGCTGGAGGGCTAGGCAGCCAAAAGTCAATTTCACGATATTCCAAATGTATCTCGCTAAAGGACACTGCAGAAACAAATGAGTGATACTTTCTTCGGCCCCACAAAACATACATCCTTTGTCCCCCTCCCAACCCCTGCGCCCAAGATTGTCTTTAGTCAAGATGCTTTGCTTCAGCACTAACCAAAGAAAGACCTTAATCTTTAGGGGTAGTTTAATGGACCAAATGAAGTTTTGTGGGAACTGGATACTTTGCATCCTTAGCACCTTGTAGAAAGATTTAACTGAAAAGGTCCCCGAAGGCGACCAACGCCATACCAACCTATCCCGTCCCCCCTTCAAGAGCACCCCCTTGCACTCTATTATGATCCTATTCCATAGAGCAAGACCTTCCCCCCACAACGACCTTCTAAATCTGACATTTCTAAAATTCTGTTGGAACACCTTTGCTACAGTGATGTTTTTGGAAGTGGTAATGCTATATAGCCTTGCATACTTTACTAAGAGAGGTACGTCCCCAAGCCACAGATCCTCCCAGAATCTGGTTCTAGCGCCATCTCCCAGTTTTCTCTTGCAGCAAGACAGGAATAAGTCTCTTATCCCTAACACACCTTTCCAAAACCATGAATCCCCCACCTTAGGCACCACTTGTGCCAAGGTTTTCTTACTAAGATACTTCCTCCTGAGCATCTCTTGCCATTGACCATCCTCATTCTCCAGCCTCCAGAGCCATTTCCCTAGCAAAGCTAAATTCATAGTTTCCAGGTCTAGGATTCCCAATCCACCCTGATCTTTAGGCATACATACCGTGGGCCAACCAACCAAATGGTATTTTTTCCTACCTCCATCTGAGTTCCATAAAAATCTGGATCTAAACATATCCATTTTTTTCCTAACCCCCACCGGAATCTTGTATAAAGACATCATATATAAAGGGAGGCTACTAAGAGATGAATTCACTAGCACCAACCTCCCTCCTATTGATAAAAGTTTCCCACAACCACTTAACTTGTGCTCAAACTTATCCTCGATCCTCTTCCAATCTCTATTTGTAATTTTATTCCTATCCACAGGAACCCCCAGATATTTAAGAGGTAATTCTCCCACCTTACATGTGAAGATTTCCTCGTAAATGTCTTGCCTCATTCCTGCCGATCCAAAGTAGAACATTTCACTCTTATGAAAATTAATTTTCAAATCTGAAACATGCTCAAATAAGCAGAGAATCAACTTCAGGTTTTTTGCACTTTCTACATCATCCTGAACAAGGAAGATTGTATCATCTGCATACTGCAGCATGGCCAGACCACCATCAACTAAATGAAAATTTACACCTTTAATTAACCCCAACCCTTGAGCTCTCCTGACCAGAAGAGCTAAGATATCTCCTACAAGGTCAAACAACAGAGGTGAAAGAGGATCACCCTGCCTAAGACCTTTGTAAGTTTTGAAATAAGGGCCAAAATTCTTGTTAACCTTCACACAGACCCTCCCACCACTAACTACTTTTAGAATCCAGTCACACCACTGAAGTGGGAAACCTTTCATACTAAGGGTTTGAAAAAGGAAAGGCCATTTCACTTTATCGTAAGCTTTTTCAAAATCAACTTTGAACAGAACCCCAGACAGCTTCTTTTTGTGCAGTTCGTGCAAGTTTTCATGTAATGTTAACACCCCATCCATGATAAATCTACCTTTGAGGAAAGTTGTTTGTGTTGCGGTAATCACTTTATCAATAACTCTGGATAATCTGGTAGCTAGTACTTTAGTTAGAACTTTATACGTCACATTCAAGAGGCAAATGGGCCTAAAGTTCTGGATTCTAACTGCATTTTTCTCTTTTGGGATCAGCGAAATCACATCGTGGTTAAGTTTGGAGATATCTAGCTTTCGCACAAAGAACTCATCTAGCATGGTTTTGAGATCTATCTTCACTAAAGACCAGAATCTCTGATAGAATTCAGCCAAGAAACCGTCTGGGCCAGGGGCTTTATTCGCCTCCATGGAGAACACAACCTCTTTTAACTCCTCCATGCTGAAATCTTGAGTCAAGGACAACTTGTCCTGCCCATTTAGCTGGGGAATGTCAACCAAGTTCAATTGGATACTAGTGTCCTCCGGATGTCCGAAAAGATTTCTATAAAAATTGGTGATGTATCGAGTTAGTTTCTCCTCTCCCTCAACAATCCCCTCATCCTGATGAAGTGCAAAAATGGTGTTCTTTCTATTTCTTCCATTAGCTTTGGCATGGAAGTATTTTGTATTGCTATCCCCCTGTAGGAGATTTTTCTCCTTTGACCTTTGCAACCATTTTAACTCATCTTCCTTTAATATCTCTGCCAGTTGTGCATCCAGATGAGTCTTCAATGCTCTGTTAGCAGCATCTAACCCATGCTACTCACAATGCTTATCCAACAGGTCTATTTGTGCCAAAAGATCTTTTTTCTTTTTCCTATTCTTGCCTTCTACATTGTTGTTCCACCCTTTTAAAACCTTCCTAAGTTTCCTTAATTTATTTTGCCAAACATCCAAAGGAGCCATTTTACCAGTTGGTTGCTCCCAAACTCTTTGAACCACCTTCAAGAGGTCCTCCCTCAAGAACCAGGCAGTCTCAAATCTGAAAACATAACTGTGTTGGCATCTCTCCCCTGTATCTATGAGAATAGGAGTATGATCTGACAAAACTCTAGGTAAAGCCTTAGTGTAGACCAGAGGGTGGTGTTGTTCCCATAGGGTACTCACCAACACTCTATCTAGCAACTCAAAGGTAGGGATTTCATGATCATTACTCCATGTAAAGCGTCTACCAGTAAAGTTAATCTCTAACAAACCGGCATTGTCAATTATAGAATTAAAAAGAGAACTCCATCTTCCACACCCTCCAGGTTTATTCTTCTCACAATCTTTCCTAATTAAGTTGAAATCCCCAGCCATATAGACTGGCCAGGTTGATTCTCTCAAAGTTTGTGCTAACTTAACCAAAAACGGTTCCTTACCCTCTCTTTGTGCAGGACCATAGACAACAAACAAGTCCCACTTGAAATTGTCGTTTTTGTTTTGAAGAGAGACTTTGACCCAAAAATCCTCCACAGACGAAGTAATGACCATGAAAAGACTCATATCCACCCCCACTAGAATGCCCCCTGATCTCCCTTTAGGAGGAGACCAAATCCAGTGGAAGTCTCGATCTCCACAAAGATAATTCAGCTCTTCCTGTGAGAATTCACTTTTAATGGTTTCCTGGATACCAATAAAGTGTAGTTTCAATTCTAAGATGGTTTCCCTAAGAAACCTCTTCTTCAGCGGGCTGCCTAGACCTCTACAGTTCCATATCACTCCTTTCAATATGATTTTTTGGATCTGTTTCTACTCAAACTGAATTTTAGAGCAGGTTTGACAGAACAAAGATCAGGAGAACCTCCTTTCTTTTTCTTCCTGCCTACTGAAGCCAACTGGAATAAGGCCAGATTGGATTCGTCTAAACTTTCCTCTTCTATATCTTCCTCACTCCCCATATCTTGAAACACTATAGACTCAGGATCTTCCTGATCTATATTAGTTTCAGTATGTGTTTTTGATTTATGCTTTCTACTTTCCAACAACAGATTGGCTCTAGCCTGTTCTTGTGCTTTAAGTAGGTCTAAATTGTGTTCCACCATTTCAATAGAGCACCCTAAATCAAAACCTAGAGAAGATGCTATTTGAAAAAGAGAAACATTGGAAGAATTGGCTACAGTAGAAGAGAGAGTACCTGGGCCTCTCTCAAGGTCCTTGAGTCTAGCTCTCTCCTTAGCCTTATCAAAGACATTTGCCTCTTCGGTGTCTTTGAGTCTTAAGCTTCTTCTGGGTTGAGCCTGTTCCCTGCCACCTTGCCAATGCTCAAATCCCCCTGGTTGGCTCTCCAATTCTTGGCTGTCTGCTATAGATACTCCCACTCGCCTTGCAAAGTCCCCAGGATCTGATTCCTGAGTTGTAGAGAAATCCACTCCTTCACTGCCCGAGAGTTGCATTCTCCCTTTGCTTTCATCAACCAAGCTCCTCTCCTGGTTCTCCTCTTTGTCTTTGGCCTGCAGCTTTGTACCTTCTGGGCTAATCTGTTGTGACACCATGGCCTGCTGGTGCTTGATTACATCTCCTTGCTTACCGCCACCCTCAATTTCCACTTGATGAGTATTGTCCTTCATCAAACTTTGCTTACTCCCCTTAGAGGAAGTTCTTGCCTCCTCTTGCAGTCCAATCCCGCCACTTGATTGTGCCATCCCTTCTACTTTCCAGGGTGAAATCTCTGTCATAACCACATTTTTCTGTCGTTTAGAGTCTCTAACTTGACCAAATTCAGCTTCTATAGGTGCACCTTTGCCTCCCCCATGAATTACTTCCTTTGTTGGACTTTCATTCTTGGACCATCCAATCTCAGCCACCGATTCTACTTTGAAAAAGATATCATAAATGAGCAGTTTGGAAGTTGTAACTTCAGATTTGGTTGGGATCTTAAAAGGGTCCTTGACCCCTACCTTCACCCTAACCACATCATGGGCTTCTAGCACCTCCATATCCACCTCCTGCACTACTCCCAAAGATGACCCAATCTCACAAAGGGCTTGATAGTTCTTCATGGTGTCGGGGACTCCAGATATTCGAACCCACACACTATGCAGCTTTCCAGATGCCATGGTTTCCGGGGTCCATCTAGATACATTGACTTGGGCCTCAGATCCTCTTAAGGTCACAGAAGAGAAAGGTGAAACTTCACCAATCCTAGCTACAGAAGGAAATTTCATCAGGAACACACCCGGGCCATTCTCCCAAGCCTGCCAGTCCCACTTCCAAGGGAAGGTCAACTCGAAGTCATGAGCTAGTTGTTGATCATTTAGGTTTCCTCCACCACCTTGACCAAGGCCATTGAGTTATTTCTATCTTCCATAACAGCTTCCTTTGCATGATCAATCACAAAACATCCTAATCCTGCCACTGCATACCCCACAAACCTTGCTGCCGGTTTGGGTTGTCTCAGCCAAGCACATTTAGGAGATAGATGAGAGTCTTTGCCGCAGACATTACAAAGGACTTTATTTGGGCATTCCTTAATACCGTGACCCTTCTCCCCACATTACAAAGGATTATCTTAGGAAACTCTCCAACGATAATCTCAGGATCAGCACAAGCCTCCATAGCTGTAGCCGGAAAATTCAAAGCCGGGTCTTGATGCTGCAAAGATTGACCAGTCTTCAGGAGACCCGACCCCCCCGGCCACCTTTGTTGCCCCGAAGAGTGTCCCACGCGGTGCTCCCTCTCCTGGGATTGAAAAGCTTGAGTGTTCTTGAACCCCTGCGATGCGGACTGCCTGTTCCCTTGAAGATGTTGTTGATTCTGGTGTTGAAATTGCTTTGGGAACTGATTGGATCTCGGCTGCTCCTGATGGCCCCCCTGTCCCAAAACTCGCTGCATCGGCGGCTGGTGGAACCGGTTTGAGCGAACCGGGGGAGGTGGACGAATCGGAATTTGTTGCAAACCTGAGCTTGCACGCCGCTTCCCGCCCCGCACGCATCTGTGGCATCGCGCCGCGCCGGGCGCCAGTGGGAATGTCGAGGGCCGAGCCGCGTTCGCCTCGGCACCAATGTGGTCCCCTCTTCCCGCTCCGTGGAATCGTCCCCCAAAGCGCCCCCTTGCTCATCGCCGCCCGCCATGGTAAGCTCCTGCGCATGCACTTCACACACCTCCCGGAAAGATCTAGGGTCTCCCGAGCTTGTGCCTGCCCAGGTCTTCTCTCCTCCCCCCGAGCCAATCCTTGGCCATCGCTTTGCCGCATGCCGGTGCCACCGGATTTGCACACCTCTCCCCGCTGAACAGTGGTCAGCCACCCCCCACACTAGCGCAGCAAATCTTGTTCTTCCGATTGCAGTGTTGCCCCTATGCCTGCCAGGACTTATCTGACAAATTTTGGATTTTGTTCGTGGATCCGTCGGCTAAACACCGGGAGATAAAATGTAGGATATGTTGATGTCTATGACAGGGATTCAGATCCTCAGCGTTAGTGAAGTAAATGTAACTGCTATACTTATTTGCATTTTCATATTAGCCAGTGGATTGAAGGTGAATGGTCCAGATTTTATAGGTACGTAGCAGCCCCTGCGCATCACTTTTGCATAACGTACTGTAGCAGTTGCGTTGTAGCCACCCTTTTCATACTAGCCCATGGATTGAATGTGAATGGTCCAGATTTTATAGGGTACTGTAGCATGTCCTCTACACACTTTTGCATATTGTACTGTAGCAGTTGCGTTGTAGCCGCTCCAATCCTATTCATCCATTATTAATCAAACGCTCTAAAAATGCTCCTAATGCATACAACTATAGCTTTCTACATTACTATTTTGTAATGCGGATCCTCCCTATTATAGTATACTAGATAGGTTTTGCACGCTACGCTGCGCGCGAAGAGAGTTGCGTATGGAGGACAATAGATCATTTCAGTTTGCACATGTATGAACATGACAGTACGTAGTTTTGTAGCCAAACGGGCCATGTGATTATAGAAACCTAGTGGTTGTTGGCTCATTCAACATTTTCTTTCTATTTCTTTAAGCGCATGACAAATGAAATAACAGAAATTCAAGGTATGACATCCATACTGACAGAACCTGCCATAGAGATAGCTGGGCATGTTTCAGAGCACTACATACTTGATATAGGTTTGCACATTCAAGTTAGTTTGATCAATATCCATAAGGAAAGTCTTTATAAAAGCATCAACATCCATGTATACAACAGACTACACAGATGACTTTCTCAGTATTGCAATTATAAACGGTAAAGATTCTAACCAGAGTATGGAAGTGTACAAACTCTGGGATCAATGAAGCTTGGAAGCGGACCTGATCAGGATCCATATATAGAGCAAAAGAATATGCATAACAAAGTAGCTATTAGAAACAACAAAACTTCTCGTTCTAGTGTGACACATAATTTGCTATCACGACAAAAACCGAGGTAACCAAGAAGTTCTGAAGACAGTAAGGGGAAGCATGAAGGATTTCATAGCTTTGTTATGGCCATCTGCTTTGCTAATGGGGATCTTCCTTGTTACCAAGGATAGCAACACACTAGCAACACATGTTTGGTGCAAGTGCAGTAAACTGAGGATGTAAGAAATGATACACGACCAATCCTTCAGCCTACATGTCCATGGTGTCACCTGAAGTGTTTTTGTTTTTCAAACAACCTGAAAAAGGTAAGAATCTTAAGAACCACTTGTAAATGAAGAGAAAAGATCTCTAGTCTCATTCTAGCATGTTAGCAATGCATAGCTCACATATAAATTGACAAAGCACAATCCTGTATTCTGCACTACAAGAAGCATTTGGTTGAGCCAGATCCACACATATACATAGACGAAATACCAAAAGCATATTCGATAGAGTAGAAAATGACAAAATAATATTTTTTTTGTACTGCACAAAATCCTAAAAAAAGACATCAAACAAAATGGAATAAAATTTCAACTATATGCGGGAAGGAATTGAATAATTTAGATTCAATCTAAACTAAATGCTTGATATGCTCAGTTATCATGACAACAATGAGGAAAGGAAAGATTGAATTGTTCGGTTCAACTAACATTCTGATGTCCACTTAATCCTTGAAACTTATCCCCTTATTAACTATTAATAACAAACACTATAATGAGCATAGAACATGAAGAAAATACTACTATGCATTTTCAAATCTTGGGGTCTGAAACTTACTGGTGTAACTTGGGCAAAGCTGTAAATCCATTCATCTCAAGTAACTCTTTTTTGGAATGTGAAATCATGTATGAAACATTAATCAAGCAATAATGGTCAAGAATAAAAGGTTGTCAAGTTAATTATATAGATTTCGTATAAGAAATAGAATAGCATGTTTGACTCTTGACTGAGGCTGCTTGGTACAACAACATCCATTCACCATCCTTACACTCTTTAGTCAATATAGATTGAGATATGTTGAATTAGAAAGACAAACAATATGAATCAAGATGGCTTCATCAATAATAATCATCTAGCTGGTAGTAGTACAATAGGATAACAAAGCACTAACATAACCTCACCTGAGCCACATCTGCAGCGGTGGCCGGCTCCACGCCACTGTGATAACGTTATGACCTGCACGACATGCACATAGCTCTCAAAATTAGATCCGTGATTAATATGAGGCTAAGCAATTAAACTAATCTACAAATGCAAAACTGAAGAACTCTAAGCACATGGCTAGCAAGGCACTCTTAGACCATGCAGGAAAAAAATTGTCTAGATGTAGTTTACGCATCAATAAGACTTAGTAAAAAAAAACTGAAGCAATTATGATTATGAAACAATCTTTTACTAATTTCTTGCATGTAAGCTCCTATAGATCCTCTCATTTCAATCTGAAGTACTTCCAACCTAGAAATGGTACATACACAAATATGATGTATGAACTAAGACATCAGTGTTACATTGAATCCCGAAAGATGAAAGGTCATTGGAATTGGCCTGACATAAATACTTGTATCAATATCACGTCAACATTTACAATTGAAACCCTTTTGAAATGAAAGAAGAATATTTTTGTTTGTTTCAGTAGCCCTGCTTGTTAATCACTTTCAAGTAATAAAAAAGGAAACCTGGAATCGGCACATCAGCGTTACTCTTGGAAACCAAGAAACTATGGTGGCCATCCTTAAGGATTCTTTCAATGCCTATAAGAGGCAGTATTGTTACTATTGCCTCCCATCCCTTCAAGAGTTTGCGGATTTTCTCTCATTCTTTCTCCTTGTCCATGTTATCTGGTAGTGTTGTTGGTGTAGAGTTGCTGGCCGCGAGTAGCGCTGTATTTATAGCGGGAGCGGATGCAGCTGTAGCGGCTCCATTGTGATGAGGCACAGATATGTTTCGCGTTTGTGCGACGTGCCCTTCGAACCAGCCTCGTCAGGTCACGTCCCTACGCAAAGCTGAGTTGTCGAGTCACGTCGCTGCCAAGGTTCAAGAAAGCGCTAGGTACTAGGCGGGCGGTGGCCCGAGGCCTAGCGTCTAGGCGGACTAGGCGGCGCCCAGGCAATCGGTTTGGCTACGGTGTAGATAAGCCCACAACATGAATAATATGATGAATTGAGTAAGCATCAGGCATCAAATTGAGCAAGATAGAAGAAAAATTATCTGAAAAAACAAGACATGTGCAATTTGATGTAGTCATATATATTATCTCCTCTCCAAGGCTCTAAGAGTTTGATGTAAACATGTATGTATTGTAATCAAATAATAATATCAACCTGCATATTTAATCATTGATGGGTTGTTTTGCTACTGTATTGTGTGAGAAAGAATGTATGTATGATTGATGAATGAATGAAAGTATGAAACATATAGAGTCACACATCTCAAAGACTTGACTTGAAACATATGAATGAATCGTATGGTATGATTGGTATCCTTAGTCCTTACTCCTTACACATCCAAAGATGACAAGAGTATTCAAAGAAACAACAATTCAAAGACAAATCGCCTCAGTTCACATGTAGTATTCAGATCAGTTCAGTTCACATGTAGTATTCAGATCAGTTCAGTTCACATCATACTGTTGTGTACCTTTTAATCAACAACATCATGCTTTGAAGAAGTAAAACATAAATGAATAAGCTAGAAAAAGAGCTCTAGTTTAACAATGTGCTTAATTGTTAATAACAAGGACGCAAAGACACAAAGTTTGATAAAATAGAACTACACAAAGAAGAACGAACTGAAAGAAGTATCCATTGAAAGAATGACTGATGTAAAAGCTTTCATTTTAAATTACAATTGCAACATGCTTACCTACTCACAAATAATAAAGACACAGACCTAATGTCTTATTAACATGGAGCAATACTTCAATATTCAGTATTCAGCAAGCAGTATAGTCAGTTCAGTTTAATACTTCAATATTCAATATTTAGTATTCAACAAGCAGTATATGGAGTTAAGCCAAATCTAGGCAATAGGCACAGCAGCGCCGGGGGCAGAGCACATCACAGGCTCACAGCACGCAACAGCACTTGGAGGCAGAGCAGCAGAGCGTGGGAGGAGGGGGAGCTGCGGCGCAAGGGTGGAGCAAAGAAGCTGAGAGGAGGGGGAGCTGCGGCGCGGGAGGGGGAGCAGAGAGGGGAGGGTGGCGGCGCAGGAGGTTTGCAGAGAGGGGAAGGCGGCAGCGCGGGAGGGGGAGTAGAGAGGGAAGGTTGGCGGCGCGGGAGCAGAGGGGAGCGGCGTACCTCGATTCGGCGGCGTAGATGGTGGTGCGAGCTCGATTCGGCGAGGGAAATGGCGGCGAGGTCAATTCGGCGGGGAAGATGGCGGGGCGAGCTCGATTCGGCTACGGCAATGTCGGATTGGCGGTGGCAAGGTCGAATCGGCGCGGGGGAGGCGCGATGCGGGAGCCCAAAGTCCCGAACCCTAGCGCACGATAGTGGATTGGATGGGGTCGTGGCGTCGGGCGCAGACGCGCAATCCTTAGCTGCCTCGACGCCTTGCCTAGAGCCGCCGCGCGCCGCCCACAACCGACTTGGACCGCCTCACCGTTCCAAGGTGGCTCTCCCGCCTAGCTCACCACCTTGGGCAAAGTCGCATTGGCAGGGAGACGCCTCGCGTCTAGTCAACGCCTAGGATCGCTTTTTAGAACCTTGGTCGCTGCGCAAAGTTGCCTCGTTGGATCACATCGCTGCGTAAAGCTGTCTCGTCGGTCACGTCTCTGCGCAAAGCTGCCTCGTCGAATTTATCAAAATTTAGGATTTATGTCGTGGAAATTTTGATTTATTGAATCCTAAATTTTCGAGACAATATCAGAACACATATAAAATTGCCGAAACATTACACAATCAAGTCCATTGCGTGAGGAGCCTTCAATAAAATCCATAATTTTTTGAGCTTATTTTCTACATTTATTGATTCGTACGAACAATACATTTATACGAAATAGCGATAAAAATTCTGAACGAATAAAATTATAAAAATTTACAAAAGCAAGTATACGGTGTCAGGAGGCTTCACAAAAAAAATCAAAATTTTTTAGACTCATTTGCTATATTTTAAAATCCATTTAAATTTCAACCGAACACTAACCCTAAGTCCCTAACTAACCTAACTAATTACCTAGCTAACGGCTGATGCATGGTGACCATGCGCCAACGGCTGGCGCATGGCCACCGTGTGCCAGCGTTTTGGCGCGGCTGAGACGGCGGCCGACGTGGGGTTGGCGGCTAGGCTGGCGAGCACAGTGTTGGCGCACGGTGGTTACGCTACCTGGCATGATCTCTAGCGTTGACGCACGGTGGTCATGCGGTCGTGCGCCAACGGTGATATTTTTACTAATATGTTTTGCATACAATCACATATACAAATACGTGACGAAAATATGCTAGATTAGCCAAACTACATTCATCTTTTGTCCGGCCGCGGGCAGCGTAACTCGCGAACCTACCTAGTTACTACTGATTAGGGAGAGGTTTCAGTTGCTGTCGCCGTGCCAGAATACTTGGCGATGCTGCCATTTTATACCAGGAGAAGATAGAAGAAACATGATAACGAGGACTACAGTTTCTCATGATCAAAACATGGATAAGATCGTCAGATCAACATCCGTACACCATCTACAAGCCCACCACAACAACTCTCACACAGGCACACATCACATCACACGGCTCCCGATTATTTCACCAGTACGACTCTAGTACATCTCCACGTCGCGGCACGCGGATCACGAGGCGGCGTGGCCCACAGCTTATTACTACTCGTCACAAACCACACTCTCCTCGTCTGGCCGGCCGGCTCACGCCGCGGCGGCGCCCCAGCCGGAGCAGTTGTCGCGAACGGCCTCGAGCTTGTAGGGCGCGGCGTCGGTGGCCAGCCACTGCTCGACGGTGAACAGCTGCTGCGCGCACCCCTTGTGCGGCCCGGTGACGGTGACCTCGACGTAGTTGCAGTACCAGCCGTGGTGCGGGCCGGTGCCGTCGGACGCCACCCTCATCCAGCACGGCGGCTTGGCCATGCACGGCCCGCGGCCGCTGAAGATGTCGAGGTTGCTACGCTCGAAGTAGGAATGGCCCTGCCCCCATCAACCCGCCCCACGACGGCAGGTCCGTGATCCCCACGCCGTTGCCGTCCGCGCCCGCCAGCTCCAGCGTGATGTTGGAGTTTGTCCCGGCTTTCCAGATCGACCCCGTGCGGATGTACACCGTGTACACGCACTCCGTGCTGTCGCCGCCCGCGGTGTTGGCTCCTCTGTTCAGCTGCGGAGCCGCAGGGAAACGAACGACGAGAAGGATGAACAATCATAGATCCACGGATAAATCATGCGTGTCAAGAAACCGTGAGAGACATCACCTTGATCCGAGTCGGGAGGTCGCGGCCATGCGCTAGCACGGCGGCGGAGGAGGCGACGGCCAAGAGGAGGAGGGCGGCGAGCTTAGCCATGGATCCGAGTCCGATCGAGCTGATGGCGCTGGGTTGGGTATGTGTGAGCTGCGGAGATTGGGGGGAGTGGATCGTATAAATTGGAAGTCGTTGATGAGGCGTGGGGTCTGGCTGTCACCGTGGTGCTGATCTGATGCGAAAGCTTTTTTAATGTGCATTTTTGTCCCGGTCCGTCTGAATCGTGCATGTGCATTATTCAAACGAAACATGATGCTAGATTGGGCCATGCCACCTGCTTCACTCGTACATCTGGCAGCGTTTGGTTGTCTTTCTCTACTGGCGTTTACACCAACGAAAACGGATACACATCATCTGCCTTTAGAGCACAGTAAAATGTGCGATCAAAGGTAGAGGCCTGTGACAGCCACGGTAGCAAAGGTACTGCAGAAATACCGTACTGAATTTACTGGCGAAGGATACTGTAGCAACCGGTTTGGAGCGTCGGTTTGCAAATCGGATGGTTGTGCTGCCTTTGACAATAGAAAGGCCGAGGATACGGTTCCAACGGAAACAAGAGGCTCCAGTAGGAACAGTACGGCTGTGAAAAACTGCGTCTGGACTTTGGACCCAAACATTGTTACCGACGTGAACCGATGAACACATGCAAATGGAATCCGAGAAGACACGGGCATTGTGAACGGGAGTACAAAGGTGTGATAATGCGGTCGACCTGCATCATCATCGCCGTTTACATCTCCTTCGGCTGCCTGCACGTTGGCCATGCTATGCCACATGGCCACATCTCCTTAACTAAAACAATAGAACCAGCTCTGGGCATTCATTCCTCGCGTCATCGCGGTCGCGCACCACGTCAAGCCGGCAAGAAAAGTCACCACGCAACGCCGACCGATCAATAGTGATCAACGATTTTTTTTTAATTATACATTTAATAAAGTCAATTCATACGAGAAAAAAATTACCTGTTAATATAACCGCTAATAACAGTACTAAACAATCTTTAATCGTCTGCGAAGAAAGCGAGTAAAAAGTGTGAACGAAGACTACGAGAGTATGAGCGAAGAGTGCAACTGAAGAGTGCACGTAGCTCGGAATTTATAGCGAGAGCGAGAGGAAATCACGCACTAACGACACACCAATAATGACGAGAGGGAATCAGACGTAGCATGCATGTCAGTAAAAGACATGTGACGTGAGTGATTGAGCGTTGGCGTGCAGGACGATTCTCCCCTAACATCTCTGTACAATACACCGTTCCAAATAAGTCATCTTCCTACGAGATCAAATTATTAAATTCCTACCATTAGTTAGTTTCATTGTTTGGTAAACACTCATGACTCAACAGAATTTTTTTAAAAAAAAAACACTCATGGCCCAACAGTATGTCATAATACTTTTAGTACTACATTGTTTCCTCTATAATAAAGTTCCTAGCACACACTACAAGATATTAGGCGAGAACGTGGCAACTCCAAATAGCACTTCAACGGCAGATTTGTTTAACCACACGATTCTCCCCTAACATCTCTCCGCAAACTTTTTTTGTATGGGCTCCGTCCGACGGACGACTGTGGCTCCTGGCGCAACCCCACACGGGACGGACGGCTGAGGCTATCTCCCCACGCGGGACGGACAGACGCACGACATGGCGGCACGTCCACGGCCTGGCCGTCTGTCCCTCCCTTCGACGGTTTTAGGCGTCAAAATTGCAAATTGCGCAAAGACATGCCAATTCCGCTAATCCTTAACTCAACAGTGACAATTCGGCGAAAAATTCGTGATCAACCAACCGTGTGTGGCGCGTGTGCCAGCATGCATGCGGCCCAGATACAGTGACCTCCGCGTGGTTGAAAAAAGGGTAAATTTCTTATTTACCATTGAAATTTGATCCGATGGATGATATGCTATAGAGAAAACTACACCTCTTCGTTGTTGTTTAATCTCAACTTTTATCCTTTTATTTGTTAGGATTGTCTATTTGTAAGGTGACTGAAATTTTATTAAGCATAAGTCGTATGTTTTATCTATTAAATTAATATCTAATCATATAGCATATCAATCTCTACACAAATTCAATTATTACAACAATTGACTTAAACTTAAAAAAATTAAACGACTTGAAAATAGCAAATCCATTATTTGTTACTCCCGTCAACTTGGTTAGCTCTTGCTGCCGTTACACTAAAAAAACTGTTTTTTGGCAAAATACCCATCATGCACTCACCAGCCCATGTGTAGTGATACAAAGGGGTGAGAGGTGAGCTGTCACTTCGGGCCCATTGGGACATAAAGATCGCATGTGGTCATGGCACCTCGTCAGTGAAAGAGGTACAGTGGGCGACGGCATGTGACGATCACATTGCTAGCTGGTGGAGGCTAAGCGCTAGGTATGCAAGAGGTGTTGGGTTCGAATCTTGCTCAATCAATTTGGCCGGTATTTTTTAAGGAACTGAGGCTAGCTCAGTTGGCGTAGTAGGTAGGTGCCCACTGCCCACCCGCGCTCGAGCGCTCGGGATGCCTACTGTAGATGATAGATGTTGGGTCCTTTAATTAAAAAAAAACAGTGGGCGACGGCGGCATTGCCGGAGCAGCACGGTGGCGTGCCGGCGGCTTGCGGCGGCGGCCAACGAAGACGACGACAACGGCTAACTGGCGGTGGATTGCGGTGGGCTACGTGCGCACGAGCACCGCCGTGCTACTGGGAGTGCAACGGTGTCTGCGGCTCGGCTGGAGGGTGGCGGAAATGGCGTGGCGACGTGAAGGCATGACGGCAAGGTGGCGAGGGAGAGGTCCTTCAGCGAACGCGATGTAGAACGTCGAACGAGGAAGGAGACGATGGTGGCGGCTTGGTCCGAGACTTGCGGTACTAGCTGGGTCTGGTATACCGAGCCATCGGAAGCGTCAGTTTATCAGGCTCATCCGCCCTGCGCACAAGCCGTGCACTCGCCCCTGCTGCCGAGGTTTCCCCGCTTGAAGCTGCCATGTCCGGTGCCCTAAGGCTACACCACCCACGACTCCAGCACGGCGTGCTCTTCGCAACGCCAGCGCAAGTGCGCAACTGAGCCACCGGCCTCTACCGCGCCGTTGCTCACGACTCACGAGTGACCACATACCGCTTCTCACAAAACTTTTCTTTTTCTTTTGAGAAGGTACTGCATTCACAACTTGCAAAGGCTAGAGAAGCTCTACGCAAATTAAACCTCGCCCTGTCCTGTGAGGATGGGCTGTTAGTTTCATCAAGAGGGAACAACAATCACCATACAATTGAATCTCAACTTCATGCTCAAAGCGTTAACACATCCTCATAATTATACTGCACAATCGGCTCAACTTTGATTCCTAACAGAACATGACTGGGAAACATTTAACGGAGACAGCTTATGGTGTGTTTGGATGGAGGTACGAAACTGAACGGGATGATTCGGTTCAAATGAATGGAATGGTCGTGAATAGAACGTTGTTTGGTTAATTGGATGAGATGATACAACGTTTTGTTTTGTTGGTTGTATAAATAAAGAGAGACACATAGAGAGAAGGGAGGCCAGCAGAGACAAACCAGAGGAGGGGCAGAGTCGGTGCGGGTGGGCTCGCCGGCGGCGAGGGAGCCATGAAGAGGATAGGGTGATCCGAAAAATGGGTCCCTGCGGGGAAAAGGAGTTCAGGGGTGGTGGCGGCACGGCGGAAGGCAAACCACAACAGCTGTGGTTGTGCTGTGTCCATGGCGGCAGAGGGAAAGAGGCGGGAAGATAGCACGCGCGCGAGCTCCAGGGAGGTGAGGGGAATTCACTAGCACAGACGGTGCGGGGGAGGGGCATCGAGTTCGGCCGGCGGCGTGAGCCGAGGACAGTAGGGCGGGTTCGCCGTGGCGGCAACGCTACGGAGGATGGGAGCGGACATGGGTGGTGGGGGAAGGAAGAGGGAGGTGAGGGGTCGCTTGGGTAGGAAGGAATTGGGGAGAAACTCACCGGATGAAGAATGTCGGCCGTGGCGTCGGGTGACCGAGGCTAGGGAAAAAGACGGTATCTGGTTCTCTGGTTGATGCAATATGAAATCGAGTGAGGGGAAATGTAAAGGAAGGGACCCAACATCTCTGGTTCTCTTGGAACACATTTTGACGCGAAAAGAAGGGGAGAAACTCACCGAATTCTACAGGGACGGCAGGGTGAACACATTTTGACGCGAAAAGAAGGGGAGAAACTCACCGAATTCTACAGGGACGGCAGGGTGAGCACGGTCACAGCATGGCCGCTAGCTTGGGTTGAGCCCGGTGAGGAAGAAAATAATGGGGAAGACAGCAGAGATGTTGAGGGAGCCGAGGCGACACATCGCGCGGGCCGGGCTTCACTAGAGCAACGATGTGGCCCGATCACCGACGCGGGTCCAGGCGAGAGTGAACCATGTGCTTCATCCAAATTTGTCAAATGAGACGATACAACATCAAACGGAAATATTCTTCGAATATGAACCATCTCGTCTAGGATGGTTTGGTACGATTCAACCAACCAAATGCATGGATGGCCTCATTTTTTGAACCAAACCATCCCGTTCAGCTTCGTACCTCCATCCAAATACACCCTTATCAAACCAATCCGTGCATGGCACAAAACTGCAAATACAACAAACACAACGATGATAATCTGGAACCGACTGAGGCAGTAGTACAAGCCTAGGATTACATAAGTTCTCCACTTCTCCCAGTGTACAGACTACAGGATACCCAGCATTTATGGTGACGCTAATTAGTATTCAGTCAAATTGTTGCCGCAGAGCCATCTCAGTTTCACTCTTCCATGAAGCGTGTGACGATTGCCCCCGCGTCCTCTTTATCTTCTCCTTGTCTTTGATAGTAGAACCCTTCTTCTTTTCTGGCTCTTTTGTCAGCTCTGGTCTATCGTTGCAAACAGGGCACACCATACCTCGTGCATGTGAATAGGTCTTTGGTATACCACATTGGAGACACATTCTACACATTGTAAAGAGCACACTGTTGAGAGCCCCACAAGACATCACCAGGAATACCAATAGATAGTTCAAAGAAGTCAGCCGAGATGTAAGCGTTTTATGCTTTTGTTTAGTCATTCACTCATTTCATAGTCACATTGATGATAATGAAAATCTGTTACCTTAGAAGATCAGCCGCATCTTCTGGCCCAGGATTTGCAGCACCTATTATTCTCTTTCCTTCGGCAGAACCTGGAGGGTTGGCACCATTTGTGTCACTTCTAACTTGTTCACGAATGGCAACCAATTGTGGTTTTGCCGCGACAACTGCACCTGAAGATAGTTTTCTAGTCAGATTACACAGGGTCTAACATGGATTTTGAAACTGCGTAATTGGCATGTACAGAAACTTTGAATATGACCATATGGAAGCACATATGATCAATTGATCAGATCTGCTTTACTATCTATCTCATCTCCAAGCATATCAACATGCTCTGAATTCTGAAATATTGTAATTCAGTAATTGTGCCAATCCAATTCAAAATGATCAATTATATCCATTTGCTGAACAAGCACAAAGTATGGCGGGATTTTTATTGATGTATAGCATTTTGACAATATCTGCTTGTACAAATATTTCCATGTAAACTTCACTGCAAAAAAGAAAAAGTAGATACTAGATACCCAAATGTAAATTCCTTTTAAGCAGTTTAACAAACCTAACTAACAGTAGCATACTAGTTACAGCACAAAGACCATCTATGTATTTGGTGCCTTATTCTGTGCTGTGAGAACAGATGCCAATTGAATGATGCAATTTCTAGCCACATTGTAACCATCCTCATCCTATACACCCAACCAATAGGAGACACTATTTTGAAGAAAGCAGTGAACAGAAATACAGCGTCTCTCTTCATTTGCATACTTGTATTGCATCCCTCCTTTCCTTTGTATACATGTCAGTTATGCAATCATCTCGGCTCCATATTACTTGTCCATATGTAAGATGCATTACGATGCGTGAAACAAAAAAAATACATTCTCCAATATTTCTACACACCTCACCAAAGAGAAAAAGATTACCCAGACCTTCATACCGCTTGGCACCATGAACACCCCAACACAACTACAGAGTACAGACTAGCTACTTTTCAAATAGAATCGCAACCAGCGCATTGAAGTTACTGTGGAACCGAATCAACTAATTCTAGCACCTAATGATACACGGATTGATGACATGCAGTCAACAACACACCGTTGACATGTTATAAACACAATAACAAAAAATCTTCTCATGTAATACGCTGACAGCAAGATTTGTACACGCATTATCTATCGGTTCTCGCCGTACCAAATAGACGAATCAGAGACCGTGCATTACTTACCACCACGCGAATCATTTTATTAAGTCTCAAAAACACACAAATTTGAACTAATCCAATGAGCAAAGGACAATAATTTGAACTTAAATCGGTACTATTTTAAACGTCTCACCGGGAGGTGGCTGCTTGCTCCCGTCCTTGGAGCGGCGATCTAGCACGCCGAGCGCCTCCCGCGCCTCCTCTGGCTCGGCGACTCTGTGGCTGAGGAAGTCCGGGGGGCCCGAGACCTCGGCGAAGGCATCGAGTGCGGAGGGCAACGAGGAGTCCCCGCCGCCTCCGGCATCGCCGCGGCTAGGGTTTGCGCGGCGGCGGGGGTTCGCGGCCGGCTTCGGAGTAGCGGACGCCTCGTCGTCGTCGGATCCGGCTTCGTCGGCCGATGAGCCGCCGGAGTCGCTCAGCGAAGCGGAAGCGGCGGCGGCGGCGGGGTCGTCGTCCTCGGCGGAGGAGTAGCCTTGCAGAAGCGCTAAGCTCATCACCGTCTCCGTGTCTTGTCTTTCTCGAGTCGTTTGTGCCTTGGTGGGCTTTCCATCCTGGTACTCACCCTGTGTTAACCCCACGGCGTACTGGCCGTCGCAAGAAAAATTGACGCTCCACATTGGTCGTCCTGGAAAACCAGAGGTGCTTTATAAGATCATGCACAATAGTTTATCTTTAGATTGTCTCTAAAGATTTAACTCATCTACAGATAATCTTAGAGAGAATATCTTTAATAATTTATCTATAAAATTATCATTTTCAACACAACTTTTCTCATTACTCATTCACCATCTACGTGCCTAGCATGTCTCATATATAAGAGATGATGTATTCTCTTTCTTTGCATCCTCTCTACTCTAACTAGACTTTTCAGTGATATGATAAATAAGAGACGACTGAGATAGTCACTGTTGAAGATGCCCTAAGGCTTGATCTAAACCTTAGATTGCATATTGTACCGTCTTAGACATGTACAGTTATTAGTGAATTGTGATTGGACCTCAATTGCGGTCGATGCTGTTTGTTGTGTTGGTAACTTGGTATGAACTATGAAGTTGATTGTGTGCCGTTCGACGAAAACAATGAGCAGTACATGTTTGGGTACGACAACTTTCCATACTAACAATCTAACATCAATACGGATGCACTCCTTGTACAGTTGTACTTGTCCTTTTCTTGGAATGAGAATGGAAAATCTTATACTTTTACTACCAAGCTTGGCATGCCAATGGCATGGAAGCACTTCGTGTTTACAATTTACTAGGAAGATAGGCGTGCTTCGCTGCGCCCCGTTTGGAGCCTGTTCTTCTGCGTGTTTTTGTTGCATCGGTGAGAATGTTACGAACACGAATCGTGCGTGTAGGGGCAGCGCCCAGACAGAAGCAAGCATATCGTGCAACGATGAGAGTTATACAATCACAAATCGTGCAATGATGTTTTTGTTGTGCGCCTGCTGACAGAAGCAAGCATACTGAGTATTGCAGGAATCATGTATATGCGGTCGGTAGCAAAAACCTAGTATGGAAAAAATCGTAGACGACGAAACGAACAAAGTATGAAATGCCAAGTTAACTCGGAAACAGAAGGCACTGGCAGGCACATATAACAGACACAAAAACGGTAGGATAGGTCATCTATACATGTTAGGACAGTGTTAGCCGCAACATAGCGGCAGCACGGAAACATATCTATTTGACCTACGATTAGTTCATTTCATAAGATGTACGCACTGAGCCTAGCTCAGTTGGTGGGAAGGTGTGGATGTACACCCCTACCACCCAGGTTCAAGTTCTCTTCGAGGAGAATTTGTGTGCCTATTATGGATGTGTGCATCCTTAGTTGGTGCAGAGGCCGGGAGTTATACTTCCATTTCTAAAAATAAAAAAATAAAAAAAAGATGTACGCACACCCAAAAGGAACGGTGTCGGTGATCTAGAACTGGTCTTACGCATGATTGTTTGATTCGGGGGATCTCCTAGACTAAAGCTACACAGAGAATGACACAGGGATTTTATACAGGTTCGGGTCTTCTCTGGAGAGAATAATAATCATACTCTTGTATGATTGTATTGAGTGTGATGATTACAATCAAGAGGAAGACTAATGCCTAATGTCCTGTGCTCCTGATCAATCTCTCTCCCCTTCTGCCTTCTGACTTCAGCTTTTATATAGCGTACGAAGATGTGGCAGTTTCTTCAGACGAAGAGGCGCTTTAATGTTCCAAGTAATGAACCGTTTGATGGTAGTTGTCGTTAAGGACGTGGTACCCCCACGTTGCCAGACAGTTATTGTCAGAGACAGGTGATTCATGCGGTTACTCACAGAGAGTAACAACGTATATTAAATACCCCATGTGTTAAACACGACGCATAATACTCTCTAACTGACTGGGCCCACATATCTGTTGACTCCATCGATATAGGTTAGTCATAACCTTCGCTAGTGACGACAGCGCACGGAAGGGAAATCGCTGCATCGCCGAATTACCGAGCAGCATCACAGACGACAGCATGGATAGGAAAAACTGTCGGGACCCAAAATTACGATTATGTAACCATCTGTGTATACTGCATTAGTCCAAGATCACGCTAGTGCACACAGTGTTAACATAGGTAAATATCGATCCACACAAGCGATAAATAAAGTAAACGATTAGTTTGAATAACAAATAAGGATTTTGACCTTATGGTCGAGTTTACACTTATTAAGCCACGCAGGCTAATGAAGATAAAACAAAGAATGAACGAAAATAACTCCAGCGTAGATCCCACCAATTCACCACAGGCAACCGACTGAGATCCAGACCTTAACGATCAACAACCTTCGGCGAACTCCTCCTCGAAAGCAGGCGTAGACTCGTTCTCTTCTGTAGGTTTGGGCGCAAGTTTTACAATAAGCGTGAGTACACAACCGTACTCGCAAATCATACCACATAATGCAATTTATAGATGCAGGCTTATTCCAAAGAAAAATGCTTCTGTGGTTCTTTTGCATAAAAGCAATATTTGCAATTGAATACGAATAATAGATTGAAAGCATAATTCAAAACAAATAGACAATATTAATTTAAAAATTGTTTACACAAAGACACACAGCTAAACAGATTATTTCACATAGCCATATGATTGAGGTCACACAGCTCCCATCCCAACATTTTATGAAAACTACCCCTCGTGTGAAATCCCCGAGCATGTCCATGACCGCGGACGCGGCTATTCGAATAGATTGTTTAACACTCTGCAGAGGTTGTACACTTTACCCACAAGATACAACTAGTGTAGCAAGCAATAATCATAACAAAACAGTTCAGAAACTTCATCTCAACATTGACACTCCCGATGTGCTTACAAACCGCTATGCCAACCCAAACGAAGCGCTTTGGTATAACACACACCGCTGGACAGGGAAGCGGCGAACCGTCCCGCGATGCAACCACTAAGTAGTCACACCTCCACCCTGTCACACAGCCTAACCTATCCACCTGAACATCAATGCTGAGAATCCATAACTTACTAAGTTAGGCTCATCCCATACCAGGCATGTGGTCGTACAGTAAGGCTCAGTTCAATGGCGCACAAAGTTAAGTCCTTAATTGACCAAAGCAAGACTTCCATGTTCTAACTAAGTCACAAAGATTATCATTCCCATCACAAAGCCCACTATATCACACAGCTTCCACCACTTGCCTCAGTCTAAATTCTTTACCACCCAGTTGGTTTTAGTGCAACACATGCCATCACGAAGTAATAACACATAGCACACAGTTTTACATAAAGTTCCATAGTCACTTAGTCACATTTAATAAATTACAACTTACATGAGATGTGAGACTCGTAGCATGGCTAAGCAATTGTACTCGCATCTAACCAACCCACGTTGGTGCTATAATATTACCAACTAGTAACCAATCTAGGGTGACAAAGAATTACGACATACAAGGCCAAGGTGTGATAACAATTTGGATAATAACTATGCCCAAAGTATTTAAATAAATAATTAAAGTAGGATGCAATAATTTAACACAAAGTAATTTGAAAACTGGGTTCAAGATGATCAAAGGTATGACTTGCCTTGGAAAGGTCTATGTACTGGTCTTGATCTTGGGGTGCTCCTTCTTCAACGAAATTCCCCGACGAATCGACGTCTACTCGCAAACGAAACAAATAAACAAAACCAATAAATAACAGAGGCAAAACAAGCTCCAAAAATTAAATAAAAATCTCAGATAAATAGAGCTCGAATTTAGATAAATTTAGAAATTTGAATGGGCTCAATCGGAGTTAGGATGCAAAAGTTATGAGCTCTGGAAGTTTTAAATCTAAAAGAAACCCTAATTTGGATTTTCTGGATTTTTCGAATTATTTCTCTAAAGAAAAATCGTATTATTGCACAATGCTGATGTCAGTGAAGAATTTCGGGAATTAAAAGAAATAACAGAAAATCCTGACATGTGGGCCCCACATGTCAGTGAGATGGCTCACGGTAGACTAGGTCTACCGAGCCTGCTAGATCTGGAACCGGTGGACTGCCCACGCACGCGTGCACGTGGACGATGACTGGGCGCCACGCACGCGACACGTAGGCGGCGGTGCTAACATGGCGGCGAGGTGGCGGTGACGTGGACGACAACAGAAGCGGCGGCGCTCGGAAACCGATGACAACGGCGAACGACGGCGATCCACCGGCGGTGAGTGGTACTGGCGTGTAGCTCTCGCTATTGCGAACCTCTGGGTGCAACTCCGAGTGGTCGAGGGCGACGGCGGTGGTCGGCGGCGAGCTCGAAGCGGAGGTTGAGGCTCGGGCTCGACGGCAACGGCGTTGGAGGGGTCCTCCGGCGAAGATGAGGGTGGTACCGAGGTGCGGGCGACACGGCGATCCCGAAGATGGGGTCTAGTGGTGACGAGGAGGGCTGGAACGGCGGCGGTGGCAGCAGGGTTCCTCGGCCGGAGATGAAGACGAAGGCGGCGCCTAGGGTTTCTGGCGGCGCTGAACTCGTGGCGGCTAGGGTTTTCAGAGGCGGCGAGGCTCGGGGTGCGAATACAAGGGTCCTTGGGGCCTTAAATAGCCCCGGGAGGCGAGTCCGGGAAGGACACGACGCGACGGCAGAGAAATCGGGCGGAAGGTAGAGTCCTCGTCGGAGACGACGATGATGTGGCGGTCGGGGCCCACCTGTCGGCGACGGTGGCTCGGCACGGGCGCGTGTGAAACGACACGGCTACGAAACAGACTCAAGGATCTGACCGCTCATCCTAGATCGAACGGTCCAAAATCGATGGAGCATTCAGACAACCCGCATCGATCGTGCACATCCAGTCGTTCATCCTCGATCGAACGGTGGAGAACAAGCAAGGCGCTCGGAAGGAAAGAGAAAAGGCGGAGAGACTGACATGCGGGGCCCGCATGTCAGTTGGAGGCGACGCACAGCAGGTCGGGCCTCGCGGGATTTGGGTCATGGCGAGGGAAACGGGCGGGTTTTGGAATTCACCAAAGATTAACTGAGATTTTTAATAGCTTTTCTATTTTAGAAAATACCAGAAATTCAAATAAGCAATAGAAAATAGCAAATGAACTCAGAAAAATTCTAGAAAAATCTAGAAAATATATCTAAGCACAAAGAACCCAAATAAAATAGTTTTGGCTAATGTTCATGTTGGGATTATTCACATTAAATATTTTATATTGGAAAGTCCAATATTAAGTTTTTGAATTTAAATTCAAGTAAATCCAAATGGTGAATTTTCTCCCTACTAACTATTAAAAGATTTTTAAGCTCAGAAAATTAGGATGTTACAAAAACTAACAACCAACGTCAGCACGTATGAGCACCGAGCAAGAAACAGTCGTACCGAGAACTCGGCAGAGCAAGGCGGGCTCACCTCAAGGGAGTGGGGCGACGAAGAAAGCGGCGGTGGCGAAGCAAGCAAGAGGACGAAACGAAGGAATAGATGCAACGCGAAGGGGAAGCGAGGAACCTGTAGAGGCAAGAGGCGACCTCGCAGCTTTCGCACGGTATGGATGGGCTCGTGCGGACCAGGCCGCAACACTAACGGGCCATGCGCAAACACGCGCACAAGCAGGCCTGCGCGAAGGCCCTGCGTGTGTGGGCCGGGGCAAGCAAAGGCAGCGAAGCGACAGGCTGGCGCAAAGGTGCCACGCATGTGGGCCGGGGCAGGCGAACGCATCGAAGCGATAGGTCGGAGGCAGCACGCGCGCGCGGCAGCAAGAAGCGGCGGGAACCGCGTGCAGAAAACCTCGGCAACGCATCTAAGGACATCTCTAATAGTTAGAGATAACCTTGTCTCTAACGTATACTACATCATCTTTAGAGACAACATCTCTAATAGATAGTCTCTAGTACACTCTTCAACATTTATATTTTATAATTTTCCTTTGAAACGGGTCTACATGTCAACTAGAGTAATTAATGTATTATATCTTGTTTTGCGTGCATGATAGTCTCTTCAGGAAGAGACGACATGTGCTCTCTCTCTTCCACGTAAGATTTTGTTGACATGATATAGCTAAGAGACGACAATAAATATACTATTAGAGATGTCCTAAGAGTGGCATTTCCTCCGGCTTTAGTAATAGGGAGGATTACTGGGCTTACTGTGTCCCACAGGGGCAAGATATGACTTCTTTCTCCAATCACTAGTGTTTGCGATGATAGCAACTTAGGGCCGAATACTAAACCCTGGCCTAAAACTCAATATCCAAACAGGTCCTTACTGGTTTTTATTTGTTAAGACAACTCTTCTCCGAAAGGCCAAATATGGGCTTACTTTCGGCCCTAAAATAATTTTCGTGTAAGAGGCCCGTAATATACAGATTGCGGTAAGCCTTCTTATGGTTAGGGCCGATCCAGACGACATATCACACAGCTGATCCAACAACTTCAGGCTTCAGCTACCTGGAAGAAAGAGAATTTCGTCACACTGCTCCAACCGAAAAAGAATCATTCCAACCGTGTTCGTCGGTTTACTTGTAAATCACACGTGCTTCGTTTTATATGTGCGTGCCGCTGCTGTCTTCCTTTCCGACCTGTACACTCTTGACGACTAGCCATTACTATATATATGAATCAGTAACTAATTCCACATTTTTTCCATAGTGATTCGTTGAGAACTAGTAGGTGAGATTCAGAGCTCTCAAAACCGATCACCGATGATTGGGCGTTAGTAGGACCCACGAGTGCTCGGCGCCGAGAAGGACAAGGGTTAATGTCAAGTACAGTCAGCACGGTGATGTTATTGCGATTTCATTGCTCACCATGATCTTATTCTTTAGTGGCATCACTATCATATGTATCAAAGGCGAAGCGCGCGTACCTGTCATCAGCTAACACTGCAATTTTTCAGTTCTTAACTTGTGCGTTTGTGTATCTGTACTATATATAAGTGCGCTTATTTGTATAAGTGCGGTACCTTTCTTATATGTTGTCACTTTCGCCGTTGATGCTAGAGACCCAGAAATCAAAAGGACCTGGAATATGAAGTAGCGAAGATGCAACAGCCGTCACTCTGAGAGCGCGACTCAAGCAGCGACGGTTTAACCACTCTGGAAGACGCCACATCGATCGATCTTTGTTTTATCAAGTAAAGAAGCATTTAGTTTGAGCTAGCTGGTCGCCAGTGCCAATCAGGTTTTAACTAGCCTCTTAAATTAAACAAATCATATATATGTAGCTAAGAATTGACCTAGTTATTTCGCTGTCGTGTGTGGACGATTCCTTGCTCCTAAGCTCAATCTTGCTTGCTGCTCGATCGATTGGACATTTTAGCGGCTAATTATATGTTTGACAACAAATTCCTGTATTTTTGTTGTGACTCTTTGTCACTTGTGCTATATATATAATTCGATTTCCGAAAATTAGAAGCGAAAGAAATGTCGGCGTCTGTCGATAAATGCTAGTCCTTTTCTGGTACGGTTAATGATTAGGTTAGCAACTAAAGTACTAATACAAAGTAGATTAACACCATATCCATTTAAGCTCACATATATGACTGTACGTCTAGTACCTGCTCAAGATATACTCACAGGGAATCGCCGCATCGTGTGGCACTAGCATTTACATTGTCCCAGCAGTTACCAACTACTTATTCACACATAATCTCAGAATTAGAAAAGAAAAGAAAAACGGAGGTAGAACTAAAAGAAGTCACCATAAAATAGTAGCAAATGGAAAATAAATGGAGGGTTTAATGCCAAAGGAAATGCTAGTATACACACCTACTCTTGACCTATCCACTTCCACATGATCGAACAATATAATGTGAATTTGTGATTGGGTTAAAATGCTTTTTTAAATAAAACCACATGACCTTAGGTAAAAATGCTGTTAATATATTGTATACCAGAGAATCTGGTTAATATTTCGAGACAATTAGGGAGCTAGCAGAAACTAGGGCACGACATGATATATAGCTAGGACTCGGATATTGATTATGGGTTAGAATCAAGTACGTGCTATATCAGTTAGTTAAGATGGATAAACCTATATATGGTGGAAGCACATGCTACTTGCTACAACCCCAATTGAAAACCAACACGTACGCACGTTGATCTGTGCAACCACGCTACACTTATCCGCGCGCGCGCATAAACAAACCCGCCAAATCTGCACGGACGGGCACACGATCACACTGGAGACAAACAGACAGATCATTGCATGCATGCATGCGCCATGCGCGCAGCCTCTACTGACTCCGAGCTACTCGTACTAGTCAACAGCTTAATGCTGTCACGTGGCGCACTGATCTGCCAAGAATTTAACAATCCCATCAACCCTCCCGTGATCTCAAGGAAAACCACCGTACGTCTCGATCAACCACACGACAAACCGCGCGCGGCCGGTGTCCGATCGAGCGAGCGATCGATTTACTAACTTGCAGCCGCCCAAGCGCGCGCGCGCGCATCGATCAGCCGGCGCCCGGGCCATCCCCTCACGTGTCCACCCGCAGCCGCCACGGCTGAGACGACACGTCGAGGCGCCCCCCCCCGGCACGTCACGGTACGTGACACTGGTCGACACGATCAAGTCTGCCCCATGCCCAGCCGCCCGCGGGCCTAACCTAACCTAACCTAACCTAACCGATGGATGGATGGATCCATCCGCGCGTCCCTTTTCGCTCTCGGCTGGGCGGGCCGTGGAAAAGCCCCTACTAGCAGGTAGCGCCGTGCCCCCTGCAGCCGTCCATACGAGCGAGCGCGCGACACATCTGACACGGGCACACCGCCCGACGCCCCCCCCCCTACTAGGCGCTAAAGCTGCATGCGCCCAGGCCGGCACGCCAAAGCCGAACAGTTCTCGAGTGCTAGCTTTCTCCTCGGTGTACCTTGGTTCAGTTTTTCTACTCGTGTATGGAAGATTTTTATGTATGCTACATGCTACAGTGTGCCTACAGATCAGGTAGGAATAACAAGCAGTACGGCACGACACACCACGTGGCGTGCCGTGTCAGCACGGCGTGAATAGGCGGGCCGGGTCGAGTCTGCAGACGTGGCACGACGGGCGACGCGGCGTGGCCAGTGGGGTCGTGCTCAGATCGGCCCGACAAGACCGCAGCACAGCGGCACGCCAAGCCCGCCTGCGCGGCACCCCCCCCGCCTACGTCGCAACCCGACAGCCTCATGGACCCTCCTGGAGCGGCACCATCGCTGGCACCGGGGAGGTGTGGGAGGCGGCAGGGGGAGTAGCTGGGGGTGGGAGAGAGGGGGAGTCATGGGGGGTAGGGAGGAGAGGGGGAGGTCGGGGAGGCCGGAGGAGGGGGAGTTCCGGGGATGGAGGGGAGGGGGAGAAGGGGGAGGTGGGGGAGTCGCTAGGGGGAGTCACCAGGGGTGGGGAGGAGAGGGGGAGGCGGGGAAGGTGGCAGGGGGAGGCTCCGGCGTGAGGGGAGAAAGGGGAGGTGGGAGGTGGGGGCGGCCAAGGCCCAAGGGGGAGGCTTGCGGGAGAGGGAGAGTAGTGGCCGGGGAGAAGGCAGGAGAAGGGGGAATGGGGGAGGCGCTAGCTAGGGCAGTGTCTGTGAGGACCCCAATTTATTCGGTTTGTAATGCTTAACCTTCCAAATGGTCATAGCATCACAAATCGAATAAATCAAGCCTCGAGATATGTATATTTCCCAGAAATGCAGTATACACACCTCCTTTCACAAAATCGTACATCGATCTCATACAAGACATAGAATCCAAAGCAACGCATTACTAACAGTAGCCATACAATATAAGTTATTACAAAAGAGGGCCGACCGGCCAAATGCTAAGTAAAAGACTAATTAAACAGCGAAAGCAAAAGTGTCATAAGATGGCGATAAACAAAAGCCAATCGGCGTGCCTTTACCCACAAGGCAACCAACCGGACCGCCAAGTCTAGTCGTCCCAAACCCTTCCACAGCACGACTCGCAAAAGTGAGGCCCTTGGGGCTCACCTTCTTCCTCTGCAACAAATAACATTAAGCATAGCAAATGAGTACAAACTTGTACTCGCAAGACTGACGTGTGGAATAGCAGACCTATTCATATGCTACATGCAAGCTTATTTGAGTGGAGGCCATATGGTTCATTTTCAGCATAAAACAATCTTTATTTGCAATAGTGTAATACATTTCAAATGCGAGTTTGCAATCCATTTTTATCATTGAAATAACAGCAAGAATAACATAATAGTAAGTAAATGACAACAACCTGGAAGTGACTAACCCAATAGTCACCACGACCATAGCATGAATTACCCATTCATACCACCCATGTCAAGTTTTAATTAAAAAGGTTGTAGTCTAGTTCTCACGGGGCGTAACCGAGCGTGTCCATAACCTAGGACAAGGCTATTCGAATAGTTTTAACCCTGCAGGGGTGTACCAATGTACCCACACTTCAGACCGCCTTTAAGCCACAAAAGCACACTACCAAAGGTATGCCGGCACAGCTAAGTCCTACGAGATATTTCCAGTATTGTGTATTAACTACGAGCCACTCGTATGGATAGAGACCCATACGCTTACATGGTAAAGCCGAAAAGACAACTACCCACTCGGGGTAAAGCTTTCGGACAACTACCATGCTCCCAAACACCATCCCTCCTGCGACCCCCTGCGACTCGGAGCCAACACACGCCAAAGTACTAAGTCAAGAGAGGCCCTATACCCTCTAGTGTGATTAGCACGCGAAATGCTCAGCACGGTGGCGCAAGTAACTCGGTCCTTAAGGACCTAGGCACCATTCCAAATCACACCCAACAGATCACACCAACATACCATTGTGCCCAAGTCAAGATATAAGTTTTATTTTCAGTTTTTGAGTTGTAAAGTAATAAAACACAAAGCTGGACATAATGGAATAATATTGACATTTGTGTGATCAAAATCATCGACAAAGTCGATGATCGCCCAATACTACCGAAAGCTAAGCATGGCTAAGCAATAGGAACCCATAATCTACTAAGTGACAAGAGCTCATCCAACGAACTCTAATCACAGCAAATAACCTAGGCTCAGGTAGTAAATGAATATCATTTACCTACAGGTTATGCATCTAAAGGAGTAACTAACCAATTTAACACAACATAGCAATGCATACATATAAGTTGAAAATAATATATTAGACTTTTAAAATAAAGGTATTATCATGATCAAACTGCTTGCCTTGCTGAATTTGCTCGGTCTGCTGCAGAGGTTCACTCTCAAGGTCAACACCCTCGTCGGCACCTAACGAAAAAGCGAATAGGAACCGATAAGAACGAAGAATACCGAAAAGAGTCAAAAACCAACTTTCTCCAAATGCTCTGAAAATTTTACAGCAGCAAGAGCATGATTTATAATGAATTTAGAAATAAGAATCAATTCATTTGGATGCTCTAAGCAAAAGTTATAAGCAAAACAATTCTGTTCAACTTTAAAAATACAAAAAGCTACTATTCACCATAATTAATTTGTTTGGCAAAAATTTCTGGAAAGGTGGTGCACTTGAAATTTGCACAGTAAATCAAGCACCTCATAAGATGAACAACCCAATTAGATTCATCTCATTTGGAGCTATAATGCATTTTCTATGAATTTTCAAAGACATGAATATGAGCATCATACAATTATATTTGCAATTTCTTTAACAACAGAAACATGCCTAAAACTAATTTTCACAACAAGTTCATCATCAGAGGAAGCCAACAAAGTTGGATTCACTCAATTTGAAGTTACAAAGAAATACTTATGCATTTTTGAAGTTTAATCAATTTTTAGTGCAAAAATAAACCTAACCTAGAGTCATTTTATTAATAAACATTTTCTGGGACAGAAACATAGTTCAAACTATTTTTGTATTAAAGTACATTTAAAATGGAAGCTAACAAAATTTGAATCAACCATTTTGGAGCTAAAATGAATTAGTTATGCAATTTTGAAGTTTAAAGCAATTAACAGTTCACAAATAAAGCATTTCGGAAATTATATAAATACACAATACTTTTTATACCCAGCTCACCCTAGCCACAGATACTGACTAGTGGGGTCCGCAGCACAGTGCGATTCTCTAATTTCCGATTTGATTTCCGAATCGGTCTGACAGGTGGGGTCCACATGTCATACTCTCGGTCTATATACACAGTGCATGGACCAAGGGTCATGAGCTCAGTCCACGGTCCACCGAAAGTTCATTGTGCACTTATCGGCCTCGGGCCCACACGTAAGTCACACGGATCCTCAGCTAAACGCATGATTTTCCGACAAACCTCTATACTTAAATGCTAATCATCGACATTAACTCCTAATGACGAGCTACAGTGGCGGTCGGAGCTCCCGACAACAGAGCTCGCTTGACCGCGAGCTTGATCGGAGCCTCGCCGGCGACTCCGGCCGCGCTGGCGCCAACCAAGGCCAGGAATGGGTTCCTGGTAGCTTCACGAAGCTCATGGTGGCGGTGGCGGTCTTGAGCGGCTTTGTCAGACGACGGCTAGCCGTGGCGGTGGCGGCATCGAGACGGCTGACCGACGCGGCTAGCCGGCGACGAGCGGCGGCACCTCTACGGCTAACGTGCATGCGACAACCCGGTGCAAACATGGCCGAACTAATGCACGCCTAGGCTTCCTAGAGGTTCTTTGAACCTTACCAGAGCGGCTGGGAGGATGGAGGAGCTAGGTGGAGAGCTGGCCGCGACAATGGTGACGGTGGCGAAGGGCTTCCCGTGGGGAGACCAACCTTCACAAGGAAACCGAGGTATATAAGTTGAGATAGCTCGAGTGAGGCCAGGAGGTGGTGAAAGTACAAGGAATCGAACAATGGCTCACCCGGTCGGCAATGGGGCTGAAAGGAATGTTCTTGGCCGAAAACGGGGAAAACTTCCAACTCCACAGCTCCTGCGGTGCATTACCAAAATTGGTTGAGGGGACCTCTTGGTAATACTCAGGAACACAATACGACGCGCAAGTTTGAGAAGAAGACTCACCGCAGAAGAGAAATGGGTTAGAGTGGCATTCGGTGCACGCCCTGGAGCCGAAGAAGACACGCTCCGGACTTAGAACCTACAAGCGGCCACAAGAACTCCAGTGAGCAAAAATGGATAGGGTGCACACAGAGGAAGCTAGGGGATGCAAAGGATTGGAGCTTACAGGAGGATGCTCTCAAAGCTTCCTCTCCTCACCAGAGAGGAGAAGTGAGGAAGAAAGAGGCACCGAGGGAGTATTATCTTCGGGAGATAGCGGAGTGGAGGCGTTAGACAACGGAGCTCCGGGGCGGTCGGGAGGCGGTGCGGTCACGGAGGTGACGGAGCACCTCGAGAGCGCGCCGCGCGGCGTACGCGAAGCTCGCTACTGGGCAACGGGAGGAAGAAGAAGAAGCTGACAGGGCGGGCCCGCAATGCAGCGACACACAGTATGAGTCTTGCGATCGTGACGAGAGGAGTCGCGGCGGACCGTTGGATCAATATCAAACGGTCGACAGCACGCGTGAAGACTTACAAGTCAGGTCGAAGCGGTACGCGCTCGTGGTCGTTGATGCGCGATCGAACGGTCGCATGCGATGCGCGGTTAGGGGGTTAGACCGAGTCAGCTCGCACGGGCTCGGTCGGACTCGAGCCGGGGTTGGGTTCAAGCCCAATGAATAGTGATTTCAGGTTTTTGATTTAAAAGGCTGAGATGGTTAGGGAATTTTTAGAGGTAGCTCCGAAGCTCCAAAAATTCTGAAATTTGTATGGAAGCTTACAGTGACAGAGAACAACCTTGTGTAATTTTTCTAGGATTTTTCATGCACTACATTTTTCTCCAAAAAATCCACAAACTGCTGCCCTGAGGGTTTGACCAGAATTCAATTTGGTTTGACTTGCTCTTTTGAAATAGCAAATAAAATTTAAAAATTATGAGATTTTTCAGAGAGGTGGCTAAGATGATCCAGATGATAGGAAAAATATTTCCAGAGGATGATCACAAGATTTGGTTTGAAAGTTTTTAGCGACAACAATTTCCATTAAAGAAATAAGGTTCTCTTTAAATAGGAAATCACTGGGGAATAATTCTAGAAACTTTCCAAATGACTCATGAGGCAAAAAAAGTTTTAAATTATCCTCACAAATTACATTTAAGACATAAACCAATGTTTGGGATGTTACAGTGTCGCAATGGGTAGTTGGGCATTGGTAGGGATGGCAATCGGGCGCGGCGGGCACAAGTAGTGCTCGCCCATACCCATGCTCGCAACCTCGATTTTTCTCCCACGGTATGCCCGCGAAGGACGACGGACGAAGAACCACGCCTATACTCGTCGCTCGTGGGCATGCCCATGTACCTGGGAACATTTAAAAATGTAATATGGATGAGGCACCATATTCACACATCAAGGACGCCGGGCCACGCCCCTGCATTGCAGGTACAAAGTGTACAACACAAACAAATACTCTACTCTTGGCTCTTGCTCCGCTACATCGAGGGTACAAGCGCACGACACCGCATGCAGTTGCTAGTGGCTCTAGCTCACACGCTCCACACATGTGCTTGCGCTGCATCTGTGTAACCTTGCCTCTTCTTGCTTGCTTAGTAGACATTAGCTCTTGTGTAACATCCTAATTTTTTAGACCTTTTAAAAAATTAAGTTTAAAATTAACCATTCGGTTTTGTTAATTGCTCAAGCTTAACCTGGAGATTTTGGGAATTTAGAGATTTAATATGAATTAATCGAACTTCAATCACTTCGAATTCGTTTATCCTGTGTTGATGGAGTTCGCTGGTTTTCAAGTTTGCCTCTTCTCTGTTCGCTCCTTGTCCTTAGGACCTCCTTCTCCTCAGGACCTCCTTATCCTTAGGACCTCCTCCTCCTCATGACCTCCTTGTGCTCAGGACCCTATTGTTTTTTTTTTTTTGCAAAGATCACACTCTCGGTCTTTTTGCAAAGATCACCCTCTTGGTCAAGACCTCCCTTTGGATCACGACCACCCTTTCGGCCTTTTTGCAAAGACCACCCTCTTAGCCAAGACCTCCATTTGGGTCACGACCTCCCTTTTTGTAAAGACCACCCCATTGGTTGGACCACCCTCCTGAGTTTTTGCTAGCCCCACCTGGCAGGCCCTGCTCCCCTTCATCTTCCTCCCATTGCGTCAGTGCTACTACGAAAGTCTTCGCGTATTAAATGTTGTTGTGTTGCATTAAATGTTGTCGATTCTATAGTACATGTTTCCCCCTTTAGTCTCCTCTCTTACTTGCCTCCATTCCCTTCTTCACCTGCCCCCGTTGTTTACATTAAATGCGGCATCCTCTGTTGCATCTGTTGCATGCTGCGCCGTCCTCCCTCCTTGGACCTACTCTCGCCTATATAAGGGCCCTGGGAACCCCTTTCGTTGTCCCTTGTTGTTTCCCTCTCATCACTCTCTCCTTCCCTTCATCAACCTCATCCGTTCAAGCTCTGGCTTGAGTGGTCAAGCTCCTATCTTCTTCTGAACTCTATACATTTCTTTTAGCTCTAGTTTTGGTAGGTTCTTTGATCTTTATTTGGAGTTTCTCTAGTTGCTTATTTGGCTTTGTTCACACGTATAGATTCCGGCGTTGCAGAAGACTTCTTGGACCCAACAACCTCTACTGAAGCAGCTCAATTCTTCAACGAAGGTAAGTCATAGACTTTTGATCATATTGAACCTATCTTCATAAAAATACATTGTCTTGAGATAAACATGCAGGGCTAGTTGCATAAAAATGGTTTTAGGAGTAGTTAAACACCCACTTGGCTTTATGACTCCTTGAATAATTGCGAACAACATGTTAACATGTACCCTTGGACATTCGTAGGATGGGTTATCCTAGTTGGATATCGTTGATATACCAACTTGGGTGCGTATTATGCTTAGTCATGCTTTAGATATGCGATGGTCTCGATCTTATGTTCTTTTGATGTTAAACTTGATTAATGAGCTATGGAACTGTGGCAACGCCACTATTGATAAAAGTTGTTGTGCCAGGATTAGGGTGGTCCTTTAGTGGGTTGAACAAAAAATATTTGCATAATAAGCAGGAAAAATTCTAGTTAAAACTTCGTTATGTCTAACCATTTTCACATGATCATTAGATGTGATTAACTCTTCACAGGAAACACTCAAAACAGTAGACAATTCAATTATTTTGTCACATGGTGCACTCAAGTCAATGTAGTATGAATTCTCTACTTGAAATATGTGCATATTAAATTGTTTTCTACTAATTTTTGCACTAAAATAGTATGAACAGTGGATAATTGTAGTTCTTCACAAGTATACTCACCTTGAGTGATGATAGCACCATGATATTTACCCTTTTGGCTCTCCTTAGATGATGTAGGTGCATCCATCTCCTTATCTTCCTTCTCAACCAGTGGAGTCGGTGGCTCAATTAGCTCATTCTCCTCTTTGGCATGGTTCTCAACTTCTTGTAAGTTGTTAGTCACAGAAAAAGACATAAACACATGTTTGTTCTCATGTTTCCTATCATCAAGCATTCTCAATTTCTCCTCAATCTGACTTTCAACCTTACAGGCAAGTATAAACAAATGAGAGGGAGAACTATATTCTTTGTGAACAAGAAGGTCTCGAATTGCTTGACTAAGCTCACTTAAGAATCTATTCTCTGTAGCTTCAGCATGTTCCTCTAAGCCACAATACAACAAACATATTTTCAATTCATGATAGTATTCCCTAACAGTTCTACAACCTTGTTTGAAATATTGTAATCTAGCTAACAAATAATCAGTATGATATTTAGGAACAAATTTATCTCTCAAAAGTTTCTTTAATGCATGCCAAGTTTAAGGCACTCTTCCATGTCTATGTAAATACTTCCACCAAAGTATTGCATCCTCAACAAAAACACTAGTGGCAGCTTTAATCTTTTGCTTGTCAAACCATCCATAATATTCAAATTCTTTGTCTAAAGCTATCTCCCAGTCAACATAGGCATCAGGATCAAATATACTAGCAAAGGATGGCAAAGTGAGTTTAGTTTTACCAAACGTACTATCATGATCATGTACCTTCTGTGTCGAACCCGGGAGCGAAGGATCCCGAATTCTCTGTGTTCAAACACCGGTCCAGGATTTCCAGTGTACACAGTCTCACAAAATAGATATCACATTCATATCACGAAAACGTAAATGACATTAAATAAATAATTGTTTAATACAACTGAGTTCTGAACAACAAGATCAAACATCAAATAATAAACACAGCGTAAACAAGATAATAGAGGTGAGCCACACGATGCGCCACAGGCAATCGTTTGGGTCAAGGCCTACTCGTCCGGATCCTCACCATCGGGGAAGAAATCTTCTCCTGAATAAGATTTATTCAGCAAGGATGAGCACAACTTCCGTGCTCGCAAGTTACACCCAATATTGAATTTAAATGCATGCATAAGGTAACAAATGAGTATGGCAAGGGTTGTTTTGCATAAACTGCATTTTCAGTGTAAATAATCTTAGTAATTTTCTAAGGCAGTTTTATACTAAGACTAAAATTATATTTTAAAATGACAATATTACAATGTGGATAGCCTCCAATGATTTAGTGAAGGATTCCCTCCTAACACTTGGCTTCCCGCCCAATTTTTCATAAGGATTAACCATCCTCAGCATTTAATAAAGCATTTAAAAACCAAAAATAATTCTAACTTTAAGTGGCCCTGCTAGCATGTCCATGACCATGACGACGCTATTCGAATAGTTCATACTCTGCAGAGTTGGTACAACTTTACCCACACGAGGTGACATGCTCGTTATGTCGGCCAATTCACGCTTCCGTAGGCGTGTGACTGAGCAATTGCCATGAGGCCTTTACAATGTTCTATCCTAGTGTACTCATGCCCGCTAAGGTTTCGCCCCTTTGGACTAACCGTCCTCCGAAAGCCCCCTCTTGCGCCAAGTGGGAATAAAATGTCTAACCGACACCCACATAATCACATGACATAAATACACTAGAACATCACAAATTAATTAGCCAAATCCTGCCCATACAGGACATGTGGTAGTACGATATGGCATAGCAATAAGCGGCTCAAAGACCGGTCCTTAATTGACTTGGGCGTCATTCCTACTAACCATGGGCCTTAATCTTAACCAGATCAATCCTGTGCATAATCCTGCACCCACCATTCCGACCATTTCGCCCAAGTTCAAACTCATTTTTGATTTTATTTTGAATAAAACTCTATTTATAAACCCAAGTGGTAAAACAATACCACAATATGGTGTTTGAAACAAATTTGTAGAAATTTGGTGTAATCCCTCCCAAATTCTGCAAGTGTGAACTAAGCTTGGCTAAGCATATGTTTAATTTTTATAATACTTTGCATATGGTGTCAAGGTTGTCAGGTACAACATTCAAATTGGCTATACAATAACACATGGAATTAACTATATGTAAAACAATACATTAAAATATTTATACCAACATATGCATGCGATAAAGGATTTAGAAACTGAAAATAACTTAAAATACTGGGGGCAATATGGTCAATGGTGTAACTTGCCTTCGTTGATGTCTTGGAATTCTAAATCTTCAGATTGGTCGAACTCTCCGGAGTCGTCGAAGTCTAAACATGAAAATGCGACAAATTCAAATTCAAATAAATTCAAAAACATAGATCAAAATAACTCCAAATTAAAATATTTTAGTTTAGTTAGCTAGATTATAATTTTATATAAGTTTTGCAATTTGAATCACCCAATTTGGAGTTCATATGCAAAAGTTATGAATTTTAGAAGTTTTAAACCTAAATCTGAAATTTAATTGATTTTCTCGAATTATTTTTCTACTGAAAAATCTATTTATTGCGCAATGCTGACGCTAGCCACAGGATTTCAGAATTTAAAAGAAATAGAATAATTTCTGACGTGTGGGCCCCACGTGTCATAGACACGGTCCACCGTAGACTGGGTTTATGGGCTTTTGGTCCTCGGGTTGGGCTGGACTGCCACGTAAGCGTGTGCGTGGGCGCTGACTGTGCGCCACGTAGGCGACACGTAGGTGCCACCCGAGCCAGGGTAGTGACGAACGGAGGCGTTTGAGGAGGAGTGAGTGAGGGCGCTGTGATGAGGAGGCTAAGGCGCACCCGGGGCATTCTTTTATAGGCGTCGGGGAGCTCTGGAATGGCGTGGAGGAGGTGGGGGTCATGGCGGCGGTTGCGGCGGATGTGGGCGAAACCGTCGCGAAGAAGAAGGGAGAACGTGGGGGAAACGCGGCGGAGATTGACGTGGTCATGTGCACGTACGCGCAAGGAACGGGGCGGTTGGGATTAGGCCGTTTGCGAAGCTTTTGAGTGTGCGAAAATGGCGGCCTCGGGTTTGACCTTGCGGAGACGAAGGTGGCGAAGAAGACGATCTGACAAGCGGGGCCCACTTAGCAGTGACAGAGAAGAAAAAGGGAAAAGAAAAGGAAATGGAAAATAAAATATGGGTGGTTGGATTGTGGCCACTAGATTATAATCGCACGGTCCACAACGAATGAGCTTTTCAAGACATGTGTTGAATCTGGGCCGTTAGATGTAAATCGGACGGCCCACAACGCTTAGAAACATTCAGAGTTAGGATACGAAACAAAGGGTGTCACGTGGGCCGTTGGATTTAGATCGTACGACTCACGTTGATTGGGATGTTCGGGCATCCCGAAGGCTCAAAGAATCGTAGCCGTTCATTTTAGATCTAACGGCTCACGATGATTGGGATGTTCGGGCCTCCCGAAGGTTACGCGAGATCTGACCGTTGGTTTGAAATCCAACGGTTGATGAGCTCTGAGGTGGTTTTAACGCGTGAGTGCGTGTAAGGCTGACAGGTGGGGTTAGGGTGAGGGAGAGAGAGAGAGAGGGCGCGGGAGGTGGGTTGGTTGGGCTGCGCACGCGGGGCGGGTTTGGGTTTCGGCCCAAACCGAGTTTTAAATTTCCTTTTGATTTTTCTTATTTGTTTAAATTCTGATAATTCATTTAGGCTTTAGAAAATAGTAAAATAATTCCAAAAATTATGGAAAAATTCACAGAAATTCTCATACTTATTTTGGACTTAATAAAATTATTTCTAACTTCATGTTGGCCTTTAATTTTACAAATAAATTTGTTTTGACTTTAAAATGTTTATAAAAAGCTTTTAAAATTTTAGAAAATTCACAAAAGATTCATAAATTTTTAATTTTTACTGAAATTTGAAAATTACGCTGTTACATTCTGTGGTGGAGAAACTTGGCTCAAGCTTGCATCTTTCTCATGGACTTTCTTGCGCTCCCGTTCAATGGTTCAAACAAGATATGGATCTATCTCATAATCATCCCGTGAACCTGCCATAGTAAGTGAAAAATAAGAAAACAAATCATAAGTATATGTTCCTATCAACTACTAGGATCTGGAGGCTTAATGTCGCTCACGCTCAAGCTCTTGCAAGTTCTTACCGATGCAAATAGGTGGTGTAACAGGTGGCTGGTTTGTGATACCCAGACTCAAGTGATGAGTAAAGCAATCGCAAGGATCGATTCGATGTGATCTACTCGGTTACTAGAAAGTGTAGCTTGGAAGGCTAGATATGTAGCAATGGAGAACAATCAGTTAATTTCCGAAATTGCACAGAATTAAAATATAGTTTGTATCTAGCTCTTAGCCTATGTTGCTGATCAACCAAGGATGGAAGAAGGCTAAAACAAGTGTAACAATGTATAAGAGTGGTAGACACAAGATAATTCAATAGAAAGCAATCTGGAATTGAAAAGCACAAAGATTGACCCAAATCTAAAAACTAAAGATTTTTGTCCACTCGACAGTACATCGGTATTTTGGCCGTAACTTTTTGTCAGATATCTCTTTTCTAATGATTCTTTTTTGTGTGTTTCTTGACAACGTTTTCTACAACTTTTCTTTGGGGGATTGGATCATATACCCTCCCTGAATTTCAGGATTTCAGGATTTACCCTCCCACCTCAATGACATGTGGGGTCACCATAGGTCAATGACATGTGGGCCAGGAGGGTAAATCCTGAATTTCCATCTAAGGGGAGGGTATATGATCAAATTTTCCTTTTTCTTTTGGGGCAACATTTTGAAAACCAACCAAAAAATTTGCACAAAAATCACAACTGCTGAGTGTTGCAAATTAAAACCAGAAATTTGGGTCAACTTTCACCGCAGATATCTTTTAACTTCCTAACTGGAATGAAGCAAAATTTTGTAAGCAGATCTATAAGGAAGTTATGAATCTAGTGGCGGTGTTTTCACTAAAAAAGGATAAATAAAACAAAAGTTATGGTATTTTTTGTGACAGTGATCGAAAAGAGAGTCTTCTGGCCGAAAATTGGAAATTAGGATTTGGTGTGTTCTAGATGGTTTTGGACGTGGGATTTTTTTTGGAGTTTATGGAATCAAGGATATGACCAGCAACTATACAAAGCTAAGATAGGCACAAATTCAATTTAGCAAACCAAAACTAAAAGATTAAAAAGCATAATAGGGGAGGGGAGAGCCGCACATAACCATGATAAGCGAGGTGGCACTGTTTATGCATGAACAGTACCCGTGTGAACAATACCGGCTGCCTAGGTTGGCCAACCACCATATGGGCCAAGCCCAGTACGATTATAAGGCACAAATTGGCCCAAACAGGTGACACATCACCTTCTTTTGATGATTGCTATATGTAGACAGTGAATTTGAAGGTGAGGCTAGATCTGTTGGAAAGAGGACGAGAGAAGCTTTCAATCAAGTACTCGTGCACATCAAACGGGGTCCTTATATGAAAGTTATGCACGTTTGAAGTCGGGGCTGTCTTCGGAGGCCGAGCTGGATTCCAGAACGTGTCCAACTTTAACTCTTGCTTGGCTTGGACACAAAGTGACGTGGTGCTGATAATTTAAGTGAAGTATACGAGCTCTTGTAATTGGAATAGAAAACATAACAAATATGGTTGTATCCATAGGGCCGTGTCCTCATCACTTTTCTTCTATTCCTTTTTTCCCTTTCTTTTCTTTCTTTTCTTTTCCTCTTTTCACTTTCTTTTCTTCTTTCCCGCACGCTGATTGGTCGCACTGCTAGTCCAACACTGCCACCACACATCTCCCTCACTCCCTCTGTCCCTCACTCCATCCGTCCATCCATCGACTCCATCCCCATTCACCAGTCCCTGCCTGTGAGGTGGTCTCTCTTTCTCTCTCTATTCTTCTTCTTCTTTGATTATTTGTTCCTCACCCCAAATCAGAATCAATTCCTCCTTTCGGCCTCTCCTCACTTCCTCGACCCAAGGCCCCAAGCTGCTGTCTCCCGCTGCCCGCTCGGGCGCCACGCCACCCTCCACACACCGCCGCCTCACACTGCCGCATCTCCAATCCTCGGTGGCAAGAAGGAGGAGGAGGCCCCGGTGGCGGCGGCGCGGCGACAAGAAGGAGGTGGCCTCGACGGCAACGCAAGTGCGCAACGCCGCAACCCTTCTCGTCGTGGGCCGACGACGAGGGAGACAAGAAGGATCCGCAGCGATGGCGAGGAGAAGAAGGATCTGCGGCAGCTTCCTCCGCGTCGCGGTGCCACCTCGCCGCCCCCCTCGCCCGAGGCGCCCCCGGCCCGCGCACTGCCTCCTCGACATCGTGCCGCTTCCTCCGGCCAAACTACAGCTGCCTTGTATTGGTACGGGCGGGCCAACTTGCTGTGCTGGGCCTCGCCGATACGTGTCCGTGCTAGCACAGCACGGCCTGAGGAGCTCGCCGTGCTAACCGCCGTGGCCCACGGCCCATCGTGCCCATGCCGAATTGGCATGACACGATCCACTCCCCCATCTAGACCCGACTCCCACCTCTAGTCTTGGGCAATGCTTTTGGGGTAAATTAGTAGCACTAGTAGTAAACTTTTGGGGCAAATTAGTAGCACTAGTAGTAACAAAGAAGACGGCACGCATGGGATGGTGCAAAGATCTGCAGGCACGAGGGCATGACCAGTTGTTGGTCTCCGCACACCTGGCTAGCTAGATTAGGTCCATGATTGGCAGGAATTAGATTCTCGGGAGTTGTGCTGCGTGTTGGTTGCACTTGCATGCACCATGTTGAATCCTTGGACCCAAGGGGTTCTCAGATTCAGATAGACAATTCATCCCAACCCAACACCAGGCACCAATAATGAGGGCCATCTAGGGTTAGTTATTTTATACGGGGCTTAGGCACCAATCATGAGTTAAAATACAGTGGACTCGCCACCTTTGCACATAGGAAAGGAGGCAGATTTAGTGTGTGCGGGGGGACACTTGTCAAATGTCAAAGCCTTTTCTGGACACTTTGCCCGTGTACCGATACCTCTAGCCAGGTGGTGCTGCAGAGAAAAGCACCGTGGCTTTAGTGGATTCCAACTCCCTTCTCAACCATCAGACTCCTTTACACATAATTTGTGCCTCGATCACCTGTCACCCCCTTCCTTTTGATCTACCTAAAAAAGCACATCAGAATGCTCCTCTCCCCTTTCTGGACCCTCTCCCTGCTGTCTCATCTTTTGACCATTTTTCTTGCCAAGAAAATGTTACTAGCTACATAGAAACGTGAAGTACTCCAGCTAGTACTGCATGCTATAGGAGTACCACATTGAGGCGTGTAAAATTATATATGCTAGCTTGTGAAGAGTTCTAGATTGTTTAGGTGAATAATGGATGCCGGATAGATCTCTCCACCTGGGAGCCATGTGGGGCTTGTGGGGGTCTGCCTCGCCAATGTCCCTTGATTCAAGGGCAGGCAGCTCTCTCCAAGGCCTTTGGTGTAAAATATCCATGCAAAAGCAACTTGGATCTGTATAAACTAGCATTATTTCCCTGCACCCTATAATGGTTGCATCGCGTATTCTATTGCATCGATCCTTTTTAACCTCTTGTTTAATCGTCGGGCTGAGTTAATTGGGGTGGGGGATCTCAATGCCAGATTAGGGGGCAGTAATATATGATCAGTGACTGTGTTTGTGTTTGTGTGCGCGCCCGCTCAAGGCCATGTTGGCTTGGGTAATTGTGTAGGAACATACGAAACAACGAGCGCGGACAGCTACTCCCTTCGGTCATAAATATATATTGTTTTTAACATTGATGTGGTTCCAAAACGCAATTTTGACAACTAATTTTTCTTCTAATATAGTTATAGCGCACAATAAGATTATAGTATAATAATAATAATTTTTTAGACAAGTTTATACATATAGTTTTTATATATACAATCTAAATATTTAAAAGCATATCGATAACCGAAGTTTTGAAAGTTTGATTGTACGTATCCCAAAACGACATGTATTTGTGACCGGAGGGAGTAGTTAGCTACTGCTCGAGTAGCTAGAAAGAGCATTCATATGCAAGAACATGATATTAGTTTCTTTTCTTTTGATATACTGTGTTACTATCGGTACTAGTTCTCAGCACTAGTAGGTAGCAGCTAAACTGATGGGGTGTTTATGATTTTTTTTAAAGGGGACTGAAGATATATAGATTGCAGCTAGCTAGCCGGGAGAGATAAGGTCGTGACAGTAGTGCGGTAACAATGATGCGGTCATATGATATGACCCCAAAAACGCCATAAGCATCCCCATCTCCATTGCAATGCAACAGCTCACCTCGTTGTCGTTGCTGCTGCGTGATAAGCATTTTATCCGCTCCTGATTGCAATAATTAAATAACACTTGAGTCGAGCCGAGCCGTTGGTTGCTGGTGGAAACCCAATTAAAGGCAAAAAGACATAATTAAAGTACGAATGATGAGGCCTCTCGGAGTCCCTAAGCATCGCATGCCACCTTTCTTAGGATCAAGGGGTCCAAACACTACATTCAGCTGTGACCATCAGAGACTGCAGATCAAGGATGATTTCTTGCTGCAGCTGCAGCTAGGATGGAGGATGTGTGCTAGCTTCTGGTTGGTTGGAGTGAATGCAGGCCTTGATTGATGGCGATGATAATGTTAGTATCAATTCAAAGTGTTTCGGTTGGTGGAAGAAGTTTTCTAGTATCAGATGTACCACTGAAGTCCAATCATAAACATGAATCAGAATATGTAAGTGTAACTGCTAATGGCCTGGCTCCAGTGCTGTATGCATAGTGTCCACTCATATATGCTGTGCATATGCATGCAGGATAAACAGGTCAAGAACCTAGTAATATCAGTCCACAGAAGTTGCATTATTGTGTGTGTGAATAGCAATGCTTTCATTTGTAGTAGCAGTTACTCCTTTCATGCCATGGGAAACCTTCTTTGGGGCAGAGAAAAAGTAGTAGTATGATCGATGATTGGCAGTAACACACCAATGATATATTGGTGGTCCCAAACAGTCAACTCTGAATTGGCATGCATCCATATGATTTCTGACAAAGATGGGCATTTTAAGTAGTGCTGGCTTTTTCAGCACCAGAACATGAACTAGTGCTCAAGAATTGTACCACGGCCATGCAATCACATGAGAATATGCATCGAATCATTGTGAGGAATCATCTGGGCAGGGGGGGAGGCTTCACTCACTCAATAATGTACTACATCTACCGCTTATTAATAATTAGGCTACATAATGAGTCATCTTAAGAGGAGTTGCGGCCTAATTAAGGCCACGAGATACAGAGGTTGTTAATTGGGACAAGCTTAATTCCGTGCTACTTTTTACCTGCAAATCTGATCATATCAATAACTTACACCAATATTCAAAGATGCACCATATAGAATACTTGCGTGCACACTGAGTAGCTAGTAAGGACCACAGCATGGTTGGAAGAGCCGGTCTATTGTATGTCTGATCAAGGAATCATGGAATCCACAACATGAGTTTGTATAGGTGCGTGCATGTAGATCTGATAGACAAATCTCCATCTTAAACAAAGCTGTTCCCAGAGTACAGTACAAGCTGAAAACAATTCAGAAGCCCCCTGCCATATAATATCACCCGTTCGTACACGCAATGTACCCATTAATCACAGCTGATTGACACGAATCAGAGACCTGTTTGTAAAAATATCCTGCGAATTTGGAGCTTGTCACGGTAAGACCTGGCGGTTGATCTTTCAGGAAGATCATGCAACAAGCCGTTCACATGCCTCCAGCGAGGTGTTGTACGGTATGCTAGCTATTACCTCCTTTTCGGTTCATGCTCACATCAGTGGAATTTTTTTTAAAAATAACTTAGTCTTTATTCCAAAATACAGTAATATACCTACTTTTTTTATTTTACAAAAATAATCATCGGTCGCTCACTCAACCGTTAGGCGACTAGCCCAAATCGCTCAATGACACCTGAGCGACACGTGGACTTGTCGCTGGTCCAAGTGCACAAGCCACTCAGCTAGCAGATCATGCATTGTACATCGTTGGGTGACAAGTGTACAAGTCGCTCAACCGTTGAGCGATTTTGGCTAGTTATCCAATGGTTAAGCGACAGATGATTATTTCTGTAAAATGAAAAAAAAGGTATATTACTGTATTTCAAAATAAAAATTAGGTTATTTTTTTAAAAAAATTCCACATCAGTGTATATTTTAATTAGGTTATTTTTTTTAAAAAAATTCCACATCAGTGTATATATGTCTTTATCGTCGTGAGATCATCAAAAGAACAAAGAAGTTAGCATGTAGGAGCTACGAAATAATCGTTATTAATTCCATTACTTCTTTTACTGCATTTTACAGGGGCCGGTTCAGACACAGGGAGAGGACGAAGCCTAGCTAGCTAGTTACATAGGGTGAACAAGCGAACCTTCTTTTTTTTTGTTAAGAGTCTAGGATGGCAGGTAGCTTTGCATATGCCTTCCAAGCCCATGGGACAAAAATAACAAGGTAGGACGTAGTACATTGCCGGGGAGTAGACACGGTTACTGTATTAGACTGCAGTACCAGCATGCATACTTGCTTGCCGCAGCTCAAACATTTTTGGAGGGAGCATGTTTGGTGGCCTCTTTTTTATCGGTGGCGCAGGAGGGGAATCGAAGAAGATGTAGCCACCACGAGTCCATTTCAGAGGCCACCACAAAAACCATCAGAAAAAATGGTGGTGGGGTATGTTCGCATGATGGGGCACCGGTCGACCGATGTCTTGTCTTAATTCTTCCTCTACTGGATTGTTAAACTCTCGGACAAATCATCGACGATTTCCGCTTCCATTCGACGAACCGAAGCAAGAAGTCCATGACCTGCAAATGCGACGAACATTCGTCGTTTTTACTGATCAGATATTCAGATTCACTGAGCCAGAAGAGCTGAAATTCTGTCTGTTGGTGTGAAGTTTACCTCAGTTGGGTCCTGGAGTGAATAGGAGGCGTTGGTCTCCTTGGGGCACTTGGAAACAAGGATTCCCAGGCCTTGGCCTCTCTTTCTCAACACCTGTATAATTTCAATACAAGAAGATTATCATCAACTAGCACAACATGTCTAAAACAAATACAACAGTTGAGATCACCCAGACAGCAGTGGAGGAAAGGTCAATTTCTTGTTGATGCGTTGTACCTTGAAAGCATCCTCGTCGGTGCGGTCGTCACCGATGTACACCGGCAGGACGTCGCTGCAGTTGGCGAATCCTGGAGAGGAACAGCGAACAGGCAAAGCGTCATCAGCCGATTTTTTGCGAACAGTGGTGTGAAACGCAAGTGAATACAAGCCGGAACGAAAACGACTGTGATGACACTGACATGAACAAAAGATATTGCCAAAATGTACGTACCTAGCGATTCAAGCAAGAACTCCAAAGCCTTGCCCTTGTCCCACATAATGCTCGGCCTGAGCTCCAAAACCTATATGAAACAAATGTAAGTTCCAATCTTGATCAAGATCTTCACAAGGCAAGATCGATCAACTAATGTTCTGGTTAATCGTTGAGTTCATCAACAAATAAATAATTTACCTTCCTCCCTTGAGTAAGCTTCAACTTGGGGTAGTCCTTGATCACGGCCTTGACTTGCTCAGCCAAAGCATTCCATCTCTGCATGCAGGGGAGGGGAGTGGTTCAGACGATGAGGATAAATTAACCGCACATGATGCAACTGCTGATTACTATAAGCCGTGTAAATAAGTGCAGCGGTTGGTATCCCAAGATAGAGTAAGGCTTTGCCTACCTTTTCATCTACACATCTGAAGTGGACGGACAGGCAGAACTTGTTGTTCTCCACCTTGGCTCCAGGTGTAGATTTCGTCTTTTCCACCAGCACCTTGTACACCTGACAAAAATGTGATTCACTACCATTAATCTCCTCGTACCTCAGCTGAACACCACTAGTTAAGCACAAATGGACAAGTGTTCTTCTCCTAATTAATCCTGATTAACAAGGCAAATTAAAGTAGCGTACCTCATCGATCATGGGGAGGAACTCGCTTGCAGGTTGGCACAGGGCCATCTCGGGCTGCAGAGGAGGAGATTAATTAGCGAGAGAAATGGAAAGTATTAGGATCGATGATGAATGGTCGGGTAAAGTAAATTAAAGAGATGGAGAGGAGAGCGAGCGTACATTGGAGCTTGGTCCCTTGATGTCCATGCCGTGGCTGCCGGCGTAGTAGATCTCGGAGAGGCCGACGAAGTTGTGCACCTTCACCGCAAGAACAAAGCCAAATTAATCAGCACACGCACGCACGAACTTGTTGAGTATTTGAGACGGCAAGAGAAGTGGCACGGGCAATGTACCTTGTCGCGGCACCGCCCGCTCACGATCGCCGTTGGGAAGTGCTTCGCGACGTCGCGCACCGCCGCTCTCATCTGCGTACATGCACCGCAAGGGAAGACAACATCAGCAAATACTAGTCTTCAACTTCAGGCCGCACGCCGGCCGGCCATGAAAAGTGGAGTCTTCTTAGTACAGTACAACGACTCACCGCGTCGCTCATGTTTGCCGCGTCGGGGTCGGCGACGATCGGAGAGAGCGTGCCGTCGTAGTCCAAGAACATGACGATCTTCTTGCCCTTGGACGCGGCGGCGATCTGCTCGAACTTGCCCAACGCCGACGGGTGCTTCCTCTGCCCATACGAAGAAGCCAAAGAAATTAAGGTTAAAACACCGGCCTGGAGGCAACAACCATGCACCGTGAAAACGACAGCGCCGTGGCAAGAACGGGAGCGGGATGACTAGAACTCACCATCCAGGCCGTGAACTCGTCGACGTCGGCGCCGGCGCGGGAGCGGGTGGGCGAGGAGGCGCGCATGGCCTCGACCCAGGTGCAGCTCGCGGAGCGGGCCGCGGCGGCGGCGAGGTCGAGGTACGCCTGCCGCATCGACATGGCCCCGGCGGCCGCGCTGCGGCACGCGAAGAGGGCCGGGCCGGAGCCCGGCAGCGCCGCGCCGGCCGCAATGCTCATCTCCGAGACAACCACGTCCTGGCTCGTCATGGCACACCACCAACCAGACAACTAGCCCGTGCAACGCGAAGCTCGCAGCCCCCTCGTCGTCTCGTTCCAACGCCGAGCGCGTACTTGGACGAGGCGAACACCTAGCCTTAGTAGCTTCTCAAGAGTTTGAGGTGGTTGGAGGCGAAGTGGGAGAAGTGCCGGTACTTATAGCTCGGGGAGTGGGCCCATCGGGGGCCTGCCACGTGGGATCCATGTGGAGCCTACTGCCCAGCTGGTAGGCCGCAGCGGCATTGGTGCATCCTTCCCCCGCCGTACCGTTTGTTTTCTAGCGCGGGTAAGGTAGGCCGCGCGCATGAGCCAGTCCACGGTGGTCTTCTGCTTTTTCTGCATCGGCGGCCAATGGCCGAGCTGGAGGCCTTGTCGTTGGACCAAAAGAGGCAACGGGGAGTTTTGGGTACCAGATTTGTGGAGTGTGCATGTAGGCCGATTAAAGATCTTTGGGCGTGTTGTATCATTGTCACGAACTGTGGTCCGATTTCTAAAAAGCAGGCAGGCATGGAAGATGAAGTGGACGGGTGAAATTGGAAAAATGGGAGAGATGAGAGAAAAGGAACCTGAAAATTGAAATAATATTAACTTGGGTTTCGGAATGTCGGACCCCAGACGTTTAATACCCGAAATCCAAGTGTGTGTACCGTGCTAGTTCCATGATCAGTGACTAGTATATACATCCACAACATTGGTATACATATCTATACACCATTATATACAACATGAAATAAATATGGTACATAAATTTAAACGGTTACATAGTTTACAATACAGGGACCGACCGGTCAAATTAAAAGACAAATATCATAGGTAGCAAGTTAAACAACGGAAGCATAATATATAAAGTCCAAAAGTTCAGCGGTATGCCCATCCAAGCCCTCAGGCAACCGACAAGAACACGTCCTAGTAAGAGCTGTCATCGAACCATCCGGTACCGGATGCAAAGAACGCGCCGTCTGGCATAGGCTCATCCTAAAACTCTGAACAACAATTTAAGTAAGATTGAGTGCATTGCGTACTCAGTAAGACTCAGTGTATAGTATATATATATATATATATATATATATATATATATATATATATATATATATATATATATATATATATATATATATATATAAAATGGTATGGTATATATCGTCTCCACTTCTTATGTACCACTTAAATCATATGATGATACATCTTTATCTATTTGAGCATACTTCAATAATGATTATAAGATACCCTAAAGTGAGTTTCATGAAAAATTTCATTAAATCCACTTTTTATAGCGAAATTTGTGTATATACTTATTTTATATAAGAAAAAAGGTATATACCAAAAATAAAAGGCTCGAATGAAAAAATTTAGTCAAATCGCATTGGAGTATCTTATAATTAGCATTTAAGTATAATGAAAGTGATAAAGAAGTATAATATATTCGTTTAAGTGGTATATTAGAAGTGGTAGTATATACTCCTGGGAGTACAAAACGAGCTTTCCATCAAGTACTCGTGGACCTCAAACGGACTCTGTATGTGAAAGTTATACACGTTTGAAGTCGGTGCTGTCTCCGGAGGCCGAATTGGATTCCAAAACGTATCCAGCTTGAACTCTTGCTTGGCACGTGGAGTAGCATCATGGCATGTAGACGTAGCACCATGGCATGTATATATAGCACCATGGCATGTAGACGTAGCATCATGGCATGTACATGAAGCTCGACGCGTATGAGGAGACGTAGCTCGGTCCCACCGGAGAATATGGCAGTGCAGTAGTCGAAAGTCCTTTAAGAGAAGATGTGGTTGAAGTAGAGGATGCCGTGCAGCGGGTCGAAGCAGTGGTTGCATCCTTAGGGTTGATGTCCTCAGGTTAAATAGATAAAAAACAACAAGTAAATAATTTGATAAGTAACAAATCACAACCCTCCTTAGTTGCGATCAACATCTTATTATCAGCCATAGACATGACACTCATATATAACAACAACAACGTATTCATCCCAACATTTCCTGATAAAACTATTTTGCAAAAGTAGAGACTATACCCAATGGACCGCACCAAGCACGCTCATAATCGTGAGCTTGGCTATTTAAATAGATTTACATTCTGCAGAGGTGTACAACTTTACCCACAATATACGAATTCTCTAGTTTATCTGGCATCCGTCGATACCACCGCTCACGATCTTTTAGTAAGCAGTATAGAGCACGTAACAAAGCTTTTACATCACTTAGTCCTAGCCATGCATGTCGGACCCCGAGCTTTGAATACCCGGAGCCCTCGTGTGTGTATCGTACTAGTCCCATGATCAGTGGCTGATATACATATCCACAACATTGGCATATACATTCATTCATACAAAATGAAACAAATATGGTACATAACTTAAGCGATTACAAACTTTACATCACAAGGGTCGACCGGCCAAATAAAAGCTCAAGTATCAGAAGTAGCGAATAAAATAGCAAAAGCATAACATGTATATAAACCAAAAGTCCAACGGTATGACCATCCAAACCCTCAGAGAACCGACAAGGAATAAGACCTAGAAAGACCCATCACCGAACCCTCCAGTACCGGGTGCAAAGAACGCGTCGTCCGGCATAGGCTCACCCCCTAACTCTGAACAATAATTTAAGCAAAATTGAGTACATTGCGTACTCAGCAAGACTTGTAGTGTATAAAATTTTATATAAAATACATGGCTAACAAGGGATGAGGCTATATGCTACATGTTATTTTCAGCATTAAGTAGGTTTTATTTGCAATATCAATACATAGTACTTTGTAACGAAAATTTAAAGAACAGTTAAAATAGATGAAGAACAACAAGTAAGTACTTGATAAATAATAAATCGCAACCCTCCTCTGCTGCGATCAACATATTATTTTTAACCATAGATATGGCACTCAACTTAAACATCAACAACAAAACCATTCTCTCATTTTCCAACAAGAACCCTTTTTGCAAAAACAAAGACTATACCCAGTAATACTACACTTAGCACGCTCATCACCACGAGCACGGCTATTTAAATATATTTACACTCTGCAGAGGTGCACAACTTTACCGACAACATACAAATTCTCTAGTTTGTCTATTATCGATCGATACCACCGCTCACTATCATTTGGTAAGCAGTCTAGAGTATATGTCAAAGCCTTTATATCACCTAGTCCTAACCTTGCACTAGCCCGTCGAATGAACACCCTCACTTCACCCAAGTACACCCCGTCTCAGTGAGGCATTCACCGTTGTGTCGGAAGACTTTGTTCTCAACGCCTCGGTAAAGGGAGCCCATTCAAACATGCATACATTGGTCATGCTCGTACTACCACAACGTACCAACACGTAAGGCTAGTTTTCGATGACTTAATTAGCTAAGGCTGTCCCATACCGGCACATGTGATTGTACGCTTACGCTTATGTCGGATATACCGGTGTTCGGACCTTAATTGACCCAAGCGAGGATCTCCCCCTATCTACTTGTGAGATACACCTCTCACACTTATCAGAATATAATATAACTCGCCCGTGTCACAAAATAAGTTTTTTATTTTTTTTGCACACAAAATAACAAAAGTAAATCCCTCTGGTCCACCATTTCAAAATCCCCCCAAATTCATGTTCAACATTTCATCTATTTTCAAATTTTAGTAGATCTAGAGCCCAGCTAAGCAATTGAAATACCCAAATTAACATCATTTATTATCTAAGCCATAACATATTGGCTACAACAGTAAGGATACCAATATCTCAAGGAGGGCCATGCATTGGATAGGAATACAACTACCGTTATCCCAAAATATAACAATTTAAGCAAACATGCATACATGCATAATAGATATTAAAAAGAAGTATAATAATTAAAATAGTAGGATCAACATGATAAAAAAAAAGTGCTTACCTTGTTTTGGTATCTCAGAGTATGAGGATAGCGGATTGTCGTAAATTTCGTTCGAAGTATCGACGTCTATTCAAAAAGAGTCGATAGCAAATTAATTATATAAAAATAATTTCAACAACAACAAAATTCAAATATTTTTGCATATTAAGATAAATAATGAATTTAGAAAAAAAGATTAATTCAATTTGGAGTTTGTATGCAAAAGGTATTAACGTTTCAATTTGTTTTTTTTTTAAATTCTATAAATTAAAAAAAAATAGTGACGTCGAATGCGTATTTTCTGATGTTTACACTTTCTAACAGAGAACACATATTTTCCTCTGAGTTCCTCTGAGGTTTACGCTCTCTAATAGAGAAATCGTATTTTCCTCATAACTGAAGGTGACTTTTCTTATTTTTCTGGATTTTATTAACTTACACATGGGGCCTACTTGTCAGTGACTCATAGTTTTATTTTCTTGATTTTTATTTTAAAACAGAGACGGACCCACATGTCATAGACTCATTAATTATTAACTAAATGATTAAAGCTATTTTGATTTTAATCTACTAATAGCTGGGGTCCACATGTCAATTTCTCGTTTTTAAAACATATTTTTAAAACCGAAAATAGCGAGTGGTCCCACACGTCAGTGACTCATTTACTAAATACATTTTAAATTAGATTTCTGATTATCTTTTTGGCTGGTCCCACATGTCATAGACTTAGTGTGTTTAAGCGTTGTCATTTAGCGCTAATTAATTCCTTAATCACTTGGGTCCACCAGTTAGTGAGAGAAGGAGAGAGAGGAGCAAAGCCGCGTGCGCGGCCAAGAGGAGGAGAAGCTTGCCGACGGCGAGGCATGAGCGAAAAAGCTTGAGGGGGCTCAGAAATGGAGAGAGGGAGTCTTTGTGATGCTAGGGGAGGTGGAGGGGGTGACAGAGATGGCCGGAGGCAGTGTCACAGCGGCGAGGAGCGGAGGAAGCTCTCGGGTCAACATGGCATTCGCGCTAGGGGCAAAGACAAGGTGGGCTTGAAGCTCAAATCGGCTCAGGGTGCTACCAAAAGGCTAACTACTGTGGCTCAGGGCCCAAGGGTCGCTTGGGGTGAGCAACGATGATGTCTTGCGGTGGCACCATGGGCTTCACTAGCGATTATGACGTAAGCGCCCGAAACTACTCAAATTAAAGGATGCTTATATTCTAGTAGCTCACCACGATCACGAGGAAGCTGACAATCGGGTCAGAGAAGGGTTGAGACGGCTTGACGGCGATGATCAGCGGCGATGGCGGCAAGCTTCACGGTGACGGATCATCTCAGTGGAAATTAGCAAAAATGAAGCGCATCCATAGCTTCAGGGGGACTCATAGATGGAGGAATTGGCCTTAGTAGGGTCAAGAACTCACCGGAGAAAGGTTGACGTCAATGGAGGCGGCGGAGTCAGAGAGGTTCATGGTGACGGCTCGGTGTGGGTGAAGCTAGCTAAAATGGACTGCACGAGAAGGTTCAGTAAGGTTAGGCAATGCTCAAACCAGACATGGAGTGGCTAGGGGCTCACCGAGCGTGAAGATCTTCCGCCGCTACCGTAGCGCCGGAGATGAGGAAGAAGGCTTGATTGCGGAGCTACACCGCAATAGAAGAACAGGGAAATGGGGAGGTGAATGAGTGAGCCAAATGACGCATATTGATATGCACATCAAGGGCTTGGCTCACCGAGACACGCTCAAGCTCTGGCGGAGTGCGCTCGCCAGAGCTCGAGATGACTAGGTGTTCCTGGTGTTTTAGTGGATGAAACTTACCGGGAAAGGAGAAAATGGAAATGGCGTAGAAGGTTTTGGGTTTCTGCACAGAAGAATGGGCACCAAGTAGCGAGATGGGGACGAGAACGACAACGGGAAAAAGGCAGGCGGCTTGGGATTTCGTGAGTTTCTCATGCGGCGACGAGACCTAGGAGGAGCAAATCGGTGGGTGGAGCAGGTGAGATCAGGCGACCTTGGTCCTCTCCCGTGGGCGCTCGAGGATGGGGCAACGACGGCATGGGCGAGGCTCTAGCACGCTATAGTGCGGAGGAGATGGTTGTGCGAGGTGGAAGAAGCCACCTGATGTGTGGGCCAGGTACGTCAGTGGGAGGGGGAGAGGGGCACTAGCATGTGCTGGAGTGGGCGCGAGCGAATTTGGACTAGGCAAATTCGGCCAACTCGCCCGGCGGGAAAGTCAAATAAGATTCGGATTTTTCCAGAGAAGGTTGAGAACTTGGTGAATTTTTTAAAACATATAAAAAAAGGCTAAAAAAATATGAAAATTTTTGTGGAGGATCCTGACATCATATGGCTTCTTGAGTAAAATTTTCAGGATTTAATATTTTATGTGATTTGCTCTAAAATTCTTTCAAGTTGTTGTTTTCATATAAATGCATTGTTGCTTTTGATGAAAAATTTCAAAACATGCTCAAATAATTTTTTCCACATAGAAACAAGCCCAAAGAATATTCTCCCATTTATTTTTATTATACTTTCCAAAATTTTGATTTTTGGGATGTTACATGGAATTGCCAAACGTAGCATATCCTAGCATTTTTGGGGCGGCTTATCTCTCTGTCTAATGATCAGAATTTGATTCCCACCAACCGTGGGTGAGTGAATTATTCATTTGTGTCGATTTTTCACTGTGATTTTCTAGAATTTGAACTTGTGGCACGTGGGTTGTGAGCCTCCAGGTGTTTGCAGTTTGCACTAGCCAATTGTTCCCAGTTTCTTAAGAAAAAGCTTATGTTTTCGAATTTGGATGCTTAGAGTGGTGATGATCAATTATGATAAATTACATATTTGCATCTGAAGAACCCTACCTTAGTGGGTTGTGGACAGTGATCTCACTTTTCATCAAAATTTATTTACAAGACACTGTTGTTTACCACTTAGATACTAACCAAATTCTAAGTTGCCTCTACATGTAAAGACATTTAATATTAGATCTGCCTTCTATTTATGTTTGTTTGCTTTAAACTCCACCCTTGTGTCTTTTGGAAGCGCATAATGCATGGTTAGTTGAGACTTGAGACAGGGTATATTTGTGCCTTCCCCTAATGACCACCACTAAATAATCCCAAAACAAGTACTTTTCTAAGGTAGACTAACTAGTGTCTGAAATGGTAAAACACAGGGGCTTACTGATATGAGAACTTTCGTCTTCAATACTAGCACTACCATTTGGTTCAGTGGGTTGCTGTCCAAAATCACCTTATTGTCGGGTGGGTTTTGTGGGCTTCTGAGAAACAGAACAAGGGAGGGAGAACAGTGCTTTTTGCGGTAACCAAGACCACTAAATTCATCGAGACATTTATCCGAGAAGAATGGAAGAGGCGTGTAAATGTGTCATATACAGTTGCACATGGTACAATTTGGAAATAACTTAAGGGATAAGTTCATTTTACAACCTGAAACTATCACATTTGTCTAAGTTTCAACTTATAACTACGAAACTATCAATACCATTCAATTTACCCCCTTCAACCCAAACTGTGATGGTTTTGTCTAACGTGACGCTAACGTGGCCCAATTCAAAACAGTTTTCACCAACGTGGCGACCACGCTGACATCCACGTCAAGGTCCATGTCACATTCTTCTTCATCTTATTTCTTCCTCCCCTTTCTCTCTCTCTCAATCCAGCGCCCCTTGCTCCGACGCCCCTCACAGCCACGGCCACCCTGACCTGACCGCCTGCGGGCACCCTGCGTGTCCACGCCTGCGTCCCCGAGCGACCCCTCGTGCAGCTTCTGGCTCCGGCTCCGCCATGTGGCTGCGGACAAAGGAGGTTAGCAGCATGGCAGAGGGAGGCGGCGACGACCGAGGGAGATGGCGGCGCGACTGCAACCATGGAGGAGGGGGGAGAGAGGGAGAAGTGGAGGTTGAAGAAGAAGAAGAAGAGAAAGAAGAGGAGTATAGTGGATGACATGTGGGCCCATTGTATATTTTACTTAATAGGATTATTTAGGGGCTGACATGGCATCCAGTGCGGCGCAAAACCGTGGTGGAATGGGCGCGAGGAGATCATTTATCCGGGTTTGACACTTCAGGGTTAGTGGTTACTCGATTTCATAGTTGGAGATTGAAAATTAGACAAACACGATGATTCAATATTGTAAAATAGACTTATTCCGATAGTAAATTGTACTCACGGATAAATAATGGCAATGATCGAGTGACTACAGCTTTGCTTACTTCTACTTTTCTACCTATAGGACAAAACAGAGCCCTTTTAGGACAAGTTGTTGTCGAGTTCACCAGAGTAGAACGCCTCATTTCAGCTATGTCCTTGCTACGTACTACATATGTAACCGAGTTTCGCTGTTAATTTCAGTTAGACTTACAACTTCCCCTTCTAATCTTCCAAACCTGTTGTAGCTGAGCAACAGATGATGCAAATGCACATATGCTTACTGTGAAATTATGCGCGACTCCAGGTCAGAACCGTTACAAAAAAAAAACTTATAGGAAAAAGAATCAGAATTGACAGTTCCTAACATCAGAAATAGCTAGCAAAGGGAACACAACTCAAGAAAGGAGTTAGTCAACTGAAGCAATTCTCTAAAAATCAAGTTGGGCACTTACTAGCTTTTCATTGGACAATATCTGATCAATCTTTTATGCTGTAAATAATTTGTCTGATACGATAGCTTAATTTAAAAAAAACACCATTGGCGTTAGTGGTGACAACAATCAGGAACAATAAACCAACTAACAACATACTACTAGTACTATAGTACTATATCTCCCTATCTTTTTCTGTGTCTGTGTGAGTCGTTCTTGCAATCAAACAGAGCACAGTGATTTGATTAGTATGTTAATGGGTCGGAAAGATGGGGATAGGTAGGTCAAGTTTGTCCAAAAATGGATAGACATCATTAACCGATCACTTGTTCGGAGGTTGCATTGCATGCCATGCGTATTTGAGATGGAAATAAAATTCATCTGCGCACTTGGCACTGAAAGCTAAGATTTCCTGGGTCACTATCGGGCTTGTTAGTGCGCGCAAAATGGGAAGAAAGAAAAAAGTTGAGATGGCAATTAAAACATCGTCGTGTAGAAAAGATCGAAACAGCTTTCCGCGTCCCACCTAAGTCTGCATCGTTTTCCTCCTCCTCCTCCTCCTTTTGCCTTTTCCTTTCTTTTTTCATAAAAAGTGCTTTTTCACAAAAAAGAAAAAAAAACAACTCCAATTGCTCCGTTTCCTTAAGAGCCGTGACAAATGCAGAATGTTTCAGATCTAAGTAAGATATTTTACTAGCAAATTGGACTCGATCAGTTTAGGGCATGCAACTCAGACTACCTATTGATTATTTATCTGCAACCACAATATTATGAGAGGAAAAACTCTATAGAAATATAAACATGTTGGAATAAAGGTATACATCCTTTTGCATTGAGAGCGAAAAATTCTCACAATAATATGTAAAAAGGAAGAGAGAGAGAGAAAAAAAAAATAACAATCCTACAAATCCTCTAGAAAAAGAGAAGGTCTACACCTTGTTTTGGTAGAGCCTGATTATAGTAGTGTTTAATGATCGGTTATAGATATTACAACGGATGCTATTGTACAACAAATACAACTATAGTTTTGATCACAGGTATTATAGTTGTATAGCTAGCAAAGTTGTATTTCAAATCTAGCCATGCAATTGCGTGGGTAATTCAGCTAATTTTTATACAGTTAACCCTATTTGTTTTGTCAATTAATTGGTTACTTGCATTAACTTTCAATTTTGTCGTGCTAATTAATGCGTCGAATATTCAGAGTACGCATTAACAGGTGATTAGCAAAGCTAAGTTGCAGATTAAAAACATCGGAAATGCTAGAAAACTTGCGACTGTTTTCTTAAGTTCAAAACAGTCGTTTTTTGAGTCGTTTGAAATGCTAAAAAACTTGCGACTGTTTTCTTGAGTTTCTTTTTTAAATATGTTTCTAAGATGAATGCGACGGGCACGAATTGGCTGAGCTGGGCGCGTATTCGTTTACCCGGCCGGCTGCTCGCCGCGAGCCGAGTCACCTTCGATCGATGGATATGATAGAGTACCGCACTCATGCATTGCGTACGTGCAGCTAACCTTAATTGAGCTGCATGTATATGCAGTGTACAAACAACTTATCACTAGCAAGTTAAACATGGCGGTTTGAGCAATTAAGCTTCTAGTTCTAGCTAGGGGCAGACATGCATGAGCATATATATCCCGCCGGGAGCGCGCGATCGCGAGCCGAATCCGCGTGGCTCGATCGATCGATCGGGTACTTCATGCAAGTTAATTAGTTGCGCTGCTTGCAGCTAGCTCGGGGCGCATGCAGATGCAGGTGCTGCATGCATGCGCAGGGTTTGATCCACTATCCGCGCGCCGATCACCGCAGCATCTTCATGATCTCTCCCTGCAGCTTCCTTCCGCGTCGACATGCATGCGTACGTACATCGCTGCGCACAGTGCGATCGAGTCGAGAGTAGGTTGAGCGCGCACATGCCATCCGGCGGTTCCAGCCCGGCCGGTCGATGACTAGTCGGCCGTATGCATGCATGGTCGCCGGCTGAGAGGATAAAGCAAGATCGAAAGCGCGTGCGCGCGACATATGGTTTGTTTGGCGCGCGTAAGTTGTATATTCATCGATCCGTCCATTAGAGAATCAAGGGTTAGCTATCCATGCAGGCTTGTTTGTCTACTTCCGTGTTTTGTTTCCTTCGTCTCCTGCGTGCTTGCTGCTGCTGCGTACGGGTTTCGCGTTCCTCCACCTGCTTCCTATTCGGCTGTACTTCGCGCGCTCTTCGTCACCATGAGTCCACGACCCAACTGTAGGAGGCAGGAGCACTAGTTATTGTCTGGATCCGGACCAGCTGTAGTGCATAGAAATACTGTAGCGATCGCGTTTGATCTGACGGAGAGTTAAGACAGGCGCTACTGTACGTCTCGATTATCATCCTATCTTTACAAATTCACGTTTCCAATTTAGCAGACAATCAAAATAGCAACAAGGATAGTTATTTTGAAGCATTAGTAAACCAGGTTACGTTCACATCACATGATATGCGTATACCGAAAGTAATATTTCAAAAGGCCATGTTGATTGACACTTACCAATGCTAGTAGGTAGTAGCAAAAACTAATTAGGCCAGCGTTGCCGACTCTGCCTCTGGCGGCGTCAGCGGTAGGAAGCATGTCCACAAAGTTTTCAACATTCCTGTGCCTCAATGCACGCGTATGGCAAGGTGAATGGGACAATGTTTTTCGACAAATAGAATTAGCCGAAACAATACTCTATAATCCGAATTCCATTGGAACTGAAACAGGAAACCAAATTAGTTTAATCCTTTAAGCATCACTCAACTTTTCAGTTGTAAGCGCCCATCAAATTTACACACAAGGCACACAAAGGTACAACATCAACTACAACGCACGAAATGAACAGGGGCAAAAATGACTCGGTAAAACCTTTAATCTAACAGAAGCAAAAATGTCTAGCTAAAAACTTCAGCTGTAGGCGAAAGACTGAGCAGGCTCCGGTTGTTGAACTTGACATGCATATTGGTCCCTTAATCCATTTTTGCAAATGCTCGATGAAAGGATTCATCGGCTACCCGCAGAGCTCTGTAACATTAATCTCCAACATTTTAGCATATTTAGAATTACCTTCGACTTTGATGTCGACCCAAAGCTCAATCTGGGGCGGGGGACATTATTTCTTACTTCCAAATGGACCACATAACAGCAGAGCTTATTGTATTGAGGACAACATGGTTGGAATTGCAATTCCAGTATCTAGCAACAGATTTAAAATTCATGCTGATTTGTACATTAAAATAAATTGCAATTTCGCACATCAACTGAATAACCACATAGATGAATTATTGGTTCTTTTTTGCAGTACAAACATGAAAGTACGAGGGTAAGATCTTTTTCCTTTCAAGAGATTATTTTTAGTTACTTAATATGAGAAAGCATTCAAAGCGGTGACAAAAAAGATGTCAACTCCTGGAGGTACTAATATATTTCAGATTGCAGGGATATGGACAGTAGAACACCTCTAAATTCAGAATAGCGTAAAGGGCTTGAAAACAATAAGTTCCTTATTTTTCATATTGGAAGATGACAGCATCCTCTTCTTCAATAAATTTAATACTGGAAACAGTTTGGACCTATCATGCCACTGATCAACAATTCTTGAACTTTTTTTTATTATTTAATCCTTTTTTAAATTTAATTTTAAAGTTAACCCCTCGCAAACTTTATTTCCAATTCTGACCCCTTTGCTCACGCTACCACCCGTGACATGACAAAACAACACTGTCACGCCACAGAATAAGTCTCCAAAATCGCACTTTTTATCACGCCACTGGTGGTGGCGTGACCAAACAACACTGTCACGCCACCACCAGTGGCGTGACAAGACTTTGACCAGAAATGGGCTGGCGTGACAGTGTTGTTTTGTCACGCCACGGGTGGTGGCGTGACCAAAGGGGTCAGAATTGGAAATAAAGTTTGCGATGGGTTAACTTTAAAATTAAATTAAAAAAAGATTAAATAAAAAAAAAATTCGCAATTCTTGCATCACACCTTCCAAAGGTGTATTTGAGGTTCTCGCCATCCCAAAGATAAGCTACGTCGCAATGTTTCTCCAAAAACTGGATGGCCACACTGGAAGTCCCAAGACAAAGATTTCCCCATAACCTAATTTATCTACCATTACCATATTGCCATAGTACTGTAGCAACCTTATTACGATATTATTTTGGTCTATGTAAAGAAGCCATAACTTTCTGTGGCTGAATGTAGTTATGTCAATTGGTTACAATGGAAGCAACAAAATATTTACAGTGTCTAATTTCTTTCAATAGCTCCTAAAATGTGTAGCGTACAAAATGTGAAAATGGAGCCCGAAGTCTCAGCATAGCAAAAGCATACAGTTCCCTAGCAATAAAACATGCAATCTGACAAACAGCTATGAAAAAAAAAATCAATTTTAGATAAAAGAACATGAGATCTTTCATGTGGAAACTGGTAAGGTTGTCCGGCTGTCCAAAATGTATGCAGTAATTGCACACTCAATTCACCATAATCTAAATTATTCTACAGCTAAGGAACATTTTTAAAATAACATAGTACTTTGCAGGGCGCTAACTCTAGCTATTGAGAACCTTAGGCCTTAAAATCCTCAAGACACCTTCCTAAGTCCTAATCCAGGACAGAAAAATGAAAATTAGTGCAAGCAAGAGCATCCAAAAGCCCAACGCATCAGCAGCAATGTGGAAGTTTCCAATAAAGTGAACCCAATCTGATTCTATAAGCTTGGTCAATCAATTGTGCTTTACATGATTATATTAGTCCTCTCTTTTCATAGCTTCCAAGTACCAAAATATCTTGAAATGTAATAAAATCTAGAACATCTTAATTGGGGACTACTGGAAGCACAAATGAAGAAATTGGATGCAAAAAGAAAATAAGATTAAAAAGATAAGAGTTGGACCTCTCCTCTCTTTTTTTCGTTTACTGGGGCTTCACAGCTTCTGGCCACTCGCGCCACCTTGACCGCGGTCCAGCTTCTACCGTCGTGAACCAGAACAAAAAAAAAAAAAAAAAAAAAAACCATTGGCGCCAAAAGTAACAAATCTCCTTATCAGCAATACAATCCTTATCATAACATTATTGGAGGTAAATGAAAGTAGAAATGAAAGAATAAGATGCACAAATAATCCAGAAATTAGAAGGAGAAGAACACCTGCCAGTGACCGTTGACGCGCCCCTGCACAGCCTGTGGCCAACCATCGTGCTTAGACAGGCTGCGGCAGGACCACTTCCAACCTCGGCGGATACCCAGAGAAGAGGCGGTGGTGGAGCGCGGAGCTAGCGGGAGCGGCGCAGAGAGGAGGAAGCGATGGTGTGGCCAAGCGGCGACGGCGCACGAGGAGAAGGCGGAAGCGGCGGCGGGTGGGGAGGAAGGTTCGGAGCGGGGAGAGGGCGTCGCAGGGAAGAGGTGGCGGCGCCGGCTGGACGAGGTGGGGGCGGATCTGGGAGAGAGCATGGAGGAGGGAGAGGGAGACTGGGAGAGGAACGGGAGTGGGACAAGGGAGATGGGCGCGGGGCCAGAGTTGCGGGAGTGCCGGGCCGCTAGAGCTGGCCAAACCTAGGCGTGGCATGACCCATTGTTTATGACCGTGTCTGTCACGATGGGTCGGCCCGGCACGGCCCATCTGACCCACTACACATGAATTGATGAACATCATGCCATCAACTCAGAAGTCAGAGAAACAATTAAACAAGCGCAGAATCATTTCATTAGAAATCAAACTATCAAAGCATTCATCAGAATCAATCACAGTTCACACCATTCATTCACAGTATCACATCATTCATTTACAGCACAAAATACACCATATTCATTTACAACACAAAATAAGCGATCATCAGAAACAATCAAGAACTGGAAAGAAAGAGAGGGAGGGGAGGCGGCGTGGGCCGATGCTGAGGGAGGAGGCGGTGCGACCACGGGGGCGAAGGGGTGCAAGGGAGAGGGAGAGCCGGAGAGGAAGAGGGGGAGGGGAGGTGGCGTTGAGGGAGGAGGCGAGGAGGAGGCGCGGCGGGCGACATTGAGAGGAGGACAAGCTAACGAGGACGAGGAGGTGGTGCCGGTGCGGCGTAGCCACGTGGAAGTAGGTGGCTCAGAAGACGAAGGGAGAGCAGTAGTGGCCGCATGGGGCCGCCCATTTGGCAAGGTCAGCGGGCCGCACTCCACCGACACCCCGAGTGCAATCCAGCCATACACATTTACAAGGTGAACATCCAACGGTCGTATATTTATGGGTGACGTGGCTCAGCTGGGTGCTCGCCCAACCCCGCAGGCTTTATTTAGGCCGATCCTTTTGTTTCAGGAATCGAGAAGTTACACTAAGCATGAAAAAAAACAGCCATACACTTTTACAAGGTGCACATCCAACAGTCGTAGATTTGCTTTTGACGTGTCCCGGCTGGGTGCTCGCCTAACCCCGTAGGCTTTATCGAATTACATGAATTTAGTTTTTCGATATTGTTTTTATAGTAGCTACCTAGAATGTCGCATGCAATGTATTTTTAAGATATCCATTTTGTGTTGTAGTTCAGGTGAAACGTGCCAAGTAATTACCACTTATGTGTTATTATATGACGAAAAAAATGCTAAATTAGCTATCATGTTTGCTGTGAGAGGCTAAAAGTTCACACATTAATCCGAGAAAAATCTAAACTACTTATTTTGGTGAGTCCATATTACAATGATACATATTTACTAGGTATATATGGATATTAGAGTTGTGTGATGAATACAACTATATTTTCAGTTATATGCATTAGAATCACAAAACAAATTCGACTCTATTTTAAAAGTAGAAGTTATATATTTTGACATACAACTGTGTAATTGCGCGAGCAAGTCGCCCATTGATGTACACTTTGACTTGATCTGGTTATTGTGCCTCCTCAGGTAGACGGTAACTGTGATATTGTGATGACTAGCTTAAGTGATGTGCAATTAATTCGCAACTAGGCACTACAAATACATAACTTTATGCATAAAACAGTGTTGTTCGTTGAACAATTCTAACACCTATAACTTTGTATTTGCTATACAACTTAAAGTTTATAACAACCATAGTATATATTTAAAGATCAATGTGTATAGTTATAATCAGGTTCCACCAATCTTTTTTTTCTCTAGATTAATGTGATAATTTCTAGGTTTTTCTATTTTCCCGGTTTAATGTTTTGCCCCCTTCTGACAACTTAATTCCATCCTTGTTTTTTTTTTCATATGAAGGAACATCAAAGTAAATCTTGCTTTGTTCAATCCATATGCATCCATGGTACATGTACGCACTGTTGGACATGTACCAAACTGTGGGCAAAAACGACAGGCAGCCCGAACGGTAGCTGCCCCTGTTCAAACATGACCCGCACAAGGCCAGGTCGCGCGCGGTAACACGACAAAAAGCCCAATTCCGGTAAGCGGGCACGGGAACGAACGGTCGAGCGGTAACACATGCATGCCGTTCGAGCCGCACATCACTCTCACACGTAGCCACAATACGCACGGACCACTCGGCTCCTCCTTCGCCGTCCCCACCCACCCCAAGGCCGTCCACACCTGTGTGGCTCCGAGTCAGCCGCGCATCTTTCCATCTCGCCAGGCGCGCCACTAGGGCGCCGATCGATGCCACCGTTGCTCCATGCGTGTTTCTTGCCAAGTATAGTACTCGGTATGGCTTCGTGTACCGGCCGTCGTCGTCGATCGCCTGCAGCCAGCCTGCACGTTTTCGTTTTTGGCAATCTTGTTGCATGTACGTGCGTGCGTGTAGCGTACGCACGTCATTTCGCGTCAACTCTGAGGGAGGTGGACGTGACCAGACGACGAGACGTACCGTGCATGCCCGAACTCTCACTCGTGCTCGTCGCTTTAAAGGAGGCCGGGCCGGCCGCCCCGGGTGCGTGCGTCAGAGGCTCTAGCTGAGACAGACAGGCAGTCAGTTGGACGGGCCTGGCTGGCTAGCTGCCTGACCGGCCGGCCGGTTTCCGGCTGCAGCTCTCCAACCTCGGTTGTCGTGAGGCCAATCCCCATGCTGCAAGTACGAACGTACCGACGCCATCGCTGCGCTGCACAGTGCTCGGTCTTACGCTACCCTATGGCGTGGCGCTACCTTGCACGTACGGGAGCCCAAGCCCCAAAGTAGTAATGACCAAGCTTCCAAACCGTGCAGCCATCGGACTCTCCATCTGTACGTGCTCTCTGTTCTGTCATGTCTGCATGTTTTCGATGTAGCCGCGTAGGCGATCAGATGCACAGTGCGTAGGTGTGCATTGTAGCCTTACGATGGTTTGGCCTAATCGATCGAGCTGATGCGTGTACGTGTTCCTTGCTGCATGCATGGCTGACTCGTTGTCTCGTATCATGTGCAGATTCTCAGTAGTCTCTGCAAACTGGTACTCGCAGCATTAATTGTAGAGTTTCGATCGAGACAAAATTCAGTACAGGGAGGCAACGCGCGGATTTAATATGCCCACGACGTCGCAGCTGCCTTCTACCATGCGAAATAGCACTCACAACTTAGTGGTAGACTTGTTTGCATATACCTACATGTATTTTTTTTCTGGTTTTCACAGCTTACCACAACTGCACTTCTATTTTTTTTTTTAAGGCGAGGCACTGCCCAACTGCATTAAAAGAGAAGAGGAAGAACGAACCGAGGTTCGAGGTGCAAGGACCCGAAAAAAACAAAGATAGATACAGGATGAGGAGGAAAGAGAAGAAAACAACAGGACAAAGACAAAAACCAGAAACGGGGAACCGACGAATTAACAGGAAGGAAAAAAACGAGGGGGGGAGGGAGGAGGAGAAGGAGAGGGAGGAGGGGAGGAGGAGGGAAAAGACTATGCTAAGAGAGTGCCGCGTCGCCCGAAGGGAGGTAAGACTTCAGACTGCTTGCCCCACCAAGAATCCAAGCGCGGGCTTCCTCCTTGATTAAGGCTACCAACCCTGGAGCTTCCATACTTTGGGTGTGGAAAATCCGCCTATTCCTCTCGTTCCAGATTTGCCAGAGGGTGAGCATGATTAAGGAGCTTTGTCCCTTTCTTCCTGATGCCACTTCCTTTTCCGATGTTTGTACCCACCATTGCAAGACCGATTCCTGAAAGTCCCCGAGCATCGGTTGAACACTTGTGCGGGATATCCAGGATGCTATGGCGTTCCACACCCTCTTTGTGTAGGCGCAATTAATGATGAGGTGCTTTGTTGCTTTCGATTTCCGTGCGGAGGGGCACCGTAAATCATTTTGCATGTGCCTTGCCGCTAGAATGTCACTTGTTGGAATCCGTTCTGGACGGTGAGCCATGCAAAATTTTACACTTCGCGGTGCCCAAGCGCTCCAGAAGAGGCCAACGTAGGGTCTTTCAATGGCGCCCACGAACTGTGCCTCATATGCCGACCTGGCGGTGTAAATCCCTGCAGTTGTCCATCTCCAGATGATATCGTCCGGGATTTCAGGAGAGAGTGCCACCTGCGCTACTCTTCCGTGGAGATTGATGAATTCTAGAATGTGATTCTGGGTGATCCTGCCAACTGCACTTCTAATTGACATGGTGTACTAGCCAGCAGCCACACATGCATGTACTTTTTTTAAAAAAACTTTGTATAATTGCCACATGCATACTTGAAATTGGAGCAAATTGATTAGCGTTTGTCATGTCAACAAGATTGCCCATTTGCATGGCAGGTGAGAAATTCGACGAAGGATATGTGCTAATATGAAGTGCTTCTTTAAGATTTTACAGTTTGCCTTTCAGCATGCATGCGTGATGTGCGGAGAATTTTTTTTGTAGTTGTACTACCAGAATATAATATGCTAGTTCCCGAGTGGCCGTTGCAACAGATTTCAAATAAAATAAAATATAAGTTATAAACTTAAAAAATCAATATACATAAAGGTAATTATTCCTACAAATAAAAATTTATACATAATTTGCATTCAATCAACAAGCCACATAAAATCTTATCATAAACCACAAACACTGATAATCTAATTATTCACAGAAGATCTTTCAAGTATCTTATAAATGTATGTACATATTTATCCATAAAAAATTCTACCAACTCAAGACATGGTAGATAGCAAACTCACCACCAATGCTAAGTCCTTTTTTTATAATAGTAAAAATAGTTGTTTTCAGCGGTTGGTAGCAATCGCATCATGCTCATCTAAAAAATGCTAAAAACCAACACTATGGGAAATGCAATGCATGCTGATAACCCATATAATGTTGCTTTATCTAAGCAACTATTCAGGCTTATTTGGAAAGCCCAAATTCTCGGACCATCCATAGGGATGGGCCAAAAATTTGGGCTTCCCAAACAAGACCTTCTTGTAGTCATATAAAGAGAGAGAGAGAGGAGAAACCACACAAGGATCAACCAACACATTGCACACGGGCTATAATAGCAATATACTATGGGAGTCTTTGGTTGAATTGACACAATTTTTATTTGTAATAGCAAAAGTAGCACGTACGGAATTGTAAAAATGGCACCGCGGCAAGTTAGGCATGCCACATACCGCATTCCTAGTCTGCGAAAGCCAGATACCACGCTCTCAGTCCGTGGAACCCGTTTTCTGTCCTTTAGTGATTAAGTGATTAGCATGCATGCAACCATTTCTACCGCGGACTGGAAGTGCCATACGTTCCTTTAGCGGCCCAGAAGCGCAGTGCGTGACTTCCGCGGACTAGAAGGCTAGAAGTGCAGTAGGGGATAGTGTCGCCTGTCTAACCTAACACGGTACCAATTTTGTCATTTCAGACACGATAACTACATTTACCATTTCATTTCAAAAAGATGCTAAATGAGCTACAAATTCTGTACTAATGTAGTGGTCTACGTAATTGCGTACTTGCAAGTTGCATATTTGCATCCTATCCTAGTAACCTTGTCATGTTATAAAAAGAACAAAGGGGGAGGGAACAGTGGAAAGCAGCAGGCGTCGTGCACGAGGGACAACAGCTTTCGATTTCACGTGGCCCAGTCCAGAAGGTCCCTTCTTTTCCTCGAGTCATTTTATACGAAAGAACGGCAGGAGATTAGTGGTAGAGATTGGTTACCACTGCTTGCCCGCCAATAATATGAATATCTCTTCATCTCTTGTGCAGCCTCGATCACATGCATGATGCATGGGCACGGTTACTTTGAAGAGTGCATGCACAGCACAGGTAGCTGCTGTTTTGCTTTTGTATGGTCGCACAGTCACATGAGAATCTAGACTCTGACCTAGATTCTTCGAGGAGAGGAGCGAGCTGCTGGAAGCTGGAAACAGCATGCTGCAGGGCGAGATTCCATCGGCATATGTTTGCAGCAAGCCTCTCGATCGCCTCGTGCCGCCATTCGTGCCGGGTCAGTCACATGCGTCAAAGCTAGTAGTGGCTTCAGCAGTTCAACTTGTCATGACATTTATTGGAGTCGACTACTTCCCCTGTCCGGTTGCTGCTGCAAGTGTACGCAGTTTATATACTGGACACGTGTTAGTGCTGACCGGTTATATCTGCATGCCAGTAGTTCTTTATATCAATATGAATAATGCGGTAGTAGTTCCTTCACAATTCAGATGGACTGTAGGTACACCAGCATTTGGCATGTTGTATGTGGTTCAGGGATCACTGCGTGCAAATCATGAAATGCCGCTCGGTCGGATGATTAGCACCTAATTAGCAGCTAGCAACCGATATAAATTTCGAAAGAATATAAGATATATTAGCATATGGCTGCATGGTGTCATATTTTCACTTGAGCAGTTGAGCTATGCTGGGTGTCTTGGAGAACATTCGGCCACCATACGGCTCGGCCCGTGATGTTGGCGCCTACTAGGTTGCCTTCTTTGTTGGCCGACCCAACACCACTGCACAAGGCACACCTACTACGTGCGACCAAGATAGTAGTAGGAGAGGCCGACGTTGTCCCTTGCTCAACAGTTCGGCCTGGTCGTGCGCGCGAGTGCCCGTGCCGCGGCACTGCCGCCTCTTCGAAATTATTGAGCATTTTTCGCTGCATTGGGCTCGTGTGGGTGAAGCGGTCCGGCCGCTCTAGTTGTTCTCATGTTCCGCAACTTGTGGCCTTTTCGAGAGAGAATCGCTCGCCGCGCCGCGCCGCGCCGAGCCGCCGATGTCATGCGGCCCAAAAAAAGAATCGCGTGCCTCCGCGTATTCTAAGTAAGCCGGCACGTAGATAGACTAAATCCCTCGGCCTTTGACGAAGCCAGATGTGTTAAAAATGGGCTGACTTGGTCCATGTTAAATATGCACATAAGGAAAAAAGTTATATTTTCAATCTTCAGCTGTGCGCTAAGTCCGGATTTCAACCCACAACTTCAAAACCGTCTAAAACACAAACATCAACAATAAAAACCATCTAAAATAAAACAATCGACCCATTGCAGAGCCAACTCAGCTCGATAAAATTACTTCGTTTCTCATGCGCTCGTTCCCTGCGAATGCGCTATTTATCCTCCACACGGCCCGGCTCCGCACGCAGCGTCACCTGATGCTCTGCCGCCATGGTCTCCTGCCACCAGAGCGTACCCCCATCGGTGGTGCCATCCATGGAGAGCACGCCGATGCGCCCTTGTGAGCTTGAGCCATTGCCTTGGTGATAGTCAAATACCAGATGCGCTCATCTGGAGCAGGTCAGCATCAAGGGCCAACCCGTGCATGTCATGGCAGTGGAAGAGGAGTAGCGGCAACAAATCTTGCCATAGAGATGCCTTCCCTTCCTCCAGTGATGGTGAAATGATGATGGAAAAGGTGCGGTGAGTGGTGTGGTACTAATGAGAGGCAGCATGACCTTGATGGTGGGAGGTGGTTGCGAGAGAAGATTTGATTGATTCCTTGTGTTAGACCATGGGGACTGGTTGTGCATTTTGTGTGATGAATAATTGACATTTAGGTTGCATTGGAATTTGCGTTTGAGAAAGTTTCGGTCGTTGGTGTATTCGAGTACTGTTTTTCACGATTATTGTTCATTCTAAGCGCTGTTCATCAAGTATTGTTCATGGTTTGCGACTACATAGTCGTAGAATGTTTCGACTGCATGGTCGTGAGAGGTTTCGACTGCGTGATCGTAGAATATTTTGACTACATGGTCGTGAGAGGTTTCGACTGCGTGGTCGTGGGATGCTTCGACTGCTAATGGTCATAGAGAGCGAAGTTACAGTGTCTGGTCGAAGGTCAAAGCTACAGTGTGTGATCGATGGTCGGTGGTCGAGTGCTATTCGTTTTCGAGTACTGTTCGTTTCAACTATGTGGTCGTAGACCTTATGGAACTGGTCGTAAACCTTGTGAAACTAGTCGTAGGTTTCGAGGATGATCTGGTTTGTGTTTATTGATAGATGAGGGTGTTATATGCGTGTGTGGATTGATATTGGTTAAGTTGGATAACCTGTGCCAGGAAAACATTCTTTGGTCTTTACATGTGTAGGTTGGACGTGGAGACGGTCATAGTCGATGACGAGGACCGGGACTAGGGTGGGAAAATCCAAGGTTCAGGCGGTCAAGGATGTCACGAGGTGATCGGGCTTACGTTGAGGCACATGGAGATCAAAGGTGGATGCATGATGCGTGAAGAAGCTATGAGAGGTGCGGTCCTGAAGACTTCGACGTGTGAGGAATTATAGAAAGAGTTCATAACTAAAAGGTTTAGAGGTATTAAAAACCCCGTGTTTGAAAGGGTTTCGGGTCCCTTGATTTTTAGAAGAGATAGGATTTTGTGTCGTGTTGTTGAGGAAACGGTTTAGAGCTCTAGCCTATAGAAAGGAGTGAGAGGTTGAGAGTTCGAGGTAGATCTTTTACAACGGCTTTTGAGAAAAAAAAACTTTTGAGTTTTCGTGCTAGGGTTTGAGAGGTGCTGTTATGGCACTTTGTAGCCATAGAGTATGATTCTGATATAAAAGTTTAGATCTATTCCAAAGAGAAATAGTCATCATCGGCAGCGTGTTTCTCTGGACATCGTCTTCGACTTGTTCTCGTTCCAAGCAGTGTGTGGCGAGATAGCGCTTCTCTGTCGACTACGCTTACTTCGATCACGTACTGTGTCTCTCATTTGATCGTCGTCAACAGCATCGATAGATCAGAGCAAATCAGCGCACGACAACGAGGAGGAGGCATCACGCACGAGTAAGGTGTCTTCGGTCGTCGGTTCAATCCAACGCAGACCATCTTCGGTAAGAAGAAAAGAAATCGCTACAATCAGTCACCCCCTCTGATTGCGGTATGCGATCCTACACCTTGTGTTGTTGCCGTCGGTGAGATTTGGGTTGGAGGTGAAATGGTGGTATCATGGTTGCAACAGCATAGCCCCCACGCACATAGCCCCACACCCTGTCCCCTACGAGAAGGAAGAGTGAAGAGAGGGAGAGAGAAAGGAGAAGGGAGGTAGAAGAGATGTGTTAGATGCCATGTCAGTAAACCATTGCCAATAAGGAAGCCACGTCGGAGCAAACCCACCTGGAACGGACCAAGGTTATATTTTAGACAGTTTTGATAGTTAAAGATTGTGTTTTAAACATTTTTAGAGTCGTGGTTGAAATTGAGACTCGGATCATAGTCGAAGATTGAGGGCTACTCAGCCCGAGATTGCCTTCTTCTTCTTGCAGACAGGCCTGTGTGGCTTTTGTGCGCATCCACCTTTCGTCCGGTGCAAAATATTTAAAGATTGTGCCTTTTGGGCCTGGCTGTGGGAATCGGCCTTCTGTGTGCAACTTTATTCCTTTTTACTCCTCATAAAGACTGGGAAAAAGGGCACCGCTGGAATCATGGAATAGTAGAGCTCGAAAGGAAAGAATCAGAATCACACAATCACACCCTGTGGCTGAAGAAGACTAAAAATGAAAGAAAAACTGGATGCAGCAGCATCCTCTACTTGAGTAAACTATGACAAGTGGGTTCAGTTAATTAAGACCATCCGACCAGCCAAAAGTTCCTTGCAGAGTTGCATTTAATAACTCACGGGCGCGGAGAAGGCGCGTACGCACATGGTTTCCATCGCGCGCGAAGGCCATGGGAATATGGGATAAGCTCTGCGTGTTATTGCAAACTTAGCTGCATAAAATCACCTTACGTGTGGTCGCTTTCGAGGAGGAAAACGATGGCTACGGTCTACACGGTGGTTACTGGTTAAAGAGTGTGAACTGTGGACACTGGACAAGGGGTAGAACCGAAATTGCACCAGATAGGACAGGCAAAAGGAGTCAAAAGACTACCAGCCGTATGCGGCATGGCAGCTAAACCTATTCAGACATTAGTGGTCATAATCCCACAGCGGAGGCCTCCAAGTGCCTACTTCCTGCCAATCATATTCATCGATCAGACAGAAGTGTTGAACTGATGAATTACATGTCCACAGAGCTCACCCTGCCATGCAGGCTAGTTCGACATTATGGTTACCACACAGAGTAATTAACTAAAGTCACTTGGTAAGAGCAAGTTAATTGGTGAGTAGTTGCCACATCACAGTCGCACCCCAACTTGCCGGGAAATTAATTGCTTGCCCGTCTAAAACTCGTTAGAGCGTAAAGAGAGGAAGCAAATTCTATGGAAGGGTTTTACGAGAGACCCCTCTCTTTCACCGTCCGTTTCTCTCCTCCTTCTCTTCTCTCTTTTGATGGTAGATGTATAAGATCTGTTCTGAGACCCTTTTCTATAAATTTATTTTCGTAAAGAGAGCACTGGCTCTCTCCATTTGTACTAGTTGGCGGATTCCACCGCGCTGCAAATCCAGAGTCGATCGAGAGAGCGAGCCAAGTAAGTTGGGCAGGCAGCAACGCAATGCTTGTCCACCTCACCGGCGCTTTCCAAGACTTTAACGACCCCTCTACTACGAGCTACAGATTCGGGTCGATATGAAAACATCATATGCCCTGCGACTTTGCATGCCTTTTTCCCTCTCATCAAATCCATTCATATCTCCATAATTAAAGAATTGCACCTAGTGGATGGAAGGTAAGGCCGTCGGATGCGGAAGGGATGAGGCTTGGCTGGTCCGGCGTGAACATCAGGTCGTTTTCACGCGATAAGCTTGAAATGCTTGATGGGTTCGGCAAAAATCCGGATGCTTCTGTGGCAAATTGCCATCTGGGAATAAACGAAAGTACGAAACACAGTGGCGGTCTGACCTCCGGTATAACAAACAGTGAAGTCAATACAGATTCAAAATTATAAATCGACTCAATTTTTAGTCCGGTGATTCAAATCCCCTCAAATCTCAACCATAGCTCATTAAGAAGAGGGAAGGAGGGCATACGAACATAGGAAAATTAAATTTTAATCCTAAAATTTGCTTGTGGGTTAAAGATGATCCTAGATACATTCTCACATGTCACAGCAAGCAAGCAAGGTCACAACAAGAAACAAAAAAAAAATCATTAAAATTCCAAAAGTCACCAAAGAGAGAGCGAGAACAAGAAAAAACTCATCTTGAAGCAATCTTGCTTTGATCGATTTGATATAGATGTTGGTTTATAGTCATCCCACCATGTAGAATAAAAAGTCAACACTTGAGCACACAATCAATTCATCTCTTATAAACCCTAGCCTCAACTACTTCAAAAATCCCCAAATCACAAATTAGGATTTTTCTCATGGAAGGATTTAGGAACTCCATATCTGGACATTCTCTTTTATAGTGGAGGCTAGGCTGATCGAGAAGACTCAAACAGGCACCTGTTAAGCCCACACATAAACGGGTCTACACTCATGTACGCTTCTCAAAACGCGTGACGAACCTGGCTTCCTGAATCCGTTTCTTCGTGATCTTTATTTTCACTTGAGCTAAACCGTCTCTCTTTGCGTCGTCTTACGTCGCTATTTAGCCAAAGATTATCAAGACGATATTTTACTGAAGTTACCAAAATACCCCTTCTCGAGTATTCTCTAAAGATCGAGTCCAATCTTCATGAAATAATCTCACGCTTTGTCACGTGTAGGTTTATCAACGGCTTTCTTCATGTCGGCAAGTCTCTCCCATTCATCTCCCACCGAAATCACCATGGCACTTGCACCCGACCCCCACGCCGCTTGATGCAACCCATCGCACTGAACTTCCCATTCGATCATTCTTGTCCATGTTGCGCCATGCTAGATTTCACTGACTTCACTCGGCATCCTCGACCATTATGAACACAGCTCTCCAAGCCTAATTCTGATCATCCTCGCCGTTGACCGTTGTTGACCTCCAAGCCTCCTGCACAACAATATACTAAGAAATCGATTTCGGGCATAAGTTCTTTGCAACTTGACTCACGTTAGTCAAAACATGCACCATGCAACACATATGCACTGAAAACATGAATTTAACCTAACCTACCAACATCGCCGCCTTATCGGCCGTGAACAGATAAAGCGGTCGATCATTTCAAAGATAGCTTGGCCCGATCACAAGACGAGGACTTAGCAAGATTTTCTCCCTAGAAATCCGAACTTCTCTACAAACTTAAAACAAATAGAACTTTTAGCTCGAAACTCCAAAAAATATGAGACCAAGTATAGAAGAATTCCCTCTCTTACTTACACCCTCTGTTTTTTGTCCAACCCCAAAATCCACCGAAAGTTTTGGCCAATCGATCGCTCGATGGCGGTCGGCCAGCCACCGCCTTGGCTTGCTTTGCAAGGTCGGTCGATTGCAGAGGTGGCCGATCAAACCGCCACGAAGACCGCTTTGATCGTCGCCCTGGCTGGTCCGACTGCCTACCGTCTGACAGCATCTGAAATTTGCCGGAAATAAGTGTTTCGACAAACCCTCTCTACTATTGCCAACTATATCATCATCCTAAGATCATGAGTGTATACATATGATATCCACAAGATTATATAGCTACCCAATCTGTTGCAAGAATGAAACTCTGAAGGCCTGAACCTCTGAAAGATCAACCGAAAGCACACGAAGCACCGGTTCGTGTGCAACTTCTGCTACTTTCATCTCTTTTTTAGATCATTAGACTGGTTGGCAAACCACACCAGTGTTACACTTGGCTCAGCTGAGTGAACAAACCGGAGCGGTATGAACTGGCAGGGCCTCTACTATTTCAGTGGTGGCTCAAGATTCATCCATATATATCCTAACATGGGCGGAACTCTGAAGCGTCCGTCCTCTTCTCTCTGACTCCATCCAACGTTCATGCTACTTCGCATGCTGATGTCCCATGAAAGCATAACCTTTCCATGTGGATTAGTACATCTCACGGTAAGCAGTTGCGAATTCGTTAGTTTTGCTTAGACATGTTTCCAACAGGCTGAGGCAAAGCACCATCTACTTCGCAAGTAGAAACAACAAAATCACAAGCAAAAAAAAAAAAAAAAAACACTGCTTAGATCACAAGTGCGCACATGTAAGACCAAGATATCAAGTACATCACAGATACACTCAATGACTCAAAACACTTGACACTAGTGAGATTTCAACAGGTAACCAAGGATTTTAGGATCACACCCCTCGACTGGCCGTGCCGTGAAAAAAAACAACCGGCAGCTCAACCAGGAGATCACTACGTACATCACAACACTACACGACGACGCAATAGTAACAACCTTACAAACACCACTGGGCACTGGCTACTAGTTACTGCTACTCGCAGCAGCCACGGCCGACGTCTAAAATGCCATCGAGCCATTGCAGCTGCAAAATTCAAAGGAAAATACACTTGCTTAACGAAGACTACTAGTAGTAATTGTTGCTTGCTCATGAGAGGATTGAGTCCCAGTCGATCTCCCAGGATGGGTACTTGCGCAGGTGGAATGTCTCCGACTCGTCCCACGGCGCCTCCGTGAAGTCCAGCCTCTCCATCTCCGGGACCGGCGGCGCCAGCGACGTGGGCGGCGGGGGAGAGCCGGCGGACACTGACTCCTCACCCTCCGTCGACGACGAGCACTTGGGGGACTCCGGCTCCGCCGCGGAGGCCGCTGACTCGGCAGCGGTCGCGGCAGCGTTCTTGGAGGAGGGCGCAGCGAGGGACTGGCAGATGGCGGTGAGCTTGGCGTCGACGGAGGCGTGGAGCGGGCCGGCGAGGTGGGCGCCGCCGCGGCGGAGGGAGGGGAAGTTGAGGCGGGCGAGATCGCCGCGGAGGCGGAAGGCGGCCTTGTCGTATGCGAGCGCGGCGTCCTCGGCGGTGTCGAAGGTGCCTAGCCACAGCCGCGTCCGGTTCTTGGGGAGGCGGATCTCCGCTACCCACTTGCCCCAGTGCCGCTGCCGCACGCCGCGGTACAGCTTCGACTGCGCCGCCACCGCAGCCGCGCGCGGCGGCGACCCGGACTGCTTCATCGTCTGCGCCCGCGGCCCAAGGAACGCGCCAGCCAGGCCCCTCTGCTGCCGCTGCTGTACCAAGAATTGGGCCTGGATCTGCTGGATCTGGGCCGGGCCGAGGTGGGTCAGCCCGATGGACCCGGTCATGGCCGACGCCGCGGAAGCGGCATACTGCGAAGAGTACAGTGGGGGAAGCTGCGAGAAAGACGACGAGGTGGTTGCGGTGGTGGTGGTGGGAGGAGGCGGTGTTGTGAGCGAGGTGTAAGATGTTGGAGTGGGCATGTAAGAATCTTGGGTCATGGAAGAAGAATAGTAGTGGTAGGGGGAGGAAGAGGACGAGGAGGAAGCAGCACTCCTAATAAAAGGTCCGAGTACTTTCATGAGCTCCTGATCCGAAGCAGAGGAGGCGATTTGGTGCGTGCTAGTATTATACTTGTACATATCTATAGCTGCGGCCATGAGGACTAGATAGAGGTAGAAGATGAAGAAGAAAAGGCCAGGGAGAACTAAAAATGGAAGAGAAAAAAGAAGCTTTTTTAATGCAAGAATCGAAGTAGAAAAAAGCTTGGAAATTAGCCCTGTTCCTCAATAAAAGCAGAGAAACAAGGGGATTCGGTTGTGCAAAGAAAAGAAGAGGAGGATGAACTAGAAGGGTATTGCAAAAGAACCCTTTCTGGTGTTACTAAAGTAAAGGAAGGCTAAAAATGACAAGAATCCAGAAGAGAAAAAGTGTTCTCTGGATCTCTGTTCCTCCTAGGAGAGTTTTGAGGTGAGAAAAAAATCCCCCGCAAGAACGCTTCTTTTGATCTAATAAACCCAAAAGAAGACCTTCTTGAACAGGACCTTTCTAGTTTCTTGTGTGTTCCTGCTGCTAAAAAGATCAGAGAAGTTCAGAGAACAAACCTGTTTGCTGATGATTTTGCTCGGATCGCTCAACCTCACCGTGGAGTGGAATGGGATGTGGCTTATGCTGTGGCTTCGTGTTCTTGGGGTGGGGTTGAGGCGTCTCTCTGAGGAAGAAGTGGCCTCACACCCATGGCCTTTATATAGCACCAGGCTTTGCCCGTGCGCCCGTGCCAGCAAAGCGAAGCAAGCATCTCTCTTCCTCGCTGTTCCTTGCAATTTCCTTCCTCTGCTAATTACAAAACGATTTGATTAATTCGCTTAACGTTTTTGTGAAACTGTTAAATTTGCGATTTGGAAATAGAGCTGTTGCTTTCGTCCATGTCGTCAGCCCACGCCAGAAAGCACGCGCGAATGACAAGTTGCAGCCAATCGGAGTCCGCCACGTGTGTTCCGGACAAGCGTGCCCGTCGCCATACTGTGTTCTGCGTACGTGGCCACGTGTGATTGTGTGGTGATTGGCTGGAGAACTTTTTTACTAATTAATCTATTTTTTAATTTATTTTTATCGTTAACTTCTCATAAATTTTATTTCTAATTCTAACTATTTTGATCACGTCACCACTCATGGTATGACAAAACAAGGTTATCATGTTGTATGATAAGTCTAGCAAAATAGCATTTTTTGTCATGCCACTGATGGTGGCGTGACAAGATATGGTGCTAGCGTAACAATATTGTTTTGTCATACCATGAGTGGTGGTGTGACCAAAATTATTATCGTTAGAAATAAAGTTTACGATGAGTTAACAATAAAAATAAATTAATAATAGATTAATTAATAAAAAAAATCAGGGCTGGATTGACTTCAAATAGGCGCTGCCCTTAGTTCTTCGGAATTCGACTTTTGGATTGCACCAGGAGCTAAAGCCTTCTTGCTTGAAAAAGAGAGCTAAATCCTTCTTCATATGCACCCATTTGAGTTTCCCCCCGTGAAATTTGGTACTGCTGTTTAGCTGCATCTCGTATGATAATATGAGTATTTTTCGGGGGGAAAAAAGATAACTTGGTTATAGAGGTTGTTTCTCGTGAATTTATTTTTCTACCAAGTTCCTCCTTTCGAAGTTTCAACTTTACTTTGTGTACATTGACATAGTTTTGCTTCTACTACCAAACCTATATTCTTCTTATTTTTAAATCGTCTTGTTGCTTTCGTTGGGTGAGAGAATCTGTAACAGCTGTTTTTGCATCCTAATCAAAAACCGTGGTGTGAATTGAAAGAAGCAATTTCGAATTTGGACTTTGAACTGTTCGTGGTACAGCAGATGTGGGTACCATCGATTTAGACGTCAAAAAGGACCTATATTGAATCGTAGTACCGCCTCAATTATATCGCCGTTTGCAGGTCCAATTACGAGCAACTGTACAATCGACGAGTTTATTATTGGCTAATCATTTTCCATCGCCCCGCACAGCCACGTGATGATATAGTAGGGGGAGGGAAAACTATCCTCCGACGTTACATAGCAACGTTACAGATGAACAATAGCATAATATTGTGTACGGCTATTCGGATCGAAAACAAAAAGGTTGAGATCAGGACATGCACAGCTTCCAAAATACTATAGTAGAAATACTGTAGCACATGTACTCTTCATCAGCGTTGTAGTCGCTGTAGCTTTTGGTCTAAACCGTTCTTTCCGGATCCGATATATCAAATTTATCGAATGTCATAATTCACCGTGGCATTCCAATGTCAGTGGATGCCAATCCAGTAGGGAGTCCCCCTCGTAATGTTTTTTTTCCTTGTCAAAACTAAGGTAAAAAATAATTAACATCAATTCTTGGATAGCAACACAAGGAGAAAATATGGCAAGATGAGAGGAGTTTTTCAAACTTTGCTGGTTTCAATCAACCTCTCAATGGAGAGTCATCCACGTTTGATTGGTTTGGATGTTTGCCTTTTTCCACACGATACATGTGTGCTGATTGCAAAGTTAGAACCGCTCGTTGAAAAAAACAAGAGAGAAGAAAACTTGTTCCTTAACTGAAAAACACAAGGATGCCAATGCGTGTTGGGCGCATTAAAGCTCCCATGGAAAGAGGACCCTAACATGTTGCTGAACAAACGATGCCATAGTTGTGTGGATCTGTGTATAAATATCATTAGGAATAACTTGCGGGTCAACTAACCCCACAGCTTGCATCTCACTCAGCCATTGATGCGATCTGCCTGTCCATGACCACTAGTCCCCGCAATTTGTCACTAAATCAAACCTACATGATCCAGGTATCAGTGGCGGAGCTATAAAATTTGTGTTAGAGGTGCACCATTGAAACCTAAAGATGAGGTAAAAGGACGGTTGTTAAGTGATTATCAGTGATCAAAAGTTAGCACTGAGCAAACCATGTATTATCAGTACTTAATGTTTTTATATAACTAGCGGAAATTCCTGCACAATTGCACGGCTAGATATTACAATATATTGTATTTGTTATATAACTCTATTTTCTTTCAAAAATATAGTCATATTTGTTATACAATTGTAATAGTTATTATATATATACATGATTAATTTGCACCGTTATAATCCGGTCCCACCAAAATAAGTAGTGCAAATATTCTCTTTTTTCTCTCGATTAATGAGAGAATTTCTAGGAATTTTATTTTTTTTTTCTAATTTAAGGATTATTGTGGGATTTTCTAGACTTCTAAAGCGAAGGAGATACTTGCAAATATCACCGGTTGTTTGTAGATATATAGATTAGTTAAGCTTTATTTCCAATTAATTTGATACTTTACACAATCAGTTGTGAAAACAACTTATTTTATGGAGTGATAGCGATAACAAATACTAATACTGATAAACATATTTTAATTATTTAAAATAGATAGTCATTCTATAAATTTTTATCAGTATGTCACGTGGCTCACACGGTAGTTCGCGTAACCTACCACCTGACAAACATTTATGGTTTTTAGTACATATGTGCTTATTAGGCTAGTATTGATGCAGCCTATTTACATCATATATGGCTTAAAATTTTGTAAGTAAAATATCTCGTATCAGATACTAAATATTAGTTTGAATCATTGTACTCATTATGATGGTTGCAACGGTGCAAACAGACAAAGAATCGGACACTTTATTTTTGAGTTAGAAACTAAAGAAGTTCCTATGAGATAAATAAAATAAAGTACTTTCGTATCCCTTCACAGTGCCACCATTGCCACATAGGTAGAGAAAAAAAAGGTGTTAGATTGTCTACAAAATCCGAACGGGTGACATGGAATACAATTCACAACTAATTTATTCAAGTAACATCAAATTGCAACGAAAGTCCAAATTCAATAGAACCTTTAGCTAACAAGGGTACATACATAATTTTTTAAATATTTGGGGGTGCCCGTGCATACCGGGCACCTTAGCCGGCCCGTCCCTGCCAGATATGCTACTTAGGTGATCGTCAAGTTGCCAGGTGTAAATCAACAGCGGTTGGTCAAACCATTCCTTACATGTAATCAAGAGCTCAATCCTTGCTTAGGTGGCCGCAGCGGCTGTCATCGGTGGACATCGGCGCCGTGTGAGACTGTCAACCATTGGTGTAGTGGGAAACCATCGCGAGTGGAGCCATGATTCGTCTTGGCATGCTGGGTGGATGTCCCTCCAGCGAGCGGCAACCACGTCTACGTCACGTTGTCCTGTGCTTGCCACCTCCCGGCTGCTAGGGCACGCCTGTGCGAGTCCTCAACACTTCTATCGGCAATTTCATCTAGAGATCATCCTGCCACAGCCAGAGAAGTCTCCTCACCCCCGGCCCTAGTGCCCCTGCCCCCCCTGGGCTATCGTTGTGCGTTCGCCGATCTGCGTGAGGCGTAGAGGAGAAGGTTGGCCAACCATGCTGCTATGTCAGGGGGTGCCCCGAGTGTAGGCTCGTTGTCCTAAGAAGTAGCAAGCCGGCCGTTGGAAGAGCCCGAGTAGAGGGCTGTTGCCGTTGAAGTGTCGTCTTGAGGCGCAATACGACTGTCTCGGAGGTCCCTTTCGTAACAGTTGGTAAAGTCCACCTTGAATGAGCTGCGTGGGTGGAGGGGAAGAGGGGTCGGAGTTGTCGTCATTCGGTTCTGTATCGTCCACTGTTGTCGCCGAGACGAAGAACCGCTTGCTCACCTAATTCATATGTCTGTCAGCGTGTGGACCAACCTTACACCTACTTCTATTATTGATGAACCCGAAGGTCCGATTGTTGGCCCGATCTTTCGATGAGAACGATAAGTTCGGTAGGCGTCGCTCAACTCTCACGATCCTGGCTACGAACACGCAAGGCTCGAAACCACGCAATCGCCGAATCGCCAACAAGTCGTTATCAACCGCGCACGAATACCCGTTGACTCGACCACGAAGGTCGATTCTGCATACACCAAGAAGCACGCAAGAACAAGATAAAGCAATCGAAATTGCAAATAGGAATTGAAATATTTGAATTCAGTTGGGATTCGAATAAGGATCTTAATTGGGTGGTCTAGCCGACACACGCAAAAGATTCAAGTTGCAACGAAGGCAAACTAAACATAAACAAAATCCAAGAAAACTAGAGGTGCGCCTCCTTAAATAGGGATGAGGAGCCACACAACTAATAGAACTAGCGGGTGGGATTAAACTCGTGGGTTACTGTTCACGTGAACAGTAACTGCGCCCCCAAGTGGCCCGATGGCAGATGGGCCAAGTTCAATATGATTACAAAGCCCAAATTGGCCCAAACAATTGATATGACGTCTTCTTTTGATGATTGCGATCAGTCCAGAAGGAATTTGAAGATGAGGCCGGATCCGTTGGAAAGAGGACGAAATAAGCTTTCAATCAAGTACTTGTGGACCTCAAACGGACACCGTATGAGAAAGTTATGTCTGTTTTAAGTTGATGTTTGTCGCTGATTCTCGAGGCCGAATCGATTCCAAAACAGTCCAGCTCAAACCGCTTGCTTCTCTTGGACCAAAAGTGACATGGTGCTGCACATATATATATTTCATCATTAGGTAGCATCATATAGTTCATATAATATAAAGACACTCCTAAAAACGAGCTCACCTTATAATTTAAGTGAAGCGTTGAGCTCTTATACTTAGAACATTAAACATAGCAAATATGGTTGTATCCATAGAGGTCATGTCCTCATCATCCTCCCTTTCTTGAAAACAAAGCCGTCCTCGGCTTTTGATAAGCTGAAAATAGGGTAACAAAGAAGCCAAAGTGTATGCATGATATATGTATATGTCATCTGTTTTAACATTCTTCGTTGTTGCACCATTAATGTTAGAAGACAAAGAACAATCATATATGTGAATGATCAAAATAAAAGTTCTCACACAACAATTATTGCAACTAGTTTTGCAAATGTAAGTGAAGCGTTTATGCAATTCAAATCTCGAAGTTGTAAACTTGCAAGTGGTAGCATATATGGGCAAATCTACAACTTTTGGAATCAAACAAAATTCACCCATATAATCATATGTTAGACGAGCAATAGCAAATTCATCTAGCAATGGTGAAAAGATTTGTAAGTTTTTCCATAATTCAACATCCGCATTCGATTGTCCTTACTAGATGGTGCCATAAAGGTGAACACATAGGCATGGGATGAGCACTAAATTTTATTTGACTCTCATATTGAACAAGATTCAGCACACAAGAATTGTTGTTCGAAACAACATGCTTCAATTCATCGATGTGATCACAAGTTATGCATATTCGATATACAAGAAATTGATTGTCTACACCATAATCTCCAATCAAATTAAACTTATATCCAGGGTGTAGGTGCAAAACAAGAATTTCGAACATGCAATTACATAAACTTTTTCCAAGGCATGTGACAATTTCATAGGTGAATCCAACATAATATAATATAAAGAATCAGCAGGAGAAATTTTAGTCAAAACGTCTTTATGTCTAACCAATTCCACATGATCATTGTATGCGATTAAATCATCACATGAATCATTTAAAACAAAGAGTAATTCAATTACTTCAAAGACATGGTGCACTCAAGTTAACAGTAAATCAACAAGTTTATCACATGGTGCACTCAACTCACCGGCAAATCAATCAAATTATCACAGATTCATGCAAATTCTTAATAATATCGATTCGTAGCTAGAAATGAATTTCTACCTTCTCAAAGACTAGGTTCATCCACCTCATGTGATGCAATGGTTTCTACTACAACTGATTTTCCCTTTGCTCAATGATACTAGGCATGAAATCATGGTTATTGTTCTTAGATTGAGTGTTCAAATCAGTACTTTGGTATTACCTTGTAGGATCGCCTCGGATGATGTTGATACTTGGTTGGTGAGTAGTTAAAAGCTTTTCCTTCCTGTTCTTGCTCTAGCTCAATTAACAATGAGCGAGCCAAGCGTGCAAGACAACGAGATAGAGTAACTCCCACGCAGCAGGGGGCGGCAATCATGGTAGATGCAAAGCAGCAGGAGAAGCAACCAAAGATGATCTTGATGCGGAGGTTTGTACCGTGCGCTTATTTGTTTCATGTACACGTGAAGGTGTAGTGGAAGTAGACGAAAAAGCACGAACGGTCTTGGATTGTCGTCCTCAGACTTCTTTTCAACTTGGCAAGCAAGACGAAACAAACGAGTGACAAGTGGGAGGTTTATAAACAAGTTTATTCCGAATTTGATGGTTCAATCCTCCTAGAAATCTAGTTATCTTCGCATCTTCGCTTTCTTCTAAACCACAACGACAAAGCAGTTTGCAAATCTTGATAATAATCCTCTGAACTACTACCTTGTCTTAAGCGTTGCAATTTATTAAGCAATTCACGAGAATAATATGAAGGTACAAATCTATGTCTCATTACTCTCTTCAAATCATTCCATGTTCTAGGTATGTTCGATTAGTACGACAAGATTCACTCCACCAAATAGATGCAAAATCATAAAACTCACGCGTAATAGCCCTAACTTTTAGATGATCAGAAATTCATGGCATGCAAATAATTGTTGTACACTAATTCCCATGTGATATAAGCATCGGATCATAATTCCCAAAGAAAAGAGGGTACCGTGAAGTTAATTTTATGAGACATACTATCACTATCATATACCTCCGTGGTGAAAAACTTGCCTCAAGTGTGTATCTTCCTCGCTCACTATCTTGCACTCCCGCCCAACATTCAAGAAGAGATGGATATATCTTGCAATCTTTCTCGTGAATCACATAGTTAGTAGAAAACAAGGAAACAAATCACAAGTATATGTCCCTATCAACTACTAGGTTCGGAGGCTCAACCAAGTCACTCACACTCAAGCTTATACCCGCTTCTTACAAGTTCTTACCAATGCAAAGAAGGAAGTGGTACAACCGGTGGTCGGTTCGTGGTACTCTCACTTGCGATCACCAACGATTGCGAGGAACGACACTGCCGAGTTAGTAGGAAGTGGAGCTTGGAAGGCTTCAATATGGTAGCAAGGATCAGCAATAATCAAAACAGTTAATGCAAGTTGAAAGATTGTTCAAAGTACTAGCCAATGTTGCTGATCCTAGCCTAATCAAAGCTAGCTAATCAAAGCCCTATGAAGAGAAGTGTATGTACGCACACGCAACGATCAATGTGACTTGATGCAAGCAAGGGAAAGCCTCACAACAAGTGCTAGGAGAGACGCTAGCCAACTACTCAAACTTTTTTCTAAGGGCACAAGATTGTTCGCGTGATGTAGAGCACAAAAACAGCGATATGGGTGCACGCGAACAACCCTCTAGATTGAGTAGAAACAATAGCTAGTCTCAAACGATAAACAAAGAAAAGTTTTATATGGCTTATATATGCTTGTTTGAAAGGTTTCGACGATATCTACAACTTTGCAGTTGAGGTGAACTCCAAATTCCGAAAGGAAGATCGAAATAAACGGCAAAAACAGAAACCGAAAACTTGCGACGCGAATTCGGGGCCGAAGATGGCTGATTTTGGGGAACCTGGAGGGAGACTAGTGGCTTAGGTAGAAAAGATGCGTCTCGTCATTAGCTTCAAAACGAGCACAAGAACGTCAAAAACGGACACCGTATGCAAAAGTTATGCCCGTTTTACTGAAGGTGTCTCGGATACGGAATTCTACTCGGACTCGAATTCGTCTCGGGTTTAAATTTGAAACTGCTATATCTTTCAAACCCGTGGGCCAAACTTGCTGAAATTTTTTTTTGGAAGCTTTTGGTTATATGTAGAAGGTCTCCACCAATTTTCATGCACTTTTCTTTTCTCTTTTTTTTTTTTTTTTTTTTTACCGCGGCTTTTGTTCTATGCGGCTGCCTCTTTTTCCTTCTAATATTTGGTCGGCCCTAAGGTTTATCGCAAGTCTCAAATAATATCAATACTCCCAAAAGATTACAGCAACCCTCTCTTTTTTTCAGATGAACAACAGTAAGGATTTTCTAGTTTTTGGTGCGGATTAGAGGAGTTCTAACCCACGAATTTTCTGTTTTAGATGCAAAAACTAAGACCCTAAACGAACGATCAAGCAACGCAAAGGAAAACACAAGAAGCAATCTATACCATGACCAACTAGACAATAACTAGAGCTAAAGATCAGCAACTAGACACGACGATGCCACCAATGATTCAACAAGCAAAATACCGAAAAAAAATTTGCTATGGCTCAAAGGGGTTCGGACAGGGATGATAGATGCAATAATTTTTTGGGCAATTTTCTGGACTCTAGGTATGAAAAACGAATCTACTACTAGAAAACTGGAAATTCTCACCGATCAACTAAAGCTCTGATACCACCTGATGAACCCGAAGGTCCGATTGTTGGCCCGATCTTTCGATGAGAACGATAAGTTCGGTAGGCGTCGCTCAACTCTCACGATCCTGGCTACGAACACGCAAGGCTCGAAACCACGCAATCGCCGAATCGCTCAACAAGTCGTTATCAACCGCACGAATACCCGCTGACTGACCACGAAGGTCGATTCTCGCATACACCAAGAAGCACGCAAGAACAAGATAAAGCAATCAAATTGCAAATAGGAATTGAAATATTTGAATTCGTTGGGATTCGAATAAGGATCTTAATTGGGTGGTCTAGCCGACACACGCAAAAGATTCAAGTTGCAACGAAGGCAAACTAAACATAAACAAAATCCAAGAAAACTAGAGGGGGTGCGGCCTCCTTAAATAGGGGATGAGGAGCCACACAACTAATAGAACTAGCGGGGTGGGATTAAACTCGTGGGTTACTGTTCACGTGAACAGTAACTGCGCCCCCAAGTGGCCCGATGGCAGATGGGCCAAGTTCAATATGATTACAAAGCCCAAATTGGCCCAAACAATTGATATGACGTCTTCTTTTGATGATTGCGATCAGTCCAGAAGGAATTTGAAGATGAGGCCGGATCCGTTGGAAAGAGGACGAAATAAGCTTTCAATCAAGTACTTGTGGACCTCAAACGGACACCGTATGAGAAAGTTATGTCTGTTTTAAGTTGATGTTTATCGCTGATTCGGAGGCCGAATCGATTCCAAAAGTCCACTCAAACGCTTGCTTCTCTTGGACCAAAAGTGACATGGTGCTGCACATATATATATTTCATCATTAGGTAGCATCATATAGTTCATATAATATAAAGACACTCCTAAAAACGAGCTCACCTTATAATTTAAGTGAAGCGTACGAGCTCTTATACTTAGAACATTAAACATAGCAAATATGGTTGTATCCATAGAGGTCATGTCCTCATCAATTATTCTCTCTCAAGCTAGTGTTAGGGCGATCCTCTACACTGTCCAGTTTTAACCAGATTGAAGCTTCAGTGCGGTGGATGGGAGGTGCTGCCCTTCTCTTAGCGATGATGTGTGTGTTCGACAGAGCTGAACGGTGTTAGGACGTAGTTAGAGTTTGCTAGTTGGTGCCTCTAGCTTTAGTGCTGTTGTTAGGGTGTTGCAAGGCATACCCACTTATGAGTTCCCTCCCGCGGGAGGTGTTTCCCCGTCGAGGTGTATCGTTTTATTTTATCTTATTTACTCATGTTTTATAAATGCACAGGGCGGCTCTGCCGACTCTTCATTTTAAAAAGAAGAGCTCAATTCTTCTCTGTTTTTATGTTGATTCCGAGACATTACTTTTTACAATTTTTTTAAGGAGGTCTGGAGGGAGAGACTATTATTGCCGAGCAACCTTGCAAAAGAAGAAGAAGAAGAAGAAGAGTATCCTGGTGAAAATGCTCATGAAATTTGTCCGGATTAAAAGGTAAGGTAAGCACAACTGCACAGGCGGTGCAATTTCTGGACCTACCTACCCCCAAAAATCTGAGCAAATTGTAGCGCGCGAGCAACGCGACCACGGCGTGGGCACGGAGCATGACGTTGACATGGTGGGGATGAGATGCCCTGCTGATTGGAGCTGGAGATCCCGAGACTCTGATCCATGTGGGCATCGTCGTGCAACGCGGACGCCTTTTCTGGGTGCGTGGTCAGCGACGCGAAGCAAAATGGACGAGCAAATCACCCACCCAGTGCGCACGCGCGCCGTGTGTTTGTGTGTGGGGGCGCGCGACGCCTGGCTGGCCGCGCTCCCACGGGAAGCTCTGCGTTTTCGGCAATCGAAACCGAAGCATTTTCGCGCACGGTTGCCGTGCGAGTTCTTTTTATTTTTTAATCTCTTTTTTAAAATATTTTTAAAGATAGCATCTTTTTAATTTTATTTTTAATTCTAACCCTTTTGGCTACGCCATAACACGTGACCTGGTACAAGTACATTGTCACGACACGGATCTCGGTGTGGCAAACGAGTGTTGTCACGTTATTTCTTTTTGCGTAACATGATTTAGCTCCAAAACGGGCGCGTATTGGCTCTGTCGATGATATGACAGCACATTTTGATCACACTATAGGTCATGACGTGATCAATGGGATCAAAATTGAAAATAAAACTAGAAAGAAGTTATCTTTAAAATATTTTTTTTTTTTTAAAAAAAAAAGGTGCCGCACGAGTCATCAGTTGCTTGGGTGGCTAGCGTCGTGTTTGCTCAAAAGTAAACCGAAGGAAAACGAAATTGTTTGTTCTCCTTGTTTTGCAGTACAAAAGATAGCTGTACTTCTCATTTACGACCCGTTTGTTCCTTTTGATGAACAGGCGAATATATAGGATCGTTTTGGTGTAAAAATCAGCAAATTTGGTGGTCTCCCAATGTGGCGGATTGGTGGACGAGATTACATAAGTACGGTGATATGTTAAGATGAATTATTGACCACAAGTTCAAAGCTATCAAGTAACCTTAAATTATTTGCGCCGTACATGTAAATAAATCCAGGCGTGGCCTACATGTGACATTTTGGTTTTAGTGTTTGTGTTTTGTAGTTGTACAAGTTCAAGACGAGGCTGATGAACCGGCGGAATCTGGAATTGCAGAATAGTAGCAGCAGCAGTAGTAGTAGTGCTATACTACTATATCGACATATTACAACGAAGGCTAACGTCTCCCGCTACCGAACTCATTAATCAAAGATATCCCCTGAATTAATCTAGGAGCGTTGCTGATCGAGAAGATAGGCATCAGACACCACAAAACTGCGTCATCATCTCGCTCTGCGACGCCAAATAAATCTCGATCAGACACCGGTTTAGATATGCTTGTTAACTCTGGGTGAGCTAATCCTACCCTGCAATTTAGAGATGGGTGGACACTGGAGCCCCCGAATTGGCACCATTAGCACATCACAATGAATAAACAAGCATATGCCTTTCCAAAACTAACCTAACAAAAATTATTAGTAGTCAGCAGTAAGTACGAGTAGTACTAGTAAATTACATGTGGGTTAAGGGGCAGATACTGACATACTGTGGTTTGCATGGACGGAGGAGAAGACGAGGAATAATTTGGGTGGAGGCAGCAAGTGAGGGAGGCTATGGAAGGAACGGACCTGTGGTGGTACGAGTATTCGTGTAGCAGTTCCCCTCCCATCGAATCCAATCCTGTTCAGCTGCGCATGCCGCATCCAATCATCATTCGATTCACATCAATTTTTCTCACCTTTCTCACCCTCTCTCCTTCACGCACACCCACGCGCCGCAATTCCCGAGCTATTGTCTGCACCTATCGGGCTGTCAGCTTTACACACACGCAAATTCTGTCGGCTATTGGTGCTCTTCACACGACTAAAATGCGTGTTATGAACTCTCTTTGACCAAGAGGGTCTGGTATGATCTCGTGATGTCCGGCCTGCAACTAATGGTTCTCTTAGCAAAACTTCTTCAGAAGTTACTTATGTCAGGTACAACAATGCAATCCAAATCTTCTTTTTTTAAAAAAAAAAGAAGAAGCAGAAGAAGAAGTAGAACAATCCATTCCCCCCCCCCCCCAAAAAAAAAGAAAGAAAACTGATCAATCGAAGCATTCGTTAGCTAACTGTGGTTAAAATTGCGAAGTCAAAAAGACGTGGGCCCTATGAGGAAAACTCCCTTCTACTCCACGCGATACGGACAGCCAAGTCACGCACTCAATACGGATGATGTGGACTTAAGAGGCTGTGATTGCCGACGCAATCAATAAATCAGTCTTCTGTTTAGCTAAAATGACATTTCATCTGTTCCCCTTCATTTGGTGAGCAGTCTCCTTAATACGGAAGAGCGTGAATTCGTAATAGTGTGAAAATAACCCCGTTTTGAGATATCAGGGGACGTCGGCAACACTGCTTGCAGTTGCCCGGACGCCGGAGCGGCCTGAGTTCGTGATCAAACGAACGTTTCTCTTCGCGAAGCTCGTAAAAATGGCACTCGGTTAGATCTCGTGTCGAGGTTGGTGATCGACTACTCGACCGAACACATCTTTCTTTAAGGCTGGTGGTTGCGTGATCGCGCCATATGAGTGCATCTATATTTTGACTTCGTGCCTCCAAGATCTGAATCCTAAAACGCTGCAACTTCTGCGCCATGGCTGGTATGTGCTGTGCATGACTATTTAGGAGCACGCCACCACTCCACCAACCTCCGGTAGAGGAGAGGGGTGCTGCCGCTAGCAGTGCCCACGCGCTCCTGTCTGCCTCTCGTTAAGTCAGAGTGCTAGACTGGCAGTGCCAGCATTATCCTTTGGGGACGTCGCAAAAAGTTAAAATTAGGTAAATAACATCGTAATGGAATTAGGCGAAGCCGCGCCGTGCTGTCGTGATCATACCAGAGCAGTACAAATCTGCAGTGGTGTCGTGCTTAGAGACCGGCGGCGATGGCGCGGACCGAAAGTGGTGTCGTGCTTGGAGACGACGAGACAAAGCCGCGCCGCGGCCACCGCAAGCACACTGACCTGATGCAGTTTGGAGACCGGCGGTGGCGGCACGGCTCAGGGGAAGCGGTGTGGCTCGGCCGAAGAAGCCAAAGAGAGAGGGGCATGACTTGGAGACCGGCGGTGGCACGGCTCAGCCGGAGAAGAGGAGGGAGAGGCGGTGCAACTTGGAGAATGGCGGTGGCGGCGTGCTCAGGGGAGGCGACGCAGCTCGGTTGGAGAAGAGGGGGTGCAAGAGGGGGGGTAAAAACATCATTTTACCTTGGGTGTGTTATTTTCTTAATTTTTGGTTATTTACAGTGTTATCAAACAGTACAATATATCATTTCTATAAATCTCGACGATTAAGATGACACTAACCTAATTTTCCCTTGTCTTTCTTCGCCTCGTCAAGGCTTCAGCGACCCCAAGACAGAACGGCAGTGGCACGTACTACTTCAGATCCTCAGAAGATTTTGTGCAGCATGCAGACATGTGCACCTGCTCGTATCCCGCCGTATAATCTCGTGTGTAGCGTGCGAGCTCGTGCCTCTCGTTGTGAACTACCGATACTGAATTAAGAAAACTATAAAGGACAGCTTTTTTATAAAAAAAAATAGAAGTACAATTCTCGACCTCTGCACCAACTAAGGATGCACACAGCCATAATAGGCACTCAAATTTGTCTCGAAGATGACTTGAACCTGGATGATGGAGATGTATATCCACACCTTTCCCGCCAATTGAGCTAGACTCAATTCCTTATAAAGAACAGCTGTAGTCCTTTAGAGGGAGCAGAACAGAATGCAACGTATGCGCAACTCTGACGATAGTTTACTCCGAAGAAAAGAAATGTACAACAGCCGCTCACGATTGGGGGCAACTGCAGAGGTGCTTGCTTGACTTCGCAGTTGGTTAATTAGTCTGCGAGCGGTTAGCAACATGACGACAGTTAGATCAATCATTCACAAGATTCGTCCAATTGGGCGCGCTTTGCATTAAGGTTGCCATAGCGACAGGTGACATTGGCATCAAATTAAGACGAAAACACTGCAAAATATCTTCCTTGCAGCTGGAAACCACCTAGGGCGCACCGTGCAGGTGCACACAGTTTCTATCAGTTTACAACAGTAACTGGGGAAAAAAAACGTATTCACGTTCATTATAGCGAGTCTTTAATTGAGAATCTTTGCGGCTGAACCTATATACTTGTTAGAGATTTCTTCTCTCTACAAGGCGCATCTTTTTCGAGAAATAAGAAGAGTACAAGTCTGTCAGGATCAAATGATGCATTTGAACAAGGCAAAGAAAAGGGAGAACTTTATCCCCACTTTAGAAGCTTTGGGGATCTTGCAAAGTTTATTACGCTAAGATGAATGATGCTATGTTTGCAACAGGTCTACTCCCTTGCTTGCAAGAGTTCTTCTTCCCTTGGAAGAAACAACGAACAGTTTACAAATGGCATAAAGCAGTTGTCTACTTTGAAAACACTCCTACTACATTTGGTTTGCCAATATTAAATCACTCTGGAGACCAGTGTGAATGATACACTCTATACTCGAGTTTCAGAATGGCACGCTTCAACCGTGTGATGGGCTCCTTCAATCTACTGGTTTCCCCACCAGAAATTATGCTCCAAAATTAGCCAGTATAATGTCTAGTCGTTACAGGTAGCAGCTCATCATTATGTGATGATATCTAGCGTTATTACTCCTGGGTGTATTTCATCTTATGTGACTCACAGTTTCTGTGAACAGGCCCAAATCAAGAAAACAAACCTTCATTGCTTTATTTGCCACGGCTAGGTCCCAGAAGGTCGTCATGCAGCTCTTCCTTTTCGTTTTCTATCGGGAGGGAAAGGCCTCATGCAGCAGCTTTGAGCTCTTTGATGCAGCTCTCAGGCCCATCAATGTAACCTATGTCTCTTTATATTTTTTTTGCTAATTGAACTGGTAATGAAGTAGTGCATGCTAGTTGGTTTGTTCCAATATCCAATTCTACCCCATCCAGCAGACGATACTACACTTTGGTCAGGATTGAGATCCTATGCATTGAATACTAATGCAGAGGATCGATGGTGCATGAGAGTGATCCCCACCGTGTAATCAAAATTCAAAAGATTAAAATCAATAGTTGCAGCTCTTTTGCTATAGTAAAATCAGTGCAATGAATATTCCATCCTTGCTACAGTATTTTTCTATACTACACAGTATACTACTGTTCACACGTTTCACAAAAAATATTGTTCATACCGCGTGCCTCCGCGTTGGATCCCGATCCCACTTTGGTCTTTTCTTGTGCTCCTCTCAGGCTACTCCCAATGCTCCACCTTGGCAAGTATCTTGAGACTCCACATAAGCAAAAATCTGATGTGACACTGTAATTAAGGAAGAGAGAGAGCAGCCTAGTATCTTATTTAGATACCACTCATACACAGTATCCTAGGTAGAAATAGTGGTAAAAATATTTATATCAAAGGTATAAGATACAACACTCTAGGATACAATGCATTGGGAAGGTGGTATCTAAATACCTTTCATGCAATAAAAAACTACAATAAGAAACCACCCATTAAGAGCAGCCTCAAAGAAAGAAAAAGAAGAATAAGCTTTGTAGAGGGCCATGTACCACAGAAGAACAAAATTGGTAGAGGGCCACAACCTGACTTTTACTAGTCCATTTCTAGACGCATACTGCTGTTGTGATGTATAGGCCCATCGAACCTCTGTTGGCATGGGCTACTAAATGGGCACACAAGGCACACTCAAAAACCGTCAAGGGATACAATTTACTTTTCTCCTACTGAAACCACTCCATTTCCACACACAGTGGTCTATCCCCTTTCTCTGATGACATGTTAGTATGTTACACTACGATGGTTGTAAGCTCTGAAAACTGAGATACATTCCATCTAAGAGTTTGTTTGGATATAAGGGATTAGAACCAATCCATTCGGATTGAAAGAAATTTTAGTTCAAATTCTGAGTCAATCCGAAGGGATTGATTTGGATCACAATGTATCCAAACAAGCTCTAAGGGTGTAAATGGATAAGATAGGCCATTTATCCACAATTTGAATCTTAAAAAGATTTCAGTTCAACAAATCTGCAAAGACGCTGTAGTATAATCTAGATGGTTTAATATGCATCTGTATCACTATCCAGTTAACACCCCCACATAAGTTAACAATCAAGGCCCATAAAAAATATTTTATATATCCAAACATCCGTATCCTATACTATTTTTATTTGCTCTCACATTTATTAGTTTTTCATATGTATCATCCTCTACAATATGGATATAGATACGATTTTGCTAGTATCTGCTCCATATTTAAGACTATTCCCGCCCCTACTTCATTGGCCAGGACAATGACCAAAAGGCATGAAATGATATATAAAACCTACAACAGAAGTAGCATCTTCCAAAAGGCAAGAATTTGACATTACCGTTCTCATGACATGCAACTGATCAGGCAAAAAGATAAAAGACATCTACAGAAAGGCTGATGGTTTAATCTATAAATCTTACCATATTGCTTCTGCAACCCAGTCACACAATCATATAAAACAGCACCGCATGCCCGTTGCACAATCTTTATCCTCCAGAATATGAATAGATTGAAGTCCAGACCAGATCATCGCCCTAGCATCAATGTCTGAACTGCACAACCCAGCCTATATCAGTGGAGAGGGGAGGCGATTTCTGTTCATTGCTTAATAAATGGCTTGTGACCTCTGTTACCGAGGACACTGTCTGTGAACTCCGCTTGGAGGATCTCATCCTCAGAAGCATCTGGTACCTCCAGGTCTGGAGAAAAAGCACACATATTACAAAAATCTTTTCCGGAGCTAGTCCGTCGAAATCCGTTTGAGCCATTCAAGTCAGGTGTCTTTTCTGTAATATTTGCAAAAAATTCCTTGATAGCATTACGCCAGATTGGTTGAGCTACCTCAAGAAATTTAGAAACGCCAAGACCGGAAGATCAACACTTTGTACGTCTCACTACCGGAAATCGTTAATTTCCCGAGTGCCCAAAACACTCGGAAAAACACAAAATACTCGGGATCATATTTCCCTAAGGTCGGCTGTCGAGAACAAGCATTTGGGATCGTTTCGTCGGGTAAAAACTGGTTTTCCGAAAGTTACACTCGGGAGACAGAAATTTGCCGTGTGTACGGATTTTTACTCGGGAAAAATCCAACACTTGAGAGAAATTTTTCATAACGGTTTTAGCCACTGTAACGGAATACTTTCTTGAGTATTGGCACTCGGGAAAGTTAGACATATGTTTCCTTTTTGGCTTGGCACGTTGCCCTCCTAGGTTGTCGCCATGTGGCAACCTTTTCCCCATGGCTCCTGAAAATTGTCCTGAGTGCGAACACTCGAAAAACCTAGCCAGGCGGCGACCCTTTCCCGATGGCTCTCGAAAATTTTCCCAAGTGGAAACTCTTGGGATTTGGAGTTCTTTTCCTAACGGCTCCCGAGTGTAAACACTCGGGATCCTCGCCATGTGGCAATCTTTTTTTTTTTTTCTGACGGCTCCTGAAAATGTCCCGAGTGTGAACACTCGGGAATTGTAAATTTTTTTCCCAAGTGAAGTTACACTCGGGAATTACCCAAACAGCATATGCACCCAATTTTGTACATACAACGCATTTCATTTTGTACGAGACAAACAAGAAACTCGAGAATCAAACGGTGCATACATTCCACAGCAAGAAAAATACCACCAATTAGCCACAAATCACTACATATATAGATTCGACAACATTGACATAATGTTCATGTTCACAATACAACATTCACATATATAGATCCGACATCCACAACATATTCGAGTTCAAATTCGAAAAGCTAGGCATAAGGCATGTTACATATAACAGTTACAAGTAGTTCAACAAGAAAGGTTCAATTTCACAGAGTGAGTGCTTGATACATCAATTGTCGAGATGCATGAGTTAACCTTCAACTTGTCGCTCTCAGTGCTCAATGGCAAAGATGATGACCATAAATCAGTTCTTTAACTCACCAACTAATTTTGCAATCACGCGGCAGCTGAACAAAATTCATTGGAAAACACAAATTTGATCATGTTGTGTGTTGTACAATGTGTATATCTATATAGAATATTGCAAATGTTTTTTATTTGGCTAAGATGCTGTATTCAGTGAACTGCATCATTAAAAGTCTATTAGGCTATTTAGGATCATGTGCTATAGAGTCTAATATGTGCATAAAAAATGTTTTTAGTGAACTACATCATTGAAAATAATTTATATGAGTACTTGTTGTAGAATGCATTTGGAATGCTAGTAATGTTTCGGTGAAAAGTATTGTTGCATATCTTTATTTCTCTTTATCTTCCTTTTGCCTCTGCACTCAAATTATTTAGGTTTGGTCGGAACCATAGCTTCACATTATTGGGTAGCAAAAGTGCCTAAATAAGTGAGAATTTGATACCAACAACAATTAGCAGGTAGGCATTCAAATTCTAGTTGCATTTACCACCAAACAAAAAAACAAGTGATATTAATTAGATAGAATAATGTCCAGGTATCGCTCTATTATTTGTCAATTACATACTGACTTCCTTCGGCTTTGTGACTTACAAACCCACACCCCTGCCTAAAAATTCAAATTCTATATTTCTAGCCTATCCTAGGATCATGGGAATTCAGCATGGATCCTCAATTCAGAGAGAAGATAAGATGATGTTGGACTGGTAGTGCTACTTCGGCAGACTGCTATGAAGATGATTCAGCATAGATTCTCAAGTCAGAGAGAAGATACGATGATGAACTGCTGTTGTATGGTCCAAGTTTCTGCCGTTTTGTACCTTTTGCCGCGAGATATGTCCCCTTTATTGCCAACATGTGGCTTTCTGTTGTTACAAAGTTCACCCTTAGTCTCACATGCTTCAATGTCTTTCCTCCCTAAACCACAAGAACTCTACAGCATCTGATATCTAAGTGCACTACCATGTCACAATCATCGTATGCATCTATAACACATACCTCAAGGAGATTGTAATCAACGGTGAGTGCCTCGAGTTCTATGGCTAGTTCCTACTTATAGGTGGATGTACAACAGCAAAGAGAACCCCTGGATTCTATAGCCTCTGAAGGAACTAGAGATTTTGAGCTGGCCTCTTATTAATTACTTGTTTCAAACAAGAAACAAATTTGTTTAATTGTTGCAGTTGGCTGGCCGTGTTATGAAGTATTGGGATCACATTACACATTATAATATTAGCAAAATAGGAACAGAAATAGGTAGCATCACATTTTATGTGGAGAAAAGTTTTTGGAAGAAAAACAAAAAATGTTTCTTCTAACTAACCAACACATTTGGAAATAAAACAAAAAATATTTCTTCTAACTAACCAACACATTTGGAAATAACATGATGATCGAAGGACTAGCCGACCTAACTATCTTGAAATCCCCCAAAGAGAATTAGCAACTGCTGCTAATGCTAAAAAGGTAAAGTAGCTTGACTATGTGCAACTGTACACATTTAATTACTTTTGAAGAATCATATGACGATGTTAGTTCTGCAGTTGCAAAAATCATGCAGACAGGAAGCATACAGACAAAACAAATGAAATACTGGTTGATGACCCGATTATGTCACCTCATTATACCATAAAACAACTAGCAAAACTATATTGCCAAGACACATCCATCTAGTAATTAAATTTATTTGTTATGTACAGAGAGTAGCAATGACTCACATTTTTTGGTCACATACTAAATAGTTCAATTGTGAGTGCACTCATTCGCATTATCTTCGAGTGGCCTCTCGACAATGGACTCATTCACATTATCTTGATTTAGGCTGCTAACATGTGTAACATCTCCAGCATCACCATCAGGAGCAGTTGGATCTACCATTGATCCCGCTATTGCCTACATTTTTTATCCTCATATAATCCGATGTAGTTGTTTAACCAACATCAACATACATGCACTTTGTATCTGGCAGGACATACGTACACTTTTTATACATGGAACTTGCAGTTTTCATGATCACTTGATTAAATAGGTTCTAGGCAAACTAAACATTAAGTGACTAAAGTAGTTGTTTTCATGATCACTTGAGTAAAGCTTACAAGTAAACCAGATATGGAGATGGTGAGTAAAGTAGTTGTTTCCATTTTTATAGAATTAAAAGATTACAATGGATTTACGAAAATATCGTTTACTTGAACTCTTCCACACCCCCTTGCTAGAGGTTTTTACTGGTGGTAAAACGGTCAATCCGGTTGTAGCTGGTCAAGTCATTCAATCTACTATTGATTTCACAATATGATGCATGTCATAATACATGATGTTTGCGATGAAAGCTGATGACAGGTTCTTGTCGAACTGTGTTGATTCAGCGATGATTAGTTCTTTTGAATGACGATTTGCCTAATTTTTAATATTAAAAAAGTACCCAGCATCCCGAACCTCACCACTACAAAAGCCCACCCAAACAACTAAACTCCAACCCTCTCTCTTCTAACCTACTCTTTTCTAACCTACTTACACTTGTCTCGCGATTTTACGCGGTGTCATATCTCAGTCATCTAGTTCGATGAGCCAAAGAGCGGTGGCACTGGCGAGTGCAAGGCGCGTTAACTGCCCGAACTACGGCGTCCAGGCAAATGTCATGTACTCCAACACTAAAGAGAACAGGGGGCGTGTGTTCTACAAGTGTCTGTATTTCTCGGTAAGTTCGATTTACGCAAATGCTGGTTTTTGAATTTAGGGTTTATTTGTTACTTCTTTTTCACTATTCGGTGTGGTTTTTAGACCGACAATTGCCAGTACTTTCAATGGGCAGACTCTATTGGTGCCATGGTCGAAAGAGCAGTTGAACGTCCGCATGTAGCTCCATATGATCCAGCGGTGAACATGCCATCTGCAGACAAGCGCTTTGACAAGATTCTTGACCATTTGAAGTGGCTCGAGAAACTTATATGTGTTTGTATCATTTTGGTAGTGTGTTTAATATGTATTAAGTAGTGGTGGTTGTCTGCATAACGGATTCATGTAAGAACGATGTTGTATGTTTTTTTTATGAATTGCAAGAAGTCTTTAACTTTTAGCAACTAGATTTGTATGAATGTAACATGACAAGGGATTCACGTATGAACTTTTTTATTATACTTTTGCATACCGATAAGACAACATCTTACGACGCTACCATTTAACATAGAAATGGCCTCTCTACCACACTACCTTCTCAGATTGAAAAGGCCGCGAGCTGACACACCACACACTCTCACCTTTGCAGACTAAAAAGACGACACACTGCGACACTACCTTTTAAGACAGAAATGACCGCACACTGTTAGGTCACACACTGCCACCTTTGCAGACCGAGTGGACAACACACTCCAACACTACCTTTTCAGACCGAAATTACCACACTCTGTCATGACATATTTTTAGAACGAAAAGGCAACACTAGGCTACACCACATTTTCAGACCGAAATGACCGCACACTTTCAGGCCACACACTTCCACCTTTGCAGACTGAAAAAAACACACTACGACTCTACCTTTTCAGAACGAAATGATCGCACTCTGACACAACACCTTTTCATATCGAAAAGACAACACACTGCGACACTACCTTTTCGTACCGAAATGATCACACTCCGCCACACTAACTTTTCAGACCGAAAAGATAGCACACTGCAACGCTACCTTTTCGTATGTAAATGACCACACTCTGCCACGTCATCTTTTTAGATCGATATCTTTACACTTTTCCTTCCACCCTCAGCACTATACCCTATCCACTCATAAAAGGAGGGAGAAGAAAGCTGGAGAACAACACTACACCATCATACCTAACACTTTACTCTAACTTGATTCACACAACAGAGAGGAAGGAGATATCGAACTTGTCGTCGAACTTCTACGCAAAGTTGCTGTGTAAGTGCAAGTGGTTTGCCGAGAGGGCAAAATCCTACCCCGATTGTTCTATGAAGGATGTGACGGTACCACCGAAGTTCACACGTCCGCAATGTGTGTGTGAAGAACCGGTGAAGTTCATTCAATCCACACACTCGGCGATCGCCGCTCGGGCGAACTACATGTGCGGGAACATTCTCGTAAGCGAATCTTTTAGATTTTTCATATGTTATGTTCCATTCCACGTATCCCTAACTTCATAGGCGCATAATGTCAGCTGGAGATGCGATGCAACTTCTTCCAATGGATCGATGACCCAGACATTTACGATAGGACGTTCATCGAGCAGAAGTACATGTTCAACTATGCGAAGAGAGTCGAGACTTCGAATGCTGAAAACCTTACATACTCGACCCTATCGAAAAGGTACCGTAGGAGTCCAGAAAAGCTGGGTGGTGGAGGACTCCCTAGCAGGAAGCTGAATATAATCAGATTGAGCACGCAGTGGACGGGGGAGACTCCTGCTAGTGAGACAATAGCCGTCCTAGCGCTCCCCGTCGTCCGAGCGCACTCCATATCGAAGAGGTAAGTTAGGTTCAATTTGCATCATGATTATTGATTTGGCCATAGGTTCTACTATGCTAACATCATTAAATTGTCCTACCTGTCTTGCAAAACCTGCCTGATTTCGAGACTAGCCGCCGCTACGGCCAGTCCAGAGACAAGGGGAATGGATCGATGGGCTGCTATGACTAATTAACTTCGTTCTAATCAACTTTTTTTCGATTAAAAAAAGACCCCTAGGTATCGTAGGTGTATTTTGGTTTGTTGATTCGTGCATGTTGTCATTTCTAATGCACATAACCAAACCTAACGCACCATTTAATTCACAATTAAATTACGAAGTCTTTTAAACTTAAATATCTTTTCCCAAATATTTCGACTATCAAATATTACATTATCTTTTCCCAACGGAATCGGTTCCACGAACAATACAATCAAGATAACAGCGCGCATGGCAACTCTAAACCCAAATCTTTTTTCATTTCGCACCGAAAGGGTCTATTTGTGTTATTGCGCCGTCGATCTCACATTCTTTACCTCAAATCTCATTATCTTCGCTAATTTCGGATTCCGAACTACACAGAAATTTAAAGAAATTACCAAAAAAAAAAATCTGTACACACATTTTTTTTTAAAAAAAAAAGTGGGGACAGGGCCCTAACGTCAATTGGAACGGCGATACGATCAACTGGCGATAAGGGCCTGTCAGTGCTGCTGTCGCCAGTTGGGCTAGCGACAGTAGTCTAATTTTACAAAAAAAAAATCAACTATTTAATTTTGTCATTTATTATTAAATTAATATTATTAAAAAAATCCACGGGAGGAGGGGGCCGCCACGCTCGTGTCGTGTGCCGGTCGTCTCAGCGGTAGAATGTATGAGTGTACGGCTACGGCCGGTGCGTGCATTGCATGGATGTCGTAATGCTGCCCATATCATACGATGGGTAGACCTGACCGCACTTGGGTGGGTCGGGCCGCGGCTGACTCCGGTTGCTTATCGGCCGGTCCGGCTTGGTTGATTGAGGAGTTTGTCTTTTGTCAAGCTAGACTGGCCCAGGCCGTTTTGTAATGCAACGTCAAATACTCAAATCTGAAGTTTTATGCCTGTAACGCTTTAGCGGCGCAAACATGGTTTCTTATGCGAGTGTTTTCCTAGATCTCTGTAGGAATTGCATAGTTTCTTATCAATATTATGTGAAATCCACGCATTCAAAACATTCAAAAAGAGCGGTGAGCTGACCCTGCAACATTAGTTTAAAATGTTATGCATCATGTGGATTTGGAGAACCAATAAAGTGCAGCAAGCCAAGAACATTGCAAGGAATCAAACACCTGCTTAAAACAGTGTAGCTTCACTGGCGCGTAACTGGAACCGCCAGGGGGACTTCCTTGCCTGGCCGAACCAATAGACCAATACCCTCAAAGGCTCAAGCTAGAGGATTTTTCTATGTGAAATTATTATGCTTCAAAAAATATACTTACCCATTCCGATCATAACTTGTCTTGTGATCATGAAGGTCTTGAGTGGTTGGTCAGAGAAAAATCGCCGCATCATCCGCATATAATGAAATCCTCAGTTCTACCACTCGGCAATGAATCGGCTGCAGAAGGCTGTGATGTACTGCTCTGTCAAGAAGTCCTTGGAGAGGATCAATCGCCAAGATGAGAAGCAGAGAGGGTCACCTTGGCTCGTAATATCATTTTATGCGGCATATCATTAAGTCAGGTGTTCATAGTCTGTGAAACACACACACACACATTAGCATCGCAATTTGCAACGTCTTCGTTGTATACTCTATCTGATCCCGTCATCGTGTAGCGGCATCGTACAAGAAGACTAGGAACTTAAGATCGATCAGCCGCATTAAACCTCGTCCTTAGTTATATGGTTAAAGACCATGGTGCATTGTGTATAGGGCAAATTGTTTGCCTTGCTGAATCTGCAACGTCCATTCCGACCTGGATGGACTTAATTAGATGGTCTTGCGGCCCGTCACGCAACACAAGAGGTGGCAGTCTGCTTTAGTGGTGGTCAAATGGGCGGTCCTAGGCTGTCTTGTGCCAGGCCGTGCGCTCAACTGTCGAGCCAGGCACAACAAGTCGAGCTCTCGGGCCGTGCTTCATAATCTGACATTGTAGAATATGAACCCCTGGAGCTAGAGGATGAACCTGCACGGCTGCACCATATACTTTGCTCCACATATTTGTCTTTTTACCTGTGGTAGGTAATAATAGAGGTAACATATATTCATACTTTTGATAAATCTAGAAAAATTTAGTAGGAACACCTGCAAAATAGTTAGAATAGTATACGCCTTTAGCATTACTGAGAAGTTGGAGAATATGAGCAAATCCTTGAATTTTAGCTTTAAGATCTAAAATAAATGCAAATGCATATAAGAATAAGATTTCTTTCCAATATTATAAGTATTTAGTTTTCATATCAACGATAGCCTCTCGTAAGACTTTTATTTTCATAAACCTTGATGTGACTAGCAATTTCTAGAATATTATGCAAAATTAAAGGAGACGCTGGATAATACACATCAGATAAAGCAACGGGGAAATCATAAAAAAAAGGTCTAAAAAAATGAAATAACTTCTCAACAACATACCAATACTGCACAATCAATAATATGCTACTGTCGTTGCTACAATAGTTCGTTTGAATAAAAACAAAAAATATGCTCTTATATAATAAAGGCTCTTAAGCATCAAGTAAATAGAAGTTGACGGATGCAGAGTAGCTTTTCCGAGCAACCGCTCCATTGTTAGGGTTTGGGGGGTGTAGTGGGTTGTAAACGAGCCAAGCTCGAGCTCGTACCTACTCGAGCCGAGCTCGAGTTGGCCTTCGAGCTTGTGAATAGACCTTTTCATGGGCGGCCCGGCCCAAGCCCAGCTCGAATTTTCCAGGGAAGGGCATTGATTTTTTGCCCTCTGTCCGACCTGAAGCCTGATGAAGGCAATAAAAATAATAAAAACTATATTTTTATTTTCAAAATGAATTGAGTATTAATTTTTATTAAAAAGGAATTAAAATAAATACTATTTTATGTAAAAACAAATTTTGGGCTCAGGTCGGACTCGGGTCTACCCATTCAATATCAGGCTTTTCCAGGCCCGAAGCCCGGCCTAGTTTCAACAGGTCTACTTGTGGATAGTCTCGAGGTCGACTCGGACAAAGCTCAAGTAGTCTCAAGCTTGGCTCGACAAAGCTCGATAACACAATAACATTATCAAATGCCATCACATAGCTTGAACAAAATACAACTAATCCGAACAACCAAACATGAAAACATCATGAAAAATTAAGTTCTCAAATCTCAAGTTTAATGAAAGAAGAGAAGGGGTGAGAGGAAATTCATACTTAGATCTAGCCCGAAAAGGAGGGATGGCAGCGTCACGGTGAATCGGTGATGGACTGATGGAGGCGGCCTACTGTAAGATCGAGGAGGCCGACTAGAGGGGGGTGAATAGGCGTTTTAAAATTTCTATGAGCTAAAACCGATTTCTAATGCGGAAGCTAAATATCAATTCGGTTTAGCCTAAATCAAGTAAGTTCACTAAGTGCACCAACAATACAAGTCAATAATAAATAGAGCAATTTACCAAAGACTTGTAAGCTATCAACTAATGATATGATCAATCAAGCACATACAAGATAGCAATTATACAAATGAATAAGAAATTATACAATGAATGTAAATTGCACAAAGTAAAACATATGAAAGCTAATCACAAGAAGCACACGGACGCAATGATGTTTTACCGTGGTGGTCGGAGACTTACCGGTCTCCCATAATCCACGTTGAGGGAAACCCAAACCAATTGAGCCGGCTCCACAAATTAAGCCTTCCTCCGAGGTATCAACACCTCGCTCCACTAGGGTTGCTCTTACTCCACTCCGGAGATGGCGAGCACCAAGCCACTTACAAACCATTCGGGTCTTCTCACAAGCCTTCTTTGAGAAGATCACCGACGCACGACGCCTCCACGCCGTCTAGGTGTCGGCAAACACCAAGAGTAATAAGCCAAACCCCTTGCTTGACTCTCACCAAGTACAACACATGCACAATTGGATGCTCAATCCAATTCTAGTTGCAACACATGCAATTAGACCCTCTCCCTTGCTCACAAGGTGCAACACATGCACAATAGAGAGGAGAGGCTCACACTAGCTCAAGAGAATGAAATAGGATGCCAAGAATTGCTCCCCAACCGGTCAAGGTGAGTATTTATAACCCACACACAAAAACTAGCCGTTGGAAGAGAATCTGTCGAAATTCAGGGAAACCCGGTCAGTCCGCAGGCATAGGGCCGGTCAGTCCGGGCTACAATGCAACGGCTATAAAAATAGTCATTACATATATTCCGGTCGATCGCCCTCACGTGGTCCGGCTCGACCGGACTCGTTAGTCCGGGCCTTCCGAGGTAGAAAACCGAAAACATGCTCTCGAAAAGTGACCGGCCTTACAAGGGCGGTCAGTCCGCAGGCAAATGGGCGGTCAGTCCGGGCTTTCAACTGCGGTCAGTCCGCACCTTGATTTCAGCACAGACGACACTCGGAAAAACGATCATAACTTTTGACTCCGATGTCGAAATTGAGTGATCTTGGACTCTATTGAAAGCTTATTCAGAGGGCTACACAACCCACATATTTGATTTGATTTCAAACACATTTTATCAAATCAAAAGGCACAACTTCAAAGAGCAACTATCATGGTCTAAGTCCAAATGATTAGCAACAAGCAATCTTAGACCATGTCAAGGGAAAATACATGAATCCCAACAATTTACAAAACATATTTGCAAACTTAGATCATGCCACAAGGAGTAGGTACATGGACTTCAACAATTTGCAAAGTATAGTCACATGCTACAAGGATTAGACGCATGAGCCTCAACTATTTGCAAAACGCATTCGCAAATAATAGCATCATGCCACGGTGAGCTAGAGCAAGCAAGATTGAGCTATCAACACATGATGAGACTCAAGCTACTAGATAAGACCCCTCTTAATAGTACGGCATCCTATGCTAGCAATCCGGTCTCCCAACCAACCATCGAGACCGGTAAAAGACTAATAACACATCCTTAGCCCTAGCTAGCCATATCTTTGCCTTGCGCAACCACTTGAAGCTTGATAATGCACATCCTCACTTCAAGTCCAGGTTCTTGACTTGATATGCATCAACACATGATGCACTCTTTACTCGACCTTCATCAACACATGATGAAGCCTCACTTGACCTCCATCAACACATGATGGGTCTTCACTTGACTTGATGATCAACTCGTGATCATCTCCTCTTCTTGAACATCATCGACACACGATGATTTCCTTTTCTTCAATATCATCAACACATGATGATCTTCGTCACTTCGGGATCTTGTCTTGAACATCATCAACACATGATGATTTCCATTATCCAGAGTCTTGACTTGATGACGATCAACCTATGATGTCATCCAAAGTCTCTAACCACATGGAACTCAACCTATTCATCCAACTCAAGGAGAAACGTTAGTTCCACAATATGATTATCATTAATTACCACGACATACCATTAACTCATAATGGTTGGGACAAGATACCACAATCTTTCCCTCTTTAGTAATTGATGATAATCACTTCAATTGCGAGTAATTGAATGTAAGTTGGTATGAGTACATAAAAACTACACAAGTCTTATATACTCTTATGAATATATGAATATATATATATATATATATATATATATATATATATATATATATATATATATATATATACTACACAAGTTATATATATTCAAGGATATGTGAGTACACATGAACTACACAAGTTATGTTATACTCACATATAAGTATATATAAACTACACAAGTCTTATATACCCACATGAATATATTAACTACACAAGTTAAATATATTCCAGAATATATGAGCTACACAAGTATCATATACTCATATGAATATATTAATTACGTAAGTTAAATATATTCAAAGGATATGTTTCAAAGTAAAGATCCTTAATATGTGTGGAAAGAGAATATGGATCAATACTAATGAAACCACAAAATATAGAGTGAACTCCCCCTAAATGTGTGCATACACAATTCTGTGTTAAGGACATATGCACATATTCAAGTTAGATTTTTAGTGGAGTTCATCCTATATTTTGGATCCGAGGAATGCAACAATATATATAAATATGAAGTACAATACATACCTTTTGTGTTTTTCACCTTTATATCCAAACGAGACTAAACAATAGGTAATCAATAAAAGTGTTAGTCTCACAAATAGATTTGTCATTATGAATGCATACCTGTTTGGATTTTTTCTTTTATATCCAAGATGAGACTAAACATGGTATAACAATAAGAGTGTTAGTCTCATAAATAGATTTATCATTAATCACCAAAATACTCCATTAACACATAATGGCGGGTCTACATCCTTCACCTACTAATTAAGAGTTGGGGAGGAAGAGGGGGCCATCAATCCGCTGTTCGTCGAGGGAGAAGAGGGGGTGGCGTCTCGACGGCAAAGGTCGACTGTACGAAGGGTCAGAGGAGGTGTCGCGTCAGGGTGAGGGCTTATCCTAGAGTCGTCTTCCATGGCGGGCGCTGGGCGACAGACGACGTTGTGGAAGGGGAGGCGGCGGTGGAGTCTGTGTGACGTTGACGTGCGACTAGAGTGGGCGTTGAGTTATGTGGTCATGTGGTGCAAGGTTGGGTCTAGGAGTCATCACTCATGGGTAACTTTTGTTGTTGTTTTTTTTAATAATACATTTTAAAAATTAGAATCACAAAAAAATGTTCAGTTAATAAAATTACTAAAATGGGTCTCTGTCGTTATTTGAAATGGTGGCAGGAGCCCTATCGCCAGCAAACCCAGGGGGATGCCCCTGTCGCCATTTGGAATGGCAACGGTGATCAAATCACCAGTTGAAATGACGACAAATTTCTATCGCCAATTCAAATGACGATTTGATTTCCGTCATCATTCCAATGGCAACATGAGCTAGTTTTTTTTTATTTTTGTTGGCAAAGAATGCAACTTCAAATTTTACATAACTTGATTAAATTTTTTTTTGTAATACCTTTAAGTATGTGCTAAACCAATTATTTAAAAAAAAGGAAACGAAATATTAAATATAGAACAAATTTGGGAGTTAATGTTAGAAGATGGGATTTCAACGACGACAATAAAAGTAGTGAGACAAGTACAGGTAAATGAAAAGAGCGGGGCATGAAGTTCATTTGGTTGAATAGGCTTTTTATAGAGCTGGCCTGGGATTCCGTTGGCGCAAACCTACCTATCATTTTCGATGCGATCTACGTGTTTGTCTGGTCTACACGATGTGTGGTGTGACGCGATGCTGACTCCTGCACAAAGTTAGTTGTACATACAACAACAACAAATGAGATAAAAAAACTAGACAGAAGCAAAATGTAAGTCATACAAAGATTAATATTTACATGATATGGGTAATACATACAGTTGTGGCCCCTCTTAGTGCGTACTCCATGGGTGGCCTCTGCCCTCGTCTAGTGGACCCGTTGCTGATGCGAGTACATCAAGTGCTCCAACGGCCGAACTACCTTAGAGGGGCGAGGAGCCTCCACAGGTGTGGCGAACCCTGGCAGTGTCGGCGGCTGGGACAGTGGAGGCGCGTTGTTGAGCTGTGAAGCCCCAACGGAGACTTGCCTGGGAGCGTCCTCGGGCTGCGAAGGCGCATCGTCGTCTCGTGGAAACAAGACCTCATTGATGTCGTAGTCTGAGTATTGTATCCCCTCCTGCGCGGCTTGGTGTCCCTCCTCCCAACTGTGATGACGCCTTGTTAAACAGTAAGGCATACTTTTAAATGTAATGCAAATGCAAAATGGAAACACGATGAGGGAGCAGTAACCAACTTGGTCGTTGCATCGGAAGGGATGCCCTCGTGCTGCGGCCCTGTGTACGCATGGAACTGAGGCCCTATTGCAACAAATTGGCGTTAGCTAAAAAACAGTTAGAAATGAACAAACTCAGGGGAGTTGTAGAACTATACCTACGAACTCGATAGGTGTACTGCTGACATGGTGCCATCAGGGGCGGATCCATAACGAAAATGAACATGTGTCCGGTGTCCTTTTTTGGGCTAAGAGGTGTCCAGTGCTGTTTATATATGAGATATATCTATAGAAAACGATTTTGGACTCGGTGTTCTATGCACCCTGGTGGGCCTTCCTGGATCCACTCCTGGGTGCCATAAGGGAATTTTTGGCTCAAATGGTACTTTTTGGCATCGAAATAGTAAAACTAGTCTCCTCCCACACGAAATGATAAAAATGACATCACAAACGTACCAGTAGACGACATGTATCCACTTCCGTCCCGTGGTACATGTGATAATACAAGGAAAGTAAGGTATACAAGAAAATCACAAGATTTTGTGCGTCCTATTTGGAAGGCTACCCAAAGCAGTTATGGAATCCGAGCGACAACATATACCTCCGTTCTCATCAATCTTTCTGCAAAGTTACTCGCGAAGGGCTACCCTCAATTGTCTCATTCTAGATCCCGAAATGATCAGCTAGGCTCGTTTCCAGCCCAGCACAGACTCGACTGAGTAAGCAGAGCCTTAACAGCTTCGATTCCCGGACCATTCGCCCCAACCCAGAAGCCCAGAAGCCCGGTAAGCAAGCCAGCCCACGGCCGTTCACCAGCACGCACCACTCCGCCTCTCGTGATCCCCGCGAGATCATCACACCGGACGACCCGACGCGACGGACCCGTGGTGCCGCGCGCGCCGAACCGCGCGGCCCAAATTCCGAACGCGAGCGCGCGCGGGGGCTCCGCTCGCTTCGCGCACTCACCCCGCCCGCTCCCGTTTTCCGCCTCCATTTTTTTGCTCGGCTCCACCGCGGGCCGCGTCTCGAAACAGAACTCCATCCCTTTCCCTCTCTCCGAACCCCCTCCACCTCTCCGCTCCCGCGGTCGATTTGGGAAAGGCGGCCGTCTCGCGGCGAGGTTTGCGCTCCCAACCCTACTTCTCCCCCGTCTCGCCACCCCACTTGCAGTTTTTGGCTGGGTAGGAAGTGATCTGGAAGGTGAGCCCACCACCCGCGAGTGCGGAGGATCCCGCTAAATTTCCTCCCCGATTCGGCTTCCTTCCCTTCTTTCGGTATGGAGCTGAAACCCCCTGTTGATTCATCCTGATAGCCTTCTTGTTTCGAAGTTTTTAGCGGATCCCTCTCCGTAGATTGTGGTCACGACTCTATTTCCTCCAAAAGTTGCACTTAGAGGACGGAATCCAACCCTATTTTCGCTCTATATCTGACAGGCATTGCTTGGCACGTACGCGGTCTGATTTGCCCCAAATCTTCAATTAGCTCCCCGTACATGACACTGATTTGCCTCCTGTATAGCCCGGATCCAATTGTTTTCACGATTCACAAACCCTAGCACTTCGTTTTGGGTCTAACCATACTTCTGGGGTTTTACTTCTTTATTTTTTTTAAAGACAATCTGAATACGTCGCTTACATTGTCTTTTGTCTGTGAATTGACTCAGCACAGTTGTATTTTTCACGTTTGACGGTGACGATTTTGCTGTTAATTTAGCAAATTGATGAGGATCTGGAAGTTGCAATGTCAGAAAACACTCAGGGTAGTGGCCGGCGTGCCTTTGGAGACTTAACAAATGTCCTTGGCAAGCGGCCAGCCCCGTTGGATTTGGTGAAGAATGCAGGTGGAATCAAGATTGGCAGGGTCGAGAAGGCTGTTGAGCCTAGGAAAGAGTTTGATGAAAACGCAAAGGCCAATGGTGGAGCCTCGGGAAACATGTTTGGACATTTGTTTGATGGTGTTGGCAAAGAGAATCTTGTAAGGCCCTCAATTTTCCGTGGAACTAAGGTTCAGCACATGGCTGCCGAGGCAGCTGGGCTGATATCCAAGGAGGTTGGTGAAATGAGGAATCGTTGTGTGTCGCTGGATTCATCTGGCCTCAATGATAAGGGGGAGTCTTCGCTAGAATCAGAAGGTGGCTGTGAAGAGGAAGATGATGATGACATGGATAGTGAATTGCTGGCATATACCAGAGAGAGTAGTGACAGGGGTAATGATGACGAATGTCTGACTCAAGAGTTGGTTGGATCATCAGGAAATCAGAAGCCACTGTCTTCGTTGGACTTTATAGCAGGTGATGATATGCCATGTTCCAATTTCCAGCATCCTCCACTGGGAATTGGTGGCTTGGAAGAAGCCGGTGTGACAAATTCTTGTGCTTGCTCTTTCTGTCTTAAGGGTATGTTTACATGCATTTCTTCCTTCCAGATGTATTGTTTATGTCATCATGATGCCAGGTGAACATGCACCTTATTTCAATTTTCTTTTCCCAAACAGCTGCTTTTATGTGGACTGATCTCCATTATCAGGATGCAAGAGGCCGGCTTGCTGGTATTTCTCTGGAAAATCAACTATTTTTCTTTTTCTCTATAGCAGTACATGTAGGGTGGTTTCTTGATTTTCTTTCACTACCGATCATTTTACTAATGTTGATTGCATCTCTGCCAAACCTTCCTTTAGCATTAAAGAAGAGCATAAAGTTTGCTAGGTCGCTGGAGGCAAAAAGCCAAGGAAATGAATATGCTGTCAATGCAGGCAGATACAACTCGAAACGAGCTGCAGAGATGGAGTTCGAACTATCCCAACAACAGAGATCACTCTTTCTTCATACTGAAAATGTCCTTGTTCGTGAGTCTGCTCAGCTCGTAAGTTGTTTTATCCACCTTTGATCTTCCTAACACGGTCAAAATTGTTCATTAGTTCATTAATTTTCAAAATGATCTGTGGTGGTTTAACTCTGTTGAGGTGCTCAGTGTTTTGGACTTTTTCATATTGCTAATTATTTGGGGCTAACATAAGAGGCAAATAAGTTTCTCTCCACAAATATCTTTTGTGATCAGCTAAAAACATAAATATTTTATAAGATGGGGTGCTTACTCAATACTTGGAAGGGCCTGTCCGAGTGTCCGGGCATCTTAAGGGTAGCCAGAGCCAGAATTAGTGCTTTTAGTTTTTTTTTGTTATTTACTTGATGGTGTCTGTTACTATTTGTCTTTTCTCCTGCATTCACAAATACATAATTGCTATAATTGTTCCAAGTTGGGCAAGTGATAGGCCATACTACTTTACGTCGTCTTCTATCTTTGTTTCCCAAAGCTCAAAGAGATATGAAATCCGTGGAGCTCTGGGTTGGGTGAAGTTTTGACCTAACAAGCACATGTAAAATACTATGGTTGTTTAGAGATTTCTAATAGCCCATATCTTTTAATCCCAAAGCTCAAAGAGATATGAAATCCGTGGAGCTCTGGGTTGGGTGAAGTTTTGACCTAACAAGCACATGTAAAATACGCAACACATCATCCATACGTTCTTTACTTTCTTGGCATTTGTTAGTAAATGTATTTGAAGAATTGTTGGATCTTTTGAATAAGTGATGTGAGAAGCTAGTCCTAGTCTCTAAAATGGAATTCTGCCAAACAAACAGCTATTTGCACTAATGGTGTTCTTGGGTATACTGTTAAGAGTTTTTATGTTGTTCTAAGAACTAGTTTCTAATTAGCAATTTCTGTTTTAAACTTCTAGTTTTGGTTATTCTAACCCAAATTCTGTGTGTTCGAGTAAATTATGTACACTGCTCGATTATGTAATGCAGCGCCCCTGGTGTCACTGCTAACAGAAACCAAAAAAGCTTTGAAGCAGTAATTGCAAGTCAGATGAAAGCACCGTGTGAGGTTTAACAGAAGTTAATTGATGGCGATTGACTAGTTCAAGCTTTTGTCAACTCTGTTAAGACAAACCCCCCTGAGTTTTGTGATAGTGACAAATATAACTGGATGTAAGTAGTATAGAGAGTTGTTATTTCACTGAAGTCCAGTTTTTTGTTAGTCCTATGCAATGGAGGTTGTGAGACTGAGTGTAAGGCTCTGTTTCTGATTTCAGCTATATTTTGGGAGACATTTGTGGTTTATGGATTAATCAGAGAAAAAAGAGAATGGCGAATGTAGGCTGTGTGCACAAATAGAATCGTGATTCGTGTCTAGTGCTCAGCCATTATTACTCTGAGTTCATTGGCTTGTAGTTGTAGATGCCCTGATCCCTCTTCATTGGGGAACTGTGCAAACATCAATTTGATTGCTACAGGAGCTGATATATCCTTGCAGAATAGTTTGTCTTTCAAAGCAATCACACAAATCTGGAAAAGAACCTCTATACACCACTCTCAAAGTTAGACCGTCAATCCCACTTTGATTTTTCCCATCCTATGTTCCATTGGCAGGAATTCTTGATTTGTTATGTTGCAGTAATGTCTTCATTGATTGCCAGAAATACTTGCAACATCACTTCAATTTTTGGTGACCGTGCTGTTACCTGTTAGAGTAACTTGAGAATTTGAATTCATGGAAAATATATTATGTTGCATTCAATACCTTGCCTGAGACGTGTTTGCACGAACTTTCTGCTTTTCTGAGAATTTTATTGATTCTAGTCTGCGATCATTCGGCATGCTAGGACATGGTGCTTATGTGGGCAACTTTGTTTTACCCCATGTGTTCTAATTTCCACATTGTTCTTTTTGTTTTAAGATGTTCTTTTGGTTTTAAGATCAACTCTCTGCTATGTTTACTACATTTTGTAATGCATGTCAACAACATAACTTCCCTTATTTCATTGGTTAATTGCATTGTCAATTTATGATCGTGTGCTAATATTCTCAAATTCCTTTTATTCAGCATTCAGCTCTTGTGAAGTTGAAGGACTTGAGAGAGAACTGCAAGACAGATCTTGAGATCAGCAATTCTTTGTTGGAAAAATGAGTCCTGCTTGGTTGTGCTACTATACTGTTTGTTGCACTGAGATGTAGTAAGATCAGCTGGATCGGTTTGAATCAAGATGTGAGATTGGTTGTTAATTAGGTAGTTTGGTGGTTATCAATTAGGAAGTTTGTCTGTCGTGATTACTTCTATCTAAAAGCATTGTCCAGCATCTTTGTTGTTCTCTATAAAGATCAGCAGAGGACATATTGATGTAAAAATCTTTATGGGAAGTTGGGATCTGTAAGTTTGTGACAGGAGTCCCTTCAGTTGTACCTGGCTGTGAGCTTGCACCATATGAAAATTGCGTTGTTTCCATGCTTGCCCCGGATGTTGCCACTACTTGAAATTGCATCCTTGTGAGAACTGTCTATTCTTTTTTCCTCTTTTTTTTGGCATGCCTTGCCATTGCCTAGTGCTCATGCGATTTGTGATCCTCGTTTTGGTCAACCCGTCGTGGAAACCTTTACTCAAGGAGGCAATCTTTTTGGATTTGCTCGGCTTCTAGCTTGGAAAGCTAGTTAGGTTATGTATAATGAGTTTGCATTAGCTGTTTATAGTTTCTGTCACATAAGATTTAAGTTAATGTGGATGAAAGAGAATAAAGAGAGAAAAAAAATATGTTATCTATAGCAAGTCGTATCATCAGAATTAAAAAAGAAATGACTTAAGTTTATGAAAACATTAACAAATTGTGTCATCTATAAAGACAAAGATAAGTAAAAAAATAATGTATTGTATGAGTTATTTATAGTGTTGTCTATAAGTAACATAGAGAGTTGCTATAGACAGCAGCTGTCTCTACTATTGTACATACCCTTAAAGATATTATACCGCGGGAACTCAAGAAAAATTGTCCCTAGCCTAAGAACTTCTTGGGATCTGACAGGAATTACAAGACCGTCGCCGGTGCCTTGACTGCTGTCATTATCTTGCAAGTGCTATCAATCATGCTAATGTGACTTCGATTTTTATCAACATCGACTAATAGCGGCCGTGCAGCTGTTCATCTGGGCCATGTCAATGAACGACAGATTCAACAACCATTTTCTGATAGTGGGAGGGAGGCGATTAATTAACTCTGCAACAATTTTTTTTCCCAGGAGAGATTTCCTTGCCAGTTGCGGGGACGGTACAGTAGTAGTTCGACAAGAACATCATTGAACTAACGTATGGTACATCAAAGACTCTTAGAATGATATGCACAGCAAGGCCTGGAACTTATATGGCATCACACAAAATGCAAAAAAGGCGTCCTGATAGTGTTTCTTACGCGTGAAGGCTAAGCAATTCATATCTCCCATTAAATGAGCCGATAAGTGATCGAAACGGCCTAAATGTATGTGCAAGCATATCTTCGTTTTCTGTGAAGTGGCGCATTGAAACCTTGCAACAAACCTGACCATGCCAAATCCATCACAAAGTCGTCAACTTGTACTCTGGCGTTCATGCCAAGTTATCTATGTGAGTGCAAGAATGGCCCAAGTTATCCATCACAAAATCGTAACTTGTACTCTGGCGTTCATGCAAGTTACCTATGTGAGTGCAAGAATGGCCCGAGTTATCCATCACAAAGGGTCTCTACGAGAGAAATTCTGCAAAGCCTTTGACTCGCTTGTAATTTTGGTGTGCTGGCTTGTTTGGAAGGAGAGAAACGCGAGGATTTTCCGTGCAGAGTATAGGACGTCGGTCAAGCTGTTATAGGTGACTAAGGAGGAATTATGGGCATAGAGAGCCGCGGGTTTCTTCAAGGAACAACCAACTATAGACTGATCTAATGTCTGAACTAGGTGCGTTGAGCGGCGAGTTTTATAATTTTGTTTGATTTAGATGTGTTGAGCGGTGAGTTATGCATTGTTGTTTATTTTCTTGTTGGTTATGTACTCTGTTGACAACCTTACTGTCGGAAATTTGTAATACTTTGTTTTCTCCTGCTTCTTAATAAACTTCAATCGGCCTCTCAGGCTGGCCCTGTCGACTTTGACTTGTACTCTGGCGTTCATGCCAATTTATCTATGTGAGTGCAAGAATGGTCCAACCAAATAGGCAAATATTTTGTTTCCTACTCCAATTCATAGTTCTACTCCTAAACGAAGTTTTTCATATACCACTATAAATATATCCATATAGTTCATATGGAAGAGTAAGAGTTTCATTGTGCATGTCTTTTCATATAGTGATATTGTTTTCGTGCGCCCGTGGGTTTTCACGAAAGAGGTTTCCATGTAAAACTTATGTCTTCCATTTCTATTTTTCTATGCATTATTTACAACAAGTGGTATCATAACACATACGACATCCGGTCAATATCGTTACGACGTATTGTCGTGGTCTCGACGACTTGGCAAATCGACGTATTGATTTGTAGTCGTTCATCGAATTCGAAGCGGAGGCCGCACGTTCCTTTGCGTTGAGTCCGAAGCCAAGTCCTTGTCCGAGCCAAAGTAGAAGTGGAGTCACGTAGAGCAATCGGCCTGCCAACCATCTACAAAAACTGTTGCACACACGACCAGAGCAGAGCCTAGAAAGAAAATAACAAAAAGTTGTCCAGGATAAACCCGAGGTGAACTTGTTACTTCGGGACGCCATTTAGCAAATTGACCGCCTTTTCTTCAAGTACACATGAAGTCTACCAAGGATCCTGACAAGCATTGCTATGTTCACACAGTACTGTACCAGCAGATTCATGATTTCTTCCGCATGACGACTTTGAAATATGATCTCCTGCTGCTGGATTAAGACACAAAGTTTTCTCTATGGCAAGTCAAGATACAAACTGTTCTTGCATAGCTTGATTTGGATATCACTTTATTGGGGATATATAGAATGCCCACTGCATGGTCTCTTGAAGCAAAGCAAAGAAAAGATCTTAATGCCTAATCTCATATTCATCTTCATCTATTAAATAATATTATGTAGGAGGTTTTGAAGGAGAAGACCGCCGCCTCATTATGGTTAAAACTGGAGCAGATTTGCATGACTAAAGATCTGACCAGTAAGATGCATTTGAAACAGAAGCTTTATTCGCATAAGATGACAGAAGACGGGTCATTATTGAACCACCTAACAATATTCAAAGAAGTAGTCTCGGATCTCGAGTCTATGGAGGTAAAATATAATGATGCGATTTGGGTCTTATTTTTTTATACTCGCTGCCTAGTTCATACTCTACATTCAAAGATACTGTTCTATATAGCTGAGATAATCTTACAGTTGATAAAGTTTATGAAGTACTGCATGCAAAGGAAAAGATAAAACTCATGGTTCCGACCGAAAGTTCAAATTCACATGCAGAATGTCTGATTGTCCGTGGCAGACAAAAGGAGCAAAAGGAGAGGAGTGCAAATGATGATTCAAGAGGCAGAAGCTCCAGCATAAAATACAAAGACGGATCGAAATCCAAAGACATGTACAAGTTGTGCAAGGATTGCAAGCAAAATGGACACGACATATCTGAGTGCTGGTGGGTAAAGGAAAAGGAGAAAAATGAACAACAATTTCATAAAAGATCAACAAGAGGATGATGCTAAAGCCATCATTGTTACTAAGCAAGATTCTGATAGAGATGTTCTCGTTGCCTTTGTCGGTAATTCTAAAACCGGTGATGAGTGGATTGTTGATACGACCCGCATTTTCCACATGAGTCCAAACCGAGAGTGGTTTGCGAATTACAAAGCTACGCCAAGTGGTTCTGTGTTGATGGGTGATAATTCACCATGCTAGATTGTATGCATTAGTTCTATCGAGATCAAGTTGTTTGATGACACCATTAGAACTTTATCGGATACTCAACACATTTCGGGTTTGAAGATAAATATTATCTCGCTGAGTACTCTTGATGCTAAAAGGTACAAGTATTCAGGTGGAGATGAAGTTATGAAGATCTCCAAAGGCTCTTTTGTTGTGATGAAAGATGATATGAAAGCTGCCAACTTATATCATCTGTAAGGTACTACAATTTTAGGTAATGTTGTTGTTGCCTCAAATAAATTATCTGATTCTGATGATACTAATCTTTGGCATATGCGTCTGGGCATATGAGTGAAATTGGCATGATGAAGTTATGCAAAAGAGAACTCATTGATGGTCAAAGAATCGATAATTTGAAGTTTTGTGAATATTATGTCTTTGGCTAGCAAAATAGGGTGAAGTTCAACACAACAATTCATTCTACAAAAGAAATATTGGATTATGTTCACTCTGATTTGTGGGGAGAATCTCGCGTTATGTCCCTGGGAGGTGCTGACTACATGTTGATCATCATTGATGATTATTCAAGAAGAGTTTGATCATATTTTGTGAAGCACAAATTGGATGTGTTCAAAACATTTAAGGAATGGAAGGTTATGATTGAAAAGCAAACCGACAAACATGCCAAGAAGCTATATACTGATAATGGCTTAGAGTTCTGTTGTGGAGAATTTGAAGCTTTATGCATATCAAAGAGCATTGTGAAAATATTACACTGTCCTAGGCACTCCTCAACAAAATAGTGTGGCTCAACGCATGAACATAACTATTATGGAGAACGTACGTTGCATGTTATCTAACTCCATCTTATCTAGGAGTTATTGGGTTGAAGCCTCGTTCACTGCTTGTTATTTGATCAAGCGGCCACCCAACCTAATAATTGATAAGAAGACTCTAATTGAAGTATGGTCTATTTCTCTAGCAGATTATTCAAATTTAAGAATATTTAGTTATTCTGCTTATGCTCATATGTTAGATTGGACTCTAGAGCCGTAGGTGCATTTTCCTTGGTTATAAGTTTGATGTGAAAGGATATAAATTGTGGAATCCTGACACTAGAAAGGTGGTTGTTAGCAGAAGTGTTACTTTTGATGAATCTGCTATGTTGCATGATAAATCATCTATTTATATTCTCGTTGAGAAGCCATATAAATCAAACGTGCAGGTGGAACATGTTATTGATTCAGGATCTACACCAGAAGCCAAAAAGAAAGATATATGGGATGTTCTTGTTGTCTTTCAACCACCACATCGTTCCATTGCAGCTGATAGACCTAAAAGGAATATTCAAGCTCTCCAAAGATTGATTGCAGAAGCTAATGTTTGTTGCTTATGCTTTAAATGTGACAGGAAAAATTGAAGGTATTGCAGAATCTTCCACTTATTCAGAGACTATCTCTTTGGTGATTCAGAGAGATAGATGTCTGCTATGCATGATGAGATGCAATCTCTTGAGAAGAATAACATTTGAGAGCTGGTCAAGTTCCCAATTGATAAGAAAACTATTAGCTGCAAATGGATCTTTAAAAAGAAAGAAGGCATTTCCAACCGAAGAGGTTAGATACAAGACAAGACTTGTTGTTAAATGATACAACCAAATTCCAAGTATTTGTATTATAGATATTTTTTCTCCAGTTGTGAAGCATAGTTTCATTCGTACTTTACTCAGCATAGTGCCTAGCATGATTATGAGTTTGAATAATTGGATGTGAAAATTGTGTTCTTATATAGGGAATTAGAGAAAGATATTTATATGAAGCAACCAGAAGGTTTTGTCTTTTCGGGGATAGAGAATTATGCTTACAAGTTGAAAAAAATCTCTTTATGGTTTGAAACAATCACCCAAACAGTGGTACAAGATATTTAACTCCTTTATAATCTATTAGGATTTTAAAAGATCTAATTATGATAATTGTGTTTATTTGAAGTCTGTTAATGACTCAGCTATTTATTTACTCCTATATGTTGATGCTATTCTGATTGCTGCAAAGGACAAGACATAATTTTCAAAGTTGAAGGTACAATTGACCAGTGAATTTGAGATGAAGGATCTTGGTGCATCAAAGATGATTCTTGGTACGGAAATTACCAGAGATAGACGTTTTAGAAAATTCTACATAAGTCAGAAAGAGTATATTGATAAAGTTATCCCCTGTTTCAACATTCATAAGGCAAAGCCGGTGAACACTCCGTTAGTTGCACATTTCAAATTTTCTTTAGCGTTATGTTCACAGTCAGATGATGAAGTTGAGTACATAGCTAATCCCGACAAAGAGTATTGGAAAGCGGTTCAATGGATTTCCAAATACTTGCGGGGCACATCTGATGCTTGTTTACAGTCTAGGAAGACTAAAGATGGAATTGTCGGTTATGTGGACTCAGATTTTGCTGAAGATTTGGATAAGAGAAGATCTCTGACTGGTTATGTGTTCACTATTGGAGGATGTGGTGTTAGTTAGAAAGCAAGCCTGCAAACTATTGTTGCCTTGTCCACTACAGAAATCGACTATATGACTATTTTTTAAGCTTGCAAAGAAGACGTTTGGTTAAGATGTTTATTTACCGAGCTTTGTGAAAATACGTCTTGCACTACAATATTATGCGACAGTCAAAACGCTATTTATTTTACAAAAGATTAGATGTTTCACAAGAGAACGAAGCATGTTGTCATCAGATATCATTATATTTGAGGTGTCATTGCTCAAGGTGTCATTAAAATCAACAAGATAAGGTATGATGACAAAGTCAGTTTTTATCGCTAAGTATGACTTAGTTGATATCATTCGGTAGTTCTTTGGACGTTCGGCACACAAGGTGTTCATGTTAATCTGTTCTGAGGAAATCACGTTTTGTTTTGGCTACAAGAGGAATTCATCTCAAGGTGAAAAATGTTGAGCTTAAGTATTATACAAATTGAGCTTGAGTGTGATACGAATTTCGTTTTCTACTCTAACTCGTAGTTCTACTCCTGCACAAAGTCTTTTATAAACCACTATAAATATATCCTTGTAGTCCATAGGGAAGAACAAGAATCCCATTGTAAATATCTCATCATATAGTGATATTGTCTTCGCACGCCTGTGTTTTTTTATTGAAAGGGGTTTTCACGTAAAATTCATGTCACTCGTTCCTATTTTTCTATATAGGATTTATAGCACCCCAAGTGGCGAGTTGTTCACAATTCATTGGAAGAAATGCCCGCAGCTGAAGGCCACAGAATCACAGTTTGTCCATATGAGCTGCACTATGTTGCAATTCAACCGTGATCTTGTCACAAATCATGTTTTTTTTATATAAAAGGGAAAAACCCTGATTTCAACTAATGAAACCATCTATTTGGTGAACACACACGCGCATCGAATGCGGGTGGGCTGAGTGCACGGAGGCAACTCACGCCAACTGAGCTACGCCGAATCAACAAGATTTTTGGGAGCAGTGGGTGGTAAAGGAGAGGTCTGCCTGCCACTTTGCCGTTTCCGCGAGCATTATGTTGAGAGCATAAACTAATGGTTCAAATTAAGACTTCATTAAACTGTCAAGCCCCGCATATGGGGTTTTCGGGGATTTGGTTGCAGACACTGCCCCCATCAATCTCACCAACTTTTGACTCTGGACCAGAATACCACATAATCTACTGTCAACTCACAGCTGAATTTCGGCAACTTTCAGTTTTTAAAAAATCGGCTAAGAGTTTCTTACCTTGTTCCATTTCTTACTCGGTTACTTTCCAATTAGCACATGAAAACATGGTAAGCAACCAAGTTATCTGCAGCCTTTCGGCTTGTAAACTTGTTCTGTTTAGACTAAGATCAAGCACGGTTCCTGTGAAACCGGGAGACAGTTCCAAACATGTCGAGCTCAACACTCCAGCAGAAAAGAGGGCAAAATTAATGCCGCTTTTTTCAAATACCATATACACGAGTAGTACTACAGTCACGAGCAATGATGGATCGAGTCGAGTGCGCGTGCATGGTGACCTGGAGGGCCAGTGTTTTCTGGATGTCTCATATGATTAGCAGCAATACCGACGCATGTGCAGCTAGTTGTACACTGTCCTCATTTTTGGAGTATCTTGTGGATGCACAGTTTCTAGATCCAGGAACCTGCTTAATCCAAAAACAAATGCAAGAAAACAAATGCTGAATTGCTCGAACTATCGAGACTATGGGCCAGACAAATGTTGAGTTCCCTTACCTATCAGTTCACCAAAAAGTTTAATGTGTTATCTCTGAGCACCAGTGATGCAATTGTATTGCTATTCTCTTCTCAACATGGTCATATATAAGAGGGGGGCGGGGGATCCTAATGGTGGTAATGGGAGGAACTGATGGTTGAAGATCCAAGTTTTAGCACATACTGAATCGACACACCATAGTCTGGATCATGCATATAGCTGAATGAATAGGTTGCTCGTCTTTTCTCAACAAGTCAACAGAGCTTGAAACTTTTAGGAAATTTGGATGGCATGTGAAAGTATTAGTTCAGTCAGTGGTAAATTTGGCGATAAAAGTGAAGTGAACTGACCAACAACTCCCATTAATCTCTTACCGTACAAATAGCGAAATGTTACATCATAATAAACTGATCGACGCGGGCTGATGGCCTTTGAAGCTCAATGTGAGACCGCGTCAATCTACCTTTTTTCTTGCACTTAATGATACTTGACTAACGAAAATCAAGATTTCAGGGAGTCCAAACCCCATATCCTGTGGTTTTGCCCCCAAATTACTAGTCAGTCTGAACCTAATCGCCACCTAACTTGATCACAGCCTCGTTGATCTTTCTTTCGGACTGCAGACTGATCATAAATGGCATGATAGCTCTGCAGCCCCTTTGTGGCCTAAGCTTATACTAATCTCCTCGCCGACACTCGAATAACCTTGCAAAACTGATTTCAGAAAGTACACCCACGGAGGATCCGGACCACAATGCTGACCTTTTTGTGATATGGGATCATAACTACCTAGCATATTTTTTTGAACAGAAAGGAAGAACTCCATAGGTGACTGAGACTCTGTAGATCGTCATAGTGATATGTAGGAAGCTTTTACCGCTCAATTTTCACAATGAAACCGGCAGCCAAGATCAATGCGATTCTTGTCTGTGTCACTTGTTTCGTTCTGGACCTTTGATCAAAAGTCCATTTGTCAGACATGCATACTCCAACATTACCGCCATCGCCATCCTGGACGTCTAGCCATCGGTAAAGATCTTGATCTCAACTTGTATCCCAAAACAGGTCCTCCTGGTTTGGGCTTTGAAACTCTGAACACACAAGATATATTAGTACGTACGTGTTAATAGCGACGTCCCCTGCTCTGGCTCGCTCTGTTGATCTTTCCTCGTCCTTTCCGTCTGTTTCCACAGATCATGGCTGATATATCTTACTTTGCAACTTCCTGTTTGCCGGTGCTAGGTGCCATATTGATCCACATATGACATATCTGTGTTGACCTGTCGGGCACTCAGAGCAGGTGATGAACCAGCGCATGAATGTACCAGGAAGCTCACTGAACATATCACATCAAGCACTGTTGCCATTTGCAGTGATGTACTGTGCTGCCATGCCTTATGCATGCAATGGACCACGAGCTAGCTAGGCTCGTAAGTCATCAGTCATGATTCACGCACAACAGTGGCAATAATATCTCTCTGGGTAAAGAACACTACGTACAAGCCTTGCATTGCGTACATATCAGTTCCTCTCCAGCTGCAAGGCAGACTATAACTTGCTATATACTCTGATTTTCGTGGCATTGCATACATATTTGGTCAATCTTTTTTCAGGTTGTAGCCCACACCTGCTCTGGGTAGAAGAAGAACGAGTAAATGATTTGAATCAAAAAAATTTTGTATAGGCTGCGCCAAGCCAAGTGCTAGTCGTTGCTATCCTGAGTCAACTGGTCAAGTCCATCAAACTCATCTATCTCACTCTGATTATGTTCTCTCCTCCCACCAGGCATCGAGTCTCACTCCAATCTCTAACCAATTGTTCAATCCTCATCATGATGAACCTTATGACTAGCACCGCGGTCGGCGTGCAGGTGTGGGCTTGAACGTGCTGGGCGGCTTGCGTAGGCATGTGGTGCAGCGACAACCGGGCAGCGCTGCGTGGTACAAGCATGTGTACAGCGTGGCAGCCAACAGGGTAGGTAGGCAACACGCGACCAGGTAGGTAGGTGGCAACGTAGGTAAGTGAAAGCGTTCCATTAATATCCCTAAATTTTAGTCCTAAGTTCACCACTGCGGACACATATATAGATGTCGGGGTCGATCTGGTCCGCTCGCCTCGGATCAGACGGCTCTGGAGCGTTGAATGTTAAGCCGGTCTATCTATTCCTAACCGCGCGTCACCATGTGGCAGGCTTTTTTTTTTCCTTTGACCAGCTGACACTTGCCCAGTCCTCGCCGAGGCGTCACATATTTGAAACTCACCACCAAGTAAAAGTAGACGTAGAAGTAGAAATGCTGGCTTAATTTGAGCTTCCTGCACGGCGAGATCGGCTGTTGCGTTACGTCAGGCGCGGCTCCGGTCCAATGCCTTGAAACTATGGCGGGAATCGCACGGCCGCCGCCGCCACCACCGCGCGCGCCAACGCCACGCCAAGGGCAAGGGGCAAGCGTCTCCGGCCGGTCTCTCATTCTTTTCTCAGGCATTGGTGCTGCCGAACCCACGAGACAACCGGGCAAGCATAATCTCCTGTAAAATTACACCTTTGCCCACCCCCTTCCTTGCAGCCTCCGTGAAGACAAATAAGCCCCCCATCGAAATGTCTTGCAAGCGTTCCGCTACTAGTGCGCGGCAACCACGATGCGTCGTGGAGTGACAACTTTTTGTAGATCTGGATCAAACGATCCTTGGTGGGATCATTCTTTGTTTGTATGGCTCGTTTGTTCCATTCCGCGGCTTGCTCACGGACGGTAATGGCTGGGTTTTTAATTAGCTTGTCGTTTAAGAAAAGGGAGATTCTCCATCATGCATGGTGAGGTTGTTTCTAGAGAATACAGCGTGTTGTTTATCATCACAACTACAATTGCATTAACATGGTATCGAGTATCAACAGTTGTTCAGTGAGTACACTCATACTTCTTCCCACAAGGTAGAAAATGCTACTAACTAGCATGTAACTCTGTATTAAGCCAAGATTCAGCTGAGGCCGGGCGCAGCCTCAAGATTCACCAGTTCTTCAAGATCTAAGCAATTCTCTTGGAGAGATAGTAAAGCATCGCATGCCAGTTTGGAAGCTCAACTGCGTGTACGTTTTGATGGATGGCAAAGGCAAGAAATGGGTAGTATTGTCATTACACATGAACAGTGACCTCCACTAGCTCCCAGTAGCCAGCCCATACTCCCATGTATCGCGCCCCTCGCTTACTATATACCCCGTGCTAGCTCGCACACCCTTGCCAGGCGCAGTGACACGCACACCGAGACCGAGAGCCATGGGACGCCGCACACACCTGCCCCTCCACGCCGCTGTCCACGATGCAGCAGCGGCCGCAGCGCTGCTCCTGCTGGTGGCAGCGTCACATGTCGCCGTCGCGTCCGGCCCGCCCTTCTCGTGCGGCGCGCCGTCCAACGCGGCGTTCTGCAACACGAAGCTGCCCATGGACCAGAGGGTGGACGACCTCGTCTCCAAGCTGACGCTGGAGGAGAAGATCTCGCAGCTCGGGGACCAGTCGCCGGCCATCGACCGGCTCGGCGTGCCGGCGTACAAGTGGTGGTCCGAGGCGCTGCACGGCGTGTCCAACGCCGGCCGCGGCATCCACCTCGACGGCCCGCTCCGCGCGGCCACCAGCTTCCCGCAGGTCATCCTCACCGCCGCGTCATTCAACCCGCACCTCTGGTACCGTATTGGCCAGGTACGCACACGCATGCACGACCTACTGTTTGTTTCCGAGTCTTTCGAGTTGGTGTGAGTGAACAGCTGCTTACGATTAATACATAGTCAGTGATTAGTTAGTACCTAGAGGGGCTTAAGTGTAATTATGTTCCACAATGCGTAGTCTTCATGAAGGAAAAGAATATTTCGCAGGTTGCTGAAAATTGAGATAGTTACTAGTAATAGAGGGTAAGGTTAGAATTGAATACCAAGAGGAGGGGTTTTCTGTAAGAACTGCGAGCTCGGTCTGTTCTTGCGCCTAATTTCACCCACCGTGTAGCTCAACTTTTGAACACCTACCTGCTCGTACGAACGTGGTAGGTGCATGCAGCCTTTATAGTTTTGTCAAAAGCGTGCAAGGTGATTCAGTTCAGTATAACTTTTTGGACTGAAAATTTGACAGCATGGCTGAAGTAATCACTGAACTCCAGGTAATCACTCAAAAGAACATGGCTGAAGAGAGAGAATAGTAAGCAGGGACACTAGAATTAGTCGCTGCAAAATGTGGCAAAATCTATGTAGCCATCTTGCTTCGTGAACTGATGGTGTATTGGTGTGTGCCATACAATGGGCAGGTGATCGGCACAGAGGCAAGGGCCGTGTACAACAACGGGCAGGCCGAAGGGCTCACCTTCTGGGCGCCAAACATCAACGTCTTCAGAGACCCCAGGTGGGGCAGGGGCCAGGAGACCCCCGGCGAGGACCCCACGCTCACGGGCAAGTACGCCGCCGTCTTCGTCAGGGGCGTGCAGGGCTACGGCCTCGCCGGCGCCGTCAACTCCACGGACCTCGAGGCCTCCGCGTGCTGCAAGCACTTCACCGCCTACGACCTCGAGAACTGGAAGGGCGTCACCCGGTTCGCCTTCGATGCAAAGGTAAGGCTCCAAGAAACGCCGGTGAGACGGCTTCATTCGTTGCTTGGTTCAAGAATGGTTTTCAGTAGATTTCTTTCTTGTTTGGTAATTGGTCCGAGATTCTGAATTTTGCAAATTTGTTCAGGTGACTGCACAGGATTTGGAGGACACTTACAACCCTCCCTTCAGAAGCTGTGTCGAAGATGGCGGGGCCAGCGGCATCATGTGCTCCTACAACCGCGTCAATGGTGTGCCAACCTGTGCTGATTACAACCTCCTCTCCAAAACTGCAAGGGGAGATTGGAGATTTTACGGGTAAGTCAGGATTCAGGAAGGTTAAGTAGAAAGTGTCATGAGGGAGACATATATCTACCAATGGGAATTTTCAAAGCATATAATTGAGCTGTCGAAACATTCTGAAATGAAATTATTCTTTTTCCTTGGCCTATATCGGTATATCCCAATTTTGTTGAAACTAGCTGTAACTAGAGAAAGACTGGTCTAGTGACTAATACTTCCAAGTTTTATCTGTTGACCAGATATATCACTTCAGACTGTGACGCTGTGGCCATCATCCATGATGTTCAAGGATATGCCAAAACAGCAGAAGATGCAGTTGCAGATGTCCTCAAGGCCGGTATGAGTTTACAACTAGTAGTTATCCACAATACATGCTGTACTACTACTTGATTTCATACTGTTTCTCAAAGAGATTAATTCCATATGTATTTTATCTTGTGGTTATGACATATCAAGTATTACCCTCACATGGAACTCTTGGGCAGTTCGGACATCATAACCAAAAACTAAAAGCATGATTCTTGGACAAGATACTAAGGCAAAGATATAGAGGTTAGGTTAGGTTAGGTCACTGAACTGTAACCAAAAGTTGATTTGGCTCACACTACTCATACAGCTTTCCGTTTTGCTGATTTGGGCACTTGAATCCAGTAGAAATAATTCATGGCATGACACTGAACATCATGATATCATCAAAAATCCAGCTGTCCTATAAAAAAGAAAACCACCACCTCAGCATGCAATTACTTAGGCTAGTGTTAGATGGCAGAAGGCTTCAAAACTCCAAATCAGCGATGGCAGTGAAATAAGGTCCAAATCAACAAAACCAATAATGCAGCAAGGCAAACTGTTTCCAACAAAGACCTATATACTCTGACTCTCTGAGAAACACTAAATATCATGTTAAGAGTTGCATAATTGTGTTGCTTACCTTTTGTAACCTGAAAAACTTTCAGGAATGGATGTGAATTGTGGCAGCTATGTGCAGCAGCATGCTGCCTCTGCAATCCAGCAAGGGAAGATCACAGAACAAGACATCAACAGAGCCCTCCACAACCTCTTCGCAGTCAGAATGAGGCTGGGGCTCTTCAATGGCAACCCAAAATACAACCGGTACGGCAACATCGGGCCAGACCAGGTGTGCACACAGGAGCACCAAAATCTTGCTCTGGAAGCCGCGCAAGATGGCATTGTCTTACTGAAGAACGATGCCAACGCTCTCCCCCTGTCCAAATCAAAAGTCTCATCCATTGCTGTTATTGGACACAATGCAAATGATGCCACAAGGCTACTTGGAAACTACTTCGGCCCTCCTTGCATATCTGTCACCCCCCTTCAAGTGCTGCAAGGCTATGTAAAGGACACAAGGTTTGTTGCTGGGTGCAACTCAGCCGCTTGCAATGTGTCGTCGATTGGTCAAGCAGTCCAATTGGTTAGTTCAGTGGACTATGTTGTCTTGTTCATGGGATTAGATCAAGATCAGGAGAGGGAAGAGGTTGATAGGCTGGAGTTGGGGCTCCCAGGAATGCAGGAGAACCTCATCAACAGCGTCGCAAATGCAGCAAAGAAGCCAGTGATCTTGGTGCTGCTTTGTGGTGGTCCAGTGGATGTGACCTTTGCAAAGTATAATCCCAAGATTGGGGCCATCCTGTGGGCTGGTTACCCAGGTGAAGCTGGGGGGATTGCAATTGCTCAAGTCCTCTTTGGAGAGCACAACCCTGGTGAGATTCCTTTCACTTGCCCATTCTCTCATTAGGCATTAGCTGTTCTATTTATATTTGAGAATAGTGCAGATAATAACCGAACCATCATTTCAGAAGCAAGAAACCAATTTGACTAGAAACGATACAGTTTCAATTTTTGCAAGGTACATATGATGGAACATTGGACCTCAATTACTGAACTGTTTCATATGGTCTATCTTCATCAGGTGGAAGGCTGCCAGTGACCTGGTACCCAAAAGAGTACACAAGTGTGCCCATGACGGATATGCGGATGCGTGCCGACCCATCCACAGGCTATCCTGGACGCACATACCGGTTCTACCGAGGCAAGACTGTCTACAAGTTTGGCTACGGCCTCAGCTACTCAAAGTACTCTCATCAATTCGTTGCAAAGGGCACAAAGCCACCCCCCATGACCAAGATCGATGCTCTGAAGGCAGTGGAGACGAGAGCAGGCACTGTGAGCTATGACGTAGAAGAGATCGGCTCCGAGACATGCGACAAGCTCAAGTTCCCAGCGCTCGTCAGGGTGCAGAACCATGGCCCCATGGATGGCAAGCACCCAGTCCTGCTCTTCCTGCGCTGGCCGAACGCGACAGACGGCAGGCCGGCGAACCAGCTGATCGGCTTCCAGAGCCTGCACCTGAAGGCGATGCAGACGGCTCATGTGGAGTTTGAGGTGAGCCCCTGCAAGCACTTCACCAGAGCAACGGAGGATGGCAAGAAGGTGATTGATCAAGGGTCGCACTTCATGATGGTTGGGGAGGATGAGTTCGAGATTAGCTTCATGGCTTGAGTTGGGTTGGAATTGTAACATTGGGGTTGGCCCCAGTGAAGTCATTCTCAGCCAATGCATTTCATTTGCATGTTTGCTTAGGAAATCTGCTGCTTCAGGGGACGAGGTTTTCAGTTATCCATCAAGTGTTAATCACCTAGCCTCGTTTCCTAAGAATTCCTGTCTAACTTATTTGAACGAGAAAAGGGTAATTTAAAGCAAGATTGCGACTGTTAACGTAAGACGTGTAAAAGTTTGGAGATGATTTGCCATAATGAACTCAGATGAGTTCTATTTAATTTATACTCAAACATGTACATGAGAGTCAGTCGGTTACAACATGGACAACTGAATTTGCTATCTCCTGATTTTGTACAGTGCGACAAATATGAGCTACAGTCAATGCTATCTCTAACTAACAGAACTTCATAGATCCAGGTTAACAACATATGCTATATCAGGTCTAGTAAAAATGAGATATTGCAAAGCCTCAACTGTGCTTCTGTTTTGGAAAATGCCATCTTCTGATAACCTGATTCCTGATTGAGAAAGCTTCTCAGCTGCTGCCATAGGAGTATTTGCTGGTTTACAATTATGCAAATTAACCTTGTGTAACAAATCAATTGCATATTTCTTTTGTGAAAGTATCATATGATCTGCTTCTGTAATCACTTCAACTCCCAGAAAATAAATCTACTCACCTAAATCTTTAATAGCAAAGTCTTTTGTCAGATTTTTGATGAGTTTTTCTGTGGCTGCAACTGAAGAGCTAGCAATTATAATATCATCCACATATATTAGCATATAGACAATAATAGCTCCTTTGTCAAAGATGAAGAGAGATGTGTCAACTTTGGAAGATGCAAAACCCAGTTTCTGCAATTTTTCACTCATCTCGAAAACTAGGCTCTAGGTGCATGTTTCAGGCCATAAAGGGCTTTGTCCAATTTACACAAGTAATCTAGACACTTGTGATCCTCATATCTGGAGCTTGTCTCACGTATACTTCTTGTAACCAGCCATGCAAGAAGGCATTATGTACATCAATCTGTTTTAGCCGCCATCTCTAGAGAGAGCCAAAGACAAGATCAAATGTATTGACGTGGGTTTGACAACAGGGCTAAACGTATCTTCATAATCTATGCCATATTACTATTTGAAACCTTTAGCAACTAGACGTGCTTTGTATCTGTCAATAGTACCATCAGATTTCTGCTTAAGTTTAAAAACCAACTTACAGTCAATAATGTTCTTGCCCTTCTGTGGTGGTACTAAGTGCCTTGTCTTGTTCTTCATCAAAGCTAAGTATTCATCATCCATTGCCTCTTTCTACTTCGGTTGCTCAAACCCTTCTTTTCAGCATAAACAACATGAAAAGCTTTACGGTCCTTGAGTGGATAGTGCACTGTGTCATCAGTGAATTGCCTTGGAACGACTATTATTTCGAAGCCGAGTTTGCTGCTGTCACTCCCCCTCGCTTGGTGCTATTTCTAAAATAGTTTGCAAACTATTCGAAATAGACTGAGAAAGCACAGAATCTGCAGGAAGCTCATTAGGCACATAAATACAAGTATTGTCATCTCTATATCGATCAAGAACTACTATATTGTCATGTGCCGCCGAAGATGCATTCTAAGATAGAAGAAGCGAAGGTAAAAGAGTTGTTTGACAAGGACTGGAATTTTCAGGTTGAGAATTGGGTGTGTTGGCAAAAGGGAATAAGTTTTGAACAAAAACCACATCACGTGATATATACACATGACCAATGGAACGATGAAGGCACTTGTATCCCTTATGCATTGGACTGTACCCCAAAAAATACGCATTGTTGTGAACGAAAATTCAGTTTGCGTGCGTTATATGGTCTCAAATTAGGCCAACAAGCACACCCAAACGTTTTCAACATGGAATAATTGGGAGATATACTAAGAAGACGTTGGATAGGAGTTGAGTTAATGATGACTCGACTTGGCATTTTGTTTATAAGATAAACCGCAGTGAGGAATGCCTCATCCCAGAACCTGATAGGAATGGAAAAGTGAGCAAGAAGTGCTAACCTAGTTTCAACAACATATCTATGTTTTCTTTCAGCTACTTCATTCTGTTGATGAGTATGAGGACAAGACACACGATGGGATGTACCTACAGATGTGAAGTATTTATGTAATTTTTTATATTCTCCTCCCCAATAAAATTGGATAGTAAGAATTTTCATCCCAAGCAAATGTTCAACATGTTTTTGAAACTAAACAAAAGCTTGTTCCACATCAGATTTATGTTTCAACAGATAAATCCAAGAGAACTTGCTATAGTCATCTAGGAAGCTCACATAGTATTTTAGTATTTATTTCCTCCACAAATGTGAAGGTTGGACCCCATACATCTGAATGCACAAGCTTTAAAGGAAAAGATGAAACATGAATAGATGAGTTGTATGGTAGTTGATGTATCTTTGCTTGCTGACAAGCATCACAAAAGCATCACAAACACCACTGCTTTTATCTTATGTACAACTCAATTTATTGGATTGAACTAGTGCCTGGACTATAGAAGGGACTAGATGACCAAGTCTTCGATGCCATTGTTCAGAGGAGACATTTGAAGCAGCAAAGGGTTGATGTGGTGCTTGGACTGAAGCTATGGGATATAGGCCACCTTTACATTGGCCTTGTAGAAGCTTGGTCTTCGTGACCCGATCATGAAAGCATCTAGACCCCTAAAAAGTGTTTTGGTATTTAATGAAAATATGTTTTATGGGACTAATATGATTATTGAGTGTTTAAAAAAGGTTTAGTCCCAGTGATGAACACAACTACAAGGAAATACATGCTTGAGGACAACATGAAGATCAATATGGTTCAAAAATAAGGTACAAGTAGTTTAGGATCTTTTTCTGTTTACCGGTCTCAGGAGAATTGGATGGGAGACCGGATTATAAGTCAGATGCCGTACTATTAAGAGGAATCACATCTACTAACTTGATAACATGTTCCTGAGCACAATGGATCAATCTAGGATCATGCATACTTTTGGAAGTTGTGTTGAAAAAAAATCTCTGGTGTTTCTCAAGTGGAATGGTAGTACCAAAATACTTGGCGGAACTACCGCTCAACGATAGTACCGCAGGGTACTTGGCGGAACTACCGCTCAATGGTAGTACCACAGCTCCTTTGAAGGAACTACGGTAAAACCTTTGAGGGTGTTCGAGAAGTGTTCCAAGTTATGGTGTCAAAACCCCTGTTCCGTAAAAGTTAAAATGCTCCTTGGGTTTCACTTGGACATTATCTTTTAGAGCTGTTATGTTTAATTTTACACGCGGTAATACCGATGTTCAAATTACGGAACTACCGCTTGGCGGTAGCACCGATCTTTGTGCGGTACGTTTTTTTTCCAAAACACTTGTTATTTGGAATCTGTTTGCTCTCTCAAGGAACGGTAGTACCACAGTGCTTTCAGCGGAACTACCTTAACTCCGGTACATCCGAAATAAGTGGCGGTACGTTTTTTACAGAACGTATGTTTTTCGGAGTTGATTTGATCTTTTGTGGAACGGTAGTACCGGAGTGCAACTCGCGGAACTAGCACATTCCTGGTTCTTCCAATGGTTAAGTAGCGGTACGTTATTTCCAGTACTGATATTTTTGGAACTCAAGAATAACGGAAGTACCTGCTCTTAATCGGAATCTTCGCTAAAACGGAACTACCACATGATAGTTGGCGGTAGTACCGCGTCGAATTTCAAACGGCTTTGTCAGAACATTTAATGCTTGTCTGCGCTAGCCGTTATAGGCCGTTTTGGGATAGTGCGGTAATACTGACCATTCAATGGTGGTACTACCGTTTGTGTCGTTTTTTTCTGTAATCTGGTCCAAACGGTCGTATTGGTTGTGGGGCGCTATAAATACCCCTCCACCTGCTCTTGGACAGAACTAGTACTTACACATTTACATTCTTGAGCTAAGAGCATTCACTCCACACCTCATTTACACTTGTGTATTCATTGTGAGGTTGTTGAGCAAAACTTCAAGTGCATTCATTCTAGTTCGATCCATTGCACTTGAGTGCTGTCAAGCAAAGATTGTGATTTATTACTCTTAGTGCTGTTAGCACCTTAGACGGTTTGGCGGGAGTTTGCACGTGGTCTCTTCAAGAAGATTGTGAAGAGACTCGGTGCCAATTGTGAGTGGTTCGGTGTTCACCATCTCCGGAGTGGAGAAAGAACAACCACTAGTGAAATCGAGGGAAAGCTTAATTCGTGGAGCCGGCTTGATTGGTTCAAGCTTCCTCAACGTGGACTAGTGAAGACTTAAGTCTTCGATACCACGGGAAAAACTTCATTATCCTCACTGTGGTTATCTCCTGTCTTTACTTTTCGCATTTACAATTTTAGCTTTTCTACTGTGATTTATTTGTTTAGCTAGAATTGTATCTTGTATTGTCTTTGCTTCACTGTCCTGAGTAGCTGTGTAGTTCTATCTTCTTGTTTCTAGACTGCTCTGTTAAGAACTGTGTTGCTGAAAATTTATTTGATCGATTAAATTTAGAAACCTCCTATTCAACCCCCCTCTAGTCGGTTATCCTTGATCCTACAGATCGTTAACACATAAATAATTTGGATGAAATTCAAAGAAAGCATCAATGTCAAGGGCAAATTTTTGGACATATAGAAGATGTTTGTGGATATGAGGAACATGGAGAATATTTCTAAGATGCAATGGGCGACAATGACTGTGAATAGTAGAATGACCAATATGTGAGATAGACAAACCTTGTCCATTTGCAACTTGAACTTGATCTCCTCCCTTGTAATGATCACAAACAGTCAATCTATCAAGGCCGCTTGTGAGGTGATCAGTCGCCCCTGTATCGGCATACCAGTGTGTATCAATCTGATAATTGCCCGTTGTCACTGATGCTCCAATTCGTTGATATTCTGATGATTGATAAGAATGAGCAAAGCGATACCAGCAGCAGAGAGCATCATGCCCGTTCTTTCCGCGTACCTGACATGTCATACGAAGAGAGTTATTGTTGTTGTTGAATCCTCCTCCTCGTCATGCTGGATCTCAGCCACCTCCTCCATTGTTGCAGCCGTGACATCTGCCGCACCAATTCTTCTGGCCATTGTTGTTCTTAACAACGTTGTTGGCTGACGAGGCAATCTGAACCTCCATGGTATGTTGTTCCTCACGTAGCTCATAGTTAAGGAGATGTGCGTATAGATCAATTAAGGAAACCGAATCTATGCAGGTTGTCATGGATGTGACGAATGAATCATATTCTTTGCCAAGACCAGCAAGAATATTTGAAGCAATTTCTTCTTCTTGAAGAGGATGGCCTATGGAAGCCATCGTGTCTACTAGCGTCTTCATCTTCTGGAAGTAGTCTGATGTCGACAACTCCTTTTTCTTTAGATTCGCTAGTTGGAACCTGATCTGTATGAGACGGGCGCGCGAACGTGAAGCAAACATATGCTCTAACGCTGCCCATACCTTTGCTGACGTTGTGCGGAAGCAAACATGGCTGAGAATCTCTTTTGTCAGGGAGGAGAGTAGTGCATTCAACATGAATTGATCCTACTGGAACCATACGGTGTAGGTAGGATTTGGGACTTGGCGTGCTCCACCCTCTGTTCCTTGCGAGGCAAACGGCGCTAGTGTTTGAACCGTTCCATCGTCATAGCAGAGAAGGTTCTGGCTACGAAGATAGGGAAGGAGATGCGCCCTCCATAGTAGGAAGTTGTCCCTGGTCAGCTTCACAGACACGAAGTGGTTGAAAGACGGCGTTGCCACGATTCATGTAGTTGTCTGTGATCCAGCCGTGACCGAGATCATTGTAGAAGAGGAAGAGGAAGAAGTCATCGTGGCTGGATTTGGAGATCAGATCAAAGGCTCTAATACCATGTAAAAGTTTGGAGATGATTTGCCGTAATGAACTCAGATGAGTTCTATTCAATTTATACTAACATGTACATGAGATTCAGTCGGTTACAACAGGGACAACTTAATTTGCTATCGCCTGATTTTGTACAGTACGACAAATACGAGCTACAGTCAACGCTATCTCTAACTAACAGAACTTCAGAGATTTAGGTTAGCGATATAATCTGATCTGTAACTTCAGTGTCTTTGCGCATTGATCTGTCTTGTTTAACAAGATGTTCCTCAATTTCCCCTTGATAATAAAAAAGCGTCTGCTTCTGCTACGCGTTTTCAATCAAAAGTTCAGAACGAACAAGCAAAAAGCCCAAGAACAATTGCTACGATATACTAGTATGGAGCAGAGGAAACGAACTAATCATCTACAACAGATGCAAAGGTGTACCTTTGTTTCGGGATCGAACCTATCGAAGAATGAAACGCGACAGACGTCGGACTTACCAGAACGGGTAGGAACATCATCATTTTTTTTCTCTCTTTTGCTCCTTCATTAGATTTGACGGCTGCAAAGTCGAGGCGTGCAAGCCAAACCGCTCACCAACCCGATTCCGTGCAAGGTGTTGCCGCCGCGAGGTAACTCCCGATGCGGGGGGCGTCGGCTAAGCGAACCAACGCGCCGGGCAGGTAGGTCGCGGGGCGGCGGAGGCCGCGGAGCACGACGGCGAGCCGTGTGCGATTACGATTGGCAAGGAGGGTCAGCGCCGCGGGCCCCGGCAGCGCCCATGAGCGTTTTGTGGGCCGAAGTCAGAAAAAAAAAAAGCGTGGCATTTTCTTGGACCGCACCGACGCGCTCGAGTAGGGTCTGTGGACGGATCGACCGGGCGGACCCACTTTTAACCGGACGGCCACAGAAAGGTTCCTTTCCTAATTAATAATCCACTAGCAGTCCACTACGTTAATCTCGAAACAAAACTGTACTGTTCAACTATGTTTTTTTTTTTCTAGTGCAATAGCTATATAGGCAAACGTGAGTCGTAGCCCCGGAATAACATATTTGCGCGACCGCTAGTTCGTGATGCATCACCATCGACTCAAAATCCAAGTGGATGTGTCGGATTTTTTTAGAAATAGAAGTACAATTCTTGGTCTATGCATCAATTAAGAATGCACATAGTCATAATAGACACTTACATTCGCCTCGAAGAGGATTTAAACCAGGATGGTGGAAGTGTATATTTATATTTTCCCACCAACTGAGTTAGGCTCAGTTCCTGGATGTGTCGGAATATTTGATGTCCTTTTCTTTTAAAAAAATGGAGATTGTTGCATGAGCGCCGTGATAAATCAAGAATGTTAAGTAATTTTGTAAAAATGCTGTAGTAAATAGAGTAGCATTTTGAATCAACTACCATACCACACCAGGCCTGCCAACCAGGTCTTAGCCTGGGCCAAGGCTTTGGTGAAGAAGAAGAGATGAGACGAGATCTCCTCCTCCAGTTCGTCCTCGGCGGCCGTCCCCAAACCATTCGTCCTCTACGCCAGCCTACCCGTCAAGCTCCGCCTCGACCAGCAGCCCACCAAGTATTCTTCGTCGTCGCCACCGCCCGTCGCCGACTTCCTCGTCCCCTACGCCCAGAGTCACGCGCCTCCTGATTCTGGAGAACGTGGACTAGCAGCAAGGAAAGGATAAGAACATGAACAGAAACTAGCAAGACAGTGAGACAAAACAAACAAATAATCGATGGGAAAATCTCCAATCTATCTAAGGTGAAAAGAGGGGTGAACTGACCGGCGAGGATGGAGGAGGGGCAGGGCACGGGGAGGAGGCAGATCCAAATAACGGCAGGGAAAGCGGTGACAAGCGATGGAGGCGGACGCTGTTGCGGGCGCCGGCGAGAGGGTTTTTCGCTGAGTCGCGCGACTCGCGAACCCAAGCAGATCCGGTTACCTTCTCGAAGACTCGATCGAGCAGCGCACGATATCAAATTATTAATCCATCTCTTTTTTTAAAAGTCCACGCTGGACGCCACTCACAATCTCACATACATCACACATACGTCTTATATACATACATGTAGGTGTATTTTTAAGATACATCTAAAATAATAAAGTAGAGACTGAACTTTTCGGAACACGAGCACAACCGATGTAACAACTGAACACACGTGTATATATATGTGTACTATTTAAACCATGTGAGGTCTAAAGCCCGGTCCAATCCAGTGTCCAAATCTGGATCCAAATTTATCTAATCTATTTGCAATGTTGGGCTACCTTGGTCCAAAAGCCTGAACGGGCCGAAGCCCATTAGCAGCCCTAGCCTGTTTCTACTGGTCAGACGGCAGCGGGTAGACCGTAGACGCACCTCTTGTACTCACCTGAACCATCATTTTTTTTCGTGCTAACTACGCTAAAATCCTCCCAAATCCAACCACGTGATTCGGACAACTTGACTCATGCGCCCAGAGCCTAGCGATTAACAATTTCGCGACAGCTAGTACCATGCATGTGCCTACTGTGGCCCTAGCCCAACTAACCAAACTAGTACCTTCTACGAAAAGTAGCTTTCAGTTTAGGTTGGTTGACCGGAGTTTTTAAATTGAGAAATATCTTAAATGTTATTGAGGCAAATGACGATAATTAATGATAATTAATTACAATTAACAAAAATTAACCACAATTAAGGATAATTAACCGCAATTAACTATGTGACTGTTTGGACAGCTTCGACTTCGTCTTTTTTATAGGAAAAGTTGGAAGCCATCCCAAACGAACGATTTTTAGTAGTCGTTTTTTAAAAAGTCAAAAGCCGTTATCAACGTGGGAAAAGCCAAAAACAGGAAACTGCCATGGGGTAGCTTTCCACAGCTTCAACGGGTTGATTTTAGGACTTTGCCACTGAAGTTGGGATGGAATTACTCACCAATGACATCGTATATAAACTTCAAATAGTTAGAGATAACATTGTCTTTAACATATGCTACATCATCTTTAGAGACAAACATCTCCAATAAAGTCTTTAGCACACTCTCCAATATTTATATTTTATAAAAAAAATTTGAAACGGATCTACATGTCAACTAGAGTAGATTAATATATCATGTCTTGTTTCACGAGCACGGCAGTCTCTTCAACAAGAGACGACATGTGCTCTCTCTCTTTCACGTAGAATTTTATTGACGTAATATAGTTAAAAGACGACAATAAATACACTATTAGAGATACCCTAAGTTAACCCCTGTCCGACAAGCTGGGAAGATTACAAGGTTCTCTTAAAACAGTGTCAATATTGCTACGGTTCTCTTAATGCCGGAAGCGATATTCCTACGGCTCTCTCGTGATCGAGAGCGAAAGTTGTCCATTATCCTACAAACAAGAAATAAATGAACAATAAAAAGATTCTCCATAAAACAGATCGCGCATTTCCATCGCAAGCAAAATCCGAACCCATTTCATGATCGCAAGTTCGCAACACCCAAGAAAACTCCGTCAGAAACACAGCTCAGCTCTTCGCGACAATCTCAATCCCACCAATAATAATCTTCCGTTTCCCCTTGTCCTGTGCACCGCCAAGTACGTAGAGTGGGCCCGCCCCGTCAGCACCACCGCCCGATGACTCCTCGTGAGAGGGTGAAACCAATCGGAGCCGTCCCATCTCTTCCCTCTCCAAAAGGAATTCGGCGAAGCAGATACAACTTTCCCTTCCCAGACAGCTCCTTCCCGTCTTCCCCGGGCGAGGAGGAGAGGGCGGCTCGGACTCGCCTAGCGTGCTCCGCCTCCGCGCATCCTGCCTCGCTGCCTCACTTCCCCGCCTCGCCGAGGTGAGCGCCAAGAACCAACCCTTGTTCTTTGCAGCTTCTACTGGGCGCGGAAGATTAGCTTCGTCTTTAGTAGCATCTTTTTCTTAGGAACGACGGAAGATTACTTGTTCCTTTTGGGGGCGTGTTCTTGTTTCCGAACGCTTGGTTGCATGCGCAAGAAAGCTTCCGTTTCGTGGGATATGTGGGGATCTTTTGGTTTGTGTGGTTATGTGCTTGGAGCCGAGGAAAGGTTGGAATCTTGCATTCGCTCCGCGTCGTTTTGGGGTTTGTGGGAGAACCTTGCTGTGTCTTGGGGGTGCCATTTCAAGAACATAGCTAGGTTTCTTGGTTCGTGCAGCCCGTTATTAGCGTCGTGCAAAGCAATGGTTTGGGGTTTTGAGGTTCTTGGTTCTGTTCATCTACTGCGATTTTGACGAAGATCGGAAGGTTCTTACAGGATTTTGGATGATTCTTGGTAAAGGTTGTGTGGACTCGTGGTTGTCTGTTGAGTCAATACTCTGAAATTATGGCTCCGTGGTTGTTAGTTTTGTTTGCTGGCGATGCGAAGTTGGGTGTCTTGTTTGTTCCTGTGTTGTGCTGGAACCGCGTGGAGGATAACGTTGATACGATGACTTGAAAGGCAAGATCTTGTGGTGGTTGATGTTAACGTTCTTGCATTTGTGATGGTTCAGTTTTTGTCCATTAAGTTTGATGTATTCTGTGTTGGTTGTTCTCAGTATTTTGTCAGGTTGGATTAACACACAAATGCTCCGTTTCCCTCCTTTTTCTCTTTCACCTCACCCAACTCTCACCACCATCCAACCACTAGTTTCTCAATGTCTGCGCAAGGCACACGCAAGATCACCTCTTACTGCATGGCCCTTCGGAAAGTTTTTTTAGCTCGCCTCTAAATATGATCTGCTATTTTTATCATCGAAGATAGACTGTATGGACTGCATATTCTTTTTAGAACCTATGCTTGATTCACTGAGTTTGCGATTGCCATTGGGGGGCCTATGCTTGATTCAATGAGTTTGTGATTGCCATTGGGGTGTCAGTGTAACTGCAAGCTGTAAATGAATTCACCATGGGCACTTATGTTGTGCAGGTCTGCTACTGGATTTTTTTACCTTGTGCATCCTGCTGTTTTTCTCACATAATCTAAATATGGGTATTCTCCTTGATGTAACTCAGGTTAAAGTTCTTACAAGCCCTTTGTGTTGTATTATGTAGGAAATAGCAAAAGGGCACTATGAGCTCTGTGAGCGCCAGCGGTGCAAACAATGGCCATGCGAAAGAAGCGGCATTATATGAGCAGCAGCAGTCCAAGGTAATCCCATATCACCTGGGTTGAGTATTTTGCTTGTTGGTTCTAAGTAGCATATTGTTGGGTATAAATGCAACTCAGTCCACTTGCTGTTCTTTCACATTTTCGTATTCAATTTTGTTAGATTGGTGAAGTTAGAGCTGCCCTAGGACAACTATCAGGAAAATCTGCACTATATTGCTCAGATGCTTCAATCGCGAGGTACCTGGTAGCAAGGAACTGGGACGTGAAGAAGGCTACAAAAATGCTTAAGAAAACCTTGAAATGGCGTTCAGAGTATAAGCCAGATGAGATCCGTTGGGTGAGCCATTCTCACCTTTTGACTTAAGAAAACCTATATTGCTTGAAAGAAGTAACATTTCATGTATCCATGTGGTACAAATGATTCTTATGCCACTGTGGAGCTTCCTAGCATGCTTTGTGAAACTATTGATGCATTATTACTTTTGGTTTGATGTCATAGTATTTGATAGAAAATCTTATTTGAATTTCATGATATAGGATGACATATCAGAAGAAGCTGTGACTGGAAAAATTTACCGAACTGATTACTTCGACAAGAGTGGACGGAGTATTCTAGTCATGAGACCTGGATGCCAGGTTTGATTATGCTCTTTTCTCTTTCTTTTTATCAAAATGTGTATATATAGTTTCTGTGTACATTAGACTGTCATTCTAATTTTGTTACCTCATTTTCAGAATACCAAGAAGGCCAAGGGGCAGCTCAAATATTTGGTATACTGTATGGAGAATACAATTCTAAATCTGCCACATGGCCAGGATCAGATGGTTTGGCTCATTGATTTTGCTGGCTTCACCTTAGCTAACATATCACTGCTGGTTACAAAGTTGACAGCAGATGTCCTACAAGGTCATTATCCCGAAAGATTGGGTGTGGCAATTCTTTACAATGCTCCCAAGTTTTTTGAGTCGTTCTGGAAGGTATGGTTTTTACAAGCTTTGAGCATCTTATTATTATTCCTAAGCTGTATTTATTCTCTTCTTTGCATACAGACTCCCAATATAAGATGATGTAATATTTATTCTCTTCTTTGCATATAGACTCCCAATGTTAATATTGGAATACGACACATTCATTTCTTCATGAAAATCATTTTTTTCTCTTGTATAGTTGCTGTCTGTAGGTAACAATTATAGCACATAGAAGGAAGTGAAGCATCCTGTGTTATTTACAGTTATTATTACCTGTTTTTAAGAACTAAAATCTAGATCTGAATGCAGATGGCAAGCCCCCTTCTTGAGCAGAAGACTTTCAATAAGGTCAAATTTGTATACTCAGATAAGCCTGATAGCAACAAGATCATGGAAGACCTTTTCAACATGGATGCGTTAGAATGTGCATTTGGTGGCAGAAACCAGGCTACTTTTCACATAAATGAATATGCTGCTAGGATGAGAGAAGATGACAACAAGATGCCATTATTCTGGAGCCCTGAGAATTCTGCTTTTGCTTCTGAGCCATATCTGATGAAGAACTGCAGCCCCCAAGAATGTAGCTCGGGTTCGAAGACTGAAGAGACTGAATCTGGAAATAGGGAAGAAACAGAGACTGCATCTGAAAAGAGGGGAGAAACAGAGACCGAATCTGAAAAGAAGGGAGAAACAGAGACCGAATCTGGAAAGAGGGAAGAAACAGATAATGAATCTGGAAAGAAGGAAGAAACAGATACTGAATCTGAAAAGAAGGAAGAAACAGATTCTGAATCTGAAAGGGGGGAAGAAACAGAACCTGAATCAAGAACAGTTGAATTGATAAGCTTGCCAGGAGAAGGTATTGCTTCAGCAGATAAAAGTGGCAGTTCATCTAATCCGTGAAGTATCACCATGGAACATGCATGTCAAATGTTTATACGAGCTTTACCACAGTGAATTCTCACCAAGAGATGAACATCAAATGTGATGACTACTCTAACACACAGAAGGAATGATATGCCTGACTTGTTTTGTAGTCGGCGCCACTCTATTTCTCTCTCAACCATCATGACCTTATTCGAAGAACCTTTTGGCAATAAATGAGATCTATCAGATGATAAAGAACAATACAACACTTTCCCTCGGTTTCCTCGTGCCATTGATCTTCTGAATTTATTCCAGTTACTTGTGTTTGTCTGCCTGCTATATTCTGTGGGTTTTTAAAAGAAAATCTGAATACTATCTTTCTACAATTTTCTAGACTAGGTAGCAAAAACAGAATGAGGTTTCCTTAATGATGATTCAAGACAAAAATGCTTCGCACAGGCAGATTTTGGCTCAAAAAAACTTAATTTTCACTGTTCACTATGTTCTGTCAAAATTGAAGGGGTTGACAACATCTTGTATTTTGGTCAGAAGCCACCATGTATTTCCAGTTAGTAAAGGCATAGTGTTAGGCTTGAAAATTGCAGCACTTTCACTGCAAACGTTTCTGCTCTTTGTAAGCTATAAGTATGCTATAGACAAAACCACTACCACAAGTCAAAAGTCATAGAAGCTGTGTCTCTGCGGTATCGGCGACTGGTAATGTATCCTGGAATCCAGAGTTGAGTAACCCTTTCTGATCCTACTCCCATTATCTACGTCAGCTTCGATCACAAACACGCTGCAAACGGGCCGGTGATCGGAGAACCTCGACTCGCCTCGGATGTACTGCAGCTGCTCTATCCCCTGGCCGTGCCACAGTATCCGGTCACACCTACATTAACATGAAGCCGTCAGAAATCAGTTTCCTTCTCAAGAGCTATCAGAATTGGCACGCCTGAATCTTCAGAGTTCAGATCAGTGCTTGTTCTTTTGTACCATGCAGGTGTTCTCCGTTTCTTCTTCGATTTGGCGGTCTCCCCAGCGTACGCGTCAGAGTTCTGCGTGTATTTGTACGTCGGTGCGAAGTAGATCTTGCCCTCCTTCCACCCTTTGAACACTCGTCCCGCTTGTCTCTCAATCATCAACTGTTCAGGAATACCATCTTGTCAACAGATTTTGCCAAACCAGGTGGGCGCCAACATGAGAACAGGTTTTTACTGCACGCTACTGTAGCACATCTGAAAAATGCTCGGTTCATACCTGATCTTTCCCAAGTAAGGTATCCCAGTCATTCTCCTCTAGCAATGTCTTCGTCTTGTCGTAGCCCAGTGCGACTCGGTAATTCAGGTCTCCGAGCCATATGATCCGGCTGCATTTGCACACCAATTAAACATTGTAAGTGCTAAACATGTGTGCAGTGTTGTGCCTTGCAGCCTAGCTAGCATATGATCTTTGTCAGTGATGGCTTACTCATGGTCGAGGATCTTCTCGGGAATCCGCTGGCCTGGCACCTTGCAGATCCGGGGGAACTGCGTACTCTTGAGGATCTCGGCAACGTCGGAGTTCCTCCTCACCTCGTCTCCCTCCTTCTCGCCGGACGCCAGGTGGCTGCAGACGAAGCAGACGCTCGTCTGGTGCAGTGTCATACTCATCGCAATGCATCCCTGAACCACAAAAACCACCGTGATTTCTGAGCACAGGCTCGTAAACCTGAGCATGAGCAACACATACAAGGATCAAGATGGATGCTCACCTTGTTTCCAAGGCGCCCCATGATGCCTCTGCCCACGGAGTCCGCCCTGAGGTGGCCGATGTACTGCACGAGCTTCCTCCTCACCCACACCGACAGGAAGATGCCGACCATCTGCTTGCTCGCGATGAGGCAGTAGTTCATGCTGCCGCTGCTCCTCATCAGCTCGCCGCCTTCAGGTGGTGGAAGCGGCGCCCTCGCAGTGTCTAATTCCTCGGCGGCGGTGCAGCCCGACGATGCCTCGACGCGGTAGATGAACTCCCGCATCTCACGCGCGCGGCGCTGCATGGCGGACGGGTCGGACATGCAGGTGCACGTCTTCACCAGTGCGCTATCGACGCGGTAGTTCTTGCTGAGGACCTTCAGGGACGGCTTCTGGAAGAGCAGGCCGCCGCTGGAGGACTTGGGGATGGTGTCGCGCGTGCTCTGACGGCTCTGGGAGGCGGAGGCGGAGGCGGATTCCGACGGCGACAGCTCTTCGCCGGAGGACTGGTCCTGGGGCTTGTTCAGAGCTTGGTAAATGAGGCCAAGCCATTTCGCAGCTGGCTCATTGTCCTCCAGGACCAGCACGTTGCCTGCGTTCAGAGGAACGATCTCCTGAAACCTGTGCAGAGTGTCAGAATTAGATATGCTCTTCATGTCTTCAGGTGACAAAAAAAGATCGCATTGATGTTAGTACGCTGCTTTCTGATTAACAATGAGAATGATCGAGGATGAATGAAGAGTGCAAAAAAAAGGGAAATTGTGTACCCTAAGACGTATATATCAGGTAATCCTTCTATCTGTAGAAAATCTTCCAGGTTAAGGCTGCTGTTAGGAGGCTTCCCTCCCACATTCCATGTGCCTACAAACACCCTGCAAAATTGTCAAGTAGAGTCCAATCTCATCAGATAAAAACGATGTTTACAAACATTCTTCCTTCAACAAAACAATCAGCATTAAGCTTCGAATGATGATAATTCTTGTTACCGGTATTCCCGGGTGTCGGCATTCTGCCTATTCGGTGAATCCAGGCAACTTAGAGTCAGACTCTCAATTCGTGTGGTGCAATGCCGATCTGAAAACCGAAAAACAAACTCAGAAACTCAATTGCATCATGTTCACACATTCCCTCCAAATGATCAGAAAATCACGGCAATACATGCAGTCAATTACCTGAAAAGCTTTTGCGAACAGCAGGAGATGCATCCAGGAGTTCCGTCATCTCGCTGCATTTCTCTTCCAAATCTACCCCAAAAAAAAACATAATGCAACTGTCAACCATGGAACTGCCAAACTGATGAAACTGCAAAAACACTGAATTTAGCCAATCATACGCACCGAAGACGATATCCCTCCGAGAGAGCAGCTTCTTATCCGAGCTTCCCGTGCTGCTCCTCCCTTTCTTGCGAAAGATGTTGGACATGAATGACTGAAAACGGAAAGAAGAACAAGCCCCAAAATCAGCCACATTAATTGTGCAACCTCCTCTCAAAATTTCACCGAGTTACCGCGATTTCTTGCCTTCTTCTTCTTGCCATTCTTGATGTATTCATCAACCGAGGTTGGCTTCGGAATGTCACAGGGAACATTGTGATTTGACATTCAGCTTACGGTAAAAGAAGCAGGTAACGGTATGGACCCTCATCCGGAGGAAGGAGCCTGTCGTAAAAGGCAGTTTTTCCCCGGCAAAGCGAGAGCGAAATGTGGAGTAGTGGGGGCGGAAAGGGGGGTAAAATGTGGGTGGTAAAAATGGGAGGTAGGGAGGGAATTGTGAGGGCTTGAAATGGGTTCCTGATATTCAGGGAGCTAGATGCCCAGGTTGTTGCCTTCTTGGTGCCTTTTGGAGACGAAAATTTGCTTGTGTTTTTTTTTTGGATTTAGCAAGTGAATGTGTCATGAGCACCGTGATTCTAGACCTCAAATCACACTACCTAGGATGCTTCTGTTCTTGCCAGGATATTGTTGGGTTTAATTATAGGCCATGTTAAGAGTACGATGGGTGTTTTAATATCATGCATTACCTGCAGAGATGCATGCTAGGGAGTGGGGGTGGTAAATAAAGTATGAGCAGCAAAGACAATCTGCAGCCTAAAAGAAGTCAAAACTACGAACTTACAGTGTGCCAGTTCAGGTTTTTATCACATGGGAACGTTGCTTGTTTGCATGTATCAAATAGCAACCACTATGCTTTGACCTCGCATAAATCTTGTATCACCGACATTCCCCTGGTGAGATGCCACATGCTGGTCGCCTCTGGATTGAGGTGTACAATTTTTGAATCTTTCACTGTTTTTTAGAGGACAAAATTCTTTCATTTTTGTCGAGAAGAGTCCTTATTGTTGGAGTAACGAATTGATAATGAGGCAGAGCAGGTCATCTGCTCGTCAGAAGAATAAGAGCTGAAATGGCTGGCAAGATAGCACATATGTACAGAAAATCAACAGAGATCATCCAATGGGCTAGACTTCATGGAAGAATACGGGTGAATATATATTTTGATCACGAGTTATCATTTTAGACAATCCAATACAATTTTTCATTACTGCATCATTGTAAAGAGTCACCATCTTATGAATGGTCACCATCTTATGAATGGGGAACACAAAAATAGAACACAGTGGGGATCAAAATTTATCCCCGTTTGTATCTTCCAGGTCATCACCTAAAGTGTCGCTAGATTTTTCTGTTACATGCTGCAAGGTTTCAAAAGAAACAAAAAGAGACGCTACAGACTGCAGCCACTCGTACATCTCAAGGTTCCTATTGCTGAATAGTATGGAACTTAAACCACTTCTTTGGGGGAAGAAACGCATATTCGACGGATGAGAATGCCTCAGCCACTGCTAGAAAATAAATCCTGCATGGCCATCAAAGGTAAAGGATGGACATTAACACAATATCTTTGGAATCATGTTTTTCTATATCTGGAAATAACAAATATTTACTTGCAGATGGTTACTGAATCATGCTGTCAAGCTTCTGTCTGTACTGAGCCAACCTCTGCAGCCAAAATTAGGGGGATTGAGATTTAAATTATGAAACATTCAAAAAGTTAACATAAGGCATTCATACAAATTAAATAATAAATACTGGTGAATTTTAGCATTTACCAAGTTAAAGACATGTATGAAAGATGTGGTGAATCCCATTAATCATAAAATACGACATCCGAAATCACTATTGCTGTTTTCTGGAGTTTTGTGGAGTGGAAGAAAAGGCATTGTTAGTAGCTTTGAGTTATGGTTAAATCAAGTCAAGGAGATATATAAAACAGCTTAGATGCCAGATAATGGGCAAGCTATGTTTCTGAACATGAAGTTGAAATCAGCATGTTGTTGCATCCAACACTTTACAGTTGGAAGATTAAGAAGACCCTTACCCTGGTATAAGCATAGACGCCTGCCTCAGAAGGTCCTGCTGGACTCCCCCGCCTGATAAATTTCCCTTCCTTAAATATATACAGCATAGGAAGGCCAGTAGACAGCTCAAGGCTGATTACCTAAGGAAAGAAGAGTCTTATTACCTATCTCAATAAAGAAAGCAGATTGCGAAGTGTAAAATAAACTAGGAAAAAATGTTATATCACCTCTTGAGAAGTCAACTTGTCCAGATGCATTATAATTGAACGAAGCGAATTCCCATGGGCAGCAATCATAACATGCTTTCCAGCCACAAGTTGGGGTACAATCTATAGACCAAAAAACATATCTAGGTTACAGACCTCCTATGGAACAATTAACGAACTGCAAAAACACAACTGAATGCAGGCTCCTAAGTTTTATATCACATTGGGTGATAACAGATGACACATACATAAGTAGAGATAATTAATGCCTAAAGGTAGTTTGGTAAAGCAAAGGGAAAACCAAAGTATGTAAAACCAGCAGTATACCAAAGGTCCAATTGAATTAACAGTGTCCAATCATATACTTACTTGATCTTTGAAATAAGCAACTGCTCTCTCCGCACACATCTCTAGGCTCTCACCGTTTGGGGGAGGAATGTCATAACTGCGACGCCATTCATGAACTTGGTCTTTGCCAAACCGATCAGCAGTTTCTTGCTTGTTAAGGCCTTGCAGTTCACCATACCTTTGAAGACATAGTAAAATTCCGTGTGATGTTCAAGAGGCAGAACTAGAAATACACACTACCAAACAATCATTCTAAAGCATAGTGAATCCTTACATTCGTTCATTCAACTGCCAGGCTGTTATGACAGGAATGGACTGCTTCTTTGTCTCCTCACTATATATCTGACTCCATTGGTGAGCTTGTTTGCTCTCATTGTGCACAATAATTGGAACCTGATATAGTCACGGGTGTCAAAACCTCTTAACATAATTGATTGAAAAAGTTCACGCACAATATTTCTACTGGAAATCTAACATAGAAAAAGGTAGAGAACCTTCTTACGACGATGCTGCATCATGGCAAGCATAGCGGTCATCTGAGCACGAATAAGTGATGAAGTGTATATTACATCAACAGGGATATTGCATATCCTTTTACCCGCCTCAATTGCCTCCTCGACACCCTTCGGGGTCAGGGGCACATCAACACAGCCAGTAAACAGATTTTTCTCATTCCACAACGATTCACCATGCCGAATCAATATGAGTGCACTTTCACCTACAAGCACATGAACAATAGGAATCAATATGAGCGCACTTTCACCTAAGCACATGAACAATAGTCTGATAGCATCACGCTACCAGGTAGAACAAAATGTACTACTGCATTGCTAAGTCAAACAGAACTTAAGAATATTACTTGATTTCTTGGGGGTGCTGCTGCTTTTGGGGCTCAACGGTAGCTGAACCGGCTCCATCACTGAAGATTGCGAGTTTGACGCGCAAACCAAACCCAATTTCCGGCTACCGGGGCAGCAATTCCCTACTGAAACAAACCGCACAGTGCCGGTTCTCTTCCCAAAACCGAAGCCGCTGGCGCACCGCGATTTGATTGATACAAGCGCATGCTGAGATGTGGACGCAGCCATTCTGTTTCCGACAAAGACAACAAGGTTAGCTAATCCTCCCATGGTCAACTAAGATTGAGCAATCTTGAGATATTCTCCACACATAAAAAAAAAAACCACACAAATGAGATCAAGAAACAGCAGCAACCACCGAATCCGCACTTCCAGTCAGACCATTGCCATTCCAAAATCCAAAACCCCGCCACAAGTTTCATCCATAGAGAGGAGGAAAAGGAGTGACGAAGGAATATATACCTGGGAAGGAAGACGCTGAACCCTCAGAGAAGAGCACCTCAGGAGCGATTCCCAACACGTCCGCTTGCCCCCAACAGGTCGGCGAAACCGAGCCCGGCCTCCTTGGCGAGATCTGCAGTGGCGGCGGGTCGCGATCGCGGAGATCGCCGGGAGCGGCGACGAAACCAAGGAAACAACGGGGGAAAGGGCTCTTTTGCTCGAGCCGTTCTCCCGAGTTCTTGTGCAGGTGCGGTGCGGTTCGGTTGGTTGGGCTAGTCGGCCGTGTCCCGTGTGTGGGTCGGAGTTCGCTTTTATAAAAGGCGACCGGGAATGGGGTTGGTTGGTCGATTCAAGGAGAGGATTCTGACTTGGGTTGGTGCCGTGGGAACAAGGCCGTGCCGTCCTTTTGTTTTTTTTTTGTTTGTTTTAGATCTATTTAATTTTTGAGTTTCGTGACGTTTGAAATGCATGAATTCCATAGATATTTCGAGTTTTTGCCATGATGTAGGTATTATGTGCTGCTGAGTATGGTTTCGTTAATGAAGCCAGGAGATCTCTCTTGATAGCTAAATATATATATAAAGATGTTATGAATTGTTACATTTGAACTCAACGGAAGGATTTGAATTCATGTGGACATGCTTTATGTTACTTTTTTTTTTTTTTGAGACTCCATGCTTTATGTTACTTGGAAGGGCTCTATTTGTATGTATACATTAGATCCCTTGGATAAACATGGCATAGGGGAACAAACATGGGGCATTTAGATTTTCATAAACTTAGTAAGCCAATTGTAGTGCGTAGAGGTGTCTAAAATATGATCATGCAATTGAATATTTGAAATTTCCTAGCTTATTTCTGTCGATTTAAAAAAAAAAACCGTTGATATCTCTACAGTGACATTTTTTAAAATGACATCTTTGCAATGACTTTCCCTTAGAGCACTTCTAGGCTCGAGCAAACAACTCTTGGCTCTCCTAAGAACCAATCCGACTCTCCAGTTATTTATCTTGTACTTATCTCGTAAGTCACTCTGAAACCCAAAAAACCCATGCTTTCAAGTTTCAATGGTGTGATGTAATTAATGGCTAAGAACATGTACAATAGTGTGAGTGTGTGACGTTAGCTGTCTGTAAGCCTTGTCATGTAGGACACGAGATGTTGTGGAAGAGAGAGAGAGAGAGAGCATAGAGAATTGGATCGTCTTTCATACAGTAGTCGACTATAACACGAGAAACATGACACATTGTACATGGAAGAGTTGTCGTATATGGAAGAGTTGTCTATAGAGATATTTTAAAAGACAACTCATTGTAGGAGCTGTCATTAGCGTTGTCTATAGATGACATTGTCGTAGCTACAAACTAGATAATAGAGAAAGAGAGACCACGGGATCCCTACAGATGCAAAAGGGGAACCCTGGGGATCCTCAAGAGTGAGAAACGGTGTTAGCATTAAAAGGTGTCTTTTATTGCCTTGAAAAAGGTTTACCCTTATTACATAGGGAAAGTGTTTATTTATAGTGTTATATCCAAGGTACATGAGATTGCAACTCTATTCCTAAAAATGTAGGGGGAAGGGGGGGGGTTTCTCACCTGATACCCTCGTCTAGGCCGAAGCGCACCACTGGTTTGATGCTTCCGATAACCTTTTTGTACCCCTCGCCTAAGTTGAGGTATACCCTTGGCTTGGCGTCCTTTGGGGCCTTCTTGGTATCTTCGCCAGTTCGTTGAGGCCGGTGAGTCATCCCTACGATAAACATAAAAGGATACTATAGACAGTAGTTGTTTATGCCATTGTATATGCCCTATTGTAGCTATCAATGGGAGAATATCATAACTTAAACACAAATTTCCTTTTCTATTTCTCCGTGACATCTTTTTGGCTTTCCTTGCGCAACTTACTATTTTTACCTTCTGGGCTACTCGCCAACAACCACGAAGAAATCCACGACACTGAACAGCACTTGAGTATGTGAAGGCTGGCTACTGTTGAGGGTTGGACGAAAGAGTCGTCGTTTTAAACCCGATGAGATGCTTCTGGAATTCTGAAGTCTCCGAGCCATGGAAATGGTAGCCCTGCCTTTCTTGCTTCACCTACCACAATTCAGGCAGGTGGCCACTATCTGAACCGCTCATGCATCGATGGTACAACTTCACAATTGGGGTTTGTTTAGTTCGTCCAAAGGATATTCTCTTCATGGTGTATATTCCCTTTTTTTTTTCAAGGATATTCCCTTTTGATGATTAACAATTAGAGCTTAAAAAACTTGTGTCAAAATTGGACCAGCTAGTCTTCAGACACCGAGATTGCAGTGCAGGCAAAAGTCAAACTAAACTCAAAGCTACTGCGCATGTGATTAACAAGAGTGCGCGACGATTTTTGCGTGTTCCAAACGCGAGTAGTACTCCATCACCACTCACCAGCCAAATGAAATGATCAAGGTGATTAACCCGGTTGAACCGTTGAAGACTTGGAAGCCATTGGCCAGTCATGTTGACGGTCAGAATTTCATCTCCGCTTGAGCAAAGATGGCTTTAGGACAGTCTGCAACATATGACATGCCTACCAATTACAAAGCGACGCTTACATACTCATCATGAGACCATTTTAATATTTGACAAAACCGGCTTTTTATACTTTTTACAGATTGCCTCCATGTTGCATTCTGCATATTGGAATACAAGGGGCTTGGGTTACCCTTTCGAAATTATTTCACCATCTTGACGACTTACGAAGGGGCTTTGGTTACCCTTTCGAAATGATTTCACCATCTTGACGACTTACGAATCTCTCTCTTCGTCTGCCCGTAGTTCTGTCCCCGGTCTGAAACTAACACAAATGTGTTCCAGAAACTGCCAGAGCAAAATTTTCTATACACATGTAACAATCATGGAAAAGGACAGGATTCATTCATACATGTTGAGAAAAACCATACAAGCCTCGCACATTCATTGTCATCAGATGCTCACTTGTAAGCGGCAACGAGAAGAATGTCGTATAGGAGTGTGGTGTTCCCAGGAATGTTACAATCTCCTGCTAAAATAGGTAGATGATCTGAATACAATTTGCATTTTACTGACGCTGCTAAAGTCAAAATGTCAGAGCCAATTTAGCCACATCCTAAAATATTTGTTATTTGCGAGTTCGGATGCATATGGTAAGCTTACTCTGGTTCGCGCAGTGTTTCTACCGATCTGGGCCACCGCAAGCCGATCTGGGCCGCCGGCTTGCGGCGCATGCAGGGTGAAATCCACCTCCACGCATGTCCATGCGTGCATTTTTGACCGCATGTGACCTGCTCCGGCGCCTACGGAGCACCGCGGACGCTTGGCGCCTACAAAGAGGCCAGCGCGATGTTGACACCCGATGATAACTTATTTTTGTCAACAGCCGTCTGGGTGTTTCTAACCCACGGGGCCGTCGGGACCCGCTATCGCCTTCACGGGGACCACACGTGCAATTTGGGCCCATCCGGAGGCGATTCACGCAATGTTTTTGCCAATCCGGACCACGACATGTGGCGTATGTATGGGGCGAAATCAGCCTCCATGCACGCACGTGCGCACGTTTTTTTTACCGCGTGGGGCTGCTCGGGCGCCTACAGAGCACCATCGACGCTCAACAGCGTCGACGGGACCCGCTAACAGCATTTTTTCGGGCAGCGGCCTCCGGGGTGTTTCTAACCCAACAGGGCCAGCTGTGAATACATGTGCATTTTACTGACGCTGTTAAAAATGGAGCTAGTCTGGACAGTTGGTGTAAGTCAAATGGCATAGCCACATCCTAAAATACTTATTATTAGCGAGTACGGATGCATATAGTAGATCTTGGTCTGGTATCTAATTTCTTGAACCTGCTGGTTCAGGCCCATATGCCAAAGTTGCAGGTTTCATGAGCTTGCGTTTTCCACCTGAAACAGTTTTGCAATGAAGTCATGACGCAGCTAGGGAAACTAACAGTACTTGGCATAGGAAAGAGATGCCAATGCTTCTAATGTATAGCTAATAGTTGCTCAAGTCTGACCATACCAACAAGCATGGGTGGCACACCACCACCACCACTGATTCCCCTGTTCAAGCCCTCCGAGCATCTGCAAATGAAATGATGTGAAAGAAGCAAATAATCACACACCATTTAGTGGTTACAGAGATGCATGCTACAGCAATGAGCATCTTTTGCGGTGAGCAAATGCTGCAAACCTTGCCTGCGCCAATGCGCATTGTCAGTGGCCTTCCGCGCTTGTAGCTGCTGTCGAACACTGTCCCGTCAGTAAATCTTGCGGTGTAGTGTACCTTACAACCAACAAGAAGAAACGAATTACTTCATATGAACTTCTAGACTGTTTGATTTGAAGTGTAGAGAAAATTGGCAGCTTTATCCAATAGCAAACACAACGATCAGTACATTTGCAAAGAGCAAAACGGAGAAACTTATGATCTGCACTACGACAAATACCAAATAGTATGTCATATATTCAGAGAACGGAAGTGCTTCTTTTTACAGAGAAAGTACAGTTAAAGAAACTCGCAGGACATGCAAGAAACCGTTCTCTCGGCACTGACATTGATGAGCTCGCCGCGCGGGGGCTGGGCGCCGGTGCCGTCGGCGACGTCGCAGCACCCGAGCCCCGACTTGACGACAGTCAAGTCGCACAGATTCTCCCCGACCGTCGCGTAGTACTCGATGCGCGTCGCACCGGCGTCCCCGGCCGGGCACAGCAGCGCGGCGGAGGCCGGGAACCCCGCGCCCTGCTCGAGCAGCCTCCTCCTGCCGGTGCCGGCCGATGCCACCGGAAGAGCGGCGGCGTGACACGGGGACGAGGAAGTGGGCGGCGGGGAGGAGGAGTTGCAGGGCGCAACGGCGAGGGCTCTGCTGGGTTTGGTCTGTTGGAACCAAACCAGGACTCAATGTGAAAACAAACACACGCACACACGTGAACACACACGTAGCACCAAGAAGGAAATCACGTTAGGCTAAAACACATGCGTACACACACACGGAAACACACGCACACAAACTCACGGCAATGCACAGGCTTCTTATTGCATAACTTCTCACGTTACTGGCTAGTAAGAAGACACACACAGCGAAGGCTCTGGAAGCTCTGGACACGCTGCATCAAAGATCAAGATACACGCACATGCTGTTCTAAACTCTAGAACACAACGCCAGAAGCAATTTTGGTGCTGCACTCGGCGCAGCGTTTTCTTTCTTTTTTTTTTCTTCCTATTGCTTCAATCAAAACTGATGTGATTACATATCTTTTTAAAGACTACCTGATCAACTTGCTAGTCAAGCCGAAACTACATATGGAAAAACTAAACATGGAAAGCCTAACAAAGGAAACAAACCAATTTTAATCTGATGCTGATTGCATCAGGATCCTAACATCCTATTACTTGGCAAGTCTAGATTAATTTCCAACAATCTCCCCTAATCTAGACTTGCCGACTCTAACTTGTTGCGGCAGTCGGTCTCAACTACGACTTGCCCAACTGATACTCGACACAGGATGGCGAACACATCTCTTCAACATCCCGAACTCAACTCCACGAACTCGACTTAGGACGGCGAACACATCTCTTCAACGCCCCGGACTCAACTCAACATCAAATCAAAGCACTTGACTCAGGACGGCGAACACATCTCTTCAACGTCCCGGACTCAACTCAACATCAAAGCAACGTCGGTTCGTCTTCAAGATCGCCACAATTAAATGCGCCCGCTCTCTCCTTCCCGGGATTACGACATTCGAGCGGCGCCCGTAGTCCCGACAATTGTAGCAATAACCTTTGTCTTGTCGAACTTGCGATTCTTCATGCCGAGTTGCCTCTTTATTGAACTCGATTCCCACTCGCACGGGTGAGTAGTAGATGCTCACCTTCCTCGCCGCACCGCCGCCCCTTCGTGACGTTCCTTATAGGCCTTTAGTCGCCCAACCACCTCCACAATCGCATCGTCTTCATATCGACAAATTGCTCAATCGTGGAGGTGATCGGCAAAATTTGTCGGGGCGGCACGAAGAAACTTCTTTACGACGGTGCGCTCCTCCATCTTGTCTCCGAGGACACGAATCTCGTTGACGATGGTGGTCACCTCATGGCGAAGTCCTTGATGGACTCGCTCTCCTTCATGCGCATCACATCGAACTCACCCATAAGGGTTTGTGCTCGTGCTTCCTTGACGCGTCGGCGCGATGTGCATCTCCTCCGTGGTGTCCCAAGCCTCCTTGGCCGCTCATTTTCGGCCAAGACCATCATCATGGCCTCGCACGGCTTGGAATATGGCGGCGAGCCATCCGGTCCTTGCGCTCATCGACCAGCTCATTGCCTTCCACCGCCGTCCACACCCCTTGTGCACGCATGAACACCTTCATCTTCACCGCCCAAGAGCCATAGTTGGTCTCAGTGAGCATTGGGTATTGGAGGGTTACCGATCCCTCCTTCGCCGGTGCCTTGGATGCCGCCGTGTCCGAGGTGTCGCCACTGACCATGGACTTTTGCGGGGACGACATCTGCTTCGGCACGACGCGCTACACCTCGCTCTGATACCAATTGTTGGAACCAAACCAGGACTCAATGTGAAAACAAACACACGCACACGTGAACACACACGTAGCACCAAGAAGGAAATCACGTTAGGCTAAAACACATGCGTACACACACACGGAAACACACGCACACAAACTCACGGCAATGCACGGGCTCTTCTTATTGCATAACTTCTCACGTTACATCGCTAGTAAGAAGACACACACAATGAAGGCTCTGGAAGCTCTGGACACGCTGCATCAAAGATCAAGATACACGCACATGCTGCTGTAAACTCTAGAACACAACGCCAGAAGCAATTTTGGTGCTGCACTCGGCGCAGCGTTTTCTTTCTTTTTTTTTTCTTCCTATTGCTTCAATCAAAACTGATGTGATTACATATCTTTTTAAAGACTACCTGATCAACTTGCTAGTCAAGCCGAAACTACATATGGAAAAACTAAACATGGAAAACCTAACAAAGGAAACAAACCAATTTTAATCCGATGCTGATTGCATCAGGATCCTAACATCCTATTACTTGGCAAGTCTAGATTAATTTCCAACATGGTCACCGGAGGCGACGGGATTGGGTTGGAGGCCACGAGAGACAGGGAGGAGATAGGAGGCAGCATGGCTGCTGTGTTGGCCAAAACCGAGGCGGCATGGCTTTTTTGCCGTGCGCGCAGAGAAAAATCCTTGATTTTATCGGGCTAGGTCGCGCCGGCCGGACCGAGGCGGCATGGCTTTTTTGCCGTGCGCGCAGAGAAAAATCCTTGATTTTAATGGGCTAGGCCGCGAATTTCATGGAAACGAGATCAGCCGCGACAGACGGAATGCCCGCGTGGATCGGTACAACTGCACAAGCGGTTCCAGCGCGTACGCAGCAGCGGACGTCCACTTCGCACGTGCCAGGCCAGCGACACGGCAGGGCGGCTGAATTTTTTTCAATTTAACATTTTTTTCGTTAAAACTCCACATTTATACCCCTGCTCGTCTTATTTCCGATTTTGGACCCAGGGGGTCGGCGCCGTGACTCACGGCGCCGAGGTACCGCACCCTGACCACCGTGGCGGCCAGCGTGAGTCATGCCTGCGTGGCCGGTACCTCGGCGCCATGAGTCATGGCGCCGAGCTGTGTTAGCTCGGCGTCGTAACTCACGGCGCCGATCCCCTGGGTCCAAAATCGGAAATAAGACGAGCAGGGGTATAAATATGGAGTTTTAATGAAAAAAAATGTTAAATTGAAAAAAATACGGGCAGGGCGGCAGGCGAGACACCCGGCAAGAGGGCAAAACCGCGCGTGCAACCGATGGTCGGTCTGTCTCACCCTGTGCATCGGGACGTTTGAGACCTGCATTCGACAACACCTGTTGGCGTGATGGTGTCGTGACTAGACACTGTACGTCTCCCCTGTTCTCCTTTGTATTTACGTGCCATATTTATGGGATTCCTTTTTGATGCAGTAATCTACATGTTTCTCCTCACGGAGAAAACGGAAGATAACACATATTTTTTTTTTTCAGAGAGTTGAAAAGCTTAGGAAGTAGCGTGTCGTACTGTTCGGTTTTTTTTTTCCCCTGAAGGAAGGTTGAACACAACAAAAAAGTTCACATGCACTGGGATTGGGCTGAAGTATCTTCCTATAGTAACCGCTCTGTCATATACTATCTCCTCCCGTTCACAACAAAAACATGTCATTTTTTTTATAATGATAGGTTCCTAAAACGTAACTTCGACTAGTATTTTTATTATAATATATTTATAAAATCCAATAAAATAAGTTGAATCTATTTATATAATTTTCATATATTCAATCTAGATATTTAAAAAGATATCTAGAGCTAAAGATTTAAAAGTTTGACGGACGTATATAATCCAAGCAAGTACAGCTCATTACTTCAATACTTCCTGGTCCGTTGTTAGACCGTTTTAAATATTTAGGAACCAACTAAGAAATTGCTATGTGCACTGGAATGAGACTTCTGATCGAAGGGCGGCACTAGCAAAATACGCATGCCTCCTGAGCTGGAAGAAAGGGCAGAGAAGCAATGAAGCATAGCCACGATGGTTGCGCTAAACTAAACTACAGTTCCACTTGGAATTGGTTAGTTCAGAAACTAGATAAAACCAAACTGCGTGAAGTATTGTCTACACCAATGACCTTTCAGAGAATAAACAATCCACAACAATTTGACACTCCGGTGAAGTGCCTCCCATAATTTGTCATCAGCAATGCCAGAACCCTTCTTTTCCTCCCTTTTGGGTGTGTTACTGTTGAATATATAAGCATTTTTTGAATTACTTTAATCCAGAAATACACTAGATAAATCATGGAAATTATTCTAGTCATTTTCACAAAGCATATAAGCAAGAACATTATAGATATAACTAGCATACCTATCTTAACGTTCAGATCAGCAACAGATGATAAAACTAAGCAAACAACAAATGAGAGACAGTCATACCCAGATCCAGTAGAAGGAACAGCAGAAGATGCAGCGACATCAAGAGTTTTGGCGAGATCGTCGTTCGTCATAGCGTAGTAGACGTCGTGGTAGTAGTCGTACAGTTGATGTAGATGTAGCAGAAATTCGGACGAAGAGGAAGCAGCGAGCAGTCACGCGAACGCTCCCCAAAAACCTTATTCATCCTCGCTCGTGCAAATCTTCAGGACGAGGGTTCCGAGGTTCGCTCTCCCGGTTTGGCCGCACACGTGCTTCACCGGATGGAGATCGCCAAAGACAACAAACAAACGTGATTCTCAGATTGTGTAAGTGGAAAACTTGGGAACCGTAACCGTATTTCGCTTTCTCTTAAATAGCCAAAAGAAAGGAGTCCAAAGGCCAACGATTACCATTGATTCAACATAATCGAAAGGCCAACAGCTGCCATTGATTCGGCAGAATCGAAAAGCCAACGCTTGAATCAAAGACCAAAGGTTGTCATTGATTCGCCATCGAATCAAACCTTTAATAGCCAAAAATAAAGAGACCGACACGAAGGTCACCATCAATTACGAGTCGGTGCATTTCGATTTTCGAATAGATAAAGAAAATCGCGCCGCACTGACACGCTGTACGCGCCAAGCCACGCGACACGCATCGCACGCGCGCACGACGCGACGGCACGGCTCGGCGAGCGAGCGAGCGCGCGCGCGTGTGTTGGCTCTTTCCAATTCCACAAGAGGGCTACCACGCTCCACCTTATAAAGTGGTGTAACTCCCTTCATCCGTCCATATGGGACTAAACAGTTTAGCACATGCACATGGGCCTTTGAGATTTACCAGAATTAATTAGAATATAATATTTGGGCCTAGCCAGATTAATTCCAACAATCCCCACTGCATCCCAATGGCACATGTCGATGCCTAGATACACAGATATTATTTTTAATATACCGGTGTTTCGATGGAGACCTGTAAGGTTGAACATCCACTGAATGGTTACACTTATCCACAACCGCACAATGGACTAAGCCTTGAATTGGCGCTTTGTGTGAATAAGTTTCACTTAAGTCCTTAATCGATACTAGGTCGACAGCATCCCCGCGATTGGAGCATATAAGTCATACTCCCGCCTATTCATGAGCTTCTTAGAAATTACCCTATTTCATAGATCGTGACTAGCAATCGGCTCATATATGTGTGTTCTTTCAAGACTGCTCTGTAGGACAGCATCTTTGCTTTAACAAGCCACAGAACACATTAAGATAAGAATCAACCTGCCATACAGATTTAGGAGAGAATTGCATCTCCAATGGAGTGGGTCTATAAAGGTACTCTCCTCCCAATTAACCAATAGCTTGTTTCGCCAATCCTACTTCACGGGATCTCCGATCATATAGAATGGGTTACCACTATGGTGTAACTCACGTGGGTCTCAAACCCATCTCCCTCGATGCATTGTCTATCACATTTCGTGATAAACCCTTTGTGAAGGGACTCGCAGATTCTTAGTCGTTTGGATATAATCCAAAGCTATTACTCGAGTTTCTCATTTTTCGATGCACTTCAATCTTCTCTTCACATGTCTTGATGATTTCATATTATCCTTAGAACTGCTCACCTTGACGATCACATCGATTGTCACAAATATCGAAATAGCGATCGGTTTTTCAACCACCGCAAATCCATCAAGAGCTCACGAAGCCATTCGGCTTCAACAAAGATGGCGATATCTAATGCCGTGAGTTCGCTTCCATTGTTGACCTCGTTAAGATGGTCTGCTTGCAAGACTTCCATGAAACAGCGTCACCTTCAAGTGTGAAGACATATCCACTTGTGGCCTTAATCTCAACAAAGATCGGATATCCGCTTTGAATCGCTATAACCCTCTAGTACCCTAGGTACCCAGATAGTGAATGCCATAACTCATATTACCCTTTAGATAGCGCATTACCCTCTCAAGAGCATGCCAATGATCATCTCCCGGATTAGAAACAAACCGGCTTAGTTTGCTCATAGCAAACGAGATGGCAGGCCTGGTACCGCTAGCTAAATACATAAGTGAACCAATTATCTGAGAATATCTCAATTGGTCTCTGGCTATTCTCCGATTCTTCCTAAGCAACACGCTAGGATCATAAGGTGTTGGAGAAGGTTTGCAGTCGCTATAACCAAAACAACTCAGAATCTTTTCCACATAATGAGATTGCAATAATGTAATCCTACCATCATCACCTCTCAACAGCTTGATGTTCAAGATAACATCAGCTACTCCCAGATCTTTCATCTCAAAATTCTGAGACAAGAAATCCTTGACCTCCTTAATCACATTAAGGTTGGTCCCAAAGATCAGTATGTCATCAACATACAGACATAGAATGACTCCATCGCCCCCACCATGGCGATAATACACACATCTGTCAGCTTCATTCACAATAAAGCCTGCAGATGTTAAGGTTCTGTCGAACTTTTCATGCCACTGCCTAGGTGCTTGTTTAAGACCATACAAAGATTTCAACAACTTGCACACCTTTCCTTCTTGACCATTTACTACAAATCCATCTGGTTGTTCCATGTAAATTTCCTCGTCCAACTCTCCATTTAGAAAAGCCGTCTTAACGTCCATCTGATGAACGAGAAGACCGTGTGAGGCAACCAGAGATAGTAGTACTCGAATAGTGGTCAATCTAGCCACAGGTGAATAAGTATCAAAGAAATCTTCGCCTTCCTTTTGGGTATAACCCTTGGCCACAAGCCGTGCCTTATACTTCTCGATAGTACCATCAGGCCTAAGCTTCTTTTTGAACACCCACTTACATCCTACAGATTTACAACCATAAGGACGCTTAGTGATCTCCCAAGTTCCATTAGAGATAATGGAATCCATTTCACTCCGGACTGCTTCCTTCCAAATTTTCATCCGGAGAAGCATATGCTTGTAAATGGTACTTGGAGTATCATCCACAAGGTACATAATGAAATCGAACTAAAAGATTTTGCGTCCTTTGTCTTTACTCTTCCTCGTAGTTTCATTGTCTTCCTCCTCGTGAATTTGATCGGGTTTGCTCAAAATATTCCTTCGAATAGCGAGTTCGGGAGTTGTATCGCTCTCGACTCAAGAACTAGGCATATCTTTCATCTAAAAATATCCTCAAAGAATGTAGCATCTCTGGACTCCATAATTGTACCGATATGCACGTTAGGTACTCCAGATTTCACCACTAGAAATCTATAACCAACGCTATGGTGAGCATAGCCTAAAAAGACGCAATCCACGGTTTTTGGTCCAAGCTTACACTTCTTGGAAATTGGCACATTGACTTTCGCCAAACAACCCCAAGTGCGCAAATATGAAAGTGATAGTCTTTTCTTCTCCCATTGTTCAAATGAAGTTATCTCTTTATTCTTTGTAGGAACCCTATTTAGAACATGACATGAAGTCAATATACCATCCCCCCACCATGCCTTGGAAAGACCCGCTGTGTCTAACATGGCGTTAACCAAATCAGTTAGAGTGCGATTTTTCCTTTCAGCAACCCCGTTTGACTGGGGTGAATAGGGAGGCGTCCTCTCATGGATTATACCATGTTCCTCACAGAGTAAATTGAACTCATTAGAAAAGTACTCGCCACCACGATCAGACCTAACCCTTTTGATTTTCTTTTCAAGTTGGTTCTCGACACGCCTTATAGATTTTAAAGTAGTGAAGAGCTTCATCTTTAGTTTTCAAAAGATACACATAATGTAACCTAGTGGAGTCATCAATCAAAGTCATGAAATATCTCTTACCACCTTTTGTCAACACACCATTCATCTCACACAGATCTGAATGTATGAGTTCTAATGGTGCCAAGTTTCTTACCTCCGCGGCCTTGTGAGGCTTACGAGGCTGTTTTGATTGCACACAAACTTGACATTTAGAACCTTTGACAAGAGTGAATTTCAGGATTAACTCTAAATCGGCTAACGCGTCATGCAACCAAAATTTATGTGACAAAGTCGTGAATGCCAAATAGCGATCTCATTACCACCAAAATATGGTTCACAACATTATTACACAAATCTGAAAGAGATAGGCGAACAAGCCTCCGCACACATAGCCTTTACCAACAAATTGTCCACATTTGGACATTACAAATTTATTGGACTCAAATACGCCTAAAGCCATCTCTACACAGAAGAGATCCGCTCACGAGATTCTTATTGATAGATGGCACATGATGCACGTTCTTCAGTTGCACAATCTTTCCCGAAGTAAACTTCAGATTGACCATGCCAACACCATGAACAGTGGCATGTGACCCGCTCCCATTAGAACTACTGAATCCCGAGTGACTGGTAAGAAGAAAACAATGAAATATCAGCACACACATGTATATTAGCACTAGTGTCTATCCACCAATCGGTAGATTGACATACGGAAAGAACAGTAGGTAAATTACTATACCCTGAAGTTCTCGTCCCAGTAGTACCAACAACAACATTGGCAGACTTGGAATTCGCCTTGCCGATTCTTCACACCTTGCGTTGGATCGCAATCCTTGGCCCAATGACCGATTCGCCACACACAAAGCAAAGGCCATCCTTTGTGTTCTTCTTCTTCTTTTAAAGCTTGTTGTTTGTGCAGTCTTGTTTTTGCCTTTGAACTTTTGAGCTTGGCCATTCTTTTCTCGCACCACATTAGCACTAGAATGTCCTCATTTCCTCTAGTGTGTGTATCTTTTGCCTCGCTTTTCTTCAACATCAAGAGACCCAATGAGATTTTTAACAGAAAACTCTTGTCTCTTGTGTTTCGTAGAAGTAGCAAAATTCCTCCAAGAAGGAGGAAGCTTGGCAATAATGCCTCCCGTGACAAACTTGTCCAGGTAACACACACTTGAAATGCTCAAGTTCTTTGGCCATGGATTGTATCTCATGAGCTGCTCAACTACGTAACGCCCATCAACCATTCTATAGTCATGGTATTGCTCCATGAGATACGATTCACCGCTCGCATCCAAACCCCAAACTTGGCCTCGAGTGCTTCCACATCTCTTTTCCATTTGTAATTACCATGTATGCATCAACTAACTTCTCACCAAGAACGCTAACCACGGCACCTTTAAAAGGTTATCGCACCTCGACGCTTGCTCTCGATCGAGAGTAAGTGTTCCTTCGAACTTGCCTTTGCCACATGGAAAACGCTCATGGCGGTTAGCCAAAGCACCATCTTGGTGCGCCACCTCTTATAATTCGAGCCATCGAATCGAGATGGTTTGAGCGCAAAGAAGAAAGCCGCTGACGAAAAATGCCTATAATAAGGTTTTGGATTGTTGAATATATAAGCATTTTTGAATTACTTTAATCCGTAAATACACTAGATAAATCATGGAAATTATTCTAGCCATTTTCACAAAGCATATAAGCAAGAACATTATAGATATAACTAGCATACCTATCTCAACGTTCGGATCGATAGAATGATGATAAAACTAAGCAAACAACAAATGAGAGACAATCATACCCGATCCAGAGAGAAGGAATGCAGAAGATGCAGCGACATCAAGAGTTTTGGCGAGATCGTCGTCGTCATAGCGTAGTAGACGCCGTGGTAGTAGTCGATCTGATTGATGTAGATGTAGCGAGATTCGGACGAAGAGGAAGCAATGAGCGATCACGCGAACGCTCCCAAAACCTTATTCGCCCTCGCCGTGCAAGCCTTCAAGGACGAGGGTTCCGAGGTCGCTCTCCCGCTTGGCCGCACACGTGCTTCACCGGGATGGAGATCGCCAAAGACAACAAACAAACGTGATTCTCAGATGTGTAAGTGGAAAACTTGGGAACCGTAACCGTATTTCGGTTTCTCTTAAATAGCCAAAAGAAAGGAGTCCAAAGGCCAACAGCTACCATTGATTCAACAGATCGAAGGCCATGATTGCCATTGATTCTGCGAATCGAAAAGCCAACAGTTGAAATCCGAAAGACCAAAGGTTGCCATTGATTCGCCATCAGAACTGAAACCTTTTAATAGCCAAAAAAATAAAGAGACTGACACGAAAGGCCACCATCAATTACGAGTCAGTGCATTTCGATTTTTGAATAGATAAAGAAAATCACGCCTGTGTACGCGCACGTGCACGCACGGCACGGCACGGCTCGGCGAGCGAGCGCGCGCGTGTGTTGGCTCTTTCCAATTCCACAAGAGGGCTACCACGTTCCACCTTATAAAGTGGTGTAACTCCCCTTCATCTGTCCATATGGGACTAAACAGTTTAGCACATGCACATGAGCCTTTGAGATTTACCAGGAATTAATTAGAATATAATATTTGGGCCTAGCCCAGATTAATTCCAACCGTTACAACGAGACAATGCAATACAAAATGAGCCACTTGCCTGCCAAAAAGTACATGGGACCTAAAGAGTTAATGGGAATCTAGATCCATTCCTTAACAACCTCTCTCTTGGCCAGATGACAAGCCTCTCTTTCAGATTTCAGGTTCAGTCACCTGTGTAGAGTATTTTTAATCAGAGGGCGGTAGATGTGAAGATATTACACCCATAGCCGTTTGTTGCAACTTGTAAGATGGAAGGGGGTCCCTGTGCCCCCAGACTGCAAACCAAAGCAATCGTGAGTACATGCAATAGAAGGGGTACAACAAAGCTATACATGATGTAGTAGTGGATTGGTACCGTGCCGATTTATCGCATTGCGGCTGTCGTATTACTGCCGCAACAAGGACATGTTCATCTCATGGCATTTATATGTCCTATTATATAGGGTCCGCTCTCTGAGAAGGAAAGGATCTAGAAGAAGGGGATTAAAGAATGGGATGGTTTCTTGTTCTAAAAAAAGAATGAGATGGTTTGCCGATAGATGGCAACAGCCAACAAGTGATGTCGACGTATACAACGCGACTTGTGACTTTGGGAGACATGCGCCGAACGTAGTAGGCAGGCATATATGAAAGCCATGGAGTATCTACACACTACGCTTAAGGCCATAACAAAGCGATGCAATACATACTTACTGCTGATTTGACGTCACTCGTACCAGAGAAAGATTTGCAGCAAGGCATAAAATTAACAGAAAAGATAACAGAAGAAGAGACCATCTATGTCACCAATCTCCAAGCAGGAGAAGCTCCACCCTCGGAGAGATAGTACTTGTTCACTGCACCAAAGATGGGTGGCTAGCTCGATGTACATAAGGATACAAGGAGCTGTAAACGTCGACAGAATTGTCAGATATAGGGAGGAAGTTGTACACTGAGTGATGAGAAGAAGAAGAAGAAAGGCCAGCTAGATGAGATGACCTTTTTATAGGCCTGCTTCGCGTTGCAATAAATAGATCGTTCGTTGGATTCCAAGACATAGCTGTCCTGTGGCTGTGGCTGTGGCTGTGGCTGTGCACACCGCAAGACGAGCCGGCCGTAGCTGTGCTGCCCATCTCTGGTGTGGATATCGTTCCTTCGCCATGTCATGTGATCCCACTGTAGGCGCCATGTCGGTCAAGCTAAAGCTCGCTAGTGTGGTCGCGGTCGCGACGTGGCCGCCGAAACGCACCAGAAAACGATGCCCGCTGCTGTTGCCGCACCAAGGCACGCACCGTGACGCCGTCCTTCACTTGCTGTTCCGCCCCCATTGCGCGGCGCGTCACGTCGCGCCTCGGTGTTTTGCTTCGTCGGTGTCGACCTCCACGGCGGAATCAAATTACCATACCGAATACGTCTCTCTTGTTCCATAGCTTGTTGCTTCTGCCGTGCGATGCATATATTGACATTGTAAAGTAAAGCAATGCGTGCCTGGCTCTATATTGCCTACTAAAAAATAGACTGTCGCTAATATCCTTGGACCTTGGAGGATCCTAGAAGGCCGACGTCACGACGCCGAACAACTCATTGCCGGGTTCCTCCGGACTTTCGGATCCTATCCCCGTGCTACGTGCCACTAGATCTAGATGCACGACAAGTGGCTTCGGTGCCATGTGTTATTTTTTTCCCTTTCCGCGGCCTAAACTGAGAAGATTCCGGCCGTGCTTTGGCAGGGTTTCCGTTTGGACTCGTATTACTTGTGCTGTTTGGTTATGCTATCCTGGAACCCGACTATGTACACATCGAATGATGAACAAAAGAATGAGCAGTACACCTGGGGTCCTCGCCCGGTCAAAACTCGTGTAAGCTAGCGTCGTTCGTTCGGATCTGCTGCTGCAGCCGTGCAGCGGTGCTTGTCTTGTAGGTAGAGCTATTGATTGATTGCATCAAGATTGATCAGATCACGGGTGTCGCACCTGGCTCTAGATCTGGACCACACCGTCTAGAATTTGAAGGGTAACAACATGCGCTTGTCTTGTTTCCTCCACTACCTGACTGCTTTTGTCTTTCTCCTCGACCAGATATGAGGCTACGCTTCTTCGCCTGACGAGAGAGAGAGAGAGAACTGTTCTACGGGGCAGATTGTCAAATTCTGCTGCAGAACCTGGCCGCCTCAGCACTGATCACAAGCCGGACTGCACGACTTGCCCTACCTGCAGCTTCAATCTTTCCAAGAGTACTAAAATGACTCAATGACTTATCATCATCATGTCAAGAGCTAGCACAACACATACTGCAACTGGGTTAAATAGCAGAAAGGAATTAAATCAAACCACCAAATGCAAACAGAAGGGAGAGGTAAAGAAGTGCAATCTGTTGTTGCAATCCAGGTTCTCCTTTGGACAGGAAAGAAAAACTACGATTCCAGAGTCACAGGACATCATCAGTCAACACTGACGCATTCTTCAAATCACCCCGTCTACCAGTTTGGATCATGACCGACTCTAAATCTAAAAGCTGTATCCACAGACGCTTTAAACAATGACATATACCACATGCATGGCACATGCCAAGAGCTAGAACTAAGATTTTGGTGCTGTTCCTATCTGCAGGGTGCGAAAAACTCCACTCCCCTCGCACCCTTCCTCCGGCCGCCGGCACAGGGTTACGCGGCGGCGACGGTCTCCACGCCGCTGGCCTCCTTGATGGATGTGAGGGAGCAGTTCTGCTCCATGCGTTCATCGCTCTCGATGCGCTGCTCCCTGCACTCCTGGCTGCAGAATGCCACCTCGCCCCTGCACGGCAAAGAGAACGGAATCCAAGCATCATGGCACAACCATCTTTAACAAAGAATTGCTAATCTTCTTCTATTCTATTCAAGAAACCAACTTTTTACTTAACTGTTTGCGGTTGACGAGAGATTGTGACAACTAAAGAATTGCGTAAGTTAGATGATACCAAGTGACCAGGTTTATATGATATTCAAACAACAACTCAAATGATTGGTCAGTTATCTTTCTTTAATACTTTGCTCAGGGGGAGTACGGTATGTAGGCTTGACTCATAATCTAAAATACATCCCAAGTATTACTAACAAGTAGTAAACCAAACCAATGATACCGGCGATAAATAATACGTCGAAAGAAAAGATTCGCATCAAATATTTTCCTCTAAAATATAGGAGAGAATTAGATTCATACTGTGAAGTGTGAACTAAGACGTGTTGAGTGCTAATAGCATCAGATCAGCATTACTCCTCTAATAAATGAGGATAATAGAATACTCCCCAAAATTAATAAAGAATAATTCAGAATTTGCCACAGTGAATCTATCTCGTGATGGGAAATTATGAAATCTCCCGATTAATAAACGAGGAAACATGAATAGTACTTACCTAAATGAATAAAGGAGGACAGATCACAAATACTTCCCAAAATAAACGAGAACAACGAGAACATCACAAAATTTTGCATCTATATGTCTATGGAACACTAGCTAGAATCGTAAACAACCAGCAACATGATAAAAAGATTCGATCTAGGTGCAATCTTGACGTGGAAGACGAACTAACGGCACGAAATTCACATCGCAAAGCAACATAAGAGGTTGATCGGATTTAATTAAAAAAAAACATCAGGAAATGAAGCTACAGGAAGAGAAATCGATGCAAGACATGAGAATTTTACCGGACATTCCAACGCTAAGACGACTAAGCAATAAAAACAGTGATCTGCAGACCTGTAGATGTAGGTGTCCTTGCCGGGGCCGAGGCGGCGGCCGCAGATGCCGCAAGCCTTCAAGAACGCCGCCGTCTTCGCTCCGGCGAGGTCGCCGGAGTCCTTCGGCGCCACGCCGCCGGCGCCACCCCCTCCGGCGCCCGCCCCAACAGCGCCAGCGGGCAGAGAAGAGGGCGGCACGCGCGGCTTGTTGCCCGTCGCCTGGCGCCCCTGCTTCGCCGCCGACGGCAACGACGCCATGCTGGTCGTCCGGGCCATCAACACCTGGCTCCTCTCACGCTTCCCCAGCATCTTCCCGGGTCGGATTCCCGCCTCTCGCTCTCTTCCCTTCTCACTCCCGCCCGCCTCTGGCATCTCTGATTCGATGGCCATTTTGTCCCAATATTTGGAGAGAGAAAGAGAGGGGAGGGGAGACTGGAGGGTGGGGGTGGGGTATTAGGAAACCGGCCCGCCAGAGTCCGGTCCGGTGGACTCTCATCTATCAGACTATAAATAGGAGAGGGACTTCCCAAACACGTACACAATTCATTATTGGATGAGCAATAAAGAGCACCGCGATCCTCTCATACCGTGTTTCATCTATTGTTGTGTTCTTGTGTTCTTGCATCGTTCTTACGATTCGATTTTGTATACGAGGTAATCGCTCGACCGACTTGCCAATGACGGTTCCCAACACGTTATCGCGACGATCGACTCTCCTCGCATCGAAAAGGTAACCGTCGATGAACGACGCTCGTATATTGAATCGTTTTTCTAGATTGCTTTCAATTCTGCAAATTTAGCTTTCTAGATTTGTTTCCTACGGTGCAAATTTGCTCTAATCTGTCGCGAGCCGATTTGAAGTCGCCGGCACAATGCCGATCGACAGATTGCATGAAAGAGCGGATGTCGATTGTACCGTAGATTGAAATTGCAAATCTGTTCTAACCTACCACGAGGTGACTTGAAGTCGCCGGAAAATCCGATCGGAAGTTGCATGAAAGAACCGATGTCGATTGCACTGTATTACATCGCATTGCATTGCATACACACGTGAATGAACAGTAATTTCGGGAAAAAAATTACTGTTGCCTGCCATGAAGAGCAGGCTGGCGCTGTTGCCGCACTCGGCCTCGCGACTCCCACGCGCGCACGTAGCGCCGCCGCCGCCGCCGCCGCCGCCGCTTGAAGGTCGCGGCGCGCCGCCCCACCGCCCGAAGTCGTTGTACCGCCGCTTGCGGCGCCGCCAAGGCCACCGCCACCGCTTGAGCATGGCCCGCACGGCTTGTCTTGCACCGCCGCCCCGGCCCGCAACCGCGCCACCGCACATCACCACGACGCCCAACCCGAACAAGAAGAAGAAAAAAGAGAGAAAAAAGGAGGAGATGCGCTCGCGGCCGGCCGCCTCAAGCATGGTGCCGAAACACCACCACGCCGGCCGCCGCGCCGCGGCCAGTAGCACCAACACGCCGCCGAGCCAACCCGTGCGGCGCTCCGCTTGAAGTCGCCGGCCGCACGACACGTTGCCGCCGCGATTCACCCGCCTGCGCCGTGCTTGAAGGGCCGCCGCCATGGCCCCGCACCGCCGCTTGCGCGGACGCCACCGACGCCGAGCCCATGTCGCCACGACCGGCCACCGCGACGGCCGACCGAATACCGCTCGGCACCGCTCCACGCCGGCCCGGCCCACTCGCCGCCGAAGCGGCACTCTCGCACCGCGCCGGCATCCACGCCCGCGCGCGTGGCGGGACCGCGCCTCGCCGGCCGGCTAGCGTCCGTAGCGCCCCACGCCACCGCCACGCACAAAACCTCCCGCCAGCACGCACTGCGCCGCCTGAAAAAAAGGGCAAGGGAAAACCCTACCCGTGCCTTAGAAACCGGCCGAGTGGGCCTCGCAAAAATGGGCTGGGAGGATATGGGCCAAAGGCTGGCCCACGAAGGCCGGCCCTTTTCAGGCCGGATTTTTTTTTTTTTTTTTTTTTCAACGAAAGAGGGATTTTTTCAAAAAGCACCCTCGGGATTCTAAAAAATTATGAGGAAAAGTGCGCGGGTGAGGAAATTTTGCAGAAAAGGCCTCACAATATACAAAAATTGCGCGCAAATCCTCTCAGAACTGAGATTTCGCATTTTAACCCGTGAAACTTGCAGTTTTCGCCGAAAAGTTACTTTTTCAGCAGAAAAGGACCTCACGAATTCAAATTTTGAATCAAATTTTGCATTTGAAGCATGTTTAACTTTGTTATTATTATTTCTATGCAATTTATTTATTGTATTTACTGTTTTGATTATCTGTAATTGTTTATATTGCTTTTAATCATTGAAAATAGCAGTAAATCTTGAAAAATACGTAGAAAAATACGGGAATATTATAGGAATTCTTGCAACCTTTTATGTACATTACCAGCAGTAATCTTATGCATTCCTTGCATGAATATGCAGATGACTGGAATTACGAACCGGGAGTTCGAGGAGCTGGCCCAGCATGGCCAGAATTATTTGACTTGGGCATCAGATGTTGAGATCGTACTTGGAGCCAAGAAGCTCCGTGTTGCCATTGGACTCGGCGCCTCGCAGGATGTCGTTCCAACCGCTGAGGAGAATGATCAGGCACTTCATTTTCTCAGACATCATCTTTGTCTAACTCTCAAGAATGAGTATATGGCAGAAAAGAGCGCACTGGCATTATGGACCGCCCTGAAGAAGCGGTTCGAGAAACTGAAGTACACCATCTCGCCCGGCGAGCGCAGAATGGACTCGACTACGCTTTTCTTGACTACAAGATCGTGGGGAGTACAACTCGCTTTGCCTACGTAATTTGTACAAATCTTGACTTTGTGGTAAAGTAATCACGGATGTAGAGAGGATTGAGAAAACCACGTCTACCTTTCACCCAAATGCGGTGCAATCCGCACGCAACTATCGTCGAGATGGCTTCAAGGAATATGCCGAACCGATTGATATTATGCAAGTTGCGGAAGCTCAAGATGAGGTTCTCGGGAAGAACTACATCTCGCAGACCACCTAGTAGCAAAGTTGGCCATGAAGTCAATGCTAGTAGCTACAGGTGAAAGCCTCACTCGGCGTAGAGGCGGGAAGGGTAAGGTCATGAGCCACAAAACTAAGCAAAATGCTCAAGTCAAGAAAGGCGACCAAAAGAAGCGCGATGAGAAGCCCTATGGTCGCAGGACCAAAGTCGCTACAAATGTGGCACTTGGGGACATTGGTCACGTGTCCGCCGTGAACCGCAAAGACGTGATTGATGCTTTCAAGGCAAAGAAGAAGGGCAAAGGACAAAGACGAGGCGCACCTCGCCATTGCGAGCATAGAAGATCCACGTCATTGGTCGCACCTATGGATGTGGACATGCCTCAAGCAGCTCCTATCACTCCTTCATTGGACATTGCAGCATTTGCACCGTGAATTCTTGAAGAAGAAAAGATAGAAGTAGATGAGATTCAGCAAGTTAATTCTTACTTGATTCAATCTAGTGCATGCATGGCACTTAGTTTCTGATCGTTTGCGCTTTATGTTAGAATTTTGAATTATTGAATAAAGGTTGTAAGCTCTAGAAGAGCATTTGCAATAAATTCTTATGATATGTCCAAGAAGACTTTTCCGTATTAATAAAGCAAGTTTTGTTCTATTTTGAAGTATGTTTTATGTGTGGATTGTTTTGCTCCATATTGATAAATACTTTATATATCGTAACGCGTGTGGCGCCTATGGAGGAAGTGTGTCTAGCGGATAGCGGCTGTGAATACCATACTAAGAGAAACGAAATTTTTCCAATGATCGGCAAGAATGCCGGTAGTCTTACGACAATCGCCGGCAATGATACTTGTATAATAGGCTCGGAAGAGCCACAATTATACTTCCAATGGGCACGACATTGGTCATTGAAGAAGCCTTGTTGTACCTTAATCGACTAGAACTCTCTTAAGTTTTAAAGATATTCGCGCTAACGGTCTCCATGTAGAGACCAAGAAGAGTATGGTAAGGAATACCGCTCATTACAAAGCGTGAAGAGAATGGGAAAAGGGTATTAGAACGACTTCCTTCATATGAATCGGGCTATACTACACTCATATTAGGGCACTGCGGCCTATCTTGTCATGAAAACATCTTTTAGAAGCTCAACTTTTCTTTTCTCGCATGATAGATTAGGCCACCCGGTCTTAGAATGATGAGAAATATAATTAACAATTCTCGGGACATAATATCAATGTAAAGAATTTCCGAATCCGAAGATTTCGTGTGCCTGCATGTGCCACCGGAAATTAATTACTAGACCTTCTCCTCTGAAAGTGAAGGATGAAATCCTCGCATTCTGGACCGAATCCGGGAGATATTTATGGTCCTATTCAGCCTGTCGGGGCCATTTAGGTACTTTATGGTGCTCATCGATGCTTCCTCGAAATGGTCGCATGTATGCTCATTATCTACAAGAAATCATGCTTTTGCAAAGCTGATCTCGAGATAATTAAAATAAAGAATAATTTCCCGATCATCGTGTGAAGTCCATCGAATGGACAACGCCGAGAATTTACTTCAAAGGCATTTGATGATTATTGCATGGCAATGGGAATTACCGTTGAGCACTCGGTACCACATGTCCACACTCGAAATGGACTAGCGAAGCATTGATTAAAAGAATTAAATTCATTGCCCGACCGCTTACGAATTGTAATTTACCAACTACGTGTTGGGGACACGCAGATCTGCATGCGCAACTCTCATCAATTTTAGACCATCGACATACAACATCCATTCACCTATGCAACTAGCGCAAGGGTCACCACCAAAATCTCTCATCTTAGAAGGTTTGGTTGCAAGGTTTATGTACCTATACCACCACCGCAGTGAATCGCAATGGGCCCTCTCCGAAAATGGGATATCGTTGGTTATGAGATCGCATCCATAATCGTGTATCTGGACCCAATGATCGAGATTTGCATACACCGTTTGATAGCATATTTGATGAGGATAGTTTCCGTCATTAGGGAGGAAATCAACCTCTTGATGAAAAATGTCGGAAATAACGTGGCAAGCCACGGAATTAATGCACATGACCCACGCACTAGTGAAGCGGATAGAGAAGTCCGAAGATAATTGATTTGCAAGCATTAGCGAATCAACCGCTCGACCACTTTAGTGATTTGAAGAGCGTGACCAAGTCGCATGTGCTCGCACGCAATGCACCGAGAGGGTTGAAATACCAAAGAAAATAGAAGGTATCCTAATCCCGCCCGAGGCCTCGTAATAAAAGGACGAGAACTCCGCCCCTCGAATCCCAAATGGCCGGGACGCTTTGGCGAAAAGGATAAGAAGGACTTGTCACGGCCGATCACCGGTTCCCACAAATGTAAGGGAGCGGTTGAGACTGCATGCGGTATGGAACCTTCAAGAAAGACATACCAGATTTGAATATTCCCACGGAGGAGACATCGGCATGGATGTGTGCGCACACATCGAGTGAAAAACTAAAGGACTTGCCCCGCAATTGAAAGCGGCGGTGAGCAAGTAGAAGCATTAGCAGAACCGCCTTATGAAGAAATAGCTATAAATTATGTGACCACGGGAGAATCTATGAATAGAGCAACGACTAATGTCGACATTTATTTTGCAAAGAAAATTGCCACAATTATTGATCTTGATCCGAGCTCGCATCGCTCATTGAATGCAAGAAGAGATCAGATTGGAAAGATTGGAAAAGGCAATAGAAGCGAATTAATATCTCTGAATAAAAGAGAGGTGTTTGGGCAGAAGTCGCACACCTCCCCATGTGCACCTCGTAGGGCATAAATGGGTATTTGTTCGAAAGAGAAATGAAAGAAATGAAGTTGTCAGATATAAAGCAAGGCTTGTTGCACAAGGTTTCACTCAAAGACCAGGAGTCGATTATGAAGAAACCTATTCCCCAGTCATGGGCGGAACTACCTTTAGATATTTAATCTCAATGGCGGTGAATCGAATTTGGAAATGAAATTGATGGATGTGGTAACTGCATACCTTTATGGGAACTTGGATTCGGAAATTTATATGAAGGTACCTGAAGGTATCCCTGTACCGAACCAAGATAGAGCGAATAGAAATCTATACAGTGTGCAGCTCAGAAAGTCACCGTATGGATCAAGCAATCAGCAGATGTGGTATAATCGCCTAAGCGACTTTCTCTGCAAGAAAGGCTACGAGCAGTGAGGATTGTCCTGTGTTTTTATACGGCGATCCAGGATGGATTCAGATAATCTCGGTATATGTAGATGATCCGAATATCATCGGGACTTTGGAAGATATTGAAAAGCAAGCTCTTACTTGGAGTCGGAGTTCGAAATGAAAGATTTGGGTAAAACCAAATATTGCTTAGGCTTGCGACTTGAGCATACCCACTGAAGGAATTTTAGTACATCACCAACCTACACTCGAAGGTGTTGGAAAGGTTCGGCTTTGAAAAGGCATATCCTTCAAAAGTGCCAATGATCGGAAGATCCTTGCGGCAAGACAAGGACCCGTTCGGACCTAAAGAAGAGGGGAGGAAGTCACGGGACCAGAATTCCCATACTTGAGCGCAGCTGGAGCACTCATGTATTTAGCAAACGCACTAGACCGGACATTGCTTTCGCGAGTGAATCTTTTAGCAAGGTATAGTGCGAGAACCTACCAAAAGGCATTGGCGGGGAATAAAGGACGTCTTCCGATACCTCCAAGGAAGTAAAGATCTTGGCCTGTTCTCTGAAAGAACCAGACCTTACAATGATCGCTATCAGATCTGGGTACTGCGGACCGCATACAAATAAGTCGCAAAGCAGCTATGTATTTACGTGGTGGAACGCAATTTCATGGAAATCATCTAAGCGAGTTTGGTATCAACTTCGACGAACCATTCGAAATTATAGCATGCGAGGCCGCGCGGAATGCTCTTGGCTTCGGCGGATGATTCACCACATCCAGCGATCATGTGGATTGAATACCGCACAAACCCTACTATTATCTATGAAGATAATGCGACTTGTGTTGCACAAGTACAAATGGGTTATGTGAAGAGTCCTCACAAAGCATATCAACCCCAAATTCTTCTATGCTCATGAAATGCAAAAGATGGACGAAATTAAGGTACTGCATACTAAGTCATGTGAAAATCTTGCAGATTTGTTCACTAAGTCACTTCCAGCATCTAGCTTTGAAAGGTGCGTGCGTGGAATTGGAATGATAAGACTTAGAGAAGTGCAGAATTCAGGGGGAGAACCTTCACGAACTCATTACTAAAGCTTGATCACGAAGGTCGAGTACCCAAAGAATAAATCTTGAAGATTAAATAAATTGGGTGAATTGTACTCTTTTCCCTTGACGAGTTTTTCCTGAAGTTTCTCGGTTAAGGTTTTTAATGAGGCAATTCGTGCGACATAGCATAACATGATACATGTACTCTTTCTCCAAATTTTTCCCACTGGGTTTTTATGGAGTTTTAGCGAGGCATGAACATGAAGGATGAGAGCCCAAGGGGGAGTATTAGGAAACCGGCCGGCCAGAGTCCGGTCCGTGGGCACCTCATCTATCAGAGACTATAAATAGGAGAGGGGACCCCCCCCAAACATGTACACAATTCATTATTGGATGAGCAATAAAGAGCAGCCTGCAGTCCCCTCTCATACCTGTGTTTCATCTATTGTTGTGTTCTTGTGTTCTTGCATCGTTCTTACGATTCTGATTTTGTATACGAGGTAATCGCTCGGACTGGACTTGCCAGCGACGGTTCCCCAACAGGGGGAGGGGTTTTGGGGAGGAGCGGGGCATTGGATGTATGCGGCGGGCTGGACCGTAGTTTATGGCTTGTTGTTACTCGCGATTAGGGGATTTTGCTATGGTTACCCCTCGCGCCGCCTCGTATCGTAATTCTGACGCAAAAAGAACATACCCAACCCAACCACTGTATGTCTGTATCTACTGGCTGTTCTGTGCTACATACATGGAGAGAGAGACTACGGGGAAAATTCAACCTAAGGACGGTATTAGACATAACCTAGGGATGATATTAGCCATAAGTTAATAAAAGATCACGCCATCATCATCTGTGTTGCGGTTATTACTAGAACTCCTTTTTGTTTTCATTAATGAAACCTGTTTGTTTTAGGTTTAAGAGTTCCGCAACTATTAGACCGGTCTTGTGGTGTCAAGCATGTGGCTGCATAATTTGTTGCTATATGTGAATATAACCTCGGCGGAGTTTATTTGCATTGACCCCTAAATGACAGCACATCATATCTATTGGTTGGATTCACTTTGTATATGTTTCCTCTAGACGCTTTTAATAAAGTGTAATATATGGCATAAGTATGACCCGACAGATTGACATCTACATATGTCTTACTTTTTGTCGGCATATTTATCGAACCACGTCAAACGTTTGGCTTAAAGCGACATAGTACATCTTATTTTGTTTTCATGCATCATGCTAGATGTCATGGCGGCAAAAAAATGTTCCCACTAACCTAAAAAAACAAAAGTACCGTGGATTCATCTAGCATTCATCTTATGAAACACACTTTTGTCGAATTTCAAGATAAAAGTATTTCTTGAGTTATGTTTTATTGTTAAGGTTTCAACAATATAATATATCAATCCCATCTAGCATACAAACTATTCCGTTTATTATGTCATGTATAATATAGATGATGTGGCTGCAAAAATTGTTTATATACCTAAATAAAGACATTACATATCTATCTTACTTTTTGTCAGAGTCATCTAGGATACCACATCAAATGTTTGGCTTGAAAGAGGCCACCATCAAATCTTTGCTATATGTTATCAAGGTACCTTTTAAAAACAATGTTATTGATGCAAACTTTTTTCTAACCTCAAAAATTACGACATAACACACACGTACTAGACTAAAACATGCTCTTATATAGTTTTAGATTTAGGTTCTAACTAGCAGGGTGGCAGTTCAAGCTTCATTAATTTGGTTTTGGTGATTAATGATAAATCTAAATGTGAGACTAACACTTTTGTTTATATGCTATTGTTTAGTCTTATTTGAATAGAAAGATGAAAAATCTTTGGAGGCATGCATTCGATGCCGTATTCTTATATCTTGTTGCATATACAAAATAGATGTGTGTCTGTGTATAGGAAAATGGTATGTTACTTATGAGAATACATACTCCCACTTTTCATATACCACTTAAATCGTATGATAATACCTCTTTATCAATTTGAGTATACTCCAATGATGATTATAAGATACCTCAAAGCGAATTTCATGAAAAAAATCATTAAAGTCCACCTTTTATAGCTAAATTTGTGTATATACTTCTTTTATATAGCAAAAATAAAGGGCTTCAATGAATTTTTTTCAATTAAGTCGCATTGGAGTATCTTATAATTGGTATTTAAGTATATTGAAAATGATAAAGAAGTATAATATATTCGTTTATATATATGATTAATACCTTCTACTCCTGGGCTTAAGGCTTGTTTGGATAAGGAGTGATTAGAACCAATCCCTTCGAATTGAAAGAGATTTTAGTTCAAATTTCAAGTCAATTCGAAGGAATTGAGTCAGATCATAATGTATCCAAACAAACCCTAAAAGAACATAACATACTCTTTATTACTTGGGTACATTCATATATCAATTATAAGATACTCTAATACAAACTATATAAAAAAATTACAAGAGAGTTCGTAGTTTTTAGCATATTTTATAAATACCTTTATATTTGCATATAAAAAGTGAGAGAGGGCGGCATCATAGCTATTCTGCGCTGATCTCTTTCATCTCTTCTGCGTTTCTCTGTTTCCTGACTTCTTGCCCTTTCTTTCTCACCATAATTCACATTGTTTTCGCCAAACTAAGTTCTTGATATGCAACATTCAACGCGTCCGACTCATGCAGCAAAAGCAGGGCAAATAATGGGGCACGATTTTTTTTTAACATGGTTTAAATTTCGGGATGATTTTTTAACTTGAGTCAGACGCAGGTTACAACGAGTATCCTCATTTTTGTTCAGTTCGATTAGTGCCAAGGTCGAACAGCATCTTGAGGAAAGGGCCCAGTCGATGCCCGGCGGGGCCGGTATCTGAACAGGTCAAGAAACCGCGGCAGATCACGAGAAACCAGCACGCGCGCGAGCACGAGTGCTGGGCGAATCCAACAACCTCCAGTGAAGACACGCGCGCGCGCAGGCACAGCACTGAGCGCCGCTAGGTACGTACTGAGCGCAACCGCGCACCGGCGCAACTGCAGCGAAGGATCAGCCGAGGTCGGCATCGGCCGAGGTGGCGGCCTGCGGCAGGAGAGACATGCGCGGCCACGAAAAAAGATCATTACGTACGTGGCGGGCTCGGCCGCGGAAAAAGATCGTGCCGCGCGCGGCCACGACCACGCATCGAAAAGGGCCCGGCCTCGGTTGCTCTCGCTGTCCCGCTCGGTCCTTTTCACGTTCAGCGTGGGACGTCGCGCCGTGGCAAGACAGGATCGAGCAGCTCACACTCGACTACACTCTGCCACCATGATGACTATGCCGGGTAACTGCAAACGGCAATGTGTTGGGGGATTGAGAGCCCGACAAAAAATGTGCACACGGCAATGTGTTATTTTTGGTAGCACGACCAAGGGTGGGCGATCAAGAGACGAGCGCATTCTTGGAGCTATCTCGGGTTCAAAGCTGGACCAACTGATCCCTCGCTAGTTTTTATATATAAAAAACTGATCCCTCGTTAGGGAAACGTGATGCAGGGAGTGTTAGACTAAATTAAGCTACACGTCGGTGTCCGCGTGTACAATCAGGCCGGCATCGCGCATCAGATACACGCCATTCCGTTTCCGTTCTCCTTTTCTTTTCGTAATGTGGAAGTTTCTGTTCCCTGCTCCTAAATTGAGCGATCCCGGAATGCTTAGCGACGGATGTACGATTCTATATTTTTCCGTCGAACGTGGTCCGAACCAAAGAACCTGTTACTAATCCATCCACTAGAGCTTCGTTTCTTATCCTATATGACAATACTTTATTTCCCATTGCTCACACACCTCTTAACGTTTCCTCCTCCCACCATCAGCGGCTCCTCCGACGAATCATCCCTAACAAACTCCTCCTCCACCGATGGCTCAACCACTTGCCCCCACTTCACTCCCCTTTCATACCTCCATGAATTTTAAATTTAATTCGCACAAATCCTAGGGAGAAGAGAGGAGCGGGGAGCCCCATGAGCCTTATCGTCTCGACCTTGGAGGCAATGCTGCAGGCGCCACCACCGGGATGCAACGAGACGGCGACACCTGTGGACAACTCCACTAACCTCCCCGACGAGTCGGTAGCTTGCAAGGGTGATTTGGGGAAAAAGATGTACCATGACCCCTATATCATGAAGCTTATTCAAAAAGTGGCTCACTTCAATGGTCCCCTTCCTTTTCCTCAAGCAATACAAGCTCGAAGATGATCATCAAAGAGATTTGAGAAACCGACCTTTGGAAAGGCACCCCCCCGGGTGATGACAATGTTCCATAAGATCCCCCTCATAGACCTCAGCCTGCTCCTCAGCAGCAGGGTTGGCTTGATCCTCTTTTGATGGAGACTCTGCACACTGGCATCACTACCATTGTCTCTCATTTCGACGACGTGGATCGTCGTATGGGGATCCTTGATCATCGCATGGATACCATTGATCACCATTATCAGGTTTTGGAGACTCGCCACACTGCCATGGATGCATCCAACTCAGTCGTGCTTCAACGCCTAGATCACTTGACTGGATGGGTCACCGAGATGCAAGCAGTCCAAGAGCAGATCCTGACCAATATTGCCGATGTCAACACTCGTGTATCTTCGATTGAGCAGTCTGTCACCTACTCTCATCGACGTCGTGTTGATCCTTCTCCTGCAGCTCCTTCCACGTCGACTGACGCTCCTTCTCCTCCTACCCCTTAGCTTCTGGTACTTGATGCCAAAGGGGGAGAAGATCCATCTATTATCTACCTATTAGCTATTATCGATAATATTGCTACTCTTTATGTTATTTGGACTCTATGTGTGTAATAGGATAGAGCATAAGCGTTTTACTTTGATTTGCTACCTGTCTACGCTTATTGAACCTATTTATCTTTGTCTCTTAAAATGTCTAATGGATCATAATGATTGTCCCTTTTGTGAGATTGGTTGAATACTTTTATATTGTTGAATATATTGGTTATCGGTTGCTTTCTCAATCCAAAATACAAGAGAAACTCTATCAAAATTCTTTCAAATATATGTGTGTTCTTCACATATCTATCTTATGCATATAGTCAGGGGGAGTTTTCTCTTCTATTTGATGGCTTAGCTAGCATAGTGTTCTTTTATTAACCTTTACAACGTTTTTATCACATGCTATCTAAGTTATGTCCTAGAATATACATCTTGCTTAAATGCATTTGGTATATTCAAATCCATTTATTATACTATCTTAGTGAGGTTGTCATCAATTACAAAAGGGGGTGATTGAAGAATCTAGGCCCCATTTGTAGTGTTTTGGTAATTAAAGACAACCATGTGTCTTGTACTAATTCGTTTTGTCAATAAGTTAATAGGGTTATTCTCGGACCAAGATGAAAGAGCGCTAAAGGATCTCATCTATCTCAAGGCAAAGGTATCTAGTTAATATGATCTTTTCATAGTTTTACCGGTCTAGGAGAATGAAGGATAAAAGCTGAATTGCTAGAATAAGAAACCGTACTATGAAGAGAGATCAAATGAGTAGTAGCTTAAAAGCAAATGATACCACGCATGCTCAAACTTAATTGGTTTAAATCTCAGTTTCATTTGAAATAGTGTGGCAAAAATTTATATGTGTTTTATTTTGATGGTCGGACTAACCGGAACCCCGATCCAACTGCGCGGTCAGCTTTTTCCAGTAGCTCCTTTTCTGTATTTTCAAGGGCCAGACTAACCGCTAGAACTAGTACGGACTGACCAGACCTCCGGGTCAGGTGTCTCGGTCAGTCTTTTCCAAAGTAAGGAGTTTTTGTGTTTTTGCTATGGGCCGGACTAACCGACGGTATAGGTCCGGACTGACCGGACCTCCGGGTCAAGAGACCCGATCAGTTTTTTTCAGAGAAGTGAATTTTTTTAGTCTTGCTACATTTTCTAAAAGCCACACCGACCGTAGGTAAATTCACGGACCGACCGCACCCCCGGTCTTTCAAAGCAGTCAATCTTTTCCAGTAGCATGTTTTCCTCTGGTTTGGATTTCTTGAGTCCGGTCTGACTGGCCTCAAATGGCGATCTGATCGGACATGCTGTAACGGATAGTTTTTATGCATTTAATGCGTAGCAGTCGACCGTTATTCTCAATCCGAATTGACCAACCAAACAACTGCGGTCTAACTGCACTTCAGGGTTTCATGCTCTAACAGCTAGTACGGTGGATGGAGGCTATAAATATCTCACCCACTGCAGCAAATGAGTTTTAATGAACCTCACTGAATACTCTTTAGCCATTTGCTTGTTCTTCCACTATTTGATAGCATTAAAATCATCTTGCAAAGGTTGTTGAAGTTTTTCCGAGTGGTTTGGTTTGAGTTTGATCTTTGTCGCATTTGAGCATCTTCAAGTGAAGAATCATTGGTCTATTACTCTTGGGGATTGTCGTCTCCTAGACGGTTCATAGTTGCATCGGTGATCTTCTCAAAGAAGATTGTGAGAAGACCTAGGCATTTGTGAAGGTTGAAGCTTGCCTATTCGGAGTAGAGAAGAGCTACCATTAGTGATCGAGGAAAGTGTTTGTGTGAAGCTGGCTTGAGTTGATCAAGCTTCTTCAATATGGATTAGTGGAGACCGCAAGTCTTCGAGACCACAGGAAAACATCGTTTGTCTCCATAGTGTGGTTTATTTTCTCGCTCTTTACTTTGTGCATTTCCTCTTACAAGCTATTTGTTTATCTTATCTAAATTGCTTAGCTTATCTTGTTAGTATAGTGCATTTAGATCTTGTTTTGTGAAATTGTGTTTTATAGGTTTAAATTTGGCAAAATCTGTTTTTAACCAAAAGATTTTTAAAACCGTCTATTCACCCCCCTCTAGTTGGTTATCCTTGATCCTAAAGTGGCCGGTGAGGCGTATATTGTTTTTGTGGTGAAGGCCTATTGGGGTTGTTTTTAACCTCTAGTTCTTCTGATGGCACAATCTTGTCGGTGGCTGAAGCTGGGCGGGTTGTAGAGGATTTCTTGGGGCCTTACACTGTGGAGGAGCACGGTAAGCGGGGGAATGTCATGTAGGGCCCTCGCGCGAATAGGGTGTGCTCCTGGCTTGGAGTAAGGTTATCCAAGCGCGAGGAGCTTAACGACGAGAGGAGGAAGAAGAAGTGTCCGTGTCCTGTGGGCGATGAGTCACCGGAGGCTATTCCGGTCGTGTCTTTGCGGTCGAAGGCTCTAGACGCGTCGGCTTCGGACTCCTGTGAAGGCATCCCTGCTTCGTTGGGGTCGGGGTACATGGTCGCGAGAGCGGAGGATAGGACTCCTCCCGCAATGAGAGGGGCACCTTTGATAGCTTCCCCCTTGCCTGGCGGTACTTCCGCCCAAAAGACGATGTTGCTCTTCAGGGACCCTTGGATGTGGGCGATTTTGAAACCACCAACATTTGTCTAGAGGAGGAGTCAGATGAGAGCACGCCCTCGAAGACCTATGCCCTGGATTATATTGTTGATCTCTCGGACTCAGGACAGGTTCCTCCGACGCCTGGCTGCAATGTTGCTGGTGAGTTGTTTTGGAGAGGCTCCGCTGACCCCCTTCGGTATTCGTTGTCTGCTACGTGAGGATCCATGCTCTCTCTCTCTCTCAAAGATGCCCTTCGATGGATGGGAACTGTCTCCCCAGAGAGGTGGTATGAGCCTTCCTCCATCGTGGTGACCCTGCAGTGCTACAGTGCGTCGGACCCGTCGACGTGCGTGCTGCGCAGTTGTACGGGAACCATTGTGCCAAGGTTACTTGGCAGGTGACCTTTGCTACCCTCCAGAAGGTCAAGTGCGATCACCTGAACACTATCGCGAGGCGCACACTGGCGCTGCCCGCAGCTGAGGAGGTCCTGGAGTTTCTTCGTCACACTCGGAGGGCCAACAATGTCTTCCTGAGTGACTTCTAGAGCGCGTGTGGTTGAAATGTCGTGTTGATAATGGCATTACCACAGCTGGTACTTGCCCTCCACAAACCTCTTGAAGAAGCTTCTTAGGGACTCGTTTGGCTCCTACTTTACTGCAAACAGATGTCCTTTGTCTTTTGGCTCCGTGTAGTTGACCTGAAAGTTGCTGCGGAGTTGGTCCTGGAGCTGCTCCCATGCATATATGGATCGTGGGGGGAGGGCGAAGAACCATGTCAAGGTCAACCCGTGAGAGAGAGAGAGAGAGAGAGAGAGTTATGCTCTTCACTTTGGTGGTGTCATTTTCTATAGCCGCCTCAATGGTCATCTCGTACACCCAAAGGAACTCCATGGGCTCGCTGTCTCCCCATAGCTTTTTATGCTTAGCATTTGAAGTATTTGGGCCATCGTTCCGCTTCGAGGCCCGCGCTTAGCTGGGAAATAGGGTCACCCCTAAAGACTTGTCCTGCCCGAGGTGGGGCGACTAGAGATGTTACTGCTGGGGGTTGTGAGATGAGGGATGTCGCTGCTTGAGACAACACGACAAGGGATGTTGTTGCCGGGGGTAGTGCAACCAGGAATGTCGCTGCCTGAGGCGGCGCGACAAGGGATGTCGGGGGGTTGTGCTGACGTTGGTCTTGTAGCTCTCGATAAAGATCTGCCAGCTCTTTTTGCATGGCCTCGTAGGCTTCTCTACTTGCGCTTGAGTTTGCAGGTGAGTGGTGACCCGCACGGTGTTCTCCGGATAATGACACTTCGGTGTGCACACCCCGTCCATCTTCCGTGGGTGGAGTTTTTTTGAGGGACTCCGCTACTGCCACCGCGTCAATAGTCGTCGCTGCTTCAACTATGGCGGAAGTCTTGCTTCATTTTGCATGGGGGATCCTGGGTTTCAAGTCTGCGGCGGCCGAGACCTTAGGTGCATTCTTCCTTTTGCGTGTCATCATGATGTTGCTTCTCTGTCGTTCCTCTCGGATGATGCCAACTGTTGTGGCTACAAACCAAACAGTGAAAGGTAGGGGTGCCTTGGGCCCACTACCTGCCGTGAGGAAGTTAGGGTTCACGAGGACCTCGAAGTGCAAGAAACGGTACATAGGGTCGATGTGAGAGTCGCTGGGTGATTTAATTTGTAATGCTTAACCTTTCCATTGGTCCTAGCATCACAAATCAAATTTCCCCACTCTCGGTGAATATGTACTTCCCAGAAATACAGTACACATACACCGTACAAAAATAAGCATCAACTTCATACACAAGATGTTACATTACTGAGTTCTTTATAATTTACACATATTCAACATACACTAGACTTCATACAAAAGGTTAAATTTACAGCGGAAAAACATAAATCATAAGATGGCAGTAACAAAAGCCAACCGGCTGCGCTTACCCACAAGGCAACCGATCGAAAACGCCCAGCTAGTCGTCGAAGTCGAAGGTGAAGTCGGTCTCACGCTCGTTAACCCCTAAGGGGTCAACCTCATCTGCAGCAAATAGATAATGCAGTTGAGTACAAAAATTGTACTCGCAAGACTTACGATTAACAAACCTAAACATAGCTACAGGCTTGATTCAATGGAGATGGCTTTACAGTTCATTTCAGCGTAAAGCAGCATTTTATTTGCAATAATTGAATAAATTGAAGGCAGTTTATCAAAATAGTTTTTAATTGATCAAATATTAGTGAGACAACAATTAATAGCATAATTAACATCCTAGAGGTGACTAACCCTAGCCACCACATCAATAGCATGAATTACCCATTCGTACCACCCAATCTCAACTTTTATCAAAATGTTATAGTCTAACCCTCGAAAAACCTTCCCAAGCGTGTCCATAACCAAAGACTTGGCTATTCGAATAGATTTAACCCTGCAGGAGTGTACAACTTTACCCACATATCAGACCGCTCCTTTTGCCATCGGATAAAGCGCACTTCCGAAGGTATGCCGATAGAGCTAAATCCTACGAGACGTTTTCCAATGGAATAAATTAATTAAGAGTCACACGTATGGGGGTTAACCAATATGGGCTCCCACTAAGGACCCACACGTTGTGTCGGACACATCGACATTAGAAAAGGACCGATGCTCCTGGGTGTGGAGAACCTAGACAGGAACCCACCCCTTACTTGCCCAACAACAACACAGAACATTTTTCTCCTACATCTACCACCGGCGACTCATTAATTAACACATCCCAGAGTACTAAGTCAAGAGAGGACCCATATGACCCTCATGTGGTTGCACACAATAATGCTTGGTTCAGTGTAACAAAATATTCGGTCCTTGTTGACTCGGGCACACAATCACACACCTAATAACCACACCATCATCCATATGCCCGAGTCTAAATCTTTTTGCTTTTAGTTTTTAGTTTTTCCAAACAGCGTACATACATGAGTACCTTGACTCAAGTATTTAAAGTGATGTTATATGACCATTGCCGAGGCGATGATCCCCAGACTACCGTTCTAAGCATGGCTAAGCGACAACAATTCGTATACTAATATAAAGTGACTAGAGCCCATCCAACGAGCTCTAAATCACAGCAGATATAAACCTAGGCTCAGTGGTAAGGGATGGATATTTACCTACAGTTCAAGTAACTATTCATGTAAACTATCGCGAATTGCGAAATAGCTTGTCAACATAGCATGTATACATACAGTTGTAATTAAAATATTAGCATGCGCAAATAACGGGATCAACGTGCATCAAAGGATGATTGCTTGCCTTGTTGAAGACAATCTTCTTGTTGCTGAGGATCACTGTCGTAAGTACCAGATTCGTCGTAATCTATCGATCGAGCAAAAGAGCGAATAAGAACAAATAACATCAAAAATATCAAAATTCAACTACAACTCATGACACACACAACAGGTAGTGTTTGATTTCTAAAGATTTTTAGGTGAAAATTTCAGTCCAAGAGAATTTTAGTTATATTTTCTAAGTTTTTAACAAGTTGAAAGCATTATTGCACAGATAATTTAATTACCAAAATTTTCTGAAACAACAACAAGAATCAAACTTATGCCAAGTTAAAGTACAAGAATAATTAGAATTAACAAAATTAATTTCACCCAATTTGGAGTTAATATGAAATACTTATGAATTTTTGGAGTTTAAACCATTTTCTAATGTACAAACAATTCCTTTTAACTAACCAATATTTTATGGAACAGAAGCATATTTACAAACTATTCCCTTACAATTACACTAAAAATGAAAACTAGAAAAATTGGTTTCGCTTCATTTGGAGCAAAAGTGAATTAGTTGTGAATTTTCTAAAGTTATTCAAATTTTTAGTGCAAAATTAATTCATTTTCAAATTTCCAAAAGCATTAAATACTTTTTACATGCGCAGCCACCTAGCTCTGGTCATTGACCAGCGGGACCCGGTGAAGGCGTTGACTGGGTCAGCTTTGACCCAGCTTCGTCGAGATGACTTCGAAGGCGAAATATGGAGATTACGTCTTCAGCTTACAAAAGCGTAAGCTCCCTCTAAGCTCATTAGAAATACGCTTCTGTTAAGAGAAAACGTGTTTTGCAATTTTCCGCAAACACTTAACCGGACGAGTGGCCCCACATGCCATAGGCTCAGAGGATTCAAACACTTTCAATTAGATTTTCTAATCACGTTTAACCAGTGGGGCCTACAAGTCAGCTAAACAATTAACGAAACGATTAACAACTAATGAAAATTATAACCTAATCCTAATGGCGGTTTATCGGCGTTCCCGCGCGCGAGCGCGACGGTGAGGTAATGGACCTGGTGACACAGGGGGGTCTCTTGGCTAGGGAAGGACACCACTAGGTGCGCAACGATCTCCTAATCCTGTTGGTGAAGATGTGGAGGCTTGAGGCTGCCAGTGGCGAGCTCTCGTCGGCCGAAGGCGGAGACGAGAGGGCTGCTCTCGTGGAGAAGGCCGTACAAGCTTCTAGAAAGCTCCGAAAGGTGCGCATCAGGATCGCTTCAGCTCCGGGAAGAAGGCGCACAAGTCGATGATAGTGGAAGAGGTCGGGAGCGGCAGGAGTCGATGATGGCAGAAGAGGTCGGAAGCGGCCGGAATCAACACAGCGGCGGTTGTCCGTAGCCAGAGAAGAAGGGGTCGCACGCCCACGACAATACACCAAACACAAATTAGTTTGGCCAGAAGACCCAGTGAGATGATGCGATCAAGACGGACTAGGTGGCATCGAGAGGGACTCACCAGAGCGCCTACGAGCAACACAGGCCGTGGCTGCTGGAGTCGAAGACAATGAAGCGTCCCCATTGATTCAGAGGAGGACAAGGACCCGGGTTGGCCAAAATGGAGGCGGCGTCCGGAGAGGAACTCGGTGGAGGGGTCGCGGGTGCTCGAGTGGCTCCGAGGTGGAGGCTAGCTCTCTGGCTTCTTTCTCGGCCGAAACAAAGAAGTGAGAAGAGAGGACGAGAGAGCTCGGGAGAGAGCGAGAGGATAGGCTCGGGAGTTTTGTGAAGGCCAGACGATGCTTCGAGAGCGGTCAAAGGAGCATGAGGTGGCGAGTGGTGTCGTCGTGGGGCGCAAGCGGTAGTGCCAGCGTCGCTCGCTTGAGCAGCGCGAGGAAGACGACAGCCTGACCAGTGAGACCCACTGGTCAGCGGCTGGCGCAAAGCGGCGTGAGCCCGAGTCTGACTCAGGTCTGGTGCAAACTGACACGGTTGAATCGAGTCAAGACAAAGCGGCTCGGTCGGAACTGTGTTGGACTCGATCGGTCCGAACGGCACCAGCCAGATCGAACGGCCCAACGCGAAAGGGTACGTTCGGACTGGTCCGATCAGCTTCAATCAACTCGGACCGTTGAGATCAGATCGGATGGTCCAACAGGTTGAGCTAGGGTTTGATTGGATTTCATTTTGACCGAATTAAAACTACTTTGACTAGGCTGTTAAAATTAGCAATATAATTCTAAAAATTCTGAAAATTTTTGTGGGTGTTCTCAGATTCAACTAGGACTCATGAAAAATTAATTTGGCCACTGCTCAAAATCCATTTGTCTAAAATAAATTCCTTTTCAAATCTACTTTAATAAATTGGCTAGGATTTTAATGAGGTTCAATTAACTTTTAAAATTTTGTGAAAATTATATTAATCTTTGGTAATTGATCTAGTATTTTATAAAATTATTTCCAGAAATCGTTATACACACATTTTACTGGAAACAAATAGAAACTTGATTTCAAGTCAAAAGTTTGAAATTTAAGGCAAACTTAAGAGTTTTAACTAAAAGTTTTTGAAGTTCTCACACTTTTATTCATTTGAAACACAAACCAAAGTTTAGGATGTTACAGTCGAATGAGTCTTTATTGGTATTTTTCTTAATTCCTGAAAAAGAAGTCGCCTCTTCATGGTACACAAGGGGATCTATTTATAGCATTACAAGCGAGGGGTGACAGATTACAACAAAAAGCTATGTGGCTATAGAGGCCTTGTGGTCCTTTCCTCCTTCGCTAGTAGCTTTGGTGCATGGCCATGAGCGGTGTCTATCACGTCACCTTCTTTGGTCCATAGCGAGGCCCGAACCTCCCCTTCGTCCTTCGCTTGAAGGCCACTTTGGGCCGGAAACCCCTTCGGGAGAAGGCCAAGACGATGGGTTGATTGGTCGATATATCGAGATGTCGTCATTTCCCCTTCATGTATGTCGAAGGAGCTAGGTTCTTTGGCTCTTCGCCAGGCCGCTAGGTACGGTGAGCTGTCCCTACAACACTCTTGGACTGCTTTAGCTGATAACATAATAATGCGGCAGAGCAGAGAGAAAAGTTGCATAACGTACTAATGTTTTCAGATATCTTTTGGTGATCGATGCCTTGCTTTTGGAGGCCGTTTTAAACGGAAAGCAAGTGTGGGAGATATTGACTTCTGCAGCTTATCTCATGTTACATTACTCTTATCACAACGTAAAAGAACGGCGAGGAATGTAAACACACATAGATTCGTAGGATCAATGTAAATTAGCTTGGCATGATGGCATCTTACTGAAGTCTCCAAGTATAAACCCGTGATGACGGCCTAGATTTTGAGCCTTGGTTGAAATCCGATGTGCATGGAACTTACGTCACACATTATGTTCCACTTTTTGGCCGTGTAATCGAGAGTATCTTGCTGCGACAAAACTTCTCCCACCTTATCTATCTTGCAGTATTCATAGCTTATTCCTTCCGGTCTAAACAATATCAACTGTTTAACTGGATGTCGCCGGGTTGAGAATGAGATGATGACCGGGGTCCGGGGTACACATATTTAAGGATGTATCAAGTACTAACGGCTCTTCAACTTCTAAGTGCTAAAACGCAAACTCCACCATGACTTGGTCGGCCAATCATCGTGAGTATGGATCCCGTTTGCTGAAATTGATCTTCAGGACGCTAATTAACGCTACTAGCTTCTTTATGAATTACGCGAGCTTTTGTTCTCGCCATACGAACTTCAGGAAAAGCTTTCAATATAAACTTTGGCCCATCTTTAGCAACACACAGACCTCGCAAGATAGTGATGGAATGTCACCAAACCAACTGGAAATCTAGACCCCAAACAAAGCACAACCGAGTGGCCTGCTCCCACCGTCCTACGGCTATCAAAAGCATAAACCCAGCTATGCGAAGCGCGATAGCATCACATGATGGAGCAGGCGTTGGGGTTGTCGTCGCTGAACAAACTGGTGATGTGCTCGGCGGCGATGGCCTCCACGTTCCTCGGGTAGCAGGCGGGGGCCCACCTGTCGTGGGCCTGGGCTCCTCCAAGGCCGTAGTAGTGGGCCACGGCGGCGGCGCTGCAACCAGGGTTCTGGGGCCACACCTCTGCCTTCTTCCCTGTCGACTGGGCCCTCCGCAGGACCTTGTGTGGGTCCACGTTGCCGGTGACGGTCACCTTCTGCTGCCTCCTGTTCACCTCCACACGCTGCACTCCTGCAGCTTCACAAATGTGCTGTAAACTTCTCTTCATAGAAACTTGCTCGAAGTGATTTGTTTTAGGAACATAAACGAAGGAATTTCACACCAAATAGCTCAATTCGTGCGGGGAACCAGAAAAAAGGGCATTGCTCAAAAAGTGCCACCTTTTATTGAACATATATGCTGCTGCGTTTTTGCGAAACCGTGCTGGGAAAAGCTTAAGCAGGCATGAGACATGAGGGTCATTATTCAGGAGTACCGAAGGACATGAAAAGCAAGTCCTGGGCACAATGCTAATGAGCAGAGAAAACAATGTGCGATGTGTAGGGCCAGGTGACCAACCAAGTACCAACCAACCTCTCATGCCGGCGAGCGCTTTCTTGACCTCACGCTCGCAGCGCTCGCAGTCCATCCTGACCCTGAGCTCCACTGTCTGAAGCTGGGGCCGCTGCACCCTCTTCTTCTTGTCCCTGTGGCCACCACTGACCGCTCCTAACAAGCTAAGGAGCTGCTGCTTTATGGCGCCTCCCATGAAGAATGCAGCGAGCTACAGTCTGAAGAGCTAGCTGAGCTAGTGGATGGGCAGGGCTCTCTTTATGAGCGAGTGAAGAAGCCTAGCTAGCTACGGCTAGAGGAGAGTGCGTAATGGCATGGCATTGTCTGGCTTTGTATGAAGCGAGCAGGAAGTGTTCAAGAAGGCAATGGCAATGCAGCGTGAGGGGACAGGAGAGACGACGGGTTGGTGGTGTGGAGGCTGACAAGAGGACACAAAGAGGGGGAAAAGTGATGGAGCCGTGGTGGTGGGATGCGCACCTCTGCCACTGCAATTACAATGGTAGAGGGCTAAAGTGGTCTGCCATTTCCCAAATGCCACCCCTTGGTCGAAGAAGAACATGAATGCATCTCGCTCGCTCATTTTTTATCCAACCGCTCCCGTCTTCAATGGCACCGCGCCATTGCGTTGCAATGGTAGAGGATGCGTCTCCGTGGTGGTGGTGCGGACTGCGGAGTCTCTTGTGAAGGTTGTGCAGTGGAACGGCTGGGCCGGCGCGGTTGTGTGTTGCAGTAGGCCAAGCCAGGCCTTTGGAGCGCAGGGTGCAAGAAACCGTCTGCAAGGCTGCAGCTCGGAAAAGGGGATTCGCCCATGCGCGTGCGGATGACTTCACGGGCATGCCCTCTTCCACACGGCCATCTCTCTAGACGTACGTCGTACAAAAGGACTTGGGCAAAGCTGATCTATTAATCTCTAGAGCAACAAAAAGACAGACACCATTATATGAGGCATTACAATTTACAGAGCTATCAGTTATATTTTATCACTAAGCCATTCATGAGATAAAGAACACGTTTGACATAGTCAGTAACAGCAACAGGCAAGTGTTAGCGAGGAGCTTATGTAGATTCCCCGACACCGATGCGCTAGAGGCCGGTGCCCTGCCTGCAACTGCAGGTGTCACGGTGGGAGAGGTCTGCTGCTCGTTTGAAGGTAACGGGTCCTCCGGACTGTTGTGCTGCGATGGACCTAACGGTACTGTCGTACTGTTGTCAACATCATGGCCTGCGTACGAGGAATGGGCATTAACATTTTAATGATTAATTGGAATGTAAAATGGTGTTTCTTGCTAAGTTTTTCTGATTCATTAACATTTTAATGATTAATTGAAATGTAAAATGGCGTTTCTTGCTAAGTTTTTCTGACTTACATTCAGACTGGTACCAGCCCAGCTTCATGTTTTCTCTGTCGAAAACAACGTGGTATCCAGCCAGGAAATTCTCTGCATCCACGATTATCTCGTAAGAGACCATAAAATACTGAAACAGCAAGTATCCCTAGCTAGATTTTAGCACTCACGTCCAATAATTCCAACAGGCTCTGATGATTGCTGTACAGCTAAGCAAAAGCCAGCAAGCGCTCCCTGTAAATTAGCAAATCAGATGATATCACTAACCGGGAAATCAACTGCAGTTTTAACTTAATTATTATGTTTATGCCTATAACTAGAAATCATTATGCCTATAACTAGAAAATAGCGTGTTGCCAACTTTGTTTATCTTACATATTGGTATTTTTTGTATCCAATGTAATTGCTACTATAAATTTCCATGGGAAGGAAAACTAGACGTCTGCAACTGTTCATTGGAATTTGGTTTGATTCCAGTATGAGTTAATGTGCTAACCACCTTACATAAAGGCTCAGCTGCCAAATGAACAACAACATCTCTACTGATAGTTCTCCTTGAATTTGGTTTGATTAAAACCTAAAATGGACTGAACATGGCACTGGGCTGCGAGATGTTTGATAGTACTCCAAACAAGTACTTTTCTGATAAAAAAAACTTATTGATGGTACCCTAGCAAAATGGAAATATATGTGTCTATTCAATAAACTGAGTGTGAACACATTTGATTACTAAGTAAGATCGTGCTATAATTATCAATATTTATGTGAGATAAATGGAGCCAAATTTGCATACAGGAACTTGGACTTGAGAATTTTCTAGTTCATTGGAAAAGGAAAACATTCACACAACATAGCTTGCCATCACTCTAAGCTGATTGATTATGACTCTAGGACCTCATTTTTCTCTCATGAAACAAAAGAAAGAAAAGAACATACCTCTCTGTCATTCAATCGATATATAGGATTAACGGCTTGGAAGCTCTTGTTCGCAGCAAAAGTCAGAGTTACAGTTGGCACATCAGGCATCTCTAGAGGGCTGTAATCGCAGATCAGCGCGTTTTTAACTAATGAAAATAGGAAATGACGAAAATTGAATATATTCTTAACAACCTTAAGTGGAAATCAGAAGTTACCTAGCACTGTAGCAATATTCCAAAGCATTATCTTCGTAAGCTACTCTTGACGCATTAACTTGTTTGTCAAACTGCAAACTTATAATAAATCAGTACTGAAATTTATCCACCAAAGAAATGCCTGCAAAGGGGTAGACATCCACCTCGATAGTGACAGCCTTGTAAACATCTGGAGGAAGAGTAGTAAATGATGTTCCGCTATCAACTAATGCCTGGAAGCTAGTACCCTCAAGGCACTTATGTCCAATACAGGATTTCTCGACATTAACAACATAAGTTTGACTGGGAGAAAAAGAAACAAAGACGTCAGTGGAGCTGTAAAGACCTTAAGAATGAGTACAACAACTGATGATCCCTCCAAGGCACTCACAATTTGCCATACAAAGGAACAAATGGCGTGGACTGTTGGGTAGACACTCCTTGATCACCAAAGAAAATTCTCCCAGAATCATCTTCCTTAAAACACATTGAAAAGGAATCGCGAACTAGTCCAGCTCTTGCAAGGAAGCTAGGAACTGAGATATCTGCCATTCCAAGGCCAAGAAGTCCATCTGGTGCAATACCATCCAAATAGCTACCACTTTGCTTTCTACCACAACTATACCACAAGGATGCACCATCTTAGTAAAACAGAAAATTTCAGTAAGTAAACTAATCATGAGTAGGGTTGTTCGGTACTAGAGGTCTAGAGCATCATCTCTAATCCCAACCATTTTGTTCAGAGAGTGCATTTAAGTATCAACCATAATGCAAAATGTAATCACGGAAGCAAAGAATAGTTGTGGCTTAAACATGCTATTTTATAAGCAAATGCATGAATCTGATGCCTATCCAGGCGTACAGCGTATGCAATTATTGCACAAGAAAATTTGCAGGCAATAAAATGTTGTTGTTCACTTACAACATGTACAATGCAGGTGCTTAACACAGAAAAACTAATCTTTCTTGCCATGTAGGATAGATAAGGTGCTTATTTTGTAGCATCGATGCTTGATTAGGCACCGGTGCTTAAGAGGTGTTTATGTATATAACTATATATAATCAATAGATAATATAATCATCCAAACACCTACAAAAAAGATGCTTGCATTGAAGGAAATGGCTTTTACATTTACATAGGTTCTTAATGACGTGACTATATTCTCTTTCTTTAAGCACGGTATATAAGCATCTCGCATTGTACATGTCCTTACAATGCCCCCAGTGGGGGGATTGACTGGGGGCATTGTGATTTGTCAAGTAATGTTGCTCAACTAGACCAGTGAAACAATAGAATTTATGGAACAAACGTAGGGCTGTTCACTTTTGCACTGAACCGTACTGGTCAACTCGGTTCGACCGGTATTCAGTTTGGTTTATAGAAATGTGGTTTTTTGGGGATAAGTTTTTTCGGTAAAAACCGCAAAAACCAAAATTTCGTTGGAAAGAAAGAAACAGTAGCGCCGGGCCGCAGCGGTTCCTGGTCGATGAGGGTCAGTTGGTCACCGGCCTCATCTGCGCTGTGCTTTGCTGCTACGCTCGCAAGGGCCCCATGCCACTGCTCGACGCCGCTGCCGACTTCCTCCTCTACACCGCGCATGGCGGAGCCGGCGGTGGCGACGACGACAACGAATTCTAGCCCCAGCAGGAAGGGGAGTGGCGGCTGGAAGGACGGGCAGAACAAGATCCTCAGCTTCAGCTTCAAGGTGTGAGCCGGCACCACCCCTCACCGTCCGCCGCCCGAAGGAGGCGCTCGCCTATCGGTGCCAAGGGAGACCCCCCTCGATGCAGATCCGGAGGCGGCAGCTCCAGTCGTTGTCGGGGAGGTGGATCCAGCGCAGAGGGGCGGCACCGGGAGCAACCGGATGACGAGTGCCGCCACTTCCTAAATGCCGCCGCCGCCGAAGTGGATGACGGAGCCTCCTCGATCTCCTCTCGATTCCCGCGGGTGACAACCCAAGCCTCCTCGGACTCCTCTCGATTCCTGCCGTCGCCGTCTAGATTAGTGTCATCGTCGTTGTGTAGAGAGGAGAGGTGAAGAGTGAGAGCGATGGGGATGTGGTATCAGGTGCGGAGATGGGGAATTGGGGAGAGGAAAACTGAGGCCTCACTGTGGTGTGGACCGTGGAGTGTCAAGTGTGGACCGCTTTTTCCCTCGGCTTGCCAGCTTAGGCTGGGAGCTTCACTGACATCGTCAAAGGCTCAAAGCCACTTCTATTATTACGTACATGTTTATAATCATCTTTAACTCACACCTAAGTAACAGAGCGTTGTGTATTCGTGACTTGGTGTTGTTGCATGATTGCTTCAACAATTACGAGCATTGAGTAGAGCCGGGAGTGCTAGTCACTAGTGTTTATTCACTCATGTGTTAGGACCAACAATCAATATTTGTGAGTTGTGACCGCACTAAAGAGTCACCTTATCATATCCAATTCGCGTTAACTTTGGTAAATATGGTATTTACCGATACCGTACCGAAGTAAATTCCGTATTTACCGAATGTACCGTATTTACCGAAAATACCGAACGAACAGCCCTAAACAAAAGTATAAAACTCCTAATGAGGGCAAAAACAGCAGATACAGAAGCTTACCCTATAATGACTGAAGCGTTCACTGGTACATGGCCCTCCCTGGAATCCAAGTGTAGAGTATCCTCGATTAGCAAACCAGAGCTGGTTGTATTTTCTGAAAAGTAGTCAATATTGTATGGGCAAGGCTGCTTTGGGTTGGCACAGCCTGAACCCAATAAGCAAAGCTCATGGCTGCAGGGCAGATGCCGACTTGTTGTTGACTCAGCTGGCTTGTAAATCCTGAGATCTCTATCCTGCATAATAGATGCTCCATATATGACGGAGCACCTGCGAATCAATCATCGGAAATAAGCACTAAAACTGCTTCCAAATTTGTAAAGTGCCCTCTTGTTTGTGCATTTGATACCAAGTAATATAAGCAACTTAGAGTCAAGAAAGTTCAACAGAAAATTGCACTGGACGTCACTAACTTTTAGCCAACTGCCACTTAGGTTATTGTTTGAAAATTAACCTAGCTGGTCCCTAAACATGCAGATTGTGTCGCTTATGTTATGGCGACTTTTCAGTTAGCTTAAAGTGACAGTATAATGGAGGTGCGAAACTGATGAGATTGTCCACGTGGAATGCCTTGGATGATCCATGTGGCATTTGGGGGGTATTGGAAGTGCTACATGGCAGTTGAATGGAGATGTGAAACTGATTTCCACCATTACTTAGATGGATGATCATGTGGTAATTTAGGGCCACATGATAGTATCCATAAGCTTTCTACCTATATTTCCAACCACATTGGCAATTTTAGCTAATTTAAAACTGAAAATGAACTGAGTGACAATGTACAAGTTTATGGACCGACCAAGTTAATTCTCAATTTTTGCAACCTCTGGTGCAATTTTCTTTAAATTCAATAGAAAGTTAAGAAAGTAACAGCAAATAGACATGCCATGTATTAGTTTCTTCAACCTACATGGATGTCATAATCACGTGTTTTACTTATGGAATAATTCATAACACACTGCCTCTTGTGTTAATTCTGCACCAACATTAATACTATTGTAGTATTATTTAAGTCAATGGAAAATATGTATATCTTTTGGGGGAGAAAACCCCATTTTGTAAAGTATCTAGACATGCAAATGGAAATCTGATCTATGTATCTGCTGAAATCGACACAACCATGTCCCAATACAGCATCTGCAGCATTTAACATAATGCTACTGATCAATAGGGGATGCATACCAAACTCCCATGGTAGCCAGACAAAGGAGCGCACTCGATACAATCACAGGGCACCCAGAACAAGTCACTTCCAGTATCCAATGCGACCAGAAAAGAAGTGTTTGGCGTCCCAACGTCCACCCAAGTGTAATACAACCTACACAAACAAAGATAGAAGAAACACCATTAGCTTACAAAGCACCCTAGCTCCGACTGTAATCTAAAGCACAGCTTTGACCCATCGATAATTCACAATGTAGCGCAAACCCTCAAAAAAGGGGCAACTTTTGGTTACAATAACGCCGCATTTTTCTATTACCACTGTCCTATGACACTAATTCAATAATTCGACATACTAAGCATGCGAAGAGACGCTGCCGCACTAACAGTGGAGTAGAAGAGTAAAAATGTTGAGGGATGTAGTAAGATCCGACGGGTGGGACTTGGGAGGAAGGTAACGCGACGCACCAGCCGAAGTCGTTGCCGAGGGAGAAGGTGCCCCCGCCCTCGGAGAGGGAGAGGAGCTGGTACTTGCCGCCGACCCGCCGCTTCTGCCGCTGGAGGTCGCTCCGCACCAGGGCGCGGTAGTACTCCCCGCTCCCGCGCCGCGGCCACCGCCCCCCGTGCGCCCCTGCCGACAGCCGCGCTTCATCTGACAGCCGGTGCACCATCCTCGCCGACAGCGTCGCCGCGTCCGCCGACGCCGCCGCCGCGGCGAGCAGCAGGAGAAGGAGGACCGGGAGGTGCATGGGTGGTGGATCTGAGCTGGAGCCTGGAGGGGGTGGATCTAGGGGTAATGCGGCGAGGTTGCGGGACGGAGGGATCTGGGGTTAGGCTTTGCGGGGTGGGAGGCGAGGAGAGGGGAGGAGGAGGCGGCGGCGGCGGTGGTGGAGTGGGTGGGAGCGTGAGGGGGGCCGGGGGAGCGGAAGCTTGGGCGGTGTGGAGGTTGTGATGGTGGTCTGGAAGTTTGCGCAAAAAAGGGAAAGGCGGACAGGTTTTTGGTGGTCTTGCTGCATAGACCTTGGAGTAGTTTGATATTTCTCTCCAGGCATCGGCCAACTATTCTTTTCCTTCCCTCGGCACCACTATTTTGTAGTGTCTATTTGCTGGAACAGAACTCTTCCATAGGTATGAAATATAAATTGGTGACGATAGAAAGAAATTTTATGAAAGTCAGTTGAAAGATTCTCTTCAATACATAGTAAATGAAAATCATACAAGGGCGTTGGTCGGCTGAGACTTGCCTGAGGTGACCGCCCCAACCTTTAGTTCCATATGGGATGGACCGTCGCACATCCTAAAGCGTGATCCTGAAGTGTGATCACAAATACAGAATATAGTTTGTTTGCTAAGTTCCAAGGGACTAGTGGACAACCAATCACAATGCTTTAGCGGGGGTGGGTGGGGTTAGGGTGGACGTCCTGCTAGTGTGCCCAACATATAGTGACTTTTATGATAAAACAGGGCTTGCTCCTGAGCGGAAAAACCACTGTTATAGTAAGGTGAAAATACTCGAGAGGGTTCCTCTGAGAATATTTGAGAAACGGAGGTCCTAGCGGTTCTCCTTCCATGAGTTTGTTTATTGGGGTTTTTAACAGCAACGGTCCATCCAAATGACCAGAGTCCCCACGGTCCACTCGAGGCACCGCGCGTGGTGGTCCCCACGTGGTGGTGGCGTGTGCCGCTTCTTCCTCGCTCGCGCTCCCCTTCCCGATGGGCCCCACGCCCGCCAGATGGACGGCGCAGATGCTGATGACGCGTGCCGAGCGGCCTCCTGTCGGAGATAAAACCCCGTGCCAGCTGTTACGAGATGCGGTCCCTCTCTATGATTTTGTTATGATCCTTTTTTTTCCTTAGGCTGCTCCTAATGAGTGGTTTCTTATTACAGTTTCTTATTGCATGAAAGGTATTTAGATATCACCTCCCAATGTATTGTATCTTAGAGTGTTGTATCTTACATCTTTGATATAAATGTCTTTACCACTATTTCTACCTAGGATACTGTGTATGAGTGGTATCTAAATAAGATACTAGGCTGCTCTCTCTCTTCTTTAATTACAGTGTCACATCAGATTTTTGTTTATATGGAGTCTTAAGATACTTGCTAATAAGGTGGAGTATTAGGAGTAGCCTTATGAGAGAACCATTCGAGGACCATTTGGAAAGGAATGCATTGGTTAACAAGAAGTATATTTCAGTCTAGTTCAACTAATATACTATGAATCCCTTACCAACAGACGTTGAGTTCGTAAATCATGCTATCTAACACTAGTAGTACAATTCATTGAATTGTATGCATCAATCCTCTCATGTTTACAATTATAAAATAAGCATTTGGTGGTAGTAATGAGTTTGTCATCTACCTTCTTACCTCTTGAGTTGATGTGATCTTCTATGAATAGATATATGCATATGTTACTATAATAATTTTATGTGAACAATTAAATCTTCTGTGTATATAGTTTGTTATAAGATTCTCTGTAGCATGATAGGATGAGAATTATGTATTCAACTTTTAGATGTATGGATAATAATTATCTTATGTATAATGATTTTTCAAGATTAAAATTTTTATATATTTATTTGATATCGATGATCGGATGGTATATAACAAATTGTTAACGCCCCAAGCAATGCGGCAAATCCGTCTCATGTTTCAACTGTATCTATCTAATCATCATGTGGCAAAAAGAGCTTTATACGATTTGACAACTGCCGTGTTTCTTCTGCTACTTGTCAACGAGCCTTTTCAATACACTTCCTGAGAAAAGGTACTTTTGCCAATAACGATCCTTCGATATTAAAACAGCTGCTTCTTTTGAAGAAAAAAAAACGATATTAAAACAGCTGTTGTGTAGAAAACCAGCACTAGTACTTTGTACTCGTATATTTATTTACTCGAGAAAAATGGAAATATAGGTCCGACTGATGGACTCAGCCGTCCAGCTAGAAAGAAACACCTGCTGCTCTTCCTGTGCTCCGTCTGCTCTTCGTTTTCCTGTGTTTGTTTATCGCACGACGAGTAACGACTCACGAGGCAGCATAAGGGAGTAAGTCTCCGCTCTACCTTAAGCGTGTGTAGGACGTGCAGGTGAGCGTACGTTTGGTGTTTGTGCGTTTAATGTGTAATCTAAAAAAAGAGTACGTCTTCGGCATGCTGCTAATGAAAATGAATCCTCAGCGATTGAAGAGGATCTATAGCATATGACATCTTCACCGGCCGGTAAAAACCAAAGGCAGCGTATTGCTACAGTGGTTTTCGCAAACAGTAAATACTTTGTTGTTGTTATCAGCATTTACTACATGAACTAGGCATTTCATGTGTTGTCATTCCTACAGAGAAATATGGTCTCTTGCGTCCTGTTCGGAGAAAAGGTTAGAAAGAAAATATATACATGGAATTTGACAGAAATTCCATAAGAGAGGATGCATTTCATATTGAATTCTTGTGAACCGCAAGCGTTCCAAACACGTACGTATCGTGCTTTGTAGGTGTCTGTCACGCTCTCAAATGGTTGTAGGTTCGTGCCGCTGTGAATCTACCGCACTTATAGACCGCAACAAATTTTGCTGCCGCACTACCACCTCACTCCTACCGCGTTTGGGAAAAAAAATCCTATAAGACCTGGTCTACAATTTCATTGATGTGGATCAACTCCATTATGTGACACGTGTCCTTTTACGAATTTCAAAGCGCACAGCCTCATAAATAAATGATGTGAATTTTTAAGAATTGAATACTAAAGGCTACTACGTCACGCTTTGAGATTCGTAAAAGAACATGTGTCATGCAGTGGAGTTGGTCCACATCAATGGAGTTGTGGACCAGGTCCTATATGATTGGCTCCTGCCATAGTGCGAACGTTTTGCCACGCTTTCATTGTGTTGTAACTGTAAGCGGCTACCTAGCCTGTTGTCATTTTTGCGATTTCAGTTAGCCGCATTACCACCTCACTTCTATCACGCTTGGTGGCTCCTGCTACGAGGCAAACGTTTTGCCACGCTCCTATTGTGCCGCGTGTGGCTGTCTAACCCGTTGTCATTTTTACCATTTCGGTTGACCGAACGCTAATTTTGCTAAAACAAATCACAGAGCGGCCAACTCAGCCCAAGACTCCCCCAGCTGCTCGTTGTTTTTGTCTCGCCTTAATGCGCGTGCCCAGGGCCCTAAATTAAGCAAAGGGGGAAGATGCTTTCCCCATGGACAGCTGCATTGTTAGTTGGGAAAGGCACCCCTGCTGGCGCTGTGCCGGTCTTCCGTGGACACGTGTTGCGAGGGCTGACTGACGGACGGGTCGTTTTGGACGGTGCAGGAGACTGGAGCTTTTTCTGTGGAAAACCATGTAAGCACAGAAAGCAGCGCTTCAATTGAGCATCCACGCAACATAAGGCCAGTCTCAGTGGGAGTTTCATTAGAGTTTAATTCTCATTAAATGTGTTGCCATATAGGTATTTTAGATGACATAGCAGTGTATTTAAGAAGAGAGAGGAGAAATGGGTTTCATCTAGATGAAACTCTCTTGGCACGAATACCAACTCCCTCTGAGTCATGAAATTAAATGTCTATGAAACTGTAGAATGAAACTCTCCATTAAGAGTGGGTATTTCATTCGAGTTTCATTTCATTTCATATGACATGACAGTCTTAGAAACAACGCCATGAAACTCTCCATTGAGACTGGCCTAAAGCTGTTTGTTTTTGTTTGAGCTTCCATTAACGTACTGTCGTGATAATAATGTCCTGATCCTCCACAAAATCGATCCTTTGGTATGTGTAAAGGATGGTCTTTCATACAGGCAGCCTTTCATATATTGTAGGAATTTCGAAGGGTTGGACTGTTTCATGTAGTTTTCAAATTCAGCCTTTTTATAGGCATATGTTGTTTTAAATCGCCTCCTCGTGGTGTACTAGCATGGTCCATCGATTTGCCGCCAACGCAGTCTGCAAGTTGACAAGAATCGTGAAGCATTAATTAGCAGCTTCTGTGTGTATCTTCTCAGCAGTCCCTCGGACCATGCGTTATGTATCGATCACTTTGTATATACCATCTGCGGAATCCGGGCACTAGAGCAAGTGTTGATAACTTGAAGAATATATCATCATCTGCGAAACACGATTCAAATAGTTATGAAAAATTCTAGAAAAAATTGGTTAGATATGTCATGATGCAATTAAGCATCTTGCAAAAAATCAACTGAAAATGCCATGTACATAGGAGAAACAAAGAAGACAAATTTCAGTAAATAGTGTCATTTCCCTTTTCTTTTGTTTTTGGATTTCATTTTCAGCAGTATTTATCTTTTTTTTGTTTCTCCATGTGCAGATCGAATTTAGATTTGAAATTTTATGGGATGATAGATTGATAATATGTCAATGTTGTTAATTTCTTTTAGAATTTTTCACGAACACTTGCATCGTATTTCAAAGAGGGTACAGGATGCACAATACTTGAGATGCACTAGATCCGGAGCCCCGTATATGCGTGTATCCCTTTGCTTTCCCGGGTAGCAGGGGAGAACGACCACCTGGCTCTTATTGGTTGCTACAGACAGTTGCACCCGTGAAGGGCAGCTAGTTCAGCAGATTGATGGTGAGGATTTCATATGCAATCACTAGTCCGAGATCCCGTGCATGATTTATTTTCAGCCTATTTCAGTTCGCCTAATTTTGAACGTACGTATCATTGAAAACCTAAAAAATTAACCTCGAGAATCTGTTTATATACAGGACGTGCACACACTAGTGCTACAAAAAACTTCATTACACAGAACGTCTGAAGCTTCTTCTTTTCCAGATCATCAACAGATAAGATAACTATCTACCTATCCTATCCACGGGAAGTGTCCATGTACGCCTCTTCATGTCAAATAGATAATCCATGTGTCATGTATGCGAGCCTCTTAATGACAGATAGATTAATTAAGCTGCATATTCGTCGTTTAAAGCCCGTACGTCTGCTCTTCATTATACAACTAATTCAAATTGGGCTCTATATATACTTCTATCACTGCTGCGTTAGGTTGATCATTGGTTTGACATTTTTTCAGCAATCATGGAGCAATGTGTGTATACGTACGTACGGCCACTAGTTGCATGTAGAATTAAACTCGGCTGTACTTGTACATATCTGCTAATTATGTACTATGTACCAAGAAATAGATCAGCAATCAGCCAATCACACAGTGCGATGCTGCTAAAACCAATTAATCCTTAATTCATCGGAGGAAGCTTTGATTATTGATGTTACTCCCTCCGGTCACAAAAGAGCGATATTTTTTATTTTCTAAAGTTAATAAGATGCTCCTTTTATCACTAAATTATCTTATCATATATTCGAAAAAAAGTTGTTAAGTCTAATAATATTAAAGATCTTGTATCACAAATTCACGTGTATCGTTTTCATATATATCCAAACTACAAGTTTTAAACAATATCTTAATCAAAATTAATAGAGTTTATCTGCTCCCTCTTTTTCTGACCGGAGGGAGTAATAAACTAAGCTAGGTCTCTTTTATGGACAGAAATTAAGGCACGCATATGCATGTACAGCTACTATACAATTATACATATCTGCTACAAAATTTCCTCTCTTCGATCTCAATGCACCATCCTTAGCATATGCATCTGGTGCAGTGAGCTGCCACCGATCGAGTGGTACTTGACCACGTCCTCGAAGCATCCAACAGCGGGCGGCGGCGGAGGCACCGCCGGCAGCATCGCCGGTGCCGCCGCCGTGTGCACGTCATCGTGAAGGCCTGCTCCCTTGTCGGTCGTCGCGTCGTCCACCACCTGCAGGGCATTGTCCTCTTCTCGCTCTCTCGGTGACGAAGAGGTTCCAGGCGCCGGCAACGGATCAAAGCCCTCGCGCTCGACGAGCTGCATGATGAGGCGGCCGCCGCGGCGCCGGGCGCGGATGTAGTACTCGGGCCGCGTGACGGGCAGTTTGGTGATCACGAGCCTCCCGTCCTCGGTCCGCGTCCGCCTCAGCGTGCTCCTGGAAGCCAGCGACGGGATGGGCGGCGGCAGCCGGCGTCTCGGGCCCCGGCACCCATACGACACCCAACACCCCTCGTCCTCCTCCTCCTCGTCACTGCAACCTCCGTCGCCGCTTTCTTGGACGACGATCTCACCGCGGCAAGCACCGCGTGACGCGACGACCGCCCGCGTCACGACGCGCCCGCCGTCGCCAGCGGCGGTGTCTGGGGCGAGCAGCGAGCGGAGGCCGAGGAGCGGGATAAATTTCTGGGTGGAGCGGGAGATGGATAGCAGCATTGGATAGGATCGGATATGGCGCTGGCCGGACGCTGCGCGCAGCGAGCGATGTATCGGTGAGGAGCTGGAGCGCGCGGGTTGTTTCATCACGAGAGGGCCGGGTTGACGCGCATTTATACGTGGACGGAGGAGGGGAGTTTATACTCTCCGAGAAGGCAGGAAGTCAGGCAGGGGCACCCGTGACGAGTCGGCTCGCTCGCTTGCTTTGGCAACGCCCGGCTAATTAATAGGCCGGCCAAAGGCATCGTTGGTTTCCGATTTCGACTTGATCTTGGGTCGGAACGAGTAGATTGATGGCGCATTGTTATCGAGCTAGTGCATGTACAATGGTATAGATAATTGTTATCTATAGTATCTTTTCATATCATCTATAGACAGTACTAAAAACAGTTTCTATAATGGGTTGTCTTTTTACATTTCTCTATAGACATTTTCTCTATGTACAATGTGTCTTGTTTCTCGTATTACAGTCGACTCCTGCATGAGAGACGAGCCAATTCTCTATGCTCCCCTCTCTCCTTCATATCATCTCGTGTTCTACGTATCAAGGCTTACAAACATCTGACATTACACCATTGTACATACTCTTAGTACCATCTGACCCGCGCTGTCTAGAAGGGACCCAGAGATATATATCATGTTTTGCTAGGAGGGGCAAATCTCATATTCGACCAGTCACATCCGTCCGTATATTTTATAGCATATCCGAAAGCTACTTTTATAACTACCCAATTATGGAGTAGTGTTTAGTAACCGCTAAGTGTACTGTTACACACGTAAAAAACTATGATGATCTCAGGTCTAAGCATTTAAACATCATCATTGCTTGAGACCAACTGATGACATATAGAATCATAACAATCTTAATAGTGTCTTAAGGTGTGTCATTCCAACACCATATTCTCTAACATGTGCTCACACTATTGATTCGACGTCCCGATGTCTATGACCGGTGAGACATGGCCATCAATCAATACATGTGCTGGTCCATAAACAAGGAAACACATCATTAGTCCTTCTCAAGTGCTTCAGAATATTCTTAACTGCCATCCTAGTGACATTCATCTGGATCTGACTAATATTTGCTCGTAAGTCGTAACACTTAGAGCATACGATACATTTAAGCATGTACAAAGCATGGTATACACGATAGATCCAATGACAGAAGTATATGTAATTTTACTCATTCTTTCTCACTCATCAGGTGTGTTAGGCTAATGCTATGTGACATAGGCAAGAAACCCTTTTTGAAATCTTGCATGTTGAACAGCTTCAACACCTTGTCAATGTATGCATTTTGGCTTAATCCAATTAACCTCTTACATATATCCATATAGATCCTAATGCCCAAAATATACGCTGCATCTCCTAAATCTTTCATAGAGAAACTATTTCTTAATGAAGCTTTAACAGATTCAAGTATAAGAATATCATTGTCGATCAATATTATACAATCCACATATAAGATAAAAAAAAAAACAAGTGCGCTCCTACTAACCCTTTTGTAAACACAATGTTCTTCTTCATTCTTGATTAAGTCAAACCATTTGACTACTTCATCAAAACGAATATTCCAACCCCGATATTCTTATTTCAATCCATAGATGGATTTTTGAAGCTTGCATATTTTTCTAACTTTTTGTGGATCGACAAAACCTTCAGGTTGTATTATATACACATCCCCACTTATGTTTCCATTTAGGAAAACCGTTTTGACATCCATTTGTCATATCTCATAATCGAAATATGCAGTAATATCTATAATGATCCGGATAGACTTGCATAGCGATGGGCTAGAATGTCTCATCATAGTCAATACCTGGAATTTGTTTCAAACCCTTTGCCACCAATCTTGTTTTATGAATGTGAATATTTTTATCCATATCTATCTTTTTCTAAAAAATCCACTTGCAACTCAATAGTTTTAACACCATCAGGTGAATCAACTAAGTTCCAAACTTGATTGTCATATATGGACTCTATTTTGGATCTCATGGCTCCAAGCCATTTCTCATAGAATAGGTTCATCATCGCTTCCTCATAAGTCTTAGATTCATCATTATCTAATAATAAAATGGTATGCATACACCTTATATTCAATTGACGTGGTCTTTCAGATTTACATGGGACTAATACTTCTTCTACATGTTCTACAATATTTTGTTCATCTTCTAGAGATTCAGTAGGACTTTAAATATTTTCAGATGTTTCCCGAATTTCTTCGAGTTACGTATTGCTCCCACTAAGTCCTTTAGAGGAAAACTCCTTCAAAAAGACACCATTTGGGTAACAAACACTTTGTTTTCACCCCACTTATAAAAGTAATATTTTTTAATTTCCTTATGATACCCCATAAAGAAGCATTTATCTGACTTGGGCGTGAGCTTATAAGACATCAAATATTTTATACCTCACAACTCCATATCTTAAGAAAAGACAATCTAGGGCACTTCCCAGTCCAAATCTCATATGATGTCTTCTCTACCGTTTTTTATGGAACCCTGCTTAATGTGAAAGCTACTATTTCTAGAGCATATCCCTAGAAATAAGTGGAAGATCAAATTGGCGTTTCCAGGGGAGTTAGTTGTGGAACAATTCCACATTGCTTTAGATGATCATCAAACCCATGGCTCAAATATTCACCTCTACTTTGTGATCATATAAATTTAATTATTTTGCCAAGTTGATTCTGCACCTCATTATGATATTCGTTGAACCATATCTACTAAAATAGATGTAACCATATCAACTAAAGCCATCATTAAAAGTTTTGAAGTACTGAAAACCACCTCTGGCCGTTGAACTCATTGGTCCACATACATCCGTATGTACAAGTGAAAGGCTCAAATAAGTGATTTGCCCTCTCACTTATACCTGTGAAAGGCGCATTTGTCATTTTGCCAAGTAAACAATATTCACATGTTTTAAATGATTCAAAATCAAATGAGTTTAGAAAACCATATTTATGAAGCTTCATCATGTGTTTCTCGTTTATATGACTTAGACAACAATGCCAAATAAAGGTAGGATTCAAATCATTAGGGCGAAGCCTCCTAGCATTAATGTTATAGACATGCACATCTTCAAGATTCAAAATATAAAATCCATTCACCAATGGAGCGTGACCATAAAGCATACCATCGAAATAAATTGAACAATAATTGTTCTTTATTCTGAACTCATAACCTTCTGCTCCTAATCATGAATCAAAAATAATATTTTTGCTTACGATAGGAACATAGTAACAATTATTTAATCACAAAACTAATCCTAAAGGTAATGATAATGGTAAAGTGCCAACAACCAACGCATCAACTCTTTCTCCATTGCCCACACAAAGATCAACCTTGCTTCTCGCCAAACTTCTATTCATTATCAGCCCCTGTATCGAATTACAAATATGAGCAACAGATCCGGTATCATATACCCAAAAACATGTAGGAGAAGTAGCAAGATTAATTTCTATAACATTTATACCTGAACTAGAAGTCTTACTTCAGTTGTTCTTTTTCATCTCTGCCAAGTACTTCTTACCATTCCTGCCCCATATCTATCCGGTGAGACATGATCATCAATCAATACATGTGTTGGTATATAAATATAAGTCATTAGTGTCCAGACCAGTGACATCTGACACTACACCATGACCTAGTATGCAGAGCAATCAAACTATCGGGGAAAACAACGTTCAAGAGCAAATTATCTGTTAGGGATGAGTTTCCCCGACACTTATTGCATGCCCAGTAAAGTGTGCTGGAAAAGACATTCCTTAACAAATATGTGGGTTCCCGGCAGTTATCTTCCCTAGATTGCCCATTTTTCGCCGGTAGTTAGATTTTCACCAACAATTATATGTATTTCCAGCAGATATAACGACAACATTTGCATGATTCTCGGCAGATTAGGCACCTAGGAATATACATGTAGAATACTACCAAAATTTACTTATGCAAGCTATGTTGTTGAGAAATCTGCTAGGAATAGTAAATTTTATATTTTCTCTGGATTGCACCATTTAACCAGAACTTACAAAACATACAATTTTGGCAATAATATATGACTCACAAAACATGTCATGTCAACAATCATGGAGAGCTGCAACACATAGAGTAAATTCAGATTATGCAAATTACATAACAAAAAAAATATGGAATTTATGATCCAGCACAATACATGTGCAGTACGCCATACATAGAGTGGATGCAATTTCTGAGCATTCTAATATAGCCACAACAAACACAATCGATTGAAGTCTAATCAAGCGAAAGCTTGGAAAGCACATAAAAATACTCCAACCTCTCCTACCACAATACTAGTCTAGCCTTGGCATGTACAAAACTTCTATGCAAAAGAAGTCGAGAATGTAGATGTCCACATAATGAAACCATCATGCTATCGCCATTTTCAAAATAAGAACGAACACTCCATCAACAAACAATAATTTCAACGACCCTTATGTTTTGGACCTAAAAAGAAATTTGGGAAGTCAACAACTACAAACCATATATACTTTGCATTTAACCTATGCATTTGTACAGAAATGGAGATCGCAACCCGAGATTGCGTCTAAAATAATCCAAAATACTTATAGAGTTGTTTCCTCTGTGTGATCTACCATGATGTATCTCTTATGGTCTGAACTCAGTTGGTGTTAACTGTTAAGACAAACAAAGAATATTATACTTCATTCAATGGTATGTTTTGATGATCTTTATTGCCATACCAGTAACTAGAAGTAATACATCCATTATAGTTCATGATTAATTTAAATAATGCTTAGTTAAGAACCAGGGATACTAACGAGGATCTAATAATTCTTAATTAATTAAATTGTTTATCTGTAATTGTTATTATAGATAGCAATATATTCATGTTGTTCGTAAGGATACCCCTTACCATTAATAAGAAAAAAAACCTAGCCGGGTGGTCGTAAACTATTTTACGACCACCCTATATGGTTGTAAGTTCTTCTACGACCACCTAGTGGTCATAAGATTTTCTACGACCATCTCATGATTGTAAGCATTACTATGATCACTTCATAGTCGTAAGTTTTATTACGATCATCCTATGGTCAACAAAACCTACAAACATGTGGACCCAATCAATTAGGGACACTTATTCACTGTCTTTAATACACACATTAGTTAATATGTGCTATTATTCTATGAGATAATTGTGTGTATTAAACCTCTATCTCTGACATAATTGCAAGATGACGTGGGAGGGTTAGTCTCTGACAATAACCGCCACTGAACGTGTGCATATCATCAAACGGTGAGACTCCTCTTGATACAGGACAGCTGCCACCCCCTTCACGCGCTATATAAGGAGTAAAACTGGTAGATAGAGGACAACAACGACAACAACAACGAACACAAGAGAAGTAGTGATAGGATCAACAGACAGAAGTCATTAAGCGCTAGTTTATAGTGATTTCTTCCCTGTTGTAAAACATGGTCAATACATCAACATATGAGTAGGGTTATTATTCTCCAAAGAGAAGGCCTGAACCTGTATATCCCCGTGTCTCTTTCTGTGTGGTTTAACTCTAGGAGAGCCCCTAGCATTCATTCATAAGATTGATACTAAACCATCGATAGATACCATGTCCACATCTATGGCAGCAATAAGTCTACCTCTACAATTAATTATTTGTTGTAAGAATGGACATGAGAAAGTACTATTTTTTTTGTAAGCTTATGTTGTACCTAGGTAGATCCATCAATCTCTTATCCATAGCTGGTATGTACTATTAAATTTCACAAGTCACCTAAATTTTACAAACGGTAGGAATAGTCAGTAAATACATAACTAATAAATTAATGTTGTAGTATTGTTATATAGAAAACATCAAGTACAAATGAATTCCACAACTATGCCCAAAGACAAATTAACAACTTCACATAAGTACAAATGGGATATCAGGATGTGTCATTTCATAAGAACATTCATGGTAAGATTAAGAGCACTAACAGGGAAGCTGGGTACACCCCATATCAATCATTGTATGATTACTAAATATCCACGATTGCCTTTTGAACTGCACCATGAAGCGGAAAAGTCCATAATTACAATCCACGATTGTCTTTTGAACTGCACCATGAAGCGGAAAAGTCCATAATTACAAAAAGGTTGAAACCAAAGTAACATTTTATACGTTAATAGGTAGGATTGCTTTGGCTCATGAAACCAAATCTACTTTAAATCTAGCCATGTACTAAATTTGTATATCACGCTTCCAGATTTTTCTTGCACTTACGAGGCAACTGTAAAAACCAAGAAAACAAGAATTGCTTCAAAAAAACCTATAAACTAATAATAGTGCCATTACCTAACTTTCATGTGAGGGGAAGAAACAAACCTTCTGCTTCAAGATGTCACATCTACTTTCAAGACGTTGGCTTGAGCTGCTTCGAGCCATTGACGAAGCTTCTATCTTCACTTACAGCTTCTAGAGCAAGCAATCTTTCTTGCACTGCATAAAAAAAACATAGATGCTTCATTCTGAACCATAACTGAGTTGGTTTTGACAAAAGCACCTTGGCATGCAGGAGAGAGAGGACGGATGAGGGGTGGCCAGCTTCACCTAAAATGTAGGGGACGAACAAGGGGTAGCCTAGAAGACTCCACCAATCTGCTTCAAGATGTTGGTTGGACCTCCTTCAAGCCATTCCCCGAGCTCCCAAAAAGAGGAGGTGTTGAGGAGGAGGGGCACTGAGGAGGATGGGGAGCTGGGAGGAGGGTCGGCCGGGGAGGAAGAGCCGACGTTGGGAGGAGGAAGGGGTGGCGCTAGGAGGAGGGGTGGCCGGGGAGGAAGGGGCGGTCGGGGAGGAGGGCGGCACTAGGAGAAGGCGCTAGTAGTGACTAGTGAGGGTGTGTTAAGATATTTGGAGATAAGGTGGAGAGGTGTGTTCAGACTTGTGGTCTTCGTGCCTCCCTCTATTTTTTTCATCTTCGTGGCCACATGAGGGTTCCTTTGCGTGGCTCTATTCCCCTAGAGATATATTGACCTAGTTGACTTTTTCTAGAGCAGATGTGTTTTGATTGCTAGGTCCTAGCGCGAGCCATCTCGGAAAACAGGACACTGGATGATTAGGCTGCTTTTACTTCAGATCACAAAATTTTGTCGATGCATGCAGGTACACTTCATCTACGTCAGCAGGCAGAACAATCAGGAAGCTGATCTTTTGGCTAAGCAAGCTTTAAATTTGCCTTTCAGCTTCAAACTGCGAAATTGTTGTACCTCTCCTCATTACACCAGCTGCCCAATATTAACAGTACTTTGTAACCTTGACTTTGTCATGAACGTACGTAACATTCTGTGTTTCCAATGAAGTCATCCCTTATAGGGCTTTTAATCTTAAAAAAAAACACCGATATTTAGTGCAAATCATTTGTGAACGCGGAAAGGAAATTACTAGGGAAAAGGGGTTGAGTAGTGGAGTACCATATGCATCCAATCATCAGTTCATGAGGCATAATTCGGTGTATTATTAATTGTGATTCTCTTTTCTGAAGTTATAGGCACAGGATCAGATTCCAAGTTGCTAATTAAATAGCAACCGGATGATGATGATCTCTTGGATAGATAAAGGCAAGTTGGGGTTCCGTGATACAGACGCATATGATTATAGTATCAATCAGCAAATGCTCTTACCTGTTAATTAGCAAGTAAGAGAGATATAGACGGACTATACTGACAAATTTCCACTCTACCACCTTCTAGTTTTTAACGGATGTCTTTTTCGGATTGTCCTTTTCAAGAGTATCGATTAACCTTTGTTGGATGAGAACATCCTTCATCATGTATTGTCACACACTGAAATTTTCTCCGCTGTCAAATTCCTCTACTTGACTTCACATTGTCGACATCGATCTTGATTTTGTGTCACCTGACGCTTTGCCGATCTTCTCACAAATTAGATTAACCCAATCTTGGCTCTGATACCACTTGTTATACTCTGATATCCCCTTCTTATACTCTGCAGCCTCTGGATCAGAATAGAGTTTGTGAGATACGACATGAGCGTGTACGATATCAAGAATGAAGTAGACGAATCTCGTAGAGAGAACCAAGTAACGGCGACGAAATAACCATTACAAGAAGAAAATTTAGCGAAGCCGACTGCAAATTCTTTAAGCACAACCTCAAAACAATACAAGAGATTGTCACTCTCTCACAACCTTCTCAAATCTTTTAGAACCCTCGTATTCTTGTCCTATATAAGAATCTAGTACTAAAAAATAACTTAGCATATAATCCTCTCGCATGCCGCTTATTTTGGATGAGCTGTTTTGTGACTTGCTTCTTTATTCTTATGGCCACTCTCTTATGGATTTATATAGTCCCTTAGTTCTCTAAAGTGGAGTAGGAATCATACTTTTAAAAAAAAATTAGGAGTTCTAATTCTATTAGAATTTATCTATCTTTCCTTGTAACATACTCTCTAAATTCCAATAGATTAGGATATGAGTACAGACATCGTCAATGCGGAAATTAATTGGACTTCGGAGCCACATGTGTAGGATTCGGTTACGTCAGTCCAGGAGGGCCTTGTCAATCATTTGTGATATATACAAATTCTAAATGTCTGTGCTGTCCTCAAAATGTTTTTTTTTATTTGTATCATACGATAAAAGAAAGAAAACCAGTTCTGTATGATTTTTTTTTATTAATTAACCTTTTTTATTTTTTTTTAATTGTAAACCCCTGCAAACTTTGTTTCCAGATCTGACTTTTTTAGTCACACCACCTCTGTGACACGACAAAACAATATTATCACGTCAGTACCGTTTCTTGTCACATCACCACTAATGGCGTGATCAAAAGTGCTATTTAACGGACTTATTTTATGGCTTGATAATGTAGTTTTGCCACGTTACGCATAGTGGTGTGACTAAAGAAGTCAGATTTGGAAATAAAGTTTGTGGGATTAACAATAAAAATAAATTAAAAAAGGTTAATTAATAAAAAAAGTTCCTTCTGTATATGCCGTTTAGTCCTTTCTTTTACCAGTGTGGTTAGCACGTCATATATTTCTTTTGGCTGAGAACTCAGGATTGTCATACATAGACACATAAGTTGGTGTAGCCTGGAGTTTTCACTCCTAGAATTTCACGAGTTATTTGCTTCCAAGTTCATCCACAGACCACATGATAGTAAATCTGAAAACGCAGTCTTAAGTCTTAACAAAGATGCAAAAATCAGGTGCTTTGTTGAACAGGATCGACAATATTATGTAGCTGGCCTTGAAATTTGGATGCTTCCTTCTTCTGATTAATAATACTACACTTTTTTACATGTCTGTGTGTACGACTACAAGGGGAAAAAAAATGGAGATACATTGAGCTGTCTTGGTTGGTGCATACATCACATATTCAGATGATCATGAAATGGCAGTTCTAATTGTGGTAGTTGCTCAGAATAATAGCCTACTTTACTAGACCAGCTAATCATATCCCCGATGTAATTAACGCGGACGTTGATTGGTCCTTATCCGGGGAAATACAAATAATCCTGCATAAGAACAAGAGACATTCGGATCGATCAAGAGACGTGTCACGATTTCAGAGATAAAAAGAGTTGCGTCTGGTACTCCATACTTTACACGAGCTGTCCTGTGACAACGGACATGTCATTTTACTAATAACAATGCCATGCTTCCATTTCCAACCATTTGAACTCTCAACGCTAATCTTCTTCTATTACATCACTCTGTAACAGTACTATTAAAAAAATTCAGGGAGAGCTCATTTTGAGGTCAACAAAAGAAGCGGAAACATATATATATATATATATATATATATATATATATATATATATATATATATATATATATATATATAGGTTTGAACCCTATTTTCATTAAAAGAAAACATAATTACAAAAAGAAAGAAGCGGAAACATAGTTTACTATATATAAGAAAGTCAATAACACAGCATTTTTTTTGCAACAAAAAAAGTGCAGCAATTTAAGCTTGTAAGTTATGCATGATGTGTATACGTTCCCCAAATCAAACCAACTTAGTACTAAAAAAATCAATCAGGTCAAAACACTAAGGATAATGATGCCGCGCATACGTCCGAGTCCCATACGAGAGAAAAAAAAATCAGACGCCACCCTTCCCGCACCTGACTCCGCGTGTGTTGCTTTGACTGCCTTTGCATCTAGCTACTTTTTTTGCTTTCCTCCCCCAAATATTCATATTCCTCCACACTACTGCTCCCCTCTTCCCTACAATGCTGGTCGATGCCATCCCCACATGCCTCCGGCCTCGTGCACACTCCCTGCTTGTCTATCCCACATAGCTCTAGTCTCAGGGCAGCTCCAGAATCATGCCCCGTCGGTGATCATATCTACAAGCAGACGCAAGGCGCTAATGCGGCGCCCGTGTCATTACCCTGAGGGTAATCACATTTAGGAATACAAATTATTATTCGTTTGCTCGGTAGAACACCGCTTCAACAGATAATAAGTCTTACCAAAGTTAACACAACAGAATAATAAGATAGAAATTGTACTTTATTACAGCAAGTAGCCACACAAGGCTATGATCTTTAGTACAAGTATTTAGTTACAACTGCAAATAGGGGAAAACCCCTCGCTTGTCTGCCCTACTCCACCGAACGTCTACTCGTCCCACTCGCCGAATAAGGTGTCCACCTCACCCTGATCCTCGTAGTAAGCGCCATCGCCTCCTACAGCCTCCTTGGCACTTGTGTATCCTTCATCACATGAGATAATCCCTGGTTGGACTAAGATCTAACAAAGAAAGTAATAGCAAGAATGAGTACTAATGTACTCAGCAAGCATGTAATAGCAAAGATGCACTGTATGACTCGTCTCTGGTTCGTTATCATATTTTCTAATTCATCTCTTTCTTTGAAAAATAATTTACCAAGATTTAAGTGACAATTTTAATTCTGAAAAAACTACTTATCACTCGGTGAGAAGATAGACCCCTAGCGGTCACCGTAGACTCCAATCCTGGAGACAGACATGAATTTATGGTTTTTTATTTAGCACTGCGCAGGCTTGTACCACTTTCCCCGTAGCTACTCCGAGCTCTCTTTAAGCTAGGTCTCCCGTATTTCCTTTAATACGGTGTTAAGTTTAGAATACAGAACGTTTTTCAAGTCACATTATTAAGTCTCTACCCATCTATTTTCTGTCAGTGTTATGGGATGCTCACCCAGTCATCCACCGAGTTCCAATAGTGTTGGTTGGACTGGTTATCCCTTCACCCAACACTCTACCTAGGCTAATATATGCGCCTTGGATCCCTTACTTCCGGACTTGCGCTACCGGTCCTGAGTTCCTCCATCACTCACACATTATATTTCTTACCCGATGTGGAGAGTATAATAACGTAACAAGGTAGCATTTTCTGCCCACCGAAGACGGAAAAATGGTTGGCACTTAATATGACCCCTTATCCGAGTGAGAGTTTTGTTGGTCTTTATTAATTATCCATATATAAAGGGTCCCACCTATTCTCTCTCTTTCCTGCCAAGGGCCCCCTTTACCATCCTAGTAGTTCTCTTACAGCATAGCTGCTCATCTCAACTGTATTGCTCTTTTCTTATGCTTTATCTCACACCGACACTCCCCTCCCCTCTCTCAGTTCCTCTTCTCCTCCCCTTATCCTCCATGGTGATTTCCTCCCTTCCCCCTTGTTTGGATCTGGCTCCCCACGGGTGCGGTGGCCTCTTGGCGCTCCCCTTCGCTGGGTCTATGCTGGAGCTCCTGGTCTCCTCTCTTCACCGGCTCTTCGCCTCTGGGTCCATGCCATCGCCTCTGGTTGGAATCTGTTGGTGGGCTTCCGGCTGCTCCCGACCGATCCCCGTCGTCGATCTACGTCGTCGCCTTGTGGTCTATCGACTCCTGTAACATCTCAATTTTTAGACCTTTTTGAAAATTTTCAAAATAAAAATAATCATTTGATTTTTATTGAATTGTTAAAGCTTAATTTGAAATTTCATAAATTAAAAAAACAATTTAAGATGAGTAAATAAAATTTGCTTTATTTGCTTTTCTTGTTTATCTTGGATTTCCTTTTTCCCGGTCCTTGTTGTTTCGTTGAGTTCTTTTTTTTTTCTTTTCGGCTTTCCCGAATTTTGGAGTCTTTTTGAAGCTTGAAAAATTAAAAAGAAACCATTTGATTTATCTTCAATTGTTAAAAGCTTAATATGAGATTCTCAAAGATTGAAACTATTTAATATGAATAAATCAAACTTCAGTTAAAATAAAAAATGGTTTGTTGGATTTTCTAGACTTTCTTAGATTTTCTCCAAATGCTTTTACTATTTCCTTAGAGTTCAATTTAAATTATTTCTTTTTATGTTTTTCCCAAAAATTCCTTTTCTCGGTTGTAAAATTTCATTTAAATTAATTATTTCAAAAGCGAGGGATTTCTTTTGGAGTTTTTGCATTTTATTGATTTATTAAAATGCAAATCAAATTTCAAGTGAAAAACATTTTAAATAATTGAAATAAACTTCAAATAAATATAAAAGATTTTTCTGGTCTATTCAGCATCCAAAGTATTATATATATATATATATATATTGAATTTTTGAGTTTATTTTTCCCTTTTCTTCCTTTTATTTTTCTCTCTCCTTCTTTTCATGGTCATCTTCTCCCGTGGCTTTCTTCTTTCTTTTTCTTCTCTGTCTTCCCACGTCTCTGCCATTGTGCACACATCTGACTCCATGCCCTGCCTCCCTTGCTGACTCCATGCCCTCACCCATGCCTTGCCCTCACCTGCCACCCCCACGCCATGCCCCCATCCCTCCCATGCTGCCGCCCCACGCTGCTGCTGCACGACGTCCGAACCGATCGGCCTGTCGTGCGCCTCTGATTCCCAAGGTCCCCCCTCCTCTTCTATAAATGATCTAGCACCACCTTCTCTCCTCTCCTCCTCCTCCCCCCTTCCCCTCCCCTCTTGCTCCATTTCTCCCCCAACCGAAGCCCCCCACTCTAGTAAGCTCATTTCCTTTTCTTCTCCAACAGTGAGCTCCACCTCCCTCAAGCCCCCTCTCCGGTGATCGCTTTGCCGCACCAACCGCGTCACGGCGAGCCCCTTGGCTTCCCCTTCCTATCGCCCGAATTCACCCCCTCTCTCGCTTTCTTTTCTCCGCAATCGAAGTTTTTCTACCGCCAGCCGAACCACATTCCTCCTCGCACTCCGCCGCCGCCGTTGATCCCCCGACGACGTTGTCACTACCGTTAGCTTCACCTCATGATGTTCTATATCGTGCTTCCTTCCTTTTCCTCGAAGCACCCTCGGCTCACCGGCGCAACATCTTCCCGCCGCCGGCTGTGCGCCGCCTTTCCCGTTCTCCCTCTCCGGTGATCGCTTTGCTGCGCTGACCGCATCACAGCGTGCCCCTCGGTCACTTCCTTCTATCCCCTGAATTTGCCTCCCTCCCTTGCTTTCTCCTGGTCAGGAAAGCGATTCTCCCGTCACAGGCCAAACTGCCTTCCACCGCCATTCCTGGTGTTGTTGACCATCCCCCGGCCACATCATCACCACCGTTGGATTCTCCTCGCGATGTTCTACGCGGTGATCCCCTCTCCTTCACCAGAGCATCGCTGGAGCACGGTCGCTTCCTTGCGCCCCGACGCTGTTTTGTGCTCCGTCACCACGCCAGACCTCCGTCGGTGATATGACCACCACCATTAGGTCCGCCTCACTCCCCAGATTCTATTTTGCTAGTTCACTGGCCGCCCCTCCCATTCCCTCGCCGACACCATCATTTTTGCCTAAGCTGCACTATAGCTGTCTGATTTTCTCTCTCCACTATTTTCTATCATTTCATGTGAGCGCAAACTTCCGAATATTCATTCTCCTTCATACGAAATCCAATTTTGTCTATTCTTATTCCTAAATTCATCTAAATTCAACCTCTTTCTTTTGCTACTAATTTCTTAATTTTTGGATTTTATTTGGATTTATTGTATTTATTTAGCTCTTTTCGCGTGTATAGATTCCGGCGTTTCCAAAGAATTCCTAGAACCGTCTGCCGAAACACTTCAAACCTTCAACAAAGGCAAGTCGTAGATTTTTTATCATATTGAACCTATTTTATAAATTATATTATTTTATATCAGCATGGATTGCTAGTTTTATAATAAATGCTTTCGAGAATAATTAAATGTCTAATTGTCATTATGCTTCATTGAATAATTGTAAATGACATGTACCCTTGAGCACCATAGGTTGGGTTAATCTTAGTTGGACATATTATAATACCAATATGGGTATCGTATTATGCTTAGCCATGCTTTAGTTATGTGATGGTCTCTCGATCACATGATTCAATAATAATGAATTTGACTTAATGATATATGGAATTGTGGCGGAGCCACTGTTGATAAAATTGGTTATGCCATGGCAAGGGTTGTCATTTGGCCGGGTTGAACGAAAATAATTTCATACTCAGGCGAAGGATCGTGCAGTACACGTTGTGGGTTTGTGGTAGTCTCACCTAAGTAATCCCTAAGGACTTAACTTTGTGCACTATTGATCTAGGCCATACTGTACAACTATAAGTCTATTTATGGGGTGGACCTGGCTGATTAATTAGTAATGTATTAGTTTGGTCCTGTCGGGTGGTGTGATTTTCGGGTCACAGATAGATTCACACGACGCAATAGAGGGGAAGCATAGTCTCTCCTTGATTCACATGCCTAAGGAAATGTGTGTTTTTATCAAGATAATTATCTCTTGTGGGAAAAGTGTACAACCCCTGCTGAGTGTAAAACTATTCGAATAGTCGTGTCCCCGTTATGGATAATGCCTAGTGATTTCATACGAGAGGTAGATTTTCTCAAAAATATTAGAATGATTTGGTTGGGATTTGAGGAATTAGACCTGGTTGATGGTTGGGAAGTGAACATTGTTGTTCATCAATTGTTTCAAAGAACTTGTTTACTTATGTATTTAATCTTTTAAATTACACTTTTCAATCTATTTACTGTATTTACCGTCAATACCACTTTCTGCAAAATAGTCATAAAGCTATCCTTGTCATGACTTGTATGAATACTATTTGCATATATTTCCCTACGACTTACTGAGTACTTTAAATACTCACGGCTTTACGCCATTTGTTGATTAGTCACTGAGGAAGAACCATGGAACACAGAGTTCTACGAGGAAGAATACTTCGAAGACTATGCAAACTAGGTCGTGTTCTCCACTCGATTGCCTATGGGCATGTTAGATGGCTATCATGTGTTTATTTTATTCCGCTGCAAGTTTAATCTGTTGTCATTAAGCCCTACGTGGCAAACTCTGTAAAACTTGACCATAAGATCCTTTTGCTACTATATAATATTAATTTGTCTGCTTCTTAGCTACCTTGTTGTATGGATATGATTTCATCAATGTTGCAAACTATGTGGACTAACTACTGATCATGGGACTAGTTCAGAATATACAGAGGTCTCAGATTTAGTGATCTGGGGTCCCAACAACTCCTACGGCGGTTCCTATCTGTTTCCACTCACACTACTCTATTTCCTACCATGTCGATTTGTACGCATGTTTAGTTGTGGTCTTTTGGGTTGACTTTACTGGTGGGTCTTGGGGATTCTCGGTGGTGAGGGTTCCGGGGATGGCATGCCGGGTGATGGCTTAGGGTTTTGGTTTCTTGGCATGGGGGTGATTTCGATGGTGTCCTATTGGGGATGGCTTGGTCTTGTGGCCTAGTGAGGGTTGGGTCTATGGCTTTGGTGGTGGTCTGTGGTTCCTGTGGTGGCCTTGGTGATGGTATGAGGGCTTTCGACACGGTGATTCTTGGTCTCTTGGTTTTGATTCCTTGCCATTGGTGGGTTTTGGCATGGTGGCCTGGTTTTCTTGGGTATGGTGGGATTCGGCCTCAATCCCTAACCCTGTGTACTTCTTCTCCTTTCCTTTTTATGCTTTGCAAGTCTTTAGCTTTTACTTTGTGTTCTTCCTTGTCTTGTTATTACTATGCATGCTTGGGGAGGTTAGCTTGTGTCAGGGTGGCTGTGACAGGACTCGGGGTGGGGTTTGCGCCTTGGAGTTTATCCCTGCCCTGAGGTCCCACGGCGGCTCTTGCGAGCTTGCCACCGACGGTGTGGTATCCATGCCATTGAGGTATGGTGCACCTTCTTTGGTGGTCATCTTGCCTGGTTGGTTGTGGTAGTGTGTTGTGCTGTGTTTGTGTGATGCTGATGCTGATGCTAAGGATGGTATGGTGATGGCTGGCTTACCTTACGGTTTTTGGGTCGGGATCATTGGTTGTCTTGTTGTTGGCTTGGTTGGTTCTCTGATGGTCCTGGTGGGTGGCAGTCAGCCTGTGGTTCTCTGATGGTCTTGGGCTGCTCTTTGGCAGTGGCTGTTGACTGGCCCTTGTCTTCCTCTTCCTTCCCAGCTCCTCTTCTCTGGTCCTCTCTCAGCTATCCTCTGGTGGTTTTGTGGGTTGAGGGTGATTGGATGGGTATGCTATGGCTGGCTCTGTGGTTCTTGCTATGGAAGGTTGATGTGCCTGATGGGCTCTCTTCAATTTGCTGGTTGTGGGTGGCAGTGAGGTGGTCTCTTGGCTTTTGGTGGAGGAATGGCAGTGAGGCTGGTTCTCTTGGCTTTCGGTGGTTGCTGCTTTCAGAGGGGATGCCAAGGGGGATGCGATGGTGGTGAGATAGGGGTTTTATCTGGGCATTGACCGTGCTTGGGCATCTCTATCCTCCTCTTGTGCCTTGCCCAAAACGCCCTTGCCTTATCCTTTTCCTTCTTTGTGATTTCTGTTTGGCTAGGTAATAGCTATGGACCGAAGGTCCATGATGCACTGTGATTTGGATTTTCTACGGTTGGGGTAAATCGAAAAAATGGGTGTTGGGTTTTTCTATTGCCAGATGATGAAACCCATCTTAGTGAGAGGATGCCGACTGACCCTAGACTTCCTGGGAACCTCGATGAGTATTCACGCTATCTGACGACACTACTTTCTTCCTTCTTTTCCTTTTGCATTTGTTTAGGGATTGCTATCGGGGTTTGGTTTGCTTACAACGAAATAGAGTGTTTGCAGGGTTTTGGATTGGCTTGGGAAGGGCTTGATTTGCTAGCGATACGCGGACAAAGGGAATGCAAAGACTTCAGGCTACCAAGCATGCAAGAATTTATTTTGTAATTTAAATAGATGTTGTAATTTTTATTTTGTTCCGATGTAATGAATTCTTATAATTAGTCTCAAAGATTGTATTAATATTTTATTTTCTCTTGTAAGAATTCATATTGTAAATTCTATTGATGAACTCTTGATAATATAATCTTGCATTGAACTGGGATGGTATTTGTTTTTATTTAGTCTGTACTTTACTGCTGATTACTTTTTATTATTGTTTAGATTAAATTAAGTTTTAGGGTTCTCACAGCTAACCTCTAAGTTGCTACATTTGTGGGAACTTTTGCGTGGAAGGGAGGGGGCACGAGGTGGTGCAGCAGTGACGACGAGGCCCCTCTGAGCTCAGCTAGGAGGTCGTAGTGTAGGCTGACGTCGCCCCTGTGGGATCCAGGCTCACTGGTGACAAAGACGATGGTGTGGGTTGGCCACAACCTCCTCCTTGAGATCACAATAAAATTTTTGTAATTGGCAAGTTGTGGTGTTGCGGCTATTACCTCTGGATGTTGCAATACGCTACACTCAAATGTTGAAGATGTTTAGATGATTTCTTTGTTGTTGCAACAATGTTTGATTTTTGTTGCAATAAGTTATTGTATCTGTTGCCCTAATAGTTCAAATTTATTTCATATTTTTGTTTACCGATTTCGTGTTTGTTGTATCGAGACCAAAGATTCGTTGCAAGCTTAGGAACTAATTGTTGCATTTCTAGAATATTTTTGTTGCACTAAATCGAATTAGTTGTTTCATCCTCATTCATTCACCCACTGAGCTTACCCTTCCTAATCCCTATTCTCACACCCCTGCGCCCCCCCTCCGGTGGCTCACCAATCTCTGGCGGTTGGAGCCAGGCACCATCGCAACCATGCTCCTCCCGCTCCTCTCTTTCTAAACCGGCAAGGATAAGGTGTCACGGCGGGCCGGTGGCGTGATGGCTAGCGGCCAGAGGAGCGAGGTGGTGTGGCCGCTTCCGTAGCCTCCTCTTGGTGCCGCCCTCGTGGAACAAATATATTTTTTTTCTTAAGATCGAACCTCATTTTTTATGTGGACTAAATTTGTTGCATGTATTATCATGAAATGTTGTGATGAGAGTCGTGTCCGAACAGGAAAGGCCAGTACGATAGAGGCACACGGTACACATGCATTAGACCTCGTCTGGCCGTCCAATCACTAGCAAAAGGTTTAGATCAATAGGGTACAGTACCGCTCTACAATAATAAACACTAAAATCATCATTATTTCTATAGTATTTTTCTAAAGCGTTACTGTAGAGTATTGTAGCAACAGTCACATAATATTGTTGCTACAATGCTCTTCTATTGTAGAGGACCTGCCTCCATCGCCGAGAGTTTTTGGCAAAAATTAGCGCTGTTGGCATGTGCAATAATAAAACTAGCCCCTCGCGTGCAACAAAGGCAAAAATAACACCATGTTCGTGCCCTAGAGGACCGAATTTGCTGAGGACGCGACACATAATGAGTCCGGCCCCGAGGGGCGCAGAAATGCCTCATATGGCATGAAAATACCCCGCCGAGCCCTAGGGGCGTGGAAATACCCTCGTCTAGCCCTTAGGGGCACGGATTCTCTCTCTTTCAGAAAAGCGTTGTTTGTAGGAATTTCTAAATATAGGAAATAAGCTATAACAATTATAAACTTTTTTTTATGAAGGCTCTTAACACAGTGTACTTGCTTGTGTAAATTTTCCAGAATTTTATATGTTCTGTATTTTTCTGAAAATTTCTTTAAGGCTGCTATTTATATGAATTTCTAAATATAGACTAAAATCTTGCTTTCGGCGTCCCCAGATTCTCGTTAAAATCTGAAAAATATTGTTTGATATAATTTTATCACATGTGATAATACCCCCTCCCTCGACAACGAAAGTTTGATCTGATTAGTCGGGCCAGGCAGTAGACCACGTGAAAAAAAATTTGTGAAATGAAATTTTTGGTACATGTGATAATATTTACTTCTTTTATTACCTCTGCAAAGAAGATGAAAACTGTCATATATATATATGCAATGCAATCATCATTGTATTGCATGCACAGTCATATATATGCAATGCAATCGTCATTGTACTGCATGCACAATCATATATATGCAATGTAATTGTTATTGTACTGCATGCAAGCTACCACTGTTTTCTTTGATCATTTGATGATGTTCAATTTCCAAAGCGCACCTGAGCTGCTCCAAAATCCAAAGTAGCTAAGCATACACTGTGTCTCGCACTTCTAAAACAAACTCTACTGTTATCTAGTGTTATCTAGCTGCACGCACATACACCTGCACGATCGAGTTAGCTAGCTAGCTAGGCCTAAGCTTAGCTCATCCATGCATACAAAAATGGCTAATGTATATGTTTGCTACCTTCTGAGATTTTTTTAGTGCGGAACCGGTGCTATTTTTGCCAATTCATTCGCGGAAACTATTTTTGCTATTTTCACTTCAGAACAGTGATATTTTAGCCAAAAACTCAGGAAGAGAGGGCATAGGAGGAAAGGATTGCATGAGCTAGGAATTGAAATACGTCTATTTGATCGGGTCTCTCTGCCGCTTATTTAGCATGTGGTACAATACAGTATTAAAGAATGACATCCATATTAAACCGGCAAATTAACAAAGGATGTCCTATTTGATCAGGGGTACATGTGATAATACCCCTCTCCCCGGCTGTGCTGCGTTGTGATTTCATGTGTAAAAATTTATGGTTTTTTTGTACATGTGATAATACATTTTTTGAATGAAATTACGTGATTTCATATGAAAAAATTTGGTTGAATGATTTTGTGACATCTTGGTCGATACACGACAACAAAGGTTTGATCTGATCAGCACGGCAGGTCAGGCGGTCGACCATGCGAAAAATTTTGTGGAAAGAAATTTTTGGTACACGTGATAATATTTTCTTCTTCTTTTTTTATCCCTATTCTCATTGCAGTCTCTGTAAAGAAGATAAAAACCATATCGGAATATTGCCATAAAGTCAGAGTACGATTTCCTCTATGTTCTGATTAACTTCAGGTACCAATACTATTTTTCTTTGTGCCTCGAGTAGTACTAATCGTACTACTACTTTTATTATCTACGATATTTAGTTTTGTCTCATATGATCACTCTCGAGGATGTGACGTTGTCATCACCGAGCCAGACGACAGCGGCAACGGGATTTAGCATGTTGTAGAAAGTATTTTGAGTATATATTTGAAATTTTTCTCAAATCGATTATTTCATTTGTGTACAAACAGTAGCCTTAAAGGAATTTTATAGAAAAATTTCACAAGCACGTACACTATGTCAGGAGCCTTCACAAAAAATCATAATTTTTGGAACTGATGTGCTATATTTAGAAATTCCTACAAATAGTAGCTTTAAAGGAATTTTCGAGAAAAATGCAGAACATATAAAATTATAGAAAAATGACACAAGTAAGTACACTGTGTCAGGAACCTTCATAAAAATGTCATAATTTTTAGAGTTCATTTGCTATATTTAAAAATTCCTACAAATAATACTTTTTGGGAGGAGAGAGAATCCACACCCCGATGGTCGAAAGAGGGTATTTCTACGCCGCTCCTGGGGGCCAGACGGGGTATTTCCACGCCTCTAGGGGCCAGATTCGCCATGCGTTGTGTCCTTGGCAAATCTGGTCCTATAAGACATGACAAGATGCCATTTTTGCTTTTAATATGTGCGAGAGGCTACTTTTGTTATTATGCACGCCAACGACGCTATTTTAGGGAGAGAAAAAAAAACTCCTCCCTTTTCACACTCCATGGCTCCATACTAAAGATGCAATTAAAACTTGTAGTTGGGTGTATCTGTTAACATACCGAGGAAGGAAGGCGGAAGCCCACTACCCCGTCTCTCCTCCTCTCCCTCCTCCCTCCCTCCCTCCCCACCGAGTCGCCGTCCCCTCGCTTTCACCCCACACGGAAGCAAGAATTCTTCATCAAAATCCGATCTTGAGCCGATTTCTGTGGATTTTTTGGGATATTTTTGGTGCTATGAGCTTCTGATCTGGGGTTTCTCTGATCTTGGGAGGAAGGTTGGGTGGTTGGGCGGCGATCTGGCCGGGAGATGGACGGCGGGAAGGAGCCGATCGAGGTCAAGTTCCGGCTGTTCGACGGCACGGACATCGGCCCGAGCAAGTACGACCCCTCCACCACCGTCTCCGCGCTCAAGGAGTTCATCCTCACTCGGTGGCCGCAAGGTGAGAGGCAGATTCCTATCGATTTGGTAACGTACATGTATGTGGTGTCCTGATCTGCTTGTTAGATTTGGTGACAAAAGATGTGCGCTTCTGTAATTCTTGTTGCCATGCGGTTTCTTGGATCATGTATTTGCTTTCTTTGCGCTTCTGTAATTCTTGATGCCATGCGGTTTCTTGGATCATGTATTTGCTTTCTTTCTTGCGTGGTGCTTATGTAGTAGTAGTCTTTTTGCTGCGTGCGGTTTTGCTCTGGGCAGATAAGTGTTATTGGTATGTTTGATTTGCTATTCTTCTCTGGATGTATATGCCTGGCCAATTGAGTAGCGCGTAACCGACGCTTAATTTTTTTTCTCAGCTTCAACAATGTTCTAGAACTGGATATGCTATATAAGAGATGTTCTACGGTGCTTGATAATTCCCCTCCTCAGTGAACGTGCATCGTATATAGAAAACCTCTCACTGGCGGTGAATTATGCCAAAAAAGAATAATTTTGCTATTTTTGTGGCAGAAAACCGAAAAAAGAGTATTTTTGGCAACAATGGCTGATTTGGATCACAAATCACAAGTACAATGAAGAGCCAAACAAGGTCCCTTGTCTTCCCTTACTTCCTATAAAGTCACAAAGAAAATGGCGCGATGCCAGATTAATAACTGTATTCTGCCTTTTGAGTGCCTTTTTGCTCGTGCATTCTGTAAAGGGAGCTCTGCTAGCACTTCGAAAGCAGTTGCCTCTTCGTATTTACGCAAGCTGAGCTCCTTTGCATAAATATGATAGCAGGGCCATACTCCACAGGTATGCATTATGCCTAAGAATCTGGTCTATCATGTGATTCATTTATATTGTTAAATGAGCACTCTAGGGCAAACAATCCAGTTTGAACTCTGAACATCATAGTGCTCATGTATCAAATGCTTCGGTGAAACCATAAGGACAGATGTGATGTTCATGGATTCAACCATGGGTGTATTTCTATTAATAATTGATCTGGATGTTAGCATGCCTTTAAGCATATTGATCAGCGAGGGCCACATTTGTCATGTGGGATGTGAAAGTTACTGATAGTATAAAGGATAGGCAGCGGAAATCATTTGCACAGCTATTATTGCAACCTTTTGTCTGGCTGATCTTTTACCCAAAAAAAAGTTGCTATTGTACAAATGGACATCTGTTTACATTGACTGTGACTACAAAGATTTGGTGAGTAGAATGGCAAATCTAAGAGCCAAGGAACGGATACTTCTATAAATGACAGCTATCTGATTATCATGCTCATGCTCAGGTGATGGATCTTTCCTTGATATGCAATACTTGGGTGAGGTGCTCTTGCCTTAGTTAATAACTAGAACAAGTAAAATTGAATCCTTTCCCAGCTGAATCAACATCTGGAAGCAATAAGGTCCTGCTGTGGGTACTTGTTTCTTCATTGACAGCACACACAATGCATGCCTGCATGTGTTAATCCAAACACAGGGACGCAAACTATCACCAATTTAAAAATGGTCAACATCACTGTATCTCATCTTTTTGGAGGGTGTTTGCATTAATTCTGCTTTGTCAAGTGTTTAATTTTGCGTTACAGATCGGGAACAGTGCAATGGCATATTTTTTCTTCTCTCTCTGAGAAACGTGGTTGATTCTGAATGACAATTTATGTTGTCCAGATGGCCCTAGATTGTCCTGCATTTTGGAACTTCCTTTAAAAAAAACTCACTCTTCCATAAACCATACCTGTTATCCTTAGTGAACTCCGAGTTCATTTTTTTAAAAGGAATTGTTCTTGTCTTTTCTAATGACAGATAAGGAAATAGCTCCAAAAACTGTCAATGACTTGAAGCTCATCAATGCTGGAAGAATATTGGAGAATAACCGGACACTTGCTGAGTCCCGTGTTCCAGTAGGAGATGTCCCAGGAGGTGTAATTACAATGCATGTGGTAGTGCGCCCTCCACAAGCTGACAAAAACAGTGGTATTGCCGACAATTTCATCTTTTTCTTTCACATTTTTTCCTGGTTCCATTGATGATCGCTGTTGCTCTCCAATGACTTCAAATTTTTCACATTCAATGAATGGAAATGTTGGTGATGATCAACTATCATTTTACAAACATCCTGCATTCCTGCCCCTTATTCTTGTAGTTGTGCTCCAAAGACGCACACATATAGGCATGGATCTCTATAATCTAAATGCTGCAGCCCATAAGATGAACCCACTTTTTTCCACGGGGGAGAAATTTATTCCTTCTATTTTAGTAGTGTTTTATTTATCACAACATAGTGCTTGGCAAATACTCGTATGCAAACTTAAGAGAAAGCTGAGCTGGTGTTTGCTAAGTTAATAGAGACATTAAATGAAAATTTTGACAATTGCACATAGTTTTATCATTATGAAGTGTGGGTCAATGATAGTGTTGCAGTTCTTGTAGTCCTTGTGATTTGCGAAGTTCTGCCAAACTGTAAGAACTTTTGGCTAACTTTGTTTTGTGTGTGTTGTGCATTTGAAAATATAAATATGAGAGTGGTGAGGTTGTTATATCTATGGATCAATCGTGTTAAATTTTTTGCATTTATGTTGAATTGTTTTTCACCATGTTTCCACATAAACTATTAATCTACAATTTGGAGGGAAAACAATGACGCCCACAAAAACCTGTGTTTATAAATAAATATTTTTTCTTCATTTTGTATATGGTTGTATATCATATAATTTCTACTTACGGTTTTATATAATCTTGACTATGCAATGCTTAAAGCTGTCATACAATTTATTTCACACTTCTAAACACACCTATAATGTGTTGTTGATTTGCCCTTTTCAGAGAAGCAGCTTGCCAATTCCCCTAAGCAGAACAGATGTGGATGCACCATACTGTGATACGATGCCTGCCCGATGGTGTACAATATGTCTAGCTCTAGGATTTTGCAGCTGCTTTTGTTGTGTCCACAGCGAGTGTGAATTTATTTTGACATCCAATTCTTGGAGCCATCCAAATCCTAGAAATACATATACTTAACAGCCGTCAAATATGACTTGGAGCTGGGAGTAAAGATTTCTCGAGGGTGCTTTGGGACCTTAATGCTGTAATGAGTGTGCAGGAGTCAAGGGTTGGATGCTTGCTGTTGTATAAATTGTAATGTCAAAACAACAAAAAAAACCTTTTTTTTGCTACATTGACATTTTATCGATTCTTTTTAGCGTTGCTGTTTGTCATGTAAAACAGAAATGTTGTACTCAAATATATGTAGCTCGGGAAAGGAGTGATTTACTATGTTATCAGAAAAGGAAGGCAAAAAAAGGGAAAGAAAAACACATTACTTTGAGGGTAATTCTTGAGCTCATCCTGCCGTTCTTGTGCTTTTTGTTCTCTGATCGGCGGAAGTGTGATGCCCCCCCAAACCATCCATTAGCAGGAAGTAGGTGTAAAACAGCAAGCTGATCAAGTTAGTACAAACGTGTGGTTATCAGTTGGAGTTTCTGCTATCAGTTTGAAGAGGATAATCCTCGCAAAGAAAAAGGCTAACGCGGTAACAGGTAGTACATGGTTGCTCCGTTTACTCTCCTCGGATGCAATGGCACCACCGGGGAGAGCCGCAGTACGAGCTAGTGAGCAGTGATGCACCGCCCATGGCACGCTATCACCGGCGCGGTCGGCGAGCGGGAGAGGCCGCCGCGTCCTCGTGGGCCAGTAAAAGTGCCGACCATCCATCGAACCCAGCGGCCCATGCAGCCCAACCAACACCCCGACTGAACTCAGATACAACGGTAGCGCCGGGGAGCAACGGTACGGAAACATTTTTTTTTAGAAGAGCACAGGGCAGACGTAACACGTTTAACACATGTTATTTACACCAACTTTCTAAAATCAATGGACACGCTAGCTCTAAATCTAGAACTTGAATTCTGGTCGCCTAGCCATATCGCGACGTGGCAGCTTCCGGCACAGGAACATCCTTGGAGGGGAGCAACGAGCGAGCGGCGAGCCCACGGCAGGTCGGCACGGCGCGACCGAGCCGGTAACACCGTAGAAGGCCCTTCCCCCGAGCCTGCGTGGGCAAGTAAAACGGCCGTGCCAATGCCCGCGAGGGACCATCGAAACTTGCCACCCACGCCGCGCGGCCCGTGCGGTGCACCCAACATCGCCGACCGAACTCCCGCGGGCGGCGGCCCGTGCGGTCCGACGCGCCCACCACCGTTGTTTGCACCCCCCGCACCCGTACTACGTACCGCATCGCACGCGACCGTCCAAACCCGCGAACACTTCTCGGCTTCTCCCCAACCCCGCAGTTTCTCCGCCCGGCGGCGCCCCCGCGCACGCAGCGTCTAAGAGGTCACCACTCACCACCCGGCACGGCCGTCCGTTCAGAGCCCTCGAACTCACCGGCTCGTGTTATGTAGCGTCCAAGGTTTTGCTTGAAACGTCTGTTTGGTCTCATCTGTATTAACCAAAAGCACGGGCTCCTCCTCCGCCACCGCCGCCGTGCACGCCGAGGGTGCCGGCCGCGACGCTGCTCTGCCACAAGCAAGCCAGGCGCATCGGTTTACGCCAGATTTGATCCCAGGTAGGTTGGTTTTCACTTTTCCCCCTCAGGACTCGTGGTTTCTCAAACTTCGATATGTTCACCTGTGAGTGCTACTCGGAGCTAATCCTTATTTAAGCTCAGGTGCCCGATCTACAGAAAATTTCTTGTTAATTGTTGCACACTGCTAACCCTCTCCCCCTGTCTTTTCTGTCTACTACTGTAGTTGAACTAAGCTGCTTTTGTTTAGTAATAGTGATCTCAAAACTCTTTTTTGCCTCTCAGCCTGCCAGCAATCCTGGTGAAACTCTTAGACGAAGAGTTCCAATTCCGTTATTTCAACTACACCAAATGATCTTTCGAATTGGTCAAGACTCTCCATTTTTTGGATTCTATATTATCCGCATGTCTAGAATTAATCCTAGCAAGAGAGTATCCCTCATTTTTTATGTAATTGAAGTGGGATTGACGAATAACTGCTTTTGTTTAGTAATAGTGATCTCATTTTTATTTTATCAAACTGGACTTACCAGCAAGCCGGTGTGGCTAATTCTTTTCCTTTTCCCCGTAGGAGTTGTATGATTCAAATATTTTCGAGGATAGCAACAAGGAGCCCTCGCGGAGTCATCTGTGCATCCAATTCATATAGCTTCAGCGTTCGACGGAAAGAATTCCTTTGCTGGAAGCCAATTTACGAAAGTATTAGCAGCAGCAAATCCCATGAGGTCGAATGTGGAAGCTCAGGAGACAGCGTCAGCCGAGGGAAACCGCAGCTGTTCCCCAAGTGTCCAGTCCACCCCTGACATTGAGAAGTGTCGTAGTAACAAGACAATACAGTAAAGAAAAAGGCACCCCGGTTACCTGGAGGGGAAAGAAAAGGGACCCGGTTGCCACGAGAGGGACCGGGGATCCTAGAAAGAGGGGACTGATACTAAGGGAGTTTAGTGTGTATTAATTGACTTAAAAAAGTTCTCTTTGATTACATGGAAGAGGTGGCTATTTATAGCATTCCGATCAGAGTACATGAGATTATGATTCTACCCCTAAATAGACCTTATGCTAGTAGGGGCCGTAAGGGTTTTTTCTTCCCCTACGTGTAGCCTTCGGTCTACGATGGACCCTCCTGATCTGGTCCATCCGGTCGGTATGCGCGGTCCATTGGTACTCTTCTCCCTTCGTATCGTGCAGAGAGCCCCCGGGCCGAGGGGCCTCGGACACCCTTCGGTGCTCACAGAGTGACCCCGGGCAGGGGTCCCGGCCTCTTCGCTCCTGTATGTGTGATGCTCGGCAGTCTTCCCACACCCTTCGGCCCTTTCGAAGGCACACACGGTACCCTTCGGGGGAGGGCAGGAAGGGGTGTGCCTTCTGCCTGTGGCCCTCGGAGGCCTTCGGGTGGACTTCGTGCGCCCTCCAAGGCTTTTCCGAAGGCGTGCTTGATACCTTCTGAGGGCTTTTAGTCGCGCATCCGGCTCTTGGCCCTCGTGGGCCTCCTGGTGGCCTTCGCGTGTCCTCTGGGGCATTCCTGAAGGCATACTTGGTACCCTCCGGGGGGCCCTAGTCGCGCCTCCGGCTTTTAGCCCTTGGGGGCCTTCTTGTAGTCTTCGCCGGGTCGTTAGGGCCGGTGGGCTGCCCCTACGACAAGAAGTACGTGCATTGTGTCTATGATGCCATAGCTCCTCATTTCAGCTCAACTCGGTTTGCAAAATGGCCCAAGGTTGCAGGATTCTTGAATTCCTAGAGGCCAGGGTCTGTCATACTGGATGCTGGTTGTGGTAGTGGTAGTGGCAAGTATTTGGGCTTCAATCCTGATTGTTTCTACATAGGCTGTGATATAAGCCCTCCACTGATTGAGATATGTGCGGGGAGAGGGCATGAGGTGTTGGTTGCTGATGCTGTCAACCTACCATACAGGGATAGTTTTGGTGATGCGGCAATTTCAATTGCTGTGTTGCTTCATTTAAGTACTGATGATAGGCGGAGGAAGGCCATAGAAGAGTTGATCTGTGTCGTTCGAAAAGGTGGTCTTGTGCTCATCACTGTCTGGGCTGTGGAGCAAGAAGACAAGTGACGTCTCAACAAGTGGACTCCCCTGTCAGAAGTATAATGAAGAGTGGGTTGATCCGAGCAGCCCTCCAGTGAGTAATCAAACCACTACTGTGCTAGAAAGCATTGCAGAGACTGATGAAACACAGGTGTAGTGAAGCAAACAAATGATCAATTGAAAAGAAGTAATGATGGTTTGGAGGATAAGACCATTGTAGATCATAGTAATTTAAGTATTGATGAGTGACAAAACCCAGCAGGAGTACTTCGTTCCTTGGCATCTACCATTTCACTGAGCTGAAATTAGTGGTGCTTCTGCTGCTGCTCTTGAAAATGGATTTGCGAAGAAAGATGACAAGAAGGGTGCGGTGGTCTACAGCTGTTATTACCATGTTTTTGTTGAAGGAGAACTTCAAAGGTGTAGTATTCTTACTTGAACATTCACATTAAGGATCTTCTTTTCCATTAGCGTGCACAAATAAAGATGTGAAGTCACATCCTATATGTGTTGGTCACTGTCGAACCCGGGAACGAAGGATCCCGAATTCTCTGTGTTCAAACACCAGTCCAGGATTTCCAGTGTACACAGTCTCACAAAAATGAATATCACATTCATATCACGAAAACGTAAATGGCATTAAATAAATAACTGTTTAATACAAATGAGTCTGAATAATAACATCAAATGTCAAATGATAAACACAGCGGAAATAACATAATAGTGGGAGCCACACGATGCGCCACAGGCAATCGTCTGGGTCAGAAGGCCTACTCGTCCGGGTCCTCACCGTCAAGATAGCAGTCTTCTCCTGAATAAGATTTATTCAGCAAGAGTGAGCACTACTACCGTGCTCGCAAGTCACACCCAATATTGAATTTAAATGCATGCATAAGGAAACAAGTGAGTATGACAGGGTTGTTTTGCATAAACAAATTTTCATTTGAATAAGCATAGTAGTTTCTAAGGCAATTTTATACTATGGATAAAATCATATTTTGAAATAGCAATGATATAATGTGGATAACCTCCAATGATAAAGTGAAGGATCCCCTCCTAACACTTGGCTTCCCGCCCAAATTTTCATAAGGATTAACCATCCTCAACATTTATTAAAGCATTTTAAAACCAAAAACAATACTAACTTTAAGTGGCCCTGCTAGCATGTCCATGACCATGACGCGCTATTCGAATAGTTTCTACTCTGCAGAGTTGGTACAACTTTACCCACACGAGGTGACATGCTCGTTATGTCGGCCAATTCACGCTTCCGTAGGCGTGTGACTGAGCAATTACCATGAGGCCTTTACAATGTTTTACCCTAGTATATTCATGCCCGCTAAGGTTTCGCCCCTTTGGACTGACCGTCCTCCGGAAGCCCCCTCTAACCGACACCCACCAAATCACATGACATAAATATACTAGGACATCACAAATTAGTTAGCCAAATCCTGCCCATACAGGACATGTGGTGGTACGTTATGGCATAGCAATAAGCGGCTCAAAGACCGGTCCTCAATTGACTTGGGTGTCATTCCTACAACCCATGGGCCTTGATCTTAACCAGATCAAACCCGTGCATAAACCTGCACCCACCATTCCGACCATTTCGCCCAAGTCCAAACCCATTTTGATTTTATTTTGAATGACAACTTCATTTATAAACTCATGTGGTAAGACAATACCACAATGTCAAGTTTGAAAACAATTTGTAGAAATCTGGTGTAAACCCTCCCAAATTCTGTAAATGTGGACTAAGCTTGGCTAAGCATATATTTGAATTTTGGTAATATCTTGCCTATGGCATCAAGGTAGTCAGATACAACAATCAAATTTGGCCATACAATAACATATGGAATTAACTATATGTAAAACAGGATATTAAAATATTTATAACAACATATGCATGCAATAAGGAATTTAAAAACTTAAAATAACTTAAAATAATAGGGGCAATATGGTCAATGGTGTAACTTGCCTTGGTCGATGTCTTGAAATTCTAAATCTTCAGTTTGATCGAACTCTCCGGAGTCGTCGAATTCTATACGCGAAAATACGACAAATTCAATGCAAATTCAAATAAATTCAAAAACATAGTTCAAATCAACTCCAAACTGAAATATTTTGGTTTAGTTAGCTAGATTATAATTTTATATAAATTTTGCAATTTGAAACACCCAATTTGGAGTTCATTTGCAAAAGTTATGAATTTTTGAAGTTTATATCTAAATCTGAAATTTTATTGAATTTCCAGAATTATTTTCCTACTGAAAATCCATTTATTGCGCAATGATTACGTCACTACAGATTTCGGAAATAAAAGATTTTAAAAGAATTCGACAGTGGGCCCCAAGTGTCGCTGACTCGGCCATGGTGAACCAAGCCCACCGAGCTCGGGACGACGGCACGGTGGACCACGCCACGCGTGTCGTATGCGTGGCGCGACGCCGCCGAAAAGGTGGCGTGGCGCCGATGTGGACGGTGAGGTGGCGCGCCACGCCGCTTGACGGCGGCAAGAATTATCGGCGCGCCGACAACGCCAACGGCGGAAGTTCATCGGCGGCGAGTGGTATCAACACGTAGCCACGATTATTGCGAACATGATGGTACCGAATTGGCACGGATGGGCGACGGTGGTGGCGGAATTGGTGCCGAGCGGAAGAAGCACGGTGGTTGCCGCGAGGTGACCGAAGGTGCTCCGAGGCGAAGAAGAGATGCGCGAGGAAGCTCGGTGATGGGAAAGTCGTTGGTGTGGTCCACGGCGGTGGGGCGTTGCCGTGGCGCGAGCACTTCGTGGTTTTCACCGCGTAGCAAAACCCTAAAACAAGAATTGCGACGGTGTTGATGGGAGAGGAAGGAATGAGTGATGGCTTTGAGTTGAGTGAAGGAAGGGCACCGGGCTTCCTTTATAGGCGTCGGGAGCTGGAGCGGCGTGGAGGAGGTGGGGTCGCGCGCGGCGCGCGGCGTTGAGGCGAAACCGTCCGGAGAAGAGGGAGAACATGGGGGAAATGCGGCGGTTGTGGACGCGGTCGTGCACACGTACGCGAATAGGTTGGGGCGGTTGAGATTAGGCCGTTAGCAGAGCTCGGGTGCGTGCGGAAATGGCGGGCGGCTGTTGCGGCGTGAGGAGCAAGAAGAAGACGAGGAAGACGATGACTGCGGGCCGTCCGATTTTCAACGTACGGTCGAGATTAGATCCGCGAAGCGGTAAGTGAATCTCAGGGGCAGCTGTTGGATTAAGATCGCACGGCTGGGACTTGACCGAGCGAAGCGGTAAGTGAAATTTGGCGCGGCCGTTGGATTAAGATCGCATGGCTCACGTTGATGGTGGCATTCAGACGGTGCGGCAGTCACAAAGGATCTTGACCGTTGATTCAAGATCCAGTGGCGGAGATGAGATGGGGTGCGTACGTGCGGTGTGTGCGTTGGATTTTAATCCAACGGTGGATGGATAGTGAGAGGAGAGCGCGCTACTGGCCGAGCGGGCGCGGGAGGATATTGGGCCGAGCCTTTGGGTTTCGCCCAAACACTATTAGAGGATTTTCTTTGCTTTTCTATTTGTTTTAATTCTGTTAATTCATAATAGCTTTAGAAAATAGCAAAATACTTCCAAAAATTATGGAAAAAATCACAGAAATTCCCATACTCATTCTGGACTTAATAAAATTATTTCCAACTATTTGTTGGCTTTTAATTTTGTAAATAATTTTGATTTAGCTTTAAAATATTTATAAAAAGCTTTTGAGAATTCAGGAAAAACCACAAACATAAGTAAACTTTTAAATTTTACTGAAATTTTAAAAATTGGGCTGTTACAGTCACCATGGTAGAGATGCCATACAACCTTTCCATTCACGGTTTAATTTGAGAAATTTTGCTGTTTTGCTTGAGATCCTGGCACACTCGATCAATAGCAGCTCGTTTGTTTAGTTACAAAAACAATGGAGTGACTAAATGGGAAAAGTCATCTTTACAAGCAATTTGACGACACACAAGTCACACAACATTGATACCTTGTTTGATGATATATGACCTTTTATTTTATTGAATCTTGATTAGAGCCCCACCCTTAGATTTTTTGGCTGCCATCCTTATGGCTAATTTTCCATTCATTTACTTGTGTCGTAGTTGTAAATGTATCAGGATACAATATACATTAAAAAGAAAGAAAATATGAAAACCATGATCTAAAGGATCTGCCGCGTGCACTTTAGCATATATTCTTTTCCTTTTGGTATATCTCCGGTCCTTGATTGGAATTATCTTGTATGATTGAGTAACTGACTGTCTTCATTTCAGGCTAGTTGCTGGTATGAACAATGTGACTATTGTTGATCAATTCTACGACAAGTCCAACTGGTGCGTAGTTCTTGAGAAGCTTTGAGCTGCAGAAGGGCTGGTAGAGAAAGTCATCTGGATTCTGGAGTGTAGAGACTCAGTTAGAGAAGGCGAGCGCACAGTTTTGAGCTCGAAATGTAGTACGAGGCTAACACAAGCAAAGTTTATTCAATTCAACATGGCATAGTTCTCTATTCACATCGCTTGTTGTGGCTGAAGATCACATTTTTTGCCCGTTGTCTTCATGGGCGTAATCAGGCGTTCCTTGGGCCTGGGCCAGGATTGCCCCATATTTTGAGGGCCACCCGGACTTGTAGTAGTTTTGTTCTGATGTTATTGGTCTCATCGAATTCGTGAATTCTGTAAGCTCGCTTGTACCTTTTTTTTTAATCTTTTACATAATGGAACGTTGTTTTACATCGTTTGATGTTTACACTAACTGAACATTCTCAGTTTTGTTACGCTTTGTTCCGTAAGCCTATGCATGTCATATATCTCAGTGGCAAAAATGCATTGCCCCGATGCACAAGGACCAAGATTTTGGGGACCTCTGCGTTTAGCCATGACAATTCATGCATAACATTAAGCTATCAGAACATGCGCACGCGGCGATAACAAGAATAGCAAACACCGTTACCTCTCAAGCACACCCAAAACACCAGTGGCATAATGTAATAGCAAGGTCACTGATCAATGATCACCAGAACTGTAGTAATACGAATTGAAACATAAAGTTTACGCTGATTTACAACACAACAATGAAATCTACATGCAACCTTTGCCGACACACAACGGATCTCAGCTTTCACCAAAAACCAAACCGGGTTAGGAGCAAAACAATTCTTCATAACTCCAAAGATACTGGTATACAGAGTTTCAGGTGTAAATCACTTGCGTTCAGTTATGCGGTCAGGCAGTCCACAGAACGAGCTTGTTAGAACTGAGCGCCCCATCAAGCAGCTACTTGCCAAAAGCTTAACTTTGGCTTGCTTGGAGTAGCTGTTTCTGAATGGCTTGCAGAATCTGTATTTGGCTTGCTTGCAGAGTTTGAGGTGGGTAATGTCCTGGGTTTCTTCTCAGAGGTGCCAAATGCTTCCAAAGCATCCAGAAAGAACTTTTTATTCGGAACAATACCTTGCTTATTCATTCGCTTGAGCAACTTCTGGACAAGGTTCTTATCGTTCACCTTGGTGTAGGCTTTGTAAAGCAATTTGTATGTGGAAGCGCTAGGCACAACTCCTTTTTGAATTGCAGTATCCAACAGCCGATCTGCTTCCATAGGCAAGCCGTTCATGCAGTAGGCGTCAAGCACCGCGTTCAATGAAGACACGCTGATATTATTCTGTGAGCTGACAAGCTCATCAAATACCTGTTGGGCTTTTGAGACACAATCACAATACGCATACATCATGATGAGACATTCTTGTGTCACATTATTCGGTTTGAATCCCAATTCATTCATCTTATCAAGTACAGACTCTGCTTTCTCTCTGAGTCTTGCTTTGCCATAATTTGTTATCATGGAATTAAATGTTGGGTGAGTAGGCCTCTCCTTAGATCGTAGTAAACTCTTGAACACCTGCTCCATCTTATCAAATGCTTGCTTTCGCCCATATGAATCTATGAGTATGTTGAATGTGATCACATCTGGACAGCACTGCTTACTTTTCATCCACATTAGTACAGATTCCATCTCTTTGATCATGCCATTCTTCCCATATGCGTCAATCACTCCATTGTAGGTATAGATATCGGGAGAGACTGGGCTTTCATCCAGATCCTTAAACAAGATGTCCACCTGTTTTGTGTCACTAGCCTGAGCAAAAGCTCTTAAGAGAATGTTGTATGTCACAATATTAGGTTGGCATCTCTCTATACTCTTCATCTTTTCAAAATAGCCAAGAGCTTTCACCAAAGCCTTACTCTTGTCTCGTGAATGCAGATGCGCACCGATAAGAGAATTATACACGGAAGTATCCGGCCTACACCCGCTGTTCCGCATCTGAGAGAAGAGCCACATAGCCATCCGTATCTGGCCTTTCCTTCCCATCACAGATATTAACTTGGAGTAGATGCCGTTGTCAGCAACGTACCACCGTTGTTTCTGCATCCATCTGAAAACCTAGCAAAACACAGAGCAGTAAGGTATTAGCAGAAATAATACAGCAACTTCAAAATTCATCTCTTGTTAATCCACAGGCGCAGCTAAAATGCTACGTATGAGAATAATCAGGGGATTAGTACATCAATGCATACCTATAGTTAAACTAAATGTGATAAGAATTGTGTTCCTGAGGATCTGCGACTTGGGTGACGAACATGGTGGCAAGCTCCGGTGGTAACGACGAGATTTTTATTCCTTTTTCGAAGGTCCATCGTGTAGTTAGCGCTGCCTTTGGTTCAAGGTTCTGGAAGTTGAAAGAAGGGGATTCTTCCGATGAGGAAGACATCATTTTGGCGGAGGTGGCTGATGAGGTGAAAGTTTGCAATCGGCCGTCAGAAGTTTCGAGTCTTCTTCATGGTAATGGAGTACCATCATCTACCTATCCTAGTGTTTGCAGATCTTTGCAGATGGGAAGGTTGGGGGGCCTGGACCATGGATCGTCATTGAAGGTTGTAGACGAGTTAGCCTTTGGAGAGGCCATTGCAGCGGGTTATTCGACGGCAGACTTGCGTAAGGTGGGGTTTTCGTCGGGCGTGCTAAGCAGGGTACGAAGGGTGCCCAATCGTGGAAGGGGCCTCGCCTTCTCCTAGGCGGTCTCCGCCATTGACGGTTGGAGACGCCATGGACGGTGCTCGACGATCGTGTCATTCGATCCGAGAGTTAGTTCCCAATTTGCGGATATTGTGCCCGGTTTGCCGTCCGCTCAAAATTTGAAAACACCGGTGACTCGGCTAATTGTGCTCATCGGTGGCCAATCATTCAAAGCCCGAGTCGATGCTTTTGGTCGGGCCCATCTCGCGATGGCAAGTCAATCGTAGGCGCATAATTTAGGTAGGCGAGGCTACCTTGGCTTCGAAGTTCTTTGGCCGTAGCCGGAAAAATCACGCCGTCCCTCTCGCTTGCTTTCCTCTGCGGTGGGCAGAACGGTGCAAGGAGATCTAAGATCTTTTGTCGACGTGCTCGGGAGCAAAGTGATATGGCGGGACGGGGCGAGGAGGAGGTCGAGTGGCGAGGTTGGCGACGGTGGCAAGCTCCCGCTTGTTGGGGCTTTGGTGGACTAGCACCGGTCTAATAGATTTGGTGGTCTTTGGTAGAGGCATTCCCCGAAACAAAATTGTTGATCGCCCCAAGTTAGCGTCGGGTGGAAGGTCAATTGGGTGGTAATTTCTCTTCAAACTTTCATTCATTGGTTGTGGCACCGACCGCCCGAACAAAGACAAGATTGGGTTTGTAGGTGGCGGTGTCCAGAGCAGCAGATGATTGGTTTTGGCGCGAGCATCGAGTATTAGAGCGCAGCGCTTCTGCGCTTTGGTGGTGTTAGTGGTCCGAATGCGGGCCCGCGGTGCTTTTGGTGGTCGTGGTGGTTTTCCGGTTGTTGGTTTTGGCAATAGTAACTCGCTCGAATGCCTAACATTGGCCGAGGAAGGGCCTGAGCAACAACAATGGTCGTGGGAGATTCGGAGAAGGTAGCAGAGGTCGGGTCGTGGGCGGTTCGCCTTTCCGCGGCCAATAGCGCTTCGCAAGTGATGCCCTAACATAGTTTGCTTTCGTTGCAAAGGGTAGGACATGGCATTGCTAATTGCAATGCTATTTTGTTTGTGTGATATTTGTGAGGGCACCGATCATTTGGCAAATAAGTGTCCGCTGACGCCAAACCGAGGCCTATTGCCGCTTGTGTGGTTTCGGTCGATGGATTGGGATTTTATCACATCCCAACATCTGGGACAAAGAAACTGAAGAAAGTTAACAACAAGACGGGGATTATTCGGATAATTGGGGCTCCTATGGCGGAAGACTTGCGATTCTGAGTTGAAAAGAATAAATCCAAAGACATTGGCGACCACGGTAGAGATTCGGGGAAAATGAGTTTTTGGTTCATTTTCCTAATAGGCTTGATATGCTTCGTATGGTGGCTATTGGCGATGTCCATCTAAAGGAGCATAAAGTAGTGTTACAATTTGAGGAATGGAATCTGGGGCCTAAACCTAAGTACCAACTTCAGAAGGTTTGGGTTCAGGTGTTAGGTGTGCCATTGGAAGTCCGTGATTTTCTGAGTCTTTGTGTCAGAGGATCTATCATTGGCATAGCTTTACGGGTGGATATGGAGAAGGTTCGTAAAAGTGATGTGGTTCTGGATGTCATGGTGGGGTCTGGACATAGATGTCATACCTTCTAGTGTAGAGATAGTGGTTGGCGAAAATGTTTATGACATTTTCATCAAAATTGAGGATACTGTGGCGGATGCCAGCGATGAGGTTGTCGCCGAAATGAAGGACATGACGGAGGAGATAAATCAAGCAGGCAAAGATGTTGAAATGGAAGACAGGACTCTAAGAGACCAAAAATAATTTGGAGAATCCACAATCAAAAGCTTCTGAAATTAGTAAGGGTCAGTCTACCACAAATTATCGTGGCAATTCTTTGGGAGTTTTGGCCGGATTTCTTATGGGTTACTCAGAGGCGGACGAAAGGATATGAAGACCGATGTCGAAAGAAGGGTGCCAATTTTGAGCGCCAGGGGCCAAGTATGGTCGCCGACAAAGCTTTACCGATTCGGGCTTGGGTGAATCAAAAGGTATATCGATCGCTTGTTCTGTTGAGAAAGGTTCGTGCTTTACTCATGGGGTCAATTGATGTCAGTAAGAGAGTCTTTCCTCTCGTTGAGACGATTCATCGCCGAGACACTTGTCATGTTTGTTAAGACAGAGTCCGCCGCAAGCTAGCCGCTTTCTTTAACAGAGGAAGTTCGAGAGGATGCATCTAAATTCGGTTGAAACAACAATGAATCGAAAGTGTCTTGCTTTTTCTACCGGATTGGAAGTCGGGATGGATGTGGTTTGTGAGCCATTTGAGGATACTAAAATTGGTGACAAATTATGGTTCGGATGGATAATCGTTGTGAACTCGGTTGTCCAGAGGGAAATAATGGAATTGCTGTGTTAAATGAGTTAGGTGTCAGTGACTTCGTGTCGCCTCAAGAGCGATCCTTGAGGCTGCTGCGCGTGGAGTCTTGCGAGCATTCCTTGAGGCGCCGAAGGTGTGGGTGAAGATGTGTTGGCAATACATAAGGTCCTCGGTGCCAAGGCCACAAGAATTGGCTCCGGTCCCGATGTCAGATTTCCACAGAGTGTGTCTCGGCGCCCGGCGTCTATGGGCGGCATCCTCAGACAGTGTCTCCAAACTCGCTGTGTTTAAAGTTTCGCTAGCTTGATCGGGACAAGGCGAATCGCACATTTTGACAAGGCCTTTGCACGTCCCAACAGAGGTCAATTTGACCATTGCTTTGCACAGATTTCGGAGTAAAGCCATCTCTGCGGACATCACCTACTGGATTCCGGTTCGGCAAGGACCGCAAGATGGGTCAGAGTTCTTCCAAAACGAGGGGTTTCGGTCACCATTGTTACACAAGGAGGTTACGGTGGAACCTCGACAAAGTGAGTGTATTAAACAGCAATGCAGCGATGTTGACCTACTCCAAAAGGCTATACAGCGGGCGAAAGTGAGAAATCTCGAAATCAATCCAAGTCAGGCAATAATATTTCATTTCTGTCTTTTTCTGATGAGCAAATTGTTGAAAAAGTTACTAGCGTTGGCATTTCTTTAGGAGTTGATAATTCTGAGATTGGTTATTCAATTAACAATCTTAAGAATATTGAACTCAGAAGATTAAAAAATAAAGAAATTGTAGCAGTTGAAGACATAGAAGATGAAAATCTAGATTGCAAAGATTTATCTGCCTTCAGTCACTTCTGCAACGATTCAGATGGTTCTTTAGAGGATGACCAATCCAATTTTACTTTAGTGACCTATAAAAAGAGGTCGAAAAAGAAGAATCTCCACAATAGGCCAATTAAATTAAAGTTAAAATGAAAGGTCTTTTTTGGAATAGCAGAGGTCTGGGAGACTTGGCTAAACATCGCTATATTAGTGATTTGGTTAAAGAACAACATTTAGATTTTGTGGCCATTTTAGAAACTGGTAAAAAGGACTTTTCTGTGACTTGTCTTAACCATCTTTGTGGTGGGCGAAATTTTTTATGGCATTTTTCTCCCCACAAGGTCTGTCGGAGGTATCCTTTAGGGTGGATACTCGGGTGTTCGATATTGGCTCTATTGATGTTGGTGATTTTTTTGTTAAGTTTCATCTAAAGAACAGAGAGGATGATTTCCAATGGGTCCTTGTGGCTGTTTATGGTGCAGCTCAAACTCAGTACAAAAAAAGGTTCCTTACTGAACTTGTTCATGCTTGTAGGAAAGAATCGCTTCCTATTTTAATTGGGGGTGATTTTAATATCATCAGACATTCAGATGAAAAAAATAATGATATTTTTGAGCATAGGTGGCCTTTCTTGTTTAATGCTGTGATTAATAACTTGGATTTAAGAGAAATTGCTTTATCAGGAAGACAATTTACTTGGGCCAATTCTTTAGCTAATCCAACCTTTGAAAAACTGGATAGAGTCTTAATGAATATAGATTGGGAGTCTAAATTTCCTTTGGTCACGGTTAATGCCCTTGAAAGATCTTTATCCGATCACACACCCTTACTTCTAAATACGAGAGTGGCTTCTTTTAGAGGAAGTCAACCGTTATTTAAATTTGAATTAGGTTGGTTGTATAGGGAGGGGTTCAGGGAGTTGGTGGCAGAGGTGTGGAAAAAAGATAATACTGGGCAATCCGCCTTACAAATTTGGCAGTGTAAGGTCAGATCTCTCAGAAGCTTTCTTCGTGGTTTGGCTAAAAATATCAGTGGGACGTACAAAAAAGACAAAATAGAGCTTAATTCATTAATTGATGAGCTTGATAAAAAAGCTGAGATTGGGAGGTTGTCTGATCACGAGCTTAATATTAAAAGGGTTGCTAATGAGAGATTGGCTCATCTTCTAAGAGAAGAAGAAATTAAGTGGTATCAGAGGTCTAAAGCAAAATTTCTTTTAGACGGGGATAGAAATACGCGCTACTATCATTTGATTGCGAATGGGAAGCATAGACGTCAAAGAATTTTTCAGCTCGACCAAGAGGAAGGAATAATTCGGGGTGATGTACAATTAAAAACGTATATCACCAATTATTATAAAGATTTGTTTGGACCTTCCGAAAATAATCATTTATCTATGATTGATTCTGTTGTGCATGATTTACCTCAAGTCTCCGAGGCGGAAAATAAGTTCCTTACAGAGTCTTTCACTGAAAAAGAGGTGAAGGAAGCGATTTTTCAAATGGATCAAAACAAAGCACCGGGGCCAGATGGCTTCCCTGCCGAGTTTTATCAGGTGTTTTGGGATGTCATTAAATTTGACTTGTTAGCTATGTTTCAGGATTTTAATAAATGCTCTCTTTCTCTCTTTAGCTTGAATTTTGGAATCATTACTTTGCTTCCTAAAAAAGCGGATGCTAAACAAATTCAGCAGTACAGACCCATTTGTCTTTTAAATGTTAGTTTTAAAATTTTTACTAAAGTTGTTACTAATAGACTTATGGGAGTTGCTCATAAGGTTGTTAGACCGTCTCAGTCGGCGTTTATGCAGGGGAGATTTATTCTTGATGGAGTTGTTATCCTTCACGAAACCATTCATGAATTGCATAAAAAGAATTTGGATGGGATTGTTTTCAAGATAGATTTTGAGAAAGCTTATGACAAAGTCAAATGGCCTTTTTTAATTCAAACTTTAAGAATGAAAGGTTTTTCTGCTAAGTGGTGCTCTTGGGTGGAAAGTATAATTAAGGGAGGGAGTGTTGGAATACAAGTGAATGATGATCTTGGCTCCTTTTTCCAAACTCAGAAGGGTCTTCGGCAAGGTGATCCTTTGTCCCCTATTCTTTTTAACATTGTAGGGGACATGCTTGCCATTTTTATATCTCGTGCTAAAGAAGCAGGACTCCTATCAGGAATAGTTCCTCACTTGATTGACGATGGATTGTCAATTTTACAGTATGCTGACGACACTATTCTCTTTTTAAATAATGATTTGGAACAAGCCAAGAATCTGAAACTCATTCTTTGTGTCTGTGAACAGTTATCGGGTTTAAAGATTAATTTTCATAAGAGTGGGATCTTTTGTTTTGGTTCCGCCAAAGATGTTGAACATCGGTATACACAATTATTTGGTTGTGAAGTGGGTACTTTTCCTTTCAGGTACTTAGGAATCCCAATTCATTTTAAAAAGTTGAGGAATAGTGATTGGAAAGGAGTAGAGGATAGAATTGAGAAAAAACTTAGTTGTTGGAAAGGAAAAAATATGTCCGTGGGGGGACGGTTAGTACTTATTAACTCAGTACTCAGCAGTCTGCCTATGTTTATGTTTTCTTTTTTCGAAGTTCCTAGACAAGTTCTCAAACGACTTGACTTTTATAGATCTAGATTCTTCCGCGTATGATAATCATAAACGTAAGTACAGGCTTGTTAAATGGAGTCTAGTTTGTTCACCCAAAGAGCAGGGCGGTCTTGGTATTCAGAACCTAGACGCAAAAAATAAAAGCTTACTTGGAAAATGGTTATTTAAATTGCTTAATGAAGAAGGGGTTTGGCAATCTTTGCTAACTAGGAAGTATTTGGGTGACAAGAGTATTTCGCAAGGGGTTAATAAACCTGGGACTTCCCATTTTTGGTCGGGGCTTATGAAAATTAAAGATTATTTTCTTCGATTTGGGTCTTTTCAGGTTCATAATGGGATGCAAACTAGGTTTTGGGAAGATATTTGGGTAGGAGATTCTCCGTTGAAAAGACAATACCCTACCCTTTATAATGTGGTAAGGAGAAAGGATGATACTGTGGCAACTATTATGAGATCGACCCCTTTAAATATTTCCTTTCGAAGACCGATTATTGGATCCAAGTTAATTGCTTGGAATGAGTTAATTTTGAGAATTATGAATTTACAGTTAAGCTCTCAAAAGGACATCTTTAAGTGGAATTTAAATAGATCTGGTTTGTTTACGGTCAAGTCTTTCTATGGGGCACTTATTAACAATTTTCAAGTCCCTATTAGGAACTTATTTTGGCTAATTAAAATTCCCTTAAAAGTGCAAATTTTCCTTTGGTATCTTAAAAGAGGAGTTGTTTTAACTAAAGATAATCTGCTTAAACGCAATTGGAGGGGAAACAAGCAGTGTTGTTTTTGTATTAAAGATGAAACAATTCAGCATCTTTTTTTTGATTGCCCAGTTGCACGTCTTGCATGGTGGGTTGTTCGATGCGCGTTTAATTTATCTCCCCCTGTAAGCATAGCAAACATGTTCGGAAATTGGTTAGCCGGTATTCCAATAAATTTAAAGTCACAACTCTTGGTGGGAGCTAGTGCCTTATGTTGGTCTATTTGGGGTTGTCGGAACAATGTTGTTTTTAACAAAAAGAGGATCACTAATTCTTTGCAGGTTATCTTTTTGTGTGAATTCTGGTTGCGTGTTTGGGCACATTTACAGAAAACGGCCCAGAAGGAGTATATGGTGGATGGAAGCCTAAGATTGGAGTTTGTAGCAAAGCAACTCCTCAACTCTCATGGGTGGAGGCTTAGTCACCGGATTGCCAATTGATCATTTAATTTTCAATGGTTTATTTATGGTTGTAAGGCTTTAGCCATTTATAGCACATTTGGTTATGTTGGTACTTTTGTTCTTTTAATAAATGGGCTGTGTGCATCTTCGATGCAGAGGCCGGAAGAGATTTTTTTTCTCTTCCATTATCTAAAAAAGATAAGATAAGCTTCAAGGATATAGAGAAGGGAGTCCATGGCAAGATTCAGTCTTTATTTTACTAGAGCTACTAAATGATCAGTTGTTCACACAGCCCCTCATTGTTTTGGAGGATCAAAATAACTAGAGCCAGCGTCAAGAAACATCTTGTACCAACACTAGATTATCTACCATATACAGAGAAACAGGCACCGGCTCATGATTCATGTAGACAATACTAATTTAAGGTTCGTAATGTGCAAAGCATCCAGCCCAAACTAGTATAAATCAAAGGCGTACAGGGAAACAGGAGCGTGGCGTTAGGCGCTTAGGTATGCTCACCTCGAGGCACTGGAGCCATGCGTCGCGGCGGCCGAGCTCCTCGAAGAGGAGGAAGCAGTGCTCGGTGCGGACCACCTTCACGTGCCGGTCGAGCACGGCCACCAGCCGATCCTTGCCGCCGCCCGTCCTCCGCAGGAAGAACCGCACCAGCTCCGCCGCCTCCGCGGCCGCGTCCGCCCCCTCCGCCGCAGCGTCCGCGCCCCGCCGCTTGCTCCTGGCCGCGGCACCAACCGCCAGCGCCACGTGGCGCGGGGCGGCGGCGCCAGGGTGGCGCTGCGGCCATGGGCTCGACGTGTTTGGGTAGGCGAGCATTGGGTTTGATTAAAGGGGGTGGTTTTTAGAGTTGCATTGGATTAATTGGAGCGTGGTTGGGCGCGGCGAATGCCGATAGTTCCGAGCTTTCGCCGCGCCGGGGGGAGGGGTTCTGGCCTCTGGTTAGGGGATAGGGGAGGCGATGGACTGATTAGAATCGCCTGATTAGTGGGTTTTGGACGGTCGGGATAGTTGGCAGGGGATGATTAGTGGTGGATGGACGGTAGATATTGCACAGGATTAAAAGGAAAATAAGGCAATAGAAAAAAAAAAGAGATCCGTCTGGATCGGGATATTGAACCCGACGTGAATCGAACACGCAACCTTCTGATCTGGAGTCAGACGCGCTACCATTGCGCCACGGATCCTACTTGCCTATATGGCTTAATTCTACTTTAATCTACCTTAGCATTCGGTACTTGCCTATATGGCTTAATTCTACTTTAATCTACCTTGGCATTCGGTACCTGTTCACCTGATCTTTCGATCCCTCTTCACCACTGGAGCAAAGAGATGTCATATGCAGGTATTACAGATCTGTCATAACCTGCAACGGCAGTAGCTCTGCTCGCAATTATAGCTCCTTAATGACTTGCATTACGCATGAACTAATATTGTACATGCGCACGCGAGACTCTTACCAGTTCGCCAGATGCAAGAAGGATTTTGTTACACTTGATGCTTATGGTTAAGCTTTGCCGAAAAAGGATGAAATCTACGGAGCCACAACGCGAATGATCCGAGAGAAGCGCGGCACAGCAGAGCTCAAAGCTTGGTAACACAAGCAGCGGAATGAACAGCACCTTTAACGTATCTTCAAGCAAAAATCAAGGGAATGCATGAACAGAATGCAACATGATCTTATTTGCCGGTTGACAACAATGGCACATTTCTGTACACATCTACACAACTCTATCGCGGGTACATACTGTAAACTTCATTACTGGAACTTGGAGGAGCAAACTCGCTATAGTAGATCATTTGAAACATTACAAGGTCAATAAACAAAAACAGAAAAATAAATTACATTGGCTCCTGCCAAAAAAGAAATGCAGAAAAGAATGTCCCTCCGCATGTATTCAAGTCTCCATTACATCTTCACGTCTGAAGGTGAAGACCGACATTCTTGCTGAGTCTTGCAATTCACTGTGACAGTAGTAGCTGCAAAAGGATGAATAACCGTCACAAATTAAATCGACAGTTCACATAAGTCAGATTGGCAGGTTTGCGGATTAAGAGCAATCTTCTATGATTACAAAATCTTGATGCAAGAAATAATGTAACTCGAAACGTTTGAGTTAGTCATTTGCGTTGAAATGGACTGAATTGATAGCGTAGGCATTCTGATATCTCTGAATCCTCCCCCCTGCAAATAAGAATGCATAAACACATCTAGCCATTTTCCTCTTCAATCACTGTGGTTATGCACTGCGTATGTTTCCATGGACCTTTCCTTTGCCCCTACTTGTAACAATCTTCCAAAAAAATTAGGACAAAACAACACCATAAACAGTGTCACCATAGCAAACAAAGCCTTCTTGTCTTCCCCATTTCCTCCCTTGCTCTCACTTCCGAACTAATTTCAAGATTGTTTCCTCTTTTGCACTGCGCAAGACTTTCTTCTCCTACGAATTTGGCAGAACAAATCTTTAAAATCTTCCATGTTTCTTACCTCTTGCATTTTTGCTTCTCCACAAAATTCTCATCGATAATATGAACCAAGATAAGCACACAAGACAAAGTCTGGAATCCAACTATGTATTATTTCGCCCCCTTAACGTTTACCAAGCATTCAATAATCATGAGAGTGATACATGTCGCAAAAGAGTAAAAAGAGACAACAGGAAAGGACCTAAGCATCAAGGCGACGCCGCGGCGAGGGGTGGAAGACGATCAGACGTCGAGGGTGACGTCGGGCATCTCGAACTCGGCGGAGATCTCGTCGATTTGCTTCCGGACGCTCATGTCGATGAGGTTGGAGCCGTCGCGGCCGTACTGCACGGTGAAGCCGGCTATGAGTTCCGGGTCGATGAGAGTCTTGACCCGGACGTCCGCTGCGCCGGTCATCTTCTGCACGTGCTGCGCGATCTGCGCGAGGTCCTGCGACTCGAGTTGCACGACGGACGTGACGGTGGCCACCTCGGTGCCGGTGAGCGCGTTGTAGGCGGTCTCGAACTCCTGCACGATTTGCGGCATGAGCCCGGCGCGGACGTTGTCCACCACGACGTTGAGGAAGTTGACGACGTGCGGCTGCAGCTCCGACGACTTGGCGATCTCGTCGATGAGCTGCGCCTTCTCGTCGCGCGGCACCGTCGGGTTGTCGAAGAACTCCGCAATGGACTCCTCGGCAAAGATCTTCTCCAGCTTCTCCAGGTCCGCCACGGTCGCCTCGAGGGTGCCGTTCTCCGAGGCCACCTCGGACAGCGCGGTCGCGTAGCTCTCCGCCGCGGAGTCGGCCCTGGCCCTGGGACTGGCGAGGTCGCCGCGGCGGCGGCGGCGGGGCGGGGCGAGGCGGAGCCCGCGCACCGCGGCACGGGCGAAGGAGGCGGACCGGGGCGCTGCGGCGGCGGCGGAGGAGGGGGAGGCACCCGCCGCAGCGGGGCGGAGGGCGACGGAGGTGAGGCGGAGGGTGGCCATCGCGTCGCGGAGCGTGGGGTGGGGAGTGGTGGACTTGGGAGTGTGGCTCGGCTTGGCTTTGGTTTGGGAGGAGAGGAGAGGAGAGGGGAGAGGACGGAGGGGCTCGAGCCTCGAGGGCGTCGCGTGGCTCGAGATGTGTGGCCGGTGCCCGGTGGTGGGATGATGTGGATAAGATATGGATGATTGTGTGTGTGGTGACAGACCGACAGTATATAGGCTGCGGCGGCGGCGGCGGCGCGATGGGAATGGTCGTGGAGGACGCGGGAAAATGCGAGGTAACTGTGGCTGTTTCACGTCGGTCGGAACGGCACGGCAGGTGGGGTGGAAGCCGGAGGCGCAACTTCACGGTCGGACCGGACGGCCGCAATGAGAGATTTTTTAAAAAAAATTGGCCTTCTACTGCCATTTTTTTTCTTCAAAAATAGCTCTGTTGCGCTAAAATTTGCAATTCTACCTCCCTCTCGACCTTATGAAGTTTTGGACCGCATGAAGTGGACTTCATTCGCTCCCTGACCGCATGAAGTTGACTCTATGCGCTCCCCAAACGCATTACAAGGCACATGTCAGTGTGAGATGTTTCCGCGCTCGAGACGGAGTTAGAATTACAAATTTTGAGGTAAATGGGTTATTTTTTTTTAAAAAAAAAAGGTGGCAATAGGGTGCCAAATTTTTAAAAAATATATATTCGTAGTGAGATGGCTCATTGGCTCGGCCTTAGCGACAGGTTTTGTGGTCCGTGACACACTGACACTGGAGCGTAGGATGGCATATTCTTTTGTATTTTTTTTGAAATAATATTAATTTAAAAGATAATTATAAACAAAATAGTCAAAAAAATTTACAAAACTAGTAGTCAGGCTCCTGTCGCCATTCCAATTGGCGACAGGAGGCTCAACAGTACAGAGGCGACATGGACCCTTAATTTTTAAAATTTTAAAATTTGGAAAACCATCATTTCAAATGGCGATAGGGATCCCATAAGTCCCCGTCGCCATTCCAAAGAGTGACACAATCTCCACTCTAAAAAACCCTTGAAACCCTGAAATTCGGGAAAAACTCACTTTTATCCAGAAAAAAGAGAAAGAGGGGAGGGAGAGGAGGAGAGAAGCTAGCGAAGTGTTGTCTGTCCGGTCGCCCACTTGTTAGGTAGTTTTTTTAACTGAATGGATTACATAGTTTTAGATGTACTGTTATGTAGCGTAGTATGTTTTACAACATCCTTTTCGGTGTGTAGATTAGTTTTATATATGTGGTTAATCGTGAAAATCTTGTGTACGATGCAGTGCGTCAAATATGTCAAACGTCACCAACTTTAAAATTTACTACGGTAAGAGGACTATTCCTGGGGGTTTCGAGGGAATTGATTTGCGTTATATCCAATCGACGACCGTGGCCCTAACAAAACCAGAGCAGCGTACATGGGACGTTGTGATGCAGTGGTTGTTTCACTCATTCGATTTGGACCATACTGTGTATGATCTGATATTGAGTTATCTTACCCCCCGGCCAACACAGCGCACATATTGAGAGTTAGTGCAGCTCATGGGAACAAGGTCATGGCAGTTGACGAGGATTAAATTCTTAAATACTACTTTAACATTTAATTAAAAACCATGTGGTCCTTATGGTCATAACCTCCGTGGTTAACGACTCTTGTGGTCGTGAGAATCCCAGGGATTTTTCTAATAATACCATGGTCGGAGAGGCACTGTACCCTTTTGTCCGACCAGATAACTACTCAAAGAATCTTTAAACTGGTATTTGGACCAGATTTCAAGTATATTCCTTTCGTGTGATGAATGAGATACGTGCCTTATTTGCCCCAAACCACCCGATGCTTTTTAGCTCTAAGTCACTGACAATAACTACTATACATGTTTTGCCCATCTTCGTCTCCCATTGACACCAATCGGCGATCAGGTGTTCTTCCATTGACAACAACTGTCTCCTCGACCAGACGCGTTGTTTCCATAAGGTGTCTTCTCTAGGAATAACTGGCGCATCTTCGCTAGTATCTAAGGGTGGACGATGAACAACATGAAGAGAACAACTGAAGCATAACAAAAAAAAATCAAAGGAGTAGACAAGTGTCAATATCACTATAGACAACTCACTTTCTCCAAGTAATATACTCAGTGTAATTAGGATTAGTGTGTTAAAAACCAGTTCATTGCAATAAAAAACAACCTTATTATCCTCCAAGAATTCTCAACGATTTTCCTTATTTCATTTCGTAAAATCGACAACTTGATCGTCGATGGCAGGCGCCGTCCGTGGGGAAGAAGACGCTGAGTTCTTAAAGATTTTTGCTCAGTAATCCTCATTTACCTTCCTTCTGTTCTATTGTCGCTTATGCAATCATGGCATTAACAAGGGATGAGGAGAACTAGTTTGATTTGGCGGACTATGCTGACCTCGACATGGATGCATGCACCCGCGCCATGGAACACGATGCGATGTCGCCATCATCCTCGTCCGTCGCAGGCTCTCCGCTTGCTGAGACCAGTGAGATCAACCTGATGGAAGAAGATTCATCGTCCCCATCAGTGGCACTCCCAGAGGAATCGATCGTTCCAACTGATTCGGAATGTCCGAATGCCTCTGCAAGCCCAATTTTTTCGACCAGCAAAAACGGCAAATAAAGCTCAGCACTGCAATCAGAGGGTCAAGGTACTCTCAATACAGTCATGGGCAACCGATGTTCATTGACAACTCCTAGGTATTCCAGGGGCCGACTGACACCTGGTAGCGGTGTTAATGAAATTGCCACCAGCAGAAAGCCAGGTGAAGATGATAAAGCTCAGCATACGATCAAAAATCCGCTAGATCACGCTGAGTCCACCACGAAGCCCACCGTAGGTGGTAATCTCAAACCGTTCCCCGTCATGGATGCTCCTCGCTGAAAAAGTGGGAGTCTCTCCCTTAGTTACGATGGGAGCTCATCCGGAGATTGCTGTTGGAGGCACGAGATTAATGCAATCGGTAATACCGATTGAGATGTCGTGCACGATCCTTCACAACATAATCCATTCACTGTATTTATTGTCAACATTTGCATCTCGCAAAATAACAATACAACTATTCCTTTATTTAAGTCTTGCATGAATATTAATTGCATATTGTTCTCTTCGACTTACTGAGTACTCTATGTACTCACGGCTTTATACATTATTGATTAGTTGCTGAGGAAAAACCAGTGATCTCAGAGTTCTACGAGGACGAGTACTTTGAAGACTATGTGAACTAGGATGCGCTCTCCACTCGATTGCCTGTGGGCATGTCGGATGACTACCACGAGTTATTCTACTTCCGCTGCGAGAGTTTTATTTGTCTTTTAAGCCCTGTGTGACAAGTTATATAACCCTTGACTATAAGGTCCGCTGCTACTAATTAATAATAATTTGTCACTTTCTTAGTTATTTCGTTGATTGATTAATATTTCATCTATATTGTTACTGTGTGCACTAACGTGATCTTAAACTAGTGCAGAATACATAGATGTCCGGATTTGTATATTCAGGTCCTGACAAGAAGTTTGCAGCACGTAAAAAAAACTGGTGGATAACATTCCTTTATCTAAGCAAGCAAAGAAGGATATCAGGGTATAAGCTTCATCACAGCATGAGCAATCCGACCACTAGAAATTGAGTGTCTATTGTCTAAACTTAGCAGGATGCAACATGTTAATGCATCAACAGATTTCAGCTCATTAGGTGGAATGGACCTTTAACATCTCCATTCCAGTTCTCACAATTGGAATGCGGGAGGTGTTTGCCCAGAACAAGCAACACCGTAAGCATCCGCAGCCCAGGAACACTCGCCCTGTAACGATCAATGAACTTCTCCACAAATCTCTTCTCGGTTAAAGAAACCGCACTGTAAAAGTCAGGGTCTTTCTTCGGTAGCCCCTTTGCCTTCAGAACTTTTATGACATAATGCCGGGGAATCAGCCGCCTCTCCATGCTATAGTTGAGTATTGGGGGCCTGCGGACGATATACTGAGGCTCCAAGCATCCAACCCAACCTCCACCTTCAGGAACCCCACAGTGCAGCCCAGCCTGCCCTCTGAGATAGTCAGAATGCTTGGCAACTTGCACACTGCCTGCTCAGCCTCGGAGCATCCAAGCGCTGCCTTCAAGAAATTATTTTCGCAATCGTCCTCTGGCATGGATTTGATTACCGGCCGAAAACCAAATTCGGAAAAATCGGTTCTACTGGTACCCCGATAAAAGTCCATACTAGCAAAAAAAAAAAAACAGATTTACTTGAATTTTATCAAATATAAGAGAAATTTGACTCAATGCTATGCATAAACACATACTCAATGCTACGACATGAACCAGAAAAAAAACGAAAACAAAGAACGTTGTAAGACTCAAAATAAAAACACTAAACAGCGCACATAATTATTCAACAGGCTCCGAGGAGACACATGGCTAGCCAAGGCGAAGTGTTGAGTCGGCTCCAGCGAGGGCGCCACTGCCTCGACATGGCGCAGTTGGCGGCGAGCTTTGTCAATGGCATCTTCTCCAGCGCAACTGGGAGAGACGAGGACGACGCTAGAGCATAGGGTTGTCACCAGCAGAGACGGAGACACGAGACTAGTGAGAGCCCTGATCTCCATGGTTAAGTTCTCTATATAATTCTTAGTTTGCTCGTGTATAAAATATTTACATATAGCCCTCTGAGTAAAACTTTTAGCCCTCTGAGTAAAACTTTGCCCTCTGGGTAAAACTTTTCTGGATCTGATCACCAGCGTCTAACGACGAGGTTGTTGGTCGTCGTCGCCAATGATTAGGCTGTCCACAGGCACGAGGTGGAGAGCCGTCATGTAGAAAGATGGTGGTGGTGGTTGGTGATGGATAATAGTCGCTGGCATAGAAAGATGATGGCTGTGGTCGGCTATGACTAGTTAGGAAGAGAGGAGGTGAGGGAAGAAGATGGGAGGGGCAAAATTATCCGTAGTGGCAAATACTAGAGAATTAGATGGACACACATGATCAATTATGGCGGGACTAGTGACAAACCGTAGATGGCCAATGTGAGCAATGACATATGATCAATTTTCCCGTTATACAAAAGATGCAATTTTTGTAAGGGAACAGTTCCAGTTATCATATAACAGTTTTTAAGGGAGAACAGAAGGATAAAACCAGAGAAAACGCCAAACACTTCGATTCCTAAAGCAGGCAAGCAGAAGTTACGTACTATCGACAAGGATGGAAATTATTCAGTCCAAGTGACACAAAAGTTGTTTCGGTCTCTGTCAACTCTGAGAGGACTTGTCAAAGAAAAATTGCGTAGTTTAGCACGCAGTTTGTGCCGAATTGTAATTTTTTTCCCCTACAAGCCTACAACCACATAGCAACTTAATACAAATTGAGTTACATACTTACATGTTGGCATGTTAGTACAAACTGAATGCTAAACTTTTCTCTCATGGCAGTTCTTCAAGCTAAACTATTTTCACTAACATTTCTGTGACGGTGACGCCCGGAAGAACATATCTGTGGCGGTGTATAACCGTATATACCATACCTGCGTCCAAACAACTTGATCAAGTAGTGCCGGGGCGCAGGATGTATGTCCTTGGTGTTGACGGCAACCACTGTGGACAGGAACCCCGACACACGGCGAAGCTTCTCCAGGACAACCATCGTCCAAAGTTTTTGCACAGATCCCACAATAAAGCACCGAGAAAGCGAAGACAACAAAATTTACCAACCAAAGCGAAGACAACAAAATTTACCAACCTGTCAGCAATGAGGAGCTTCAGCTCACACCATCAGCGCCAGCATAGCTTCTCTTATGAGAGCATGTCAATTCTCAGGAGTTTCCAATAAGCCCAAACAATTACAAGTCAGAACATATCAACAAGGGGAGAAATTTCAGCGCCAAACATCAACTTTCTTGCTTGAACACACACACATTTAAGCTGCAAAGCAGCCAAGTATAGTTGCTTTCCGAAAGCTCGTAGAAAGTATATACAGGCAACTAGCAAGTAGCAATACATTGGTTACAACCAAGTCAGTCACTACCTTTTTCAGCAAAACTTACCAACATTTTGGACAAATCATAAACAGGATCATAGTATAAAGCAAAGCTTTTTCTTGGGGAACCTGGTGAAAACCTGCTATTTGGTTGTTAAGCCGTGTTGCGCTGCGTGGATGATCTGATCCATTTCAACATACATACAGTAGATACATCCATCAAATTCTAACTGATCTACTTAATGCTCTCCTCGCTAAAGAAAATGCTCAGAGATTCATCCTTCAGAGAAGGACAAGCTGACCACAGAAGAAATTGAGATTTATTTCTGAACTGAAGCATCATTCTGGATAGCATATTCACCATTGCAGTGCTGCAGATATGTGAAGGATCTGAAGGTGAATATGGCTATACACCTGTAACGCACAATTGAATAGCCATAAAAAAACCAAGGAGCCAAGATTAGTCATAATAGACATGAAACAGCTACTGAATAATAACTCCCTAAACAAACCACAACTTGTCCCTGCAAACTCCCACAGGAGAGGTGACATGATCATTTTCATTTCAGAATCCAAACCTAGTGAGATATAAATGATAGCCTTAAGCTCTGCTCATCATCAATTAGTGATGTTACTTGTTAGCATAGTGAGTTTCATCAGAATTCAGATGCTAGCATAGTGAGTAGCTTCTGAATGTGGTAAGAATGAAATGTGATTGAAGTTGCTGACCATTTTGATGGTTAGTCAGCGAAGATTCAGAACAATGAAACATACAGAGGCAGTTTTCCTTTGCAAGCAGCAGTGTACGCATCGGCGAGGCCCGGAAGAACATCCTTGTGAGGATGTATATACCTGCGTTGAAACGACTTGTCGCAAAGCGTGACCATCGTGTAGAAGCTCTTGTCTCGCCGGATCAATCCTTTCCCTTGGAGCACCTTCATCACGTAATTTCGGGGTGCCAGCCGGCGCTCCAGGCTGTACATCAGGATGGTGGGGCTGCCCAGGATGTACTTGGCGTCGACACCGACCGCTGTCGTCAGGAATTCTGCCATACGGCGAAGCTTCTCCCCGGAGCACATCAGCACCACTGGGTTCTTTCTCACCGCGCTGGCCACCTCGGCCTCGGACCACCCAAATGTCTCGCCCAATAACCTGAGCTTGGAGGCAATGGTCTCCGAGCGGAGGCCCGTCGCGGTGCCCACCGCCTGCCTGAACATAAGCGAGTGGCGTGGCACACCGAGCTCATCGGCACGCGCGAGGATGGCCTTGACGGTCTTGGGGTTGCTGGTGAGCAGCCTCGAGTTGGGCACGCACATCTTGGCAATATCGCGAGCACTTAGCCCGCATTCCCGCAGCTGCTCGATGTTGGGCTTAACCACCCTCTCGAGGTCCGAGGTGAGGAGGTAGAAGTTGCGCTTGACGACGAGGAGGAACTTCTCCGGCGATCCCAGGAAGGGCATCCAGAACCCGAGCTTCTCTTGGATGTTGAAGGAGCGGAAGACGCAGGGGGCCAGGCTGATGAAGCTCCGGATCTGTGCTCCGGAGAAGCCGTGGCTGAGGAAGCTAGAGACGCGGACCTTGAGGGTGTTGTCGACTCTGCAGTTGAGGATCCGCGGGTCGTGGGCCACGACGTGGGCGACGTCGGCCTTGGAGAAGCGGAGGGAGGGGCCGGCGAGGAAGGCGAGGACGGAGTCGGCGTTGGAGGGGGACTTGCGGTGGGAGATGTACTTGGCGGCTTTCAGGGCTTGCTCCGGGGTGAGGCCGCAGGTGGTGACCAGGTAGTCCTCGACGGCGAAGTGGCCGCGCGAGGCGGCGGCGGAGGTGGAGAGGATGGCGCAGTGGAGAGAGGAAAAGATGGGCGAGGCGGAGCGGCGGAGGGGGAGGACGTGTTTCTTGAAGTGGAGCATCGCGGCGGCGGCGGCGGAGAGAAGTGGGGTTTGGTGTGGTGTGGTTGGGACTTGGGAGCCCGACTGCGCGACCCCTCAGAATGGAGTCAAAAAACAAAAACCTCAGCCTCAGCTGATCAGCTTTCAGCTCCCTCCTCTCCGGACTCCGGCTCACGCTCCCTGCTCAAGTCTCAACCTCTCCCCTAAACCGCTGGGCCAAAGAAGAAGGCTTTGCTCCGGTTCTCTCTTGGGCCACGAAAACACTTCGAACCCACAAGCAGTAGCTCTCCACTGGCTAAGATTTTTCCCTCTCCACTGGCTAAGATTTTTCGGTTTAATTGGGCCTAAAGCCAATCTGGAAGATATAGGCCAGCCAAACCCAACAACACAGCTTCTTATCTCTTTTAGAATCTCTTTTACAGGGAAAAAATTACATCCCAAAAATCTGGTCTGGGGTTGCATAGTTAACATCTTACATCAGTCACATGCCTGAACAATACTACTAGTATACAGTATAATAACAGCCTATGCCTGAATCATTCCTTCCGAGCTTCACTGATGCCTGTATTCTGGGACTCTGGATCAGCTTCCCCCCATCTCCTTCCGTGGAGCGTGGTGCTGTAACATTGCAAAGGGAAGCTCAAGTAATACTTTGTGTAGCAGAACCGTGAACTTGACACAGATGGGCCATTTTGTTCCTTTTTAACTCAGTCCATCTCCTTTTGTGGACGTAGAACACTATTTCTGATACTCCCATCCCCGATTAGCTGAAAGAAAGAAGTACAGCCCCGCATTCCTGCCGAATTTCCATTCCCACGTTCTAACCAAGCCCTGTTATTAAAGATATGCCGGTCATTAAGGCAGAGGGAACAATACAGATTAGCAAAGACTGATTTGGACTAAGCACCACATTTACATTTAGAATCATTCTAGTTTTTTTAAGCATTCATAATTTTTGGCGCAGTGGAACTGTGAAAGAATGCACATCAACTGTCATCAAGACATGTTTGCAAAAAGGACAAAACGGGCATGAGCAAAATAAGAGATGAAGCACTATTTTAACCACTTTAGTATTGCACGCATTCTAAAAGCTGACTATGTTTAGCATCTGGAAAGAAAAAACAAGAACCAAAGGAAACATATTGCTCACAATTTTATATCAAGACCATTGTTCAATCAGAAATGGACAATTTCAAAGTTATAATCAGCCACCTCGTTGTCGACTGAATAAACCTACAGTCCTATAGTTCATCAGTAGAATGAGATTATAGAATGGAGTGGATACACACACCTCCAAATCCTCCATGGAGTCTAGTCACTGCTCAACTTCCACCGGCACCTTCCCGGCACAAGCAACCTCGTAAGCATCGGCGAGCCCGGGGATACACTTCTCGTAGGGGGCAACGAACTTCTCCAAGAACTTCTCTTCAGTTGGCGCCACCACGTTGAAGAAGCACCGGTCTTCCTCGATCAGACCCCTCTCCTTGAGAACCTTCACCACGAGATGCCGGGGCACCAGCCTCCTCTCGAGGCTGTACATGAGCAGCACCGGACGGCGCGTGATGTACTGCGGCTGCAGGCCGACCTCCTTGATCAAGAACTCAGCGTTGCGGCGCAGCCTCTCCTCGGATGCGACCAGGATCCGCGGTGCCTTGCAGACGGCCAGGTTCACCTCCTCCTGCGACCACCCGAGCGTCTCCTTTAGGACGGCGACCTTGGCGTCGACCTTCTCCTGGCCGATGCAGCCGGCGGTGGAGAGCGCGTGGCGGAACATCTGGGAGCCCGGGGGCACGCCGAGCTGGGTGGCCCGCCGCACGGCGTCCTGGACGTACTCGGGGTGCATGGTGACCAGCCGGGGCGCGGACACGAGCAGCTTGGCAATATCACAAGCACTTAGCCCGCATTGCTGCAGCAACGCGACGTTGGGCTCGACTACCTTCTCGAGGTCGGAGGTGAGGAGCCAATAGTTCCAGTCGCTGGCCTGGAGGAGCCTCTCCGGGGAACCGAAGAGGGGGAGCCAGAACCGCACCTTGGAGACGAAGCTGCGGCAGAGGAAGTAGCGGCCGGCGATCTTAGCGAGGCGGGCGATCTGGGACGGGGAGAGGCCGAGGGCACGGAGCTCCGCGGAGATGGGCGCGAGGGAGCGGTCGATGCGGGCGCAGAGGATGCGCGGGTTAGAGGCGACGGCGGCGGCGACCTCCTTGGGGGAGAGGCCGAGGCCGGCGAGGAAGGCGAGGACGGCGTCGGGGTTGGAGGGGGACTTGAGGTGGGCGAGGTTCTTGGAAGCCTTGAGGGCTTGCGGCTGGGTGAGATAGCAGTTGGCGATGAGGTAATCGTCGACGGCGAAGTGGCTTCCGGGGGTGGTATCGGCGGCGGCGGCGGCGTGGGGGAGATGGAGGCGTATGCGGAGGCCGCAGCGGGTGGGGAGGTGGACGGCGGCGAGGAACAGGAGAGGCATGGGGGCGAGGAGCATGGCGGGGTAGGGGGAGGGGGGAGGAGACGTGGCGGGGAGGGAGTGGTGATTTTTTTTTTTTGACCGGGCTTGTGTAATCCGCAGCCCGGCAGGCGCAGCCGCAAGCTGCCGCGCTGTGCTGTGCTGCACAAGCGCTCGAGGGGACGAGCTCACCTGAAGATGATAGATAGAGCTCAGTCGTCTTCATGACTTCTTGTACACCGTTACAAGAAGGAATTTTTAGTCGTATTTACGTGATTTCGTTTCATATTTTAAAAAATAGCTGCAGCAGAATTTTTTTTGCAAAATTAGCATCCGACATTACTTGGCGCCCCGCCACCACACGCCGCCGCACGGCCGCCGCGTGGCGAGGCGACCGTGCGGAAGCGGCGTGTGGCTGGCGGGGGTGGCCGCCGTTGTGCGGTCGGGATGCTAATTTTGCAAAAAAAATTCTGCTGCAGCTATTTTTTAAAATATGAAACGAAATCACGTAAATACGACTAAAAATTCCTTCTTGTAACGGTGTACAAGAAGTCATGCGGATTAGGGTTTCGCGGATTAGGGTTTCTGCTGTGTGGTCGTTATATTTTTAAAATATAGCAAATGACTTCAAAAAAATATGGGCGAGGTTTTTCGTCCGTCGTCCTTCGCGGGCATGCCCATTGTCGAATCCGGGAGCGAAGGATCCCGAATTCTTTGTGTTCAAACACCGGTCCAGGATTTTCAATGAACACAGTCTCACAAAATGGATATCATATTCATATCACGAAATCGTAAATGACATTAAATAAATAATTGTTTAATACAAATGAGTCTGAACAACAATATCAAATATCAAATGATAAACACAACGGAAACATAATAATAGAGGTGAGTCACACGATGCGCCACAGGCAATCGTCTTGGTCAAAAGGCCTACTCGTCCAGATCCTCACCGTCGGGGAAGAAGTCTTCTCCTGAATAAGATTTATTCAGCAAGGATGAGCACAACTTCTGTGCTCGCAAGTTACACCCAATATTTAAAATGCATGCATAAGGTAGCAAGTGAGTATGGCAGGGGTTGTTTTGCATAAACAGCATTTTCAGTGTAAATAATCATAGTAATTTCTAAGACAGTTTTATACTATGTCTAAAACCATATCTTAAAATGACAACATTGTAATATAGATAACCTCCAATAATTAAGTGAAGGATCCCCTCCTACTTCCCGCCCAACTTTTCGTAAGGATTAACCATCCTCAACATTTAATAAAGCATTTAAAAACCAAAAATAATTCTAACTTTAAGTGGCACTGCTAGCATGTCCATGACCGCGGACGCGACTATTCGAATAGTTTCTACTCTGCAGAGTTGGTACAACTTTACCCACACGAGGTGACATGCTCGTTATGTCGGCCAATACACGCTTCCGTAGGCGTGTGACTGAGCAATTACCATGAGACCTTTACAATGTTCTATCCTAGTGTACTCATGCCCGCTAAGGTTTCGCCCCTTTGGACTAACCGTCCTCTGAAAGCCCTCTTGCGCTGGAATAAAACGCCTAACCGACACCCACATAATCACATGACATAAATACACTAGAACATCACAAATTAATTAGCCAAATCCTGCCCATACAGGACATGTGGCAGTACGATAAGGCATAGCAATAAGCGGCTCAAAGACCGGTACTCAATTGACTTGGGCGTCATTCCTACTAACCATGGGCCTTAATCTTAACCAGATTAAACCCGTGCATAAATCTGCACCCACCATTCCGATCATTTCGCCCAAGTCCAAACCCATTTTTGATTTTATTTTGAATAAAACTCTATTTATAAATCCATGTGGTAAGACAATACCACAATGACAAGTTTGAAACAAAAATGTAAGAAATTTGGTGAAACCCTCTCAAATTCTGTAAGTGTGAACTAAGCCTGGCTAAGCATATGTTTAGTTTTGATAATATTTTGCCTCTGGTGTCAAGGTAGTCAGATACAATATTCAAATTGGCCATACAATAAAACATGGGGGTAACTATACATAAAACAGGACATTAAAGTATTTATACAAACATATGCATGCAATAAAGAATTTAAAAACTGAAAATAACTTAAAATATCAAAGCAATATGGTCAATGGTGTAACTTGCCTTCGTTGATGTCTTGGAATTCTAGGTCTTCAGATTGGTCGAACTCTCCGGAGTCGTCGAAGTCTAAACGCGAAAATACGACAAATTCAAATTCAAATTCAAATAAATTCAAAATAATAATTCAAATTAACTCCAAAATGAAATATTTTGGTTTAGTTAGCTAGATTATAATTTTATATAAATTTTACAATTTGAATCACCCAATTTGGAGTTCATATGCAAAAGTTATGATTTTTTGAAGTTTAAATCCATTTAAAACCTAATTTCTGAATTTATTGGATTTTCTGATTTATTTTTCTAAAGGAAAATCAACTTATTGCGCAATGATGATGTCAGCTACAGGATTTCAGAATTAAAATCAAATAAAAACAATTTCGACGTGTGGGCCCATGTGTCATGTATGACGGCCACGCTGGACTCGCTCCACCGAGCCAAGGGAAGTTTGGTGTGGTGGATCGCCACGCGCGCCACGTGGCGATGATCGGGACGCCACACGTGCGCCACGCAAGCAGGGGGGTGAGATGGCGTCTAGGTGGCAATGCCACGTCGGCGAAGACGGCGCGGCTACGGGATCAAGGTCGCCGTACAGGTTTGCATGAGTCCGCGAGGCACCGTAAGAGAGAGGGGAAGACGATGATGTTGTTGCGCCACCACACGACGAGTAGATGACTGAAGGCCGCGGCGAGAAAAAGCGGCAGCGGGTCGGGGTTGACGCGCGGCGCGATCCTGGGGGCTCGACGGTGTCGAGGTGCGCACTAGGTTCGTGGCAAGACGGTGATGCCAAAGGTGACGACGGCGAGGGCGCGGCGGCGACGGCGGCGGCGCAAACGGCGGTGGAAGCTCCTTCGGCCGACGGGTTTTAACGGCGAATTCCGGCGGCGCTAGTGCGAGAGAGGGAGAGTGGGTGAGGGGGATGGATTGAGGAGGAGAAGGGCTACCCGGTGCTCCCTTTTATAGGGCAAGGGGAGGCCGGGAGCGGCGGCGACGTGAAGGACGTGCGACGGCGGTTGCGGCGCTCGTGCGCACGTACACGGAGAAGGGGGAAGAGAGAGGTGGGGGTCGTGCGGAGGTAGGCGCGGGTCTTGCGCAACGACGCGGGGAAGGCGGGCGCATGAGGCGGCGCCGACGAGCTCGACGCGGCGCCATGGCGGTTGCGCGAGGCGGCGGGCTGGAGAAGAAAGCGGGGATGACGAAGGGCACGGCCCGTTGGATTTTGATCCAACGGCCGAGGTCGTATGGGGTGACGTGGAAGGAAACGGGCGTGGGCGGCTGTTGGATGCTGATCCAACGGCGTAGAAGAGAAGAAGAGAGAGGAAGGTGCGTGGGTGCGGCGCGTGCGTTGGATTTTGATCCAACGGTGGATGCGCGAGGGGAGGAACGAGCGCGGGGTTGTGGGCCGGTGCGGGTCGGGGTGGTTTGGGCTGAGGTCTGAGTTTCGGCCCAAACACTATTTGTAGATTTTCTTTTGCTTTTCTATTTGCTTAAAATCTGATAATTCATTTAGGCTTTAGAAAATAGCAAAATAATTCCAAAAATTATGGAAAAATTCACAGAAATTCTCATGCTTATTTTAGACTTAATAAAATTATTTCCAACTTTATGTTGGCTTTTAATTTTGCAAATAAATTTGTTTTGGACTTTAAAATAATTATAAAAGCTTTTAAAAAATTCCAGAAAAACCACAAAAGTAAATAAATTTTAATTTTTACTGAAATTTGAAATTTGGGTTGTTACAAACCTACCCCTCTTAAGGGAATCTCGACCCCGAGATTCAGGCTTGGTCAGCAAACAGGTCGGGGTAGTTGGTCTTGAGGTCTTCTTCTTTCTCCCATGTGGCTTCACTCTCTGGGTGATGGCTCCACTGCACCTTGTATGATCTGATGATTCTGCTTCTGGTAACACGTTCTGCGACATCCATAATTTTAATTGGTCGCTCCACGTAGGTGAGATCTTCTTGAAGGTCAAAGCTTTCAGAAGGTATGGTCTTCTCGCGCTTGCGTATTTCTCAATCGGGACACATGGAAGACATTGTGCACTGCTGACAAGGCTTCTGGCAGCTCAAGCTGATATGCTACTTCACCTCTTTTGGTTAGAATTTTGTACGGTCCCACAAATGTGGGTGCAAGTTTTCCTTTGTCCTAATCTTCTTACTCCTCCGAGTGGAGTGACTCAGAGATAGACAAAGTCTCCTACCTTAAAGTTTAAATCCTCCGACTGTTATCAAGATAACTCTTTGTCGGGTTTGTGCCACTCGATGCTCTCTTATGTCTTTTACCTTACTTTCAAAGATCTTTGATTAACTCAGTCCAAAGAGTCGATGCTCTCCGCTTCATCCCATAAGAGTGGAGTTCGCACTTTCTCGTCGCATAACGCTCAAATGGAGCCATTTGCAAACCGGCTTGATAGCTATTGTTATACGAGAATTTCGTGATATGGCAAATTCTTGTCCCAACTTTGTCCAAAGTCTAGGGCGCAGGCTCGGAGCATATCTTCGAGAACTTGATTGGTGCGTTCAGTCTGGCCATCTGTCTGAGGATGATAGGCTGTACTAAAATTGAGTTTGGTGCCTAAGGCTTCATGCAGACTCTGCCAGAATCTTGAGGTAAACTGGGAACCTCTGTCGGACACGATCTTCTTGGGTACCCCGTGTAGACAAACAATCCTGGCCACATATAATTCTGCCAACTGGCTGCTTCTGTATGTAGTCTTGACGGAAATGAAGTGTGCTACCTTAGTCAAACGATCAATTATCACCCAGATAGAATCATATCATGATTGGGTCCTAGAAAGTCCGATGATGAAATCCATGCCAATTTCTTCCCACTTCCATTCTGGAATTGGTAGTGGCTGCAACAATCCAACTGGTCTCTATGTTCTACCTTAACTCGCTGACACACATCACAGCGGGCGACGAACTCAGTAATTTCTCGCTTCATGCTGACCCACCAGTATTTTTCCTTCAGATCCTGGTACATCTTGGTGCTTCCGGTGTGAATAGAGTAAGGCGATTCATGAGCCTCCTTCAGAATTGACTGTTTTAACTCCTGTTGGTCAGGTACACAAATACGGTTCCCAAACCATACAGTTCCTTGTTCATCTTCGCATATTCTTCTTGATCTCCTTGATGTCTTCATCTTCTAGCTGTTTTTCTCTAATCTGACTTTGAAGAGTTTGTTGTATTTTCAAAGTATTCACACAACTTTGACTGACAATCTCCAAGTTTAGACGCTTCAATTCTTCATGTAGTTTTGGCTGATCCTTCTGCACCATCATGGTATTACAATAGGTCTTTCTGCTCAAGGCATCCACAACTACATTTGCTTTGCCTGGATGGTAGTGAATTCCGAGATCATAATCTTTTATTAGTTCCAGCCATCTTCTCTGTCGAAGGTTTAATTCTGCCTGCGTGAAGATGTATTTCAGACTCTTATGGTCCGTGAAAATCTCACAGCGATTACCAATGAGATAATACCGCCAGATTTTCAAAGCATGCACAATCGCTGCTAACTCAAGATCATGTGTCGGGTAATTTCCTTCATGTGGCCTCAACTGCCTGGATGCATAAGCCACTACTTTGCCTTCCTGCATTAACACACATCCGAGACCTTGACGGGATGCGTCACAGAAAATCTCGAAATCCTTACGGATATCAGGTAAGACTAGCACAGGTGCTGAGACTAATCTCCTCTTCAGGTCTTGGAAACTTTCTTCACAAGCATCCGTCCATTCAAACTTCTTTTCCTTCTTCAGAAGTTGGGTCGTGGGTCTTGCAATCTTAGAGAAATTTTCAATGAACCTGTGATAATAACCCGCTAGTCCAAGGAAACTTCTCACCTTGGTGACTGTCCTGGGTTGCTTCTAATCCGATACTGCTTCAACCTTGGCAGGATCTACTGCAATTCCTCCCACTGACACAATATGTCCAAGGAATGCCACTTGACTTAGCCAAAATTCACTTTTGCTGAATTTGGCATAAAGTTGGTGCTCCCTGAGCTTGTCCAGTATCATTCTGAGATGCTTCTCATGTTCTTCTTCATCCTTCGAGTAGATGAAAATGTCATCGATAAAAACAACCACGAACTTATCCAAGAATTCCATGAACACTTTGTTCATCATATTCATGAAGTAAGCAGGGGCGTTTGTCAAACCGAAAGACATTACTGTAAACTCGTACAGTCCATATCTGGTGGTAAAAGTTGTCTTCGGGATATCTTCTGGTCTGATCTTCAGTTGGTGATAGCCAGATCTCAAATCAATCTTCGAGAATACACTTGCTCCTTTCAGCTGATCGAACAGATCATCTATCTTGGGTAATGGATACTTGTTCTTGATCGTCACCTCGTTGAGTGATCTGTAATCAACACACATCCTCATGCTATTGTCTTTTTTCTCGACGAACAGTACTGATGCTCCCCAAGGTGATGAGCTGGGTCGGATGTACCCTTTGCTTCACAATTCTTCAATTTGTTTCTTCAATTCTGCTAACTCATTGGCTGACATCCTATAGGGCCGCTTCGATATTGGAGCTATCCCTGGGACTAAGTCAATTAAGAACATTACGTCCCTATCTGGTGGCATGCCAGGTAGATCATCAGGAAAGACATCAGAATATTCTCGGACTACAGGTATGTCTTCAAGTTTCACTTCCTTCATACTGGTGAGGATGGAACTTCCTTTGGTGCGGGTCTTGGGCTTGAACTTGACTGAAATTCCTTCTCCATTGGTGAGAGTGATAGACCTATTGGCACAGTCTATTTGTCCATGATTATTGGCTAGCCAGTCCATTCCAAGAATGACATCCAAACCTTGGGAATGCAAAACTATCAAGTCTGCCAGGAAGGATACTCCGGATATTTCAAGAGTAAGGTTCGGGCATAGAGAACTAGTTCTCATTTTCTGAGCCCGGTGAATGGATTATCATAGGATTGGTCAAGGGGGATATAGATAACCCATTTTTATCCACAAACTTATTTGATACAAAAGAATGTGAAGCTCCGGAATCAAATAGAACTGAAGCTGGTATTGAATTGACAAGAAACATACCAAGAACGACATCCGGTCGCTCAGGCTTCTCACCGTGACGTGGTTCACACGTCCCTTGATAAATTGTCCTGACGGCTTTGCGCGCGCCGCCGATGGTGGGCTCAGTGTTGACTTGGAAGATGCCGCTGCCTGCTGCTTCTTGGGGCATCTGTTGGGGCATCTGTTGGCATAGTGCCCTGTTTCGTTGCAATGGAAACATGTCACTCTCGCACCGAGGAGCGGAGCTCTTTGTTTGAAATTGCCCTCCGCTTGATGTGTTGCGGAAGTTGGAGGTGTTGGGCGCTGGTTCTCGCATCGACTCGGGATGTGGAAGTTCGAACTTCCACGCTGTGGTGGTCGCGTTGAATGAATCGAGGCTTGGGAAGGCCTCCCGCATTGAACCTCTGGCGCCATCCTCCGCTATGCTTCTCCATCTCCTAATGCTTGGCCTCCCGCGATCGCCTTGTCCACCAACCGTTGGAAGTCGGTGAAGTTCGGGAGATCGCTTGACCGAAATGTCATCATTAAGTCCCTCCATGAACCTCTCTTGTCGGTCCTCGTCCCGGGCTACGTCAGCTGGAGCGTAGCGAGCCAGTTGGTTGAATTAGTGAAGATACTTGCTCACCGAACGATTGCCTTGACGAAGGGCATGGAACTCCTTCTTCTTCAATGTCATCATACCAGCAGGGATGTGGGCATGACGGGAAGCTCTCACGAATTCGTCCCACGAGATGGTCTGGGCGTTGGTGTGGGAGATGCAGAAATTGTCCCACTATTCTGAAGCTGGTCCGTTGAGCTGGTGAGAGGCGAACATGACCCTCTCACGATCGGTACATTGAGCGATATCCAGCTTCTTTCCGATTGCACGAAGCCAATCGTCAGCATCCATCGGCTCGGTGCTGCTGGAGAAGGTCGGAGGACGCATGCGCATGAACTCCGACATGGTCACCCGCTAAGGAGGGTGTGCTGGTGCCTGAGTTGCGGCGGTAGTTGCTGCTGCGGCTTGGATGTTCTGAGAGTTGCTGAGCGACTGGGCTAGCAAATCTATGAGATGGGTTTGGTTGGCCATCATCCGCTGCCGCCCGGTCCCGCTGCGGCGACGGGGAGGTCGACAGTCGCTCTCGATTGTCGGCGTTCTCGTTGCCCTGGCCTTGGGCGCTGCCACTTCCAGTGCGGGTGGCCACCATCTGCTGAATTTTTCCAAAAGACTTAGGAAAGAGAAGAAAGATAGCACTAAGAGAAAATAAATTTATATTAGCCCAAAAAGCACACAAACACAAGGCAAAGAATCAAATTTTCCTTTTTCAAAGTAGTTCTTTATTTTATTCATTTGATTATGGCTACCACAGAAGGTTAGTAGCTCATAATTCGCAGCTAACAAACGAACTAAAGGGAAAAGCAAATATCTATGGGGTGGATGGGGTGTAGTCAGGGGCGTTGCAGGTACTGCCTTGGCCTACCTTGTAGAGAGCTAATTTTGCTTCGGTTGCCCTCAGCTTCTCCTCTGCAGCTTCTAATCTCCCCTGAACTAGATACAGCTCGTCCAGGGTGTTGCCATAGGCGTAATCCATTACTTTGGCTAATTCCACCTGATGGGTGATCTCCGGTAAATCCTCATTTTCGACTGAGCTAAAAGCATTACCTAGCCGGGTGGGGATATGCATGGGCTAGTACTGGAATGCAGTATCCCGAAGGTGGGCGTCATAAGTATAGCGAAGTCGGCGGACGGCTTCTCTCGCTGCGTCTTGGATGCCATCAGTGAAAGTCTCCCGACGCATTGGGGCGTCGAAGATGTGGAATGTTGTATCCAGCGCCAAGTTAGAGTAGAGGATAACCTCCACTCTCTAGCGCTCCTGCTGTCCCACGATATACTTGTATCCTTGGTATGTGAGCCTCTTCTTGAAACTTAAGTGTTGCATCATCTTCCACAGTATATCAGCCCATTCTCCAGCGAAGATCCCGTGGGAGATGCGGGTCGGTCTCTCGGCCATCTACAATTTTTAGAAGAGACAAGAGTTTAGAAATATTTTAACAGAGAAAGGAAGAGTAAGACTCTGGAAGACAAGTAAATAATTTTAAGTTTTTGAAAATAGTCCCTAATGGTTTTACTATTTCTACCGTGGGCCCATAACCCACAGGTCCCAGGATCGAAACCTGGCTCTGATACCACTTTTGTCAAACCCGGGAGCGAAGGATCCCGAATTCTCTGTGTTCAAACACCGGTCCAGGATTTCCAGTGTACACAGTCTCACAAAATGGATATCACATTCATATCACGAAATCGTAAATGACATTAAATAAATAATTGTTTAATACAAATGAGTCTGAACAACAATATCAAATGATAAACACAGCGGAAACATAATAATAGAGGTGAGCCACACGATGCACCACAGGCAATCGTCTGGGTCAAAAGGCCTACTCGTCCGGATCCTCACCGTCGGGGAAGAAGTCTTCTCCTGAATAAGATTTATTCAGCAAGGATAAGCACAACTTCCGTGCTCGCAAGTTACACCCAATATTTAAAATGCATGCATAAAGTAGCAAATGAGTATGGCAGGGGTTGTTTTGCATAAACAACATTTTCAGTGTAAATAATCATAGTAATTTCTAAGGCAGTTTTATATCTTAAAATGACAACATTGTAATGTAGATAATCTCCAATAATTAAGTGAAGGATTCCCTCCTAACACTTGGCTTCCCGCCCAACTTTTCGTAAGGATTAACCATCCTCAACATTTAATAAAGCATTTAAAAACCAAAAATAATTCTAACTTTAAGTGGCCCCGCTAGCATGTCCATGACCATGACGCGCTTATTCGAATAGTTTCTACTCTGCAGAGTTGGTACAACTTTACCCACACGAGGTGACATGCTCGTTATGTCGCCAATACACGCTCCGTAGGCGTGTGGTGAGCAATTACCATGAGGCCTTTACAATGTTCTATCCTAGTGTACTCATGCCCGCTAAGGTTTCGCCTTTGGACTAATACCTCAAAGCCCTCTTGCGCCAAGTGGGAATAAAACGTCTAACCGACACCCACATAATCACATGACATAAATACACTAGAACATCACAAATTAATTAGCCAAATCCTGCCCATACAAGACATGTGGCAGTACGATAAGGCGTAGCAATAAGCGGCTCAAAGACCGGTCCTCAATTGACTTGGGCGTCATTCCTACTAACCATGGGCCTTAATCTTAACCAGATTAAACCCGTGCATAAACCTGCACCCACCATTCCGATCATTTCGCCCAAGTCCAAACCCAATTTTGATTTTATTTTGAATAAAACTCTATTTATAAATCCATGTGGTAAGACAATACCACAATGGCAAGGCAATGGTGGCCGAGCGGCACCAGGGGAAGCCGAGCGACGACGCGAGGGGAGTAGGGCTAGAGGCGGAGTGGCGTGGGCCGTAGGAGCACGCGAGGTGTCGTCGGGCCAATCGGAGCCAGCAGTGGCAGCACCATGGGACCGAACCAGGAGGCAACACCACGGGGCTGAGTCGCAGCTAGCAGGAGGCAGCGCTGGCCAAGATGGAGGTCAAGCCGGCGGCGCACAAGCAGGAGTGCGAGGGAGCCGGGAGCGTCGGTGGCGGTACAGGGAGCCAGGAGGTGAGTGTGGGCGCCGGGGAGGAGAGGAGCACCGGTGGCGACACCGACGCACCGGTGGGTGGGCGTGGCTGAGCTAACATGAAGAGGGAGGCGGAACCATGAGCAATACTTCGGCACAAGCAAGACCAAAAAAATGGATTGGAATGGAGAGAGGAATGGGGGAGAATAGAAAGGAGGAATCGGGTGGCGACACAGGATCGACACAAGCAAGAACCAGAACCATCCTATACAATCAACCAAACAAAATCCTTTATCATCCCATACAACCAACCAAACAGACTGACTGTATCATCCCATATAGGACGATCCCATCCTACCTGTATTATCCCATCCTATTTAACTTCGTCCCACCAACCAAACGCACCCTAAATAGCTTTCCTATGTGGCTTGCTGAGTACATTGTGTACTCAATCTTACTTAATTTTCATTAGAAGGTGTATCAAAGGAACGAATGACACTTTAGAGAATGTGTTAGGGTTGCGACCGCACTCAAACTTTCCTATGAAAGCTCTTTGGTTCTTTTGAATGTAAGTTAAAGTTTTGGACTTGAAATGCCTATTTTGTTGTTGTAAAATAGTTGTTAGGCCATAATTTAATCAAATTAATCTTTTTAAAATATTTGTGAGCAAGTTTGATGTCATTTCGGTTCGCAACCGAAATTAGGGTTGTTCGTTCGACATTTTCAGTTTATACGGTTCGGTAAATATGATATTTAAAAAAATATGGTTCGGTATCGGTAAATACCAATTTATTTCGGTACAATGTTAGTAAATACTAAATTTACCAAATTAACACGAATTGCGAATGATACGACGGGAAATTAAGTTATGGATTTCTTATCTCTCTCTGAAATTAAGTTATAGTTTTCTTCTCTTCAACTTCTTGGAAGAACCAAGATGGAACCTGAGAAGTGAGAAACGAGGGTTTGTTTGGCACGCAACCGAGCAAATCTTTTAAGAGCCGAGATCGATGTAGTGAGTATTGAGTACTTTTTGTCCTTGTTTTCCACTCATCAATCTGCATGCATGCAGCAGTGCATGCAAAGGAGTGTAGCATGGAAAGGAAAGAGATCAGATTGCAAACCACAAAATTAGAGAGTTTGATGCTAATTAGTATGCAGGAAACCCAGACCAACAGATAAAACACGAGAGGCTATGGTCCACGTGACATTGGGCCGAAGCTAGCGTGTGCCATTCGGCCAATCCAGGCGCAGCCACAGCGGCCCAGCACAAAGCCGTCAATGGGCCAACAGCGGTCAGCCCAACGAGCAATGCATCACTGTGGCAACTAACCAACCAGCAGTCCAACATCGTGCAGCAGGCCAGTGCCCAGCAGTTGGTTGATCAAAACCTAGCAGCCTTTCACCTCCCTACTTTCCCCTTCCCCTCTACAGTACAATAGCGGTGAGCGAAAGGTGATCTCTCTGCCCTAGTGCCCGACGGCTTAATCGCCGCCCCTCTCGCCTCCGGCAGCCTCTCCGACGCCGACAGGGGAGGAGGACCCGATTCCCCGGGCGTTGTTGGCCCTGTTTATACTAGTATTAGGTAGTACTACTAGTATCTAGGTTGTTGCCGCCGACGTCTCTGATGGTGGTGTCCCCCGGTGTCGTTCCTCGGCTTCGGCAACCTCATCACTGGCATTGGCGATGAAGCAGGTCAGATATGTGTTCCGTGGATCTGGGTTGGATCCAGTTGATTTGCTTTGCCTCTTTTGTGGCTCTGGCTGTCCTCCTTGTGGGATTATGTTGTCTGGGCTGCTGTCTCTTTCTCTGGGGCAACAGCGCAGGTGGCTGCTACTACCTTGCCGATAGAGGTGCTCCGATCAACGCGTGTTCAAAGACTTACCGGCTCTGTCCTGGCTGCGGAGCTCTTTATGCAGCTTCAAACAAAGTGTTCGGCCCTCCGCCAGCATGCGCAGGTGACATTATGGTTGTGCTATTGGCTCCTTCTTCCTGCTCCAGGCGATGATGACAGAGGTCAGCGGCGATGCTGCAGCGTCAAGACGAAGATGAAGGTCCCGAGTTTATTTGTTGTAATCTTTTTTCTTGTAGGGGTCTGTGTGCAAAATTTTGGGACATCTGTCCTTGTCTGTTCTATGTGTAAAACTTTTATCTAATGCATGAGCTTCTGCCCCTTTCTAAAAAAACTGTTGGTTGATCGGTTTGCTTGATTTTTACCCAAAAAATCGAATCATAAAAAAACCAGATTTATAGAAAATAAACCATAAACCGAATACTGGTCAAACTGAGTTGACCGGTATGGTTCGGTGCATACGCGAACAGCGCTAACCAAAATCTTGTGCGGTTGCACAAACAAAAATACCCTGTTTGAAAAATAGGGTCGTTAAAACGTCCATGTACTGAACCTACCTGGCATTATTACATTTTATAAGTAGTATCGTAGTATCTCTGTTTTGTCTCCATGACTCCGACGTTTCATTATATGGTGATCCCAAACAGTGACAGAGCTCGAGCAAAATCTCAAGGGGGGCAAAGATCAAAGAGTAAAGAGTAAAGAATCAAAGAAAATACCAATTGCCTGCTTCACTGCTTATGTGCTTCACTATTAATACAAACTTTGTCGATTTGACCCAAATCTGCAGCACGGTAGCAATGTAGCTCCCCGGCCACTCGGCCAGCCCCCCTCCTTCAAGCTCCAGCAGTCCAGCGGCCCCCCTTCCTGGCTCGTCGCACCGCCGCCCTGGTCCTCCGGCTTCCCCGCGCGACCGCGCTTGGTGCCTCATCGCGCAGCCGACCGCCCTTCCTGCCTTCCTAGCTCGTCGCACCACCGGTCATCGCCTAGGGTTTCTCCTCGTCTCCTCAACCCTAAGAGGCTAAGACCTCATGTGTGCAGCGTAACTCTTCAGTCTTCAATCCAATCCTCCTTTTGTACTTTTGTTTCTCGCTAGTCGTTATATCATTTCACATTTGGGCTGCATCTTCTCACTACATCCTTTCACAATTCCACTCCCCATGAGGCCAAGACAAATGGCCTGTTTGGTATGGCTGTGGCTTTCCTGAAAAGCGGTTTCCAGCAAGGCTACAGGCCTGAACGGCTGGGCTGAAGAGATTTGGTGTTTGGCTATCCGGCTTTTAGGTAGGCTGGTTTCAGCTTCTGAGATGAGAAATATCTGAAATGCCTTGAGGATAGTAATGTCTTGTTTGACGCCTTTTAATGCAATTAATAACATTTAACGACAATTAATGATTACTAACAATGACTAATGCAATTGATGACAACTACCGCAATTAACGAGAATTACTGCAATAAACAACAACTACCGCAATTGATGATAATTAACTACAACTAACAACGATTAACACAATTGATCGCAATATACCACAATATACAACAATTGACTGTAATTGACGATAGTTAATGACAATATACCACAAACAACATAATATACTGCGATTAGCATATTTAACAACAATATACCACAAACGTTTATTACAACAAAAAATTATTTAAAACAATTACTAAAATGAATAAATATTAAATAATTATTAAGATAAATAATTATTACATAATAATTATTAAAACAATTTATTACTGTGAATAATTAATACAATAAATAATTAAATAAATAGATAATTATTATAAACCATTAATTTTTCAACTGAAAAAAAGAAAGAAAAAAAAAGCCGGCGGCGGGAGATGGGTAGCTCGGGGGAGGAGGGAGCCAGGGAGGATGGAGGAGACCGGCGGCTCGGGGGAGGAGGTTGGCGGCAGGGTTGACGTTGGAGGACGGCGATGGGGTCGAGGCCGGCGGCCGAGTCGAGGGAGGGAGCCAGCGAAGGAGGAGGGAGCCGGAGGCAAGCGGAGGCGCTAGATCCAGATCTGGCTGTGGCCGAGGAGGGAGGAGGGAGGTGGCGGTGCGGGTGGAGGAGCAAGCCGAGCGGAGGAGGGAGCCAGGGAGAAGGGAGGAGGAGGGCGGCGTCGCCAGAGGAGGGAGGAGGCGGAGAGAGCTCGGCAGCGGCGCGGGCTGCCAGATCTGGCCCGAGAGAGAGGAGGAGGACGGATGAGCGGGCGGGGCGGGACGGCGGCGGCGCCGGAAGGGGAGGAGGAGGGCGGGGGAGCAGGTAGACGGGAGGGCGACCGAGCGACGGTCGGGGTGGGGAAGCCGCAAGAGGCATTCGGTCGGGGTGTGGAATGGGAGAGGCGTTCGGTCCGGGTGGGGAATGGGGGAATGGGATGAACTCAGGTTTTTATACTAGGTATGGGGTAGGTGATTAACATGCAACTTTAGGGGCATTTCCAAAAGGGAAACGGTGGAAGCCGCAGGAAGCTCCTCGCGGCTGGCTTTTGGCTTCCACACGTTTTAGACAGATTTTGGTTTCGGGAAAAAGCGGGAAGGAAAGTCAGCCATTTGGGATGGCTTCCGGCTTTTTAGGGAAAAAAGCCGAAGCCGTCCCAAACAGGGCTATAGTTCCAGGATTCCAGCCTTTAGTCTTCCTCTGTTCGGCCCTGATTACATGATGTTCAATTTTTTTTCCTGAAATGTTGGGGGTCAAGGCTCAGGTTGGCCCAGTCCATACTCCGTCCCTGATCCTAAATCCTAATGGCAGCTTATATACAGTATGTGTTCGGGGTCTTTTGTGCAGATTAGGATGCAGCCTGTGATTTGTTCGTTTTGAAGCTAAGATCATATTTTCGTTATTTGCATATTGTGAAGACTTTGCAATTCTTCCTCCTTTGGGAATTCATTGGGTCTAGGGATGTAACCTCATCAAGGGCTTCTTCTTTTGAAGAAGCATTTACCTGCAGATTATGTTGCTTCTGTTTTACTGTCAATCTGTCTTTCCACATCATTTCTGGTAGTTCACTTACGTGTGAAAATTATTTAGTCTCGTGCGCTGTCTGGATAATCTGTATGCTTTCCATTTAGAGATGATTAGGCACTTTATCCTATGATGAAAGTTGCTAAGACAACTTTAGAGAGCAATGGCACACTGGCAATTCCATATATATATATATATATATATATATATATATATATATATATATATATATATATATATATATATATATATATATATATATATATATATATATATATATATATATATATATATATATATGAGCTTTCATCCTCAATTATAGATTTGTAATGTAGACCAACACTTACTAGAGGTCTAGAGCATAATTTGCATAACTGGAATAATGATGTATTTTAAGAAACATTTTTTCCTTGGATTTTATTTGTCCTTAATTGTCGTTCTTTTTTGGGTGTGAATAGAATGATATGTCCATTAGATGCTATACTGCTCATTGTGTAAATTATGTAATACAACTGAGAAACATGTGGACAATTTTAGGCCCCTTTTTTTTTTGTAGAAATTAAACTAATTATAAATAAAATCAGTTTATAGTGGTTATTTGAGAGCTAGAATGTGTCATGTATGATTGATCTATTATGAATATTGTGTATGTATTCAAGAGGTCCAATGGGCGATATATATAGGGTACAAAGGGGGACAAAAGACTAAACCCTAGTACAAGGAAAATACCACAAATACCCTTAACACCCTCTCAAATGCAAGACGTATGCAATAACATTGCATTTGAAAAAGGTTGACACTACAATAGGGAAAATCCGAAGTCCGAGTTTTGATAATCTCGTCGTAGCGTGCACCTCTTAGAAAATATATCGAGCATCAAAAGATCTCCTCGCATCCAGGGTCATGCGACAGCCCACAAAACACAAGGTGAAGGGCTGAGAAAGTAGAGGCAAGCGGGAGCAAAGTCGATCGTGGCAATACGACGAAGAAAATGATGAAACCGACAAAAATAGAGAAAATTGTCAAATCAAGCTGAATAGGAATAGATAGAAAGCATGACAGTGCAGATCGAAGCCTAAGACGACGACGGTGCGAAAGAAGCGCAGCGGCCTAAGAAGCTCAGGGCGGCGGCTAAGAGAGAAGCGGTGACATCATAATGACTTCTACGATCTACATGAGGCTTAGAAAGAAAAGAGAGAGAGGCGGCGGCTGCTGCCATGCAAAAGGAATTTATATACTTCTATGACTGATAATAAATTTGTGGACTCGTATGACTTAGATGAACTCAAAGATAGAATGGTACGAACTTGGATGGACGCAGCGAAAAAAAAACAACACAAAGAAAGAAAAGACTCAAATATAACTATCAGCAGATACTATGTAGTCATATAGAGCTGGCCAAACGGTCGTGCTGATGGTCAAGACGAGGTACGACATCGTTGGTTCGACTCAGGAGTGCAAGACGCACTGCGACGCGACACGATAGCCCGGGCCGACACCTCAACATGGCACGAATAGTGCTGGGCCTAGTCCGGTACGACCCAGGCACGGCACGGCACGACCCGTTAGGCACGACACTGTTTTAATATACATTTTTATTTTTATTTTTATTTATTAATTTTTATATTATTTTCTTTCCATTTTTAATACTTATATGGTTTTGTTTTGTAGTTTTTAAATTTTATATAGTTTATGTATAAGTATATATAAATTTATTTTGGTTTTTTAATATATATATATATATATATTCTAGGATTGTTTTCAATTTTTCATGTCTTATGAGCTAAATGACAAATGTTTTAACGAGCTAGCTATTTAAACATTAATAAAATTCTATTACATTTTCAATATGGTTGTCTCATTTTCTTCAATTTTCATCTCAACTTCTGAATTATACACATTTTTCTATTTTTTTGGGATTTTTTTTTGTATTTTTTTCATTCTGTCGGGCCAAATGGGCCACATTTGGCCCGGTGGGCTAAACGGACCGTGACGGCCCGGCACGGCACGAAAGAGCGATGGGTCGTGCCTGGGCCGTCACCGCGGCCCGTGGGCCAGCCCGGCACGGCATGAATAGTCGCCGGGCTGGAATGGGTAGGGCCAGAATGGGCCGTGCCGCCACGCCCGTGCGTCGCGCGTCGGCGCCCATTTGGACGATCAATACGCTAAGGCGAGCGAAGATGCCGCGTGGAGCGGCGGTGGCGCCCGCCCATGCGCGACGGCCCTGAGCTCGCGGACCGGCCCATCGCGAGGAAGGTGGCGCTGCAGTGATTCTTCGCCAAGCGCAAGGACCGGCTCGGCGCACGGGCACCATACGCCCGACTGCCGGCGGCGACCAAGGACTCGCAGGAGAAGCCACCTTCTTGGCTCGGGTTGGGGAGCTTGGACGACACGTGCGGCAACCGCCTCACCATCGCGCTGTGATTCAGGGGCTAATCGAAGAAGCGCGGAGGCGCGTCTCGGGCACGAGGATGGCGGTGACGAGCAGCTGAAGGAGGCCACCCTCGGGAGTGGAGATTGCTCCTCCCGAAGGCGGCGGCGGCTGCAGCAACAAACCCTAACTCTAACCTTTGCTCTGATACCATGTTATGAATATTGTGTATGTATTCAAGAGACCCAATGGGCGATATATATAAGAGATAAAGGGGATACAAGACTAAACCCTAGTACAAGGAAAATACCACAAATACCCTTAACATGATCTTCACCTGATCATTCTGTGTCCTCTGTCATTTATTCAGGAAGAAGTATTGGTGGTTTAAATGACTATATAAAAGCAGGACTAGCTAATTATAATAAAATCTGTTTATAGTGGTTATTTGAGTGCTGGAATGTGTGATGTATGATTTGATCTTCCCCTGATCATTCTGTGTCCTCTTTCATTTATTCGGGAAGAAGCATTGGTGGTTTAAATGACTATATAAAAGCAGGAGTAGCTAATTATAATAAAATCTGTTTATAGTGGTTATTTGAGTGCTGGAATGTGTGATGTGTGATTTGATCTTCCCCTGATCATTCTGTGTCCTCTTTCATTTATTCAGGAACTGGAATGTGTGATGTATGATTTGATCTTCCCCTGATCATTCTGTGTCTTCTTTCATTTATTCAAGACGAAGCATTGGTGGTTTAAATGACTATATAAAAGCAGACTAGCCGCACCTAGAACTCTAGAACATTGTTAAGTGTTACTGCTGGGATAACATTGTTGGTTTAGAGCTTTCAACAAGATTACATACTTTGTCTTGTCCTTGGTATGTTGAAAATGCTGACATGTTGTGAAAATATATGGAGAATGGGAATAGAACGTAATTTGCTAGCTACTTTTGGGTCAAATTTAGGCCTTTTATGTAAGAATACATTTGTAGAAGAAGTGAGATTGCTAAATTCATTGCATAGCCACATCTCAAGCATGATCTAATGATCTATATTCATAAAGCTATTGTGAGGAAGTTTCATGCTTGATTTTAGAAAATTAAACAAGCTATCGTTCCCTGGTAATTTCCTGCAAGGAATATTGAAGTCGGTTTATGTCCAGATTTTCACGTTCTCTTGTGTCAGATATTGGATGTATGCTTTGTCCTCAAAACAAGTTGGCTTTAGTTGGATATTTATTTACAAGAACGGTTCAATTGTTATTCAGTTTGCTACTGACTGGTCATTTTGTACCATCGATAACCGCACGATGAATTTTGCTGTGAAATGTTGCACCAGCATGCACAAAGGGTAAAATAGTTTACTGGTGCAATCAGATTGATTTTAATTCTCTCTCTGTTGAATTTGTAGTTGTCAATGGATATAGAAATGGTTTCGCCAGTGTTACATTAATATTTGTATACTAACATCGTCAAATAGTTTCATGGACCACATGATGCTTGCAACTGTGTTATCCTTTGCTCTGTTTTTTTTTTTGAAGGGAAGACCCGATTTCAACTAGTGAAATCATTTATTGGTGAGCACGCACGAGCATCGAACGTGGGTGGAACACGGGTGGGCTGAGGTGAGGACACTACGGCCACTCACGCCAAGTGAGCTACGCTCACTCTCCCAAACTATATGTTCTGAAACTAACACATTTGCTCTGTATATTACTTCGTACTCATGTGAAATTTTGTATTTGAACATGCTATATGTCCTGAAACTTTCATCTTTTGCATCTGTGTGGGCATATGTGAGGGAAATGCAAAGATTTCGAATCTCTTCGATTGCATAGTTCTTTACTTTACATTGGTGAAACTGGTGAAAAATTGAAAATGATACTTTCTCGTTATACTTGTTGGTCTGGACTGAGGAGTACCACTATCTCAAGCTGCGTGTAAGGTGATTATGGTCAGTTCCATTTCTCTCGGTTTAATTATCTACGCTATCTGCGGATTGTGACCGACTTTAGTGTTTCTTATCTGCGGATTGTGACCGACTTTAGTGTTTCTTAACTTCCTCCCTAAACATTGATTCATCTATTAGTGACACTTACTCAGCATGTATCATTCTGGACATCATATTTACCGGGAATATGTTATAAAATAACCAAATTATAGGTGATCAAATTTCATCAGAGCGTCCGTTTCAGTATTGTTCCGTGCTCTTCTTTTTTGGGAAAGCACAGAAAAAAGCTCATGTCTTTGTACTAAGGAGAGAGAAAGTTAGTCCAACAGTACAAAATAGCCAGGACACATTTTTCACGTACAGAGAACTAACCTACCTAACAACGCTAACTATTAAGAAAGCAACCAAACTTTGTGGTGCTTCTGCGGATCCGGATCCTTCGCTGTAATATAGGGTGTTACTATATAAACAGTATTTTGTCGTAACAGTGTACTTAATACTTAGAAACAGTGAAATTTAACAATAGTGATTTACTGTTTTAAAAATGTACTGTAACAAAAATACTATAGCGATTATCTTTGATTTTAGATTGAACAGTGAAGATTATTTTCCCTCGATGCAGAGGATGCCGATCCTGCGCCCGCATCTTGCCACTGAACTCTTCTGCGATGCTACTCAATACCTCTGTGTAGATGTTGTCGAAAATGCTCGAGTTGCGCTCCTCCGTCAAAAAAGAAGAAGAAAAGATACAAAAAGAGAAAACACTACGAGGGTGGCAAAAGTGCCAAAACCTTGGTCTCATCTCCTTCATCGTCCTTGCCCTGGAATTTCTACACCAATCAAGCACTGTGTTATCGTCACTTGGAAGTCTGAACCAGATGCCTCAGCCTCTACGCACTTTACAAACAAGTGGTGGCTGGATTTTTTTCCCAAAGAGAGTACATGGCAGACGGACGAACTTAATACACACCACACGTACATCATCTATGCACATACATATGTGTGCATTCTTTACATACGCTGGGAATTTATAGAACCACCTAAGATCTTTTAGAGCATAAGCATGTGTTTTTTCACTCAAAGCGTACGCATATGTGTACATTTAAAATCGGTAAACATCAGCGCCCTGCCAAGTCTAATAATTGAACCCTGGTGGGTTAGATGTACATCCATACGCCTAGCCATCTAACCACATACCAACTTCTAGTGGTGGTTGAATCTACCTCCTGCGGCTTAGATCTAGGTGGGTAGGAACCCTAGTCTACTTATGGAATTTTGCAAAGAACCATGATAAGTTCTGACAAAAAGGTCCCCCCTTCACCCTTCCTCTCCTCTCCCTATTTCGTTCTAGTGGCGCCATCCCAACTCGGGGCTTTTCCCCCATCTTTCTCGTTCCTCTCGCAGCACTGCCACCTCTCGACCTCCTTCGTCGCCTCGTTTCCCTCTACTGTCATCGGCAAGCTATGCTTCTCCAACGCTGCCCCTACTCCACTTCTGTCGTCGCCGCCTCAACCACCTGTCACTAGCATGCAGCTAGGGTTAAGGTTAGGGTTAGGTGCGCCGCCACCCAAGATGTGTCGCCTCCCGTCGCTTCTCCCACCCCGTGGTGCTATCGCCCTTCTCCAATGTCGTCACACCGCCTCTACCGACACTTGGGATCAGAGATGGCGATGGCGGAGGAGGTGGCACGACAGCGATTGATCATGTGGCGGAGGTGCGGCCGGGCGTGGAGAAGGAGGTGGTGGCGTGAGGGAGGTGTCGTCGACTCACGGCGCAAACCGCACGACGACACGCCCGCTTAGTTAGCCGGTCGACGTCGCCGCCTAATCAGACCCATGTTGGCACAAGCCCATGCTGTACCGGGCCGAGCCACCCATTTGGCTACCTCCTGACGCAAATTCTTTTTCCCTTTTGTAGATTTGTGATTTTTGAGAGTATGCAAAAATTTGTTATTTGAGTAGTTGTGTACTTGTAAATGTGAAATAAGAGTCTGTTTGGGATAACTTTGGCTTTCGCTTTTAGCTAGAAAATGTTGGAAACCGTCCTAAATAGGCGGCTTTTAGTAGCTACTTTTGGAAAAGCCAGAACGGGAAGTTGGCCTAGGGCAACTTCCTACGGCTTTGTCGAGTTGAGGTTCCAACTTTGCCTCTAGAGTTAAAGAAAATTAGCCCCTCATATTACGTATAAAAATCCCAAACCCCACCCATTCCACACCCGAACGGCCCCACCCTAACACGTAGTTTCCATGCTAGGGTTTGCGCCCCTGCGTCGCCTCTAGCCTCCCTCCTCCTCCCCTGGCGCCTCCCATGCCTCTGCCTCTCCCCTCGACACCGTCGCCCCAGTCTCCCTCCTCCTCCCTTGGTGCCGCCGTCCCGGCCTTCCTCGGTGCTGCCCCGACCTCCTCCTCCTCCCTCAATGCTGTTTCGACCTCCTCTAGCTGCTGCCACCCCGACCTCCTCGGTGTTGCCACCCCGGCCTCTGCCCCCCCAAGCCCCGCCGTTGCCCCGACCGACGCCTCCTCCCTCGGCGTTGTCGCCCTAATCTCCTCCAGCCGTCACCATAGTTAAATTGACGTTAGCTGTCGTCATTTGTCTTAAGGACATTTAAGACACCAACCGACCTAAAAGTTAGACTACCAAATATCAAATGTTTTCAACTCAATTATTAAGCCGTTCAACTCTTTGGACATACAGCTCAGATGTAAACTATTTTTTAGAAAAACTACTGCCATGCCAAACAAGCTCTAAATGTGTCGAAAAAAAAAAAACCATGCGAAGATATCCTTAAGCAAAATTAGATCAGTAGATGTGGCGGCGTTTAGCTGCTGGCCACAAATTTGTTGACATATTCCAATGGCCGCGGAAGATCCGGACAGCCCCCTCATTGTCCGCTCCCCTAAGTACCTATCGTGGGGCCCTCCACTGCACACGCAGGCAGCACGTGACGGCCTGCCCCTTCTTGTTACTGTACGGCGCTTCGGGTGGAGAGGCTGACCAGGTCAAGCCTAACGCATACAAAAAATCACAGGCAAATATTTACCCTTCCACTGACAGTAGGCCCCATCACTCGCATATCCTCTGCCTGTTCATTCAAGGGCCCCAAAGGCATAGCATTGTTAACCGTCCGATTATAAATCGACGCTCCAGATCAGAGGTAAAGAGAAATTTGAATATCTCGCGATAAATTTTAAGCTTCTCGGACAATCAATCTGGGCCGTCTGTTCCTTGATCCCATGGTCATAAAACGCCTAAACTCTAAAGGCACAATACTGTTAAAGGAAAGGCAGAGGATACGCTTTCCCATCCCGACCGCTGCTTCGTGCCCTCCCACTTCCACCCACCGCCGTGGCCCCACCGCCTCAGCACCACCGCGCTCCCGCCGCCGGAGAGGGCGCAGCTCCTAGGCCCGCGGCGCTCCGGCCCACCTCCCCAACCCACCCCTCACGCGCGCCCGCCTCCTTCCTCCCCTACCCGCTGCCGCCAAACGTCGCCGCGTCGCGAAGACCACACCCAGCACGGTTTGCCACCGCCGGAATCGCCGCCGTCGACCGGCTCCTCGAGGGGGCGTTGAAAACTGTAATACCGAGGTGAAAACCCCCTAGCAAATCCAGCTGACGGTTGAATCCGATTGAAAGTTTTTGGTTTCTAGTTGAAAATTGGGAGTTTCTAGCAGAAATTTTTTCATTTTTCTAGTTGGAACTTTTAAAATATTCTAATTGAAAGGTAAAATTTCAACTTGAAAGCTTCAAAAGTCTAGTTGAAAGTTGAAATTTTAGCATTTTGAAAGTTCTAGGGCGGCTCTTTCTTTTAAAAAAAGGTTCTAGGGCGGTGTTTGCGGGCTGGCGGCGAGGCGCCGGCAGCGGCAGAGGAGCCGCAGGGATCGCTGGTGGTTCGGTGGGGAGGGATGGGCATGAGGTAGGGTGGAAGTTGGAGAAGACAAATAGGGGACGCCGGTGTTGGGCAAGGTGGGCCGGGGCGGAGACGTCAGCGATATAGCAGAACTCTTCTCTCGTAGGCATCCTCCTCCCCTCTACTGGACTGGCGTGGAGTGGAGATCCATCCGAACTTGGATTGATTCATCATAGGACTATCCAAGGTGCGGGTGTATCCGCCCATGTTCAAATACACGTATTTTGGTGCCTATTACCCTGAACTAATACTACTAATATCATTTTTTTTTTCAAAAGAGAAGAGGTTCACCGGAACCCCCATGCCCCATGTTAAGTCGGCCTCTGCTTTGAGAACTTGGTTGGTGTCAAACAATAAACTCTTATCTGTTGGTGCAGATATTCTTGAATCTTGTGGCTTTGAAGCATATATGCATGTTGTGGGGAAAAATGAAGCTTTACAAAAGAAATAAGTTAGTCTGCTGAACTTCAGGCTTTACTAGTTAGTCTGGTGCATAATATGCTAATTTTCATGCTGGGTGACATTCGTTGCGGGCTAGATGAGAGTTGGGTTGTGCAATTGGGTTTGAATCGTTGTTAATTCAAGATAATAACCTTTTTAGATTAAGATTCACTGACATGTTCTGTAAATGCCACAGGTGACGCTGTGTGTTTCATGTCCGCTGTTTCTGGACTTGGATGTAACAAGTTATCTGCGCTGTGAGTAAGCTTTTTTTGTCAAACAAAAATAAGGCAGTAGTATTTGCACGTGATTGGGCAAATTAGTCAAGACGGGCGCTCTTTGCTGCGTGGCCGCTGGGCCACATGGGACAAAGTCTAATCCTGCTAGCAGAGACTGTTCCATGGATCCTACTGAGCCTCGTTGGCGGATGAATTCGAGCTTCTCTCCTCCGATGTCAGGGAGATGGGACTGCAGGTACCCATCAGACGGAATGCCTCGTAGGGTTCATGATGCTCCACATGATCATCCACCATATGTGTCATCACTATCATCGCATAGTAAAGGAAGTAGAAGTGCATTTGGCAGTGACCAGTACCTGAATCACCATCATTCTGTATCTGATGGAGCACTTTCTTACTTTGGTAGTCCTGCCGACAGCCTTCAGGCTCCACGCTGGACACCCTCTCTTCAAAGATTTGATCTTGGCGAGTTCTCTACACCCGCAGGAGGTACATACTTCTTCCTGATTACATATGGTGGATGTTGACATGGATTGAATAGCCTGTTTGTATTTGTTTAATATGCTTATATCTTCATAATATTTTGACATGTAATGAATGGAGACTCGCTGAAAAAATGACATATTACTAACTGAACTCCATCAGGAAAACATTTGGAAGCCTTACGTTATGGCATTATGCTGTAACATAGTGTTGTCATGGTAGTATGAAAGAACAGTACTGGATAGGCCCAGCTTCTGCTTGCAAATAGTTTGTGTGAAAGGTGACTTCAAGTCGCTGTGTCGATATTGGAGTTCTCCATTCCTGCTTGATGCAGCTGCATGTTCTTATGGTCATGTGCCACATTGAGCCACATACAAATGAAAGCTTATGAAGAAAATGTCTAACTCTGGATCTGGAGAGAAACTATAGTATTTTCCTTTTGTAAAGATATCTTCCATATTTTTTTTGTAATTTACTGTTAATACATTATGATTTACTACAAACATGTCTTCACATTAAATAATCGATGACACACTTGTGAGTTCAGTTGAGTGCACTAGCCACGTAAATGTTCAACCTTTACAACTAATATGTTAACATGTAACTGCTATTTAGATGGCCTAATTATTTTCTAATTGATTTTCCTGGTACACTCTTGAGTCTTGACCATTCTCTTCTTAAGCTCTTATAATCTTTTCATTTGATATTATGCCTTATTCTTTTCATACATCAAATGCTTCATTAAACATCACACATCAGCTGTATGAAGGTGTTAAGTGTTATGTTTGGTTTGTCTGGCATGAATCGAACAAAATTTATGTAATGATCTTAGATCATTACAGGGTAAACAGCACCGACGGAGGATGGCTGGGCGGCGTCGGCTTGGTGGGATGAGAGATTAGACTATAGACTGGGATGATAAAACTTTGAAGGGAGACTAGATTAATTCATCTTTCTTGATTGATAATGAATACATGTTACCCCTTTTATAGGAATGACCCCACTTGACCCCGAAGAAATAATCTTTAAGGAAACCTATCTCTAACAATCTAACTCAATAATAACTTGCCTAACTAATAGATAATATCAAATACCTAATAGATAGATTCATAAATAATAAAGCTTTCCTAATTATTGCGGGTAGCTATTGTTCGCGTGTGAAATGAAAGGATAAGGTGTGAGAGAGGGGTGAAATGAGTGACCAGGAAAGCTATCGGCCGAGCCAAATGAGTGGCCAGGAATTTTCGGCCAAAAAGAATTGAAAGGATAAGGTGAGGAGAGAGAAAAGGAAGTTGGTGTGTAACTTTACTAAACTGACCTTCATTTCTTTTTTTTTTTTTTTGGTTTGAGGGTAATCTAACCAATTTTTCATAGGTTGTCTAATCATTGCCTAGGTGCCCGTCTAGGCGCATCTGGAGCGCCTCGCCTCGTCGCTGTGACATCATAGAGCAGAAGTCGTGGGAAGGGCTCGACTGCTCTGATACCAAATGTCACGAACCTTGGTTTATAACAGGGTAAACACCGCTGAAAAGAAGGCCGGACGCCGTCGGCTTTGTGGGATGAGAGATTAGACTATAAACTGAGACGATAGAACCTTGGATGGGAGACTAGATTAATTCATCTTTCTTGTTTGATTGATAATAGATACATATTACCTTTTTTATAGGGATGATCCGACTTGACAATTAAGAAATAATCTCTAAGGAAACCTATCTCTAACAATCCAATCCAATAATAACTTGCCTAACTAATAGATAACATCAAACACCTAATAGATATATTTCTAAATAATAAAGTTTTCCTAATAATGGAGGATATCTACTGTTTGTGCATGAACAGTCACCCGCCCATGCCATTTAAACCAAAGAATAATATCCCCATGGTATGAGTATGGTATGAAACTTAGGGAGTGAAATGCATAGTGGATAGATACAAGTTTATGGAAGAGATACATTTAGATAGAACACAATATACCTGAATCATAGGCATAATGGATAAATATCTTAATGTAATTCAGAGACACATTGGAATAGGTGTTTTTGCAGATTTAGCACCTCAGTTTCCAATTGTATTAATTTTCATCCAACACTATTTACCTTGCCAACTGAATCTATTGGAAATTCTTATTTTTTTTAACCATCTGCATTGAGATGGGCATTGGTGGTGCAAGTTAAAGACAGCAGCCTCTGCAATTGCTGAAAATATTCCCTCTTGTTGATGACAACCGGGTGTTTTCTTGCAACAATCTGGAGCAACTAACCAGGCATTGCTATAGTGCTAGTGTTCCTTGGGTGGCTTCCTGTTGAATTAACGTTTGCTTTCTTCTTTGAGACCAGGATCAAGACCTGAAACTTCTGATTATCCCCAATCCAGCGAGGTAAGCTCCATGTATTCTCATTGAGTTAATCTCCGCAGTTCTCTGACAGTTGGCATGTTTTTAAGCAAAATTTGCATAATTATTTTATATTTGCACTCTGTACCATAGTGCTGATGCTTATGTTCATTATATGCTGCAGAGACATTTAACTGCTGTAAGCAGTTTCAGTTCTGCATCCCCCTTCTCAGAATCAAGTCAGCTGGCATCTTCTAGTAAACAACCAGCTCCACATCTACCTCGCAATCATCTGGGGAGGCGGCCGTTTATGTCAAAACCAGTCTATCCGCTAGTCTTCCGGAATCCAGTGTCAGAAGCAGAAGCCTCTAGGATGCCTGAGGCTAGTAATGCTGGGCGAACAACACCTAGTGATGACAGCCAAGCTTCTCCTGTATGGCGGCGCAGCTTGGCGAGTCCTGAGCTCAAGTTCCATAATGCATTGAGTGAGCTTCGGAAGATGGAGGCTTCACCTGAACCAAACACAAGCTCAAGGAGGGAAGGATTCAGATGGAGCAATGCTAGCAGTTATGATTTTGGATATGACGGGGATGCCATTGACATTTCAGATCATATCAGTGTTGAGTCCCAAAGATCCTCAACAAGTTCAGCGAAATTTCTTAAGTGTGGCTTATGCGAGAGATTCCTGCGGCAGAAATCACCATGGACCACAAATCGGATTGTTCGAAATACTGATATGCCAGTAGCAGCAGTCCTTCCATGCCGACATGCCTTCCACGCAGACTGCCTGGAGGAAAGTACTCCCAAGAGTCAAGTCCATGAACCACCTTGCCCCCTGTGTGTGCGAGTCACTGATGATGAAGGATGTGTATCATTCTCGGAACCTCTGCATGTTGCCCTCAGATCTGCCCGCAGGAATCAAGGCATTAGTTTTTCTTTGGGTGGTGCTGGTGCTGGTGGGAGTAGCAGTGCAAACCCTTCTCGCAATGATCATGTCTTGAAGAGAAATCAGTCTGTGCTTGTGCCAAGGCGCAGCGGCTCACTGTTCCGGAACCGTTTCAAGAAGCAGTTCCCCTTCAAGGGGAGGATTGGGAAGGACCTCTTTGGCGGTAGAGTCTTTAAGGTCAGATCATCGTCGTCTTCAGGTCAACAGGACGATCATCAACAACCAGCAGCAAAGCCTGACCAACCCATGAAGTAGCTAGAATGATGTCGCTCAAGAATAATGTGCCGTGCTGCTACTCTACCCTTCTGTACCCTTTTCTTTTGTCCAGAAGCCGTAGTACATGTATAACCTATCATAGAATGTGAAATTCAGTATCCATGCGCTACTAGTACTCGCTCAAGACGGAGTTGTTTTGTTTGGGCGGGGTGCTTGCCTTGCATGTGGCACCATGATCCATGAACTTAGTTTTGTTTCACCATGAATCCTTACTGTAATCATCGACGCCTATTTCTGATTTGCTTTTGCCTGAATCTATCTAATGTTGTATTGAGCAAATGGGCGGTCTTGACAGCTGAGAACTGTTATCATTTGCCACTATTGTTCTTAGTTTTCTATGTTTGCTTCGATATGTATGCTTGACTGGTGAACCTTTCTCCAGATTAGCACCGTATTTACTAAAGCTCGGGCGCCCCCAGATTACAGTTACATGATCACGGGGAATAATACAAGACGCTGAACAGGTCGGATGAAATGTCGAAGCAACTCATTACCTCGTCGATTAAGATCCCACGTGTATTGCGAGTATGGCCAAAACATCTCTGAATACATATGCTTATTTCAGATAGCAAAATGAAAAATGTGAGCATAGAAAAATCACAAATTAGAATAGAAACATTAAGGAAAATTTTGGTCTATGCCACTGATTCTTTTGCACTTTCGGGTTATGCCAATGCTTTTCAACTATTTGGCTCCATGCCACTGCAACCATAAATTTTATTTAGAAAAGGGGCTGACTATAATACAGACGACTGAAATTTTCAGAAAACCCAATCACTTTTTTAGTCTATTGGATCACCATCGTACGGTTGTAGTGGGCTAATTCTATGTATGTGTTGTGTTTTGTTGTTTTTAGATGAGTTGAGTAGTTTTGTTGCTTATCGGGCTTGTAATATCTAGTTTTCAACCCATTATGGTCTGCTTGCTCATGGGCCACCCATTAAGCTTCACAGTTAAGACTTTAGAGTTGTGCTAACACACAATAGAGCCCACATAAAAGGCTCATCTTGCTCAATGTTGTCCATTAAGGAAGACAAGTTATCAGCCTTAGAAACCATTCCCAGTTTTACGTCTCGTTTAGAAATATAACCCTACTAATATTTACAACAGGTCAACAACTACTCAATCGTACATATTTTCAGACGGTTGTTGGCTTCTTGCAATCTGACCATCCTCGAATATCCGTTTTGTAGTCTTTCTTCACCATGTCAGCACCATAATTTGAATATCATGTAATTAATATGTAGCAAATGAGGTAGAAAAATTAAGACTAGGCGATTCCCCCTTAAAAGCCATATAAAAAAACATTGCTCAAAGCTAGAGAACCTAAGTGAACCCTAAAACATAGAGACAAGAAAATTATTCTAACATACACAAAATCATCTTAATCTTGATGAACCATACAAATGATAAGAAACAAAAACAATTATAAGCTAGAAAAAAGTTTTCCCTTGGTGAACCCCAACAAAATATAAAATCAAAAAAGGAAAAGAAAAATAATATGCAGGAAAGTATGCTAGCATCCACATTTACTATTTTTTTATGCTGGGTTTCCAATGGAAATGAAGTATACATAGAGCTGTACTAGTTTAGAGAGCTACAAAAATTCCAAAAATTGCACCTCAGCCCAATTTTGTAGCCAAGAATGGAATAAACTATCTGACATATCTAAATTTGCTTATGGAAAAACTTTGTTGTCATGAAAAATTGTATTTAATTGAACATTGGGTAGAAAACAACAAAACAAATATACTGAATCAGAAAATCATTCTTTGCTTATATTGTCATTTCTATTTATGAAAGTACAAATGTAAACATACAATATTGTTGTATGTACACAGGAAATATACAAAACATTGTTGTACTATTGTAATTTTGAAAGTATTGTTCAATTAAGTGGCATAAGTAATATACATCACACATTTCAAAAGAAACTACTATGAACTAATTTACAATGAAAGCAAAACAGAAAGTAGATAAGGGCCTTACTAGTGTAAGACAAAGTCAAGAAGTTGAAGTAGCTCCTAATTATAGAAATGAACCAGATGGTTGCAACTGGTTGCAAGAAAAATGCTCCAGTATGACATTGAGCACAAACTTACATGAAAAAAGGAAAAAGAAAATAGATTGTAGGACTCAGCTTACCATCAGATATATTTTCAGGTCTTTGCCGGAAGCAACATTGAGCAATGTTAAGAAAGCCTCATTGATTTTTTCCTCAGAACATGAGCTAACTTCATGCATTGAACTTCAGATAGAATGATCTCTGGGAACTTTGGAGGAGACCTGAAAATCTTAAGATGATATCACCTCCCAAAATATAATCATCTCATAGATAAAAACCAAACATTTTTTTGGTGCAAGCTGTAGGTGATCAATTTTTAGATCAAGAGTCCATAGAACTAGATTGAATTGGCTATTTTATTGTCTCCACTCACTAAATCATAATCAAAGCTCTTTAAAAGTTTTATTTCTTTGCATTTGGGGGTAGTATAGAAGCTTGGCCAAACAAATACAAATGAGAATAACTTAAATAATTAAGCTCTAAAATTGTACATTGCATAGAAAACTATATACAATAACAGAATAATTAAGCTCTAAAATGGTACATTGTATGGAGAACTATATACGATAACAGAATAAATGGCAGGAATGAATGAACTAGATTCAGTTAGCCACATATTCAATTTTTATTTAATTGATCATCTGTAATTTTGTCTGATTGTCGCTGGTTCTGATAATATTACTTTTGACTAGTATTGATAGCCATGCATTATGCATCTGAAATATAGGAACAATTCACTAAATTGATAACGCATGTATCAAACTATAAATGTTGTTCTCAGAACATAGAGGTTTGTAATATGATCAGTCTGTAAATCTTAAAAATAGAAAATAAAGTGGTGGATTTGCACGGTCTGAGATTACAATTTAGTATCAAAGGATAGGGACCCTGGGACAAACTGACCTTCCAACAAAATATACTACTAGCCTAGCAATGGAGATAGGTTTAGTAGTAGCTAATAGCTAGCAATCTTAAAAATAGGTTTAGTAGTAGCTAGTAACCCTGGCAGAAAACTGAAACATAATTTATTCTAATAGTAAACTTGATGAACCTGAAATGAAAAAAAAAAACATATCCCAAGATACAAACTTGCACTCCTTTTTAGTTGAAATTGCACATAACCTAATGCTACAACTTCAACTCAACAAGTGTGCAAGTTTTATGGTAGAATTTTAATAAACAGTTTATGACAACAAAGGATGTGTACATGTTAACTCCTAATGTATATCTACACTTTATAAGAGTCAACCATCCAGATATTAGTGTCAATTGATTCATCAAATACCTTTAGTTCAATACTTTGACACATGGAGGAAAAAGACACAAAAATTGCAATCAAGCTTTTATGTAATTGCATATTACTTAGCACTGTAATTACAGCTTAAGTATTGTGTAATTTTCCACGTGGCTAATATTTTTATGATGGGGAACATAGAAGAATATGCAACAACATTGGAAAAATAAACTTTTTTTTTTGCCACTAATGCCTTATAGAAATATATAAATTGATAAATATCAACATTGTAGCAGAAATCTCTAGGATACTTTCACTGAATATAACAATAAATTTCAAACGTTTAATAAGAAACAAATTCAAAAGGAAAGAAATTTCGAGATGACTTCAACAACTACTCAAACAAATGGGCTAAACCCTTCAATAGATATTATATGTGAATTTATTTTTTTTACAACAAAAAAAACATACACCTATGGAGATGAAAATTGCAGTGAGGTTATTCTAATTTTGCATATTACTAAATACTGCAATTTTAGCTAAAATTGTATGTAAATATTATGAAGTGAGAATCTCTGGTTGATCTAGTAGCAAGAACAAGGGAGAATGATAAATAACAAAGAAACAATAAAAGTAAAAATACAAAATGAATAAGTAAAACTTGTAGATGGAACAACTGTACACCAAGGAGTGAAAAAAAGTTAAGTACCTACAGCTGTAAAAACGTGAAAAATGCAAATTATTAGAAAGTAGACTACATGCAATTATTAAAGTTACAGTAAACTAGGAAATAATGTTTTACCAAGTTTGAGACTCAATGCACAAATGATAATATTATAACACACAATTAGGCATTCAATATCTGGTGAACCACCAACAATTAACTGATACAAACAAATTTGCTACACATGGATATAAACAAACTTGAATTTTGTGAACCACTGACAAAACGACAAAAACAGATAAATTTAATTTATCCTATACAAAACGAAAATCCTTAAACTTGGTGAACCCCTAACAAATTACAAAAAATAGATATCACTTCATCCTAGACAAAAACAAATCATAGCCTGGCTGAACCCTAACGAAAAAACGGTAATCTTTTAGCAATAATTTATCTACACATACTTGATTAGATGTACTAGTCCATTGAATTATAAATAGGAACTTGCACAGCCATATAACTGAAAATTGCACAACGTGATGCACTGAAATTTTCAAAAAAAAAAAATGGTATGCAAGCTTTTGCCAGTTTGGAATTTAACATATAATATTTTTTTTGATAACATGATGCCCCCTGTACATCACCATGAGAACAACACTAAACACACCATGAGAACAGCACCAAACACAAACAATTGTGCCACCAATCTTGGCCCGGCCCTCATGTGTGACCAAGCTCGCCATTTCAGTGCTGGAACAAACACAATGCATGAACAAAAATAAGCATGAATTTCTGCAGATTGTCATGAGTGAGAGTGTGAGATTGACCCCATGATGAGGGCCAAGATGAAGGTGAAAACAGGTATGGATGTCTGAGTGGCAGCAGTGTAGGTGGGACTGGTGTTGCTGAGGCCGAGCAAGAACGGTAGCTGGTTGCCAAAGATGCTGTAGGAAAAACACACAGAGGAGTATTTAGTAATATGCAAATTTAAATCTCAGACCTTGTTTAGTACGTGAGAATTTTATAGATAGAAAATTATATATTTTTTGTAAAATTTCTGTATATAAATATGCCATTAGCTTTATATCATTCTTGCGGTTCTACCTCTCAGATGATAGAACCTTTATAAAAAGTCGAACAACCAAAAAATGTTACAAAATAATGTAGCAATACCAAACTAGACCTAAATACGAGAATCTCTAGTTTTTTTTCTCTCTCGAAAGAACTCGTTTTAGAAAACTAAGAGCATCTCCAGCAGGGCCCCTACTTGAGCCCCTAAAACCAAATTTGAGGGCTTGAGGCAAAAACAGAGGTCCAGCAGGGCCCCTACTAGAGCTAGGGGTGAAAACGGATCGGATAGTTTCCGACCGATCCGGAAAAAAACGGATTCGGAATGTCTCGGATCGGATTTTTCTCGGATAATTTTTTAATCGGAAACGAATTCGGATTTTTTTGTCGGAAACGGAAACGAATACGGTAGACATGCTATCCGGCGGATATGGAAACGAATACGGATTATCCGGATAAGACGAAGTCCGGATATTCGGATTTCGGCCCAAAAGTGGATTTCAGCCCAAAAGAGAAAAGGGGATTTTAATTGATTTTTGAATTTCAGAAAATGCAACAAATCAAATAGTCTTTTAGAAAATAACAAATAGAGTTAAAAAATCCTATAAAAAATCATAGAAATTCGTTGAATTATTTTTAACTTAATAAAATTAATTCTAACTTAAAGTTGGTTTTTATTTTTGTATATAAATTATTTTAAATTTCTAAAAATAGGAAAACCTTTTAAAATCCGAAAATTCAATAAATTAATTAAAATTTTCTTTTCACTTTAAATCCAATAAAATCCCAGATAACTCAATAAATTTTATTTTTTACATTTAAAAGTAGAAAAATAAATAATTGACTTTATTTTATTATTTTTCCCCCTTTTTAACCAGAAAAACTCTTTTAAATCTTAGAAAATCCAATAAAATAATAACTTTATTAATTTTATTTTTGGTAACATACTTTGGGATGTTACGGTCATTTCGTGTATAGATTAACCATCCATCTAATCGATGTTAGTGTGAACTAAATTTTATGTATATGATGAACTAAGTGTGAATGCATGATGACTTTGTAAGTTATGACTTATGAGCTAAATATGGTAAACTAAGTGTTGTATTTGTGATGAACTAGTTAATGTAACTTACTAGTGCCAATGTTATGTGTGGTTGCTAAAAAAAACAATTCATGAATATTTACATCAAATAAATTAGTTATATGTTTTCGTTAATTTCTGGTATACAATTTAAGGGATTTTCATGTTCCGAAAAATATCTGTGATCGTATTCGTTTTGATTCGTATTCGCTCCGTATTCGTATTCGTATCCAGGGTATTCGTATCCGGATCCGAAAAATAATATGAAAACAAATATGGTAAAGCCATTATCCGTCCGTTTCCGATCCGTTTTCACCCCTAACTAGAGTCCTCAAATTTGAGGGGCCCCTAAAATCCCCCCCTCAAGCCCTCATTCCTGGGGGCTCTAGGCCAATCCCCCAAATCACGGTTTCCTGCGCGCCCTGGTCCCGATTCTTCCCCCGCCAGCCTTTTTCCCCTCCCGCGCCCGCTCCTTCCCCCGCCCAAATTTGATGATTATGTCATTTGATTTGCAGAGATGTTATGAACTATGTTGTGATCGACTATCATTAAATTCGGACCAAATTTGTCTTTGAATTTAAATTTGAATATTTGTATTTTCATTCATAATTTTAAGTATAGTGCTTTAGAGTTATAGTTTAAATAAATTATTATATAATGTGATGTTCTCGAATACATATGCATATAGTGTGTGAGGAATAGAGGAATTAAGTAGTAGGTGCATTTTGAGGCTCTCTGAGTGCAGTTGTAAAAAAGCGACCTTAAAAATAAGGAAAGCTCTTAAATTAAAAGTAGAGGCTCTGTTTTAAGAGCTCCTGTTGGAGATGCTCTAAACACGCCTTTTTGAAAAGTAGAATTTGAAGAGCGAAGATTATTATGAAGTGAGTTTCTCGAAAGAAAGTGTCAGATCTCGCACCATTCCTGTTCTCCCCGTTAGTCATCAACCACCAGGACGAAACTACACCACGCCTTCTTCACGATCTCCGTTTCCCATCCCCACCGTGCCCTCCTCTTCTCCTACCACCCCAACGAGCACCCATCCGCCTCGATCCCGGCGCGGCTCCGGAGGCAGGCTGGGGCGGCTGGCGTCGGCGGTGCCCGGCGGTCATGGAGGATCTGGGCATCGAGGCGAAGGAGGCGGCGGTGCGCGAGGTGGCGAAGCTGCTCCCGCTCCCGGAGCTCCTCTCCTCCATCGCCTCCATCAAATCCGACTACCTCGCGCGGCAGCAGGTGACGTGATCCCTCCTCAAACCCCGGTTTTACTCCTGGCGGTGCCGCCAATTGTGGCGAAATCTCAACCAGTGGGCGAATAGATTCGGTAAACCCTGATAGGCATCCTCAATCTCGCTGTGTGTCCTCATCCTGTATTTTTTTTTTTGCTCTGGGCCCTGATGCGTCGCTTCTGATTTGGCTGCAATTGAGTTCGTGCTGCGGATTGCGTTAGAGTCTAATTCTCATCTTCGGGTGATTAGATTTGTCAAGGTGCGATTACCGACTAGTTATTTGTGTGTAATTGCGCCTGTTTATGGTGAAATGTTTGAGAGATGGGCTGATTGGAACTCGTTGCCACTCAGTACAAGCAAGCTGTTTGTGCGAACTGGTAAGGTGAGAGGAAATCCCGATCTCGCATCAGCAATTTAGCTGAGCCCGAGATGTTCGTAGAATTTTGATAAAATCGTGTGTGGTTTCTCCAAATCCTTTTCAGCCTTCAGAATTTTTTGGCAGTTGAGCTGGAGCTGTGAAGTGGTCGATAATCTCATGTAGTAGGTTTGAGGCCTGATGTGTTATCTGCAGCTTCTGTGTAGATGAGTTGGTCCCGCTCAAGTGCTCATGAGTCATGACCAGCAGTTAAGGTGCTCGCAAGCTTTTACTATTAATATGGTTTGAACACCAATCTGTCGGTGGCTGAATTTGGACTCATATTTCTTTCAGAAAATTATATCTTAATTTTCTGTATACGAATAAGACTAACGGGGAGAAGAACTAAGAACAAAAATAAGGAGATGCAATGGTTTTGACTTTTTATATTATTGCTTTTTTTCTTATGTTTTTTTGTGTGCCCGCTTGCTACTTTCATCTTAAGCAAATACTTGAATAATCTAAGTTTCATAATCTCAACCTGCAATTATGAAATATTCAAATTGCGTGCAGAACTTAAAAGCTAAGTGCAATTTGAGGCATCTATTGCCTCCTACTATTCTCAAACAAACTTCTAATCATTGCAGTGTTTAGTTTCTCCTTATTTGGTTAGTTCATTCTTATGACTACTCTATTAGTATTTCTTTGTTTTTTTTTAAAAAAAACTTGTTGTAGGCCTGCTTGTGCCTGTGCTATTATTCGCCACATTCTTTATCCGGGTTATCTCTTATCAAAAGGGTTTTAAAAGGGGAAACATCCTCATTGAGATATTACGAGTTTGTTTACTATGTGGATCACTTAATGTACCTCTTGATTGTCTGATTGTCTTTTACAAAATTTTCAGACAAATGATGCACAACTCAGTACAATGGTGGCAGAACAGGTATTCCTTTATATCTACTATGAACTGCCAAACTTGTTTATTTGAGTATTATTAATTTATTATTATCCACTCTGAGTGTGCTTGAGTTACATTTGCTGCTACCCAAGGATCGAAATCTTGGAACCGGACAAAATACCGCCCGACGGCTGGTAACGGCAACCGGCCGGTTACCGGAAAAACCGGTCGAAATTTGAAAACTGAAATTTGAATTGGGGATGTAACCCTCCGGGATTTTGAATTTAAATTTAAATTTAAAAAATTCCGGCCGGTTTTTAGGATCCCGGTTCCCACCGGTAAAACCGGTTACCGGCGGGTAACCGCCGGGATTTTGAACCCTGCTGCTACCATCATTTGCATTCCCCCCTTCATGTCTACCTTCTGGATGATAAGTTCTTGTGTTTGTGTATGTTTGAAAACTGACAGGTCGAGCAAGCCCATGGTGGCATCAATGCTCTCGCATTATCGCAGGAAACAATAAACATACTACGTGAGAACTTCATAGATATAGACAAGTAAGCTAATTAGCTTAACTTCCACGTTTTCATATGTAGACCACTTTCTTGAGGCTATATGTTTTTCTTCATTTCTCAGTCCTATTTATCATAAATGAATGGCAGGTTGTGTCAGGAGTGTCAAACATTAATCGAGAATCATGACAAGATCAAGCTTCTTAGTAACGCAAGAAACAACCTGAACACAACTTTAAAGGTTTGCTGATCCTAATTTAAGCATTATATTTTTATTCTACTTGATATATGTTACCTACATTTTCTTAACTTATCAATAGATCGAACTAACCAAGTCTGATATACTGATTGTCAATGCCTGGTAGGATGTGGGTGGTATGATGTCCATTTCTGTTGAAGCAGCTGCAGCACGTGACTCGTTAAGCGATGACAAAGAGTTAATTCACACTTATGAGGTTGTTTTTTCTTCTTTGGCTTATTGATAAACACCATGATTGGATACCATAATGGTCATGTCCTATTTATCTGACTTTGTTGAATGCTCTTGCTTGTGTTGAAATTAGAGATTAACGGCTCTTGATGGAAAGAGGCGTTTTGCTTTAGCTGCTGCTGGATCTCATAAGGAAGAAGTTGGCCGATTGAGGTGGCATTTTCCCCCGTAGAACTAGCTAAGATTAATGAATTACGCGACACACCATCCCTGTTTTTTCTTTTCCCGCTGCCTTTCTTGTTAAGCTAAACATTTCTAACAGAGGTTTGGTTTAGTCTAAGCTCACATAAATCAGTAGTTACCATTCACATGCAGTTTTGTTAAAAGATGTTTGTACTGAACTGCATATGCAGCTGTGCTCAACCAACCACTGTCTACTTTTGAAGTTTAGTCCATCTGTAAAACATGTAGCTTATCTACCTTTGATCATGTATGGTATCCAATGCAGAAGTAATAGTACTATAATTGGTAACCTAATAAAAACTAGTTGAAGAAAAGCGAACTTATGATCCACTATTGACCCGCTTTAGGATGACGTGATTATATTTATAAGATATGCAGAAATGGTCCTTTCTACGTACAATGAAATTGCTTGCAGTATGGCAGCAAATCCTGTTAGGATTAACCATAGATGTTAAATATTTCTTCTAGCCTTTATTGCAATGAAGTGCATAACTGTAATCTACTTGATGGATTCTTTTTTCTCTCCACAGAGAATATTTTGAAGATGTTGATCGAACATGGGAAACATTTGAAAAGACATTATGGGGCTACATCACTAACCTTTTCAGACTTTCAAAAGAGAGGTACTGTTTTTTGTTATCATGCACTTTGTCTTTGCTATTTAACATGGTAAATGACTGAATTGCCTTATTGTCTTAAGTGTTTGTTATGAAAAGTGAGGCAATTTTTGTTGGCATCGTCATATTTTGGTCTCATTTTAAATTTTTCCTCATATATGCCTTGCGGAAGGCACCAAATGTTAAGCCTCGCAAGAGGCAGGTTACTTCAAAGACCAGATGAAAGAATAGCTTAATTTTTTTGAAAAAGCATATATTTTTTTTCCCATTGAGCAAGACAAATTTCAGACTGTCGTAAGGTCGAGGCAAGTTGTGGAATTCCTTGCATTGGTACGACATGAACCATTTCAAGCACTCTGTTGCCTTTCCTGTTACCTTTTTCTGTTAAGCACGAGATTGTTTTTTTTTTTTTTTTTTTGGGTGTGCTGCAAATATAGTAAGTGTTCTAGTGTGCAAGGCATAGTTTCATCCACATGTAGAAACTTTTAATTCTACTATAGTCTTATAGCTCTGGCCTCTGGTTGATCATAAATATGCGATCTATAACATGACAGCTTCTTATGATCTATCGACACATGCTTTCAATAGACTGTAGATAGTTTTGCTATTTTATTCAAAAAATGGTTGACCAATATTCCAAAGGTAAAATAAGATATACCTGCTCTAATTATATTTGAAGGCATCTCATGTAAAATGTACTCTGGTATAGATAGTTTTGTTATTTTATTCAAAAAATGGTTGGCCAATATTCCAAAGGTAAACTAAGATATACCTACTCTAATTATATTTAAAGGCATCTCATGTAAAATGTACCCTGGTATTTATACTTCCACTTTGTTTTTTTTTCTCCCCCTTTTGCAGCCCTCAGACGTTGGTTCGAGCTTTAAGGTATGGCTTATTCTTTAATATATACTTCAATTATTTTCAATAGTCATTCTTGAAAGTTGAACGTTTGTAACAGCTCATACTTGAATACAGTTTTGCCATCATTTTCTTTTGTCTAGTGACAATTTCTTCCCTTTTTTCAGTTTCATTTGTTGAATGAAAAATTACTCCCTCCATTTTGCTATATTTGTCCACAACCCACCATACGCACAGACGAAGGAAGCACTAAATCTAAGAAATATATAATGAAAAATGACCATACATACCTCTATTAAATGACATATCACAACCACTTAATCTCTTCCAAAACATTTAAGTAGGGGTAGAGAGAGGAAAAATTGCAATAGCTACACTCTAGATTCCTCAATGGATAAATATAGTGAAAAGGACACTCCTGAGGCTATGGACAGATATAGCGAAACGGAAGGAGTATTTGCTGATTTATCAGGGAAATAATTTATTGAAAATACAAGCTTTGTTTGAGAGTTAGAAAATTGGTTTCATTGTCTTTGACTCTTTGCTTCCTATTTATTTTCTAGTTCACACACACATATATGATATATATTATTACACTGCACATGATCATACAAATTCACATTCTTATGTCAGGGTTGTTGAAATGCAAGAGATCCTAGATCAACAACTTGCAGAAGAAGCAGCTGAGGCTGAGGGTGCAGGCGCTATGGCAACAATAACAAACCAACGTAGAATTGCGAAGTATGCAGTTTTTACTCTTCTCTTCACACATATTTCTGTACTTCCAGTAGGCAGTATGATATCATATCTTCCAAGTTCCAGAGGAGCAAAGCCATAGCATCTTTCAGGATATAGCATTTGTTATTACCCTATGTTTTAATGCCATTATAAATGTACAGAAGATAGGAGTACGTAGTGCACTTCGTGTTCATTTAAGCATTTGCACATCTATGCACTTCAGTACTCATGCCAAATTCCAGTAAATGAATTCACAACCGGTAAGCAGGAAGCGTATCAGCCATTGTAGCATACCGTAGGGACCCGGATTTCCGAATCCGGAACCCTCTGTGTATATCAACACTAGTCCCTGGATCAATAGCTAGTGCACCCAGTTACATCATTGAATATCAACACATATCTTGCAAATGCAAAGCTATTGTATAATATTGAACAAAAGAGTAATAACCTTAAGGTAAGGCTTGCGACCTAGTACTCTGGGTCCTTCGTTGTAGCCACACTCGTAGAAGTCGTAATCCTCTTCATCATCGATGGAGGCTTCTGAGATTTGTTTTGAGTTTAGCATTGACAAAAGTAGTATCAATAATTAAATTAATTATTCACTAGTAAAGGTTCTAGCTACTAACCACTAGTATGAAGACTATCGTCATGGTTCAAAGGATAGGGCTCTAACTGCCCAACTAGCTTTAGCTGCCAGAATATCTGTCCGAGAGTTGCAACAGCTCCTGGATTCCCAAAGTTTATTTCTTTAAAAGCAAAACCAAAATCTACAATGTGAAAACGCACCTTACCCGCTCTTGACCGTGGGCACGACTGTTCGAACATTTTTACATTATGCAGAGGTTGTACAACTTAACCCACACAAGATAATCAACTTATAATGTCGGTCACGACACACTTCCTTGGGTATGTGACTAAGCGATTACCATAAGACCTTTACAATACCCTGCTCTAACACTAACCTGCCCGATGAGCTTAACCCTAAGTCATGGACGTCATTTACCATCGACCAGGAGCTCACCATTATGGGAGATAACCTGTCCGGACATGGACATCTGTTACCATCTCCCGGAGCAAGCCCCGATAGATATGGACGTATTTTACCATCGTCTGCACAGTCCAAAAAGAACCTAACAACTACAGTCTGCGGGTTTAATGCTAGAACAAGGTAAATTAGTTGGTCAGGTTCTCCACATTCTGGGCATGTGGTTGTACGATATTGCTCAGTTTGGATAAACACAAATGTCGGTTCTTAATCAACCAAGGCGAGACAGTCACCAACTCAATCCACTCGCCCTAGTCTAAAACAAGTTTTCTACCATTTTATTTTATTTTGTACACCCACATTTCTCAAACGGGTTTGCATAAAGGGTAATAATAATTCCCACCCATAGGATAAACATGACCGAAATAGCTTGTCTAAGCAATTCTACGGTATTCATAATCAATAGGGTTTTCACTAATATACCTTTGTTTCTCTAAAAATTCTCTGACAATTATAAACAGATCAACAACTTTACCCTTCAATTACTCCAACAAATAGTGATATAATTATGACCTTATCAGAACTCCAAATCCTACTAAACTCCGATTATGTCCATATTTGAAATGACTTTCCAAAATTTATTCACATTGTTGATACTTCCATCTTTCGTAAGTTAATCCACCAAACATACTTCACAATTCTAACCTCAAGAATCCTCCAACAAAAACTCCAATATCATGATTATGGAATTCTCCACCCTATTACTTGTAATCCCTTTATTCAAATATTTATCATCTTAACCAACCAATTTATCACAATTTAATTCAACAATATTTTAGACAAACTTCGATCTTAGTAAGGCATCCTTTAATATTAAAATCATACTCCCAATAATAAGTAATTATGCTCATTGATCAACCACGTCATTGATTACATTAGTCTAACAACTATTGTAGATCAACCAAATACTAATAATCAATTAATTCCAGTAAGATTTCATTTAAATCCTATTTCTCTATTCAATCATATCCAGTCAACCCAATTCATCCAATTTAGGCACTTTCCATTACCCAATTAATTCCACAAAGTTTAACTGTTGTATTTGTTTTCGACGATCTATTTAATCCACCAAGATGTCATTCTTTACTGTAATCATATACTTCAGCAATAATGTATTCCTATAATCCAACGATAATATATTACTATATTCCAATAATAGTGTAACATTACTGTGGATTTGCTATACTAGGGCGGCAATGGTTCATGGATAACAACATCAAATGGAGGTATATTCAAATTAGGATTAACTAACACTCCTAAGATTTGAATTTGTCATTTTATGTAAATAGCACTGCATAATAGTTTTGAAACTTAAAACAAGATTTGGAAAAAACATAGATACAACATGATCAAAGGAGACTTGCCTTCATCGAAGGCTGATGTCACTCGTTTCGGTTGGTCCAAACTTGCTTCGGCGACGTCGGATTCTACACCCGTGAAATGAGACAAATAAATAACAGAAAATCAAATAAAATCCAAAAATTATAAAATTAGTATTGATAGATAGATATTGAATTTAGATGAATTTAGGAATTTGAATCAACTGAATTGGAGTTAGTACGAAAGAGAACGGGCTTCCGGAATTTTGTCGGATTGGAAAATCCTGGAAATTGAGAGGGAGAGGAATATTTCGAGAATATTTCTTTCGGATTAAATAATAGAAAATCACATAGAGTACGACATGTGGGGTCCACTCATTGAGAGAGAGAGGGAGAAATGATTAGAATGACATGTGGGGTCCAAGTGTAAGTGAGAGAAAGAGAGCAACAGAGGAGGTGGGGCGGCGGCTGGGGTCGGCGACGGCCAAAATGGAACCCCGGCGGGGTGAGGATCCTACGGGTGGCGGTGGCTTGGACGTACGGCCGAGTGGCGGCGGTGGCGGCGCACACATGGGCTCAACAACGGTACGAGGATCGTGATCGAGGCGGCGAGGCGACGGCGTCGGAGAAGGCGGCGGCGGTGTAGTGGCTGGAAGGAGGTGGGGGATATATGGAGGATGCTCGGGAACACGCAATGATGCGCACCACTTGGCTTGGGGCTTACCGGAGAGGGAGATCGGGCGAGGATAGTGCGGCGGCTGGCGACGGAGGGGATGACGAATTCCGGCGGCGTGCTGTGGCAACCAAGAAATTGTTTGAGGGGAAAGGTTCCTCGGCCTCGGGAACACGATGTGATGTGCTCGGACAAGCAACGCACTCACCGAAACGGCGGGAACGCGAGTGGGGGGGGGGGTTGCGGACGGTGATAGACTGACAGGGAAGAAGACCCATGCGACGACGACGGAGCTCCGGAGACGACGAGGGTTGGAGGGGGTGTGAAGGGGGAGATGAGGGTCGAAATGCTCCATTTTATAGACGAGGACGAGGAGCGAAGCGGCGCAAGCGCGAGCGGGAATCAAGGCGGCGTCGACTCTGGTATGATTGTGACGCGTTGGCGACGGAAATGACAACACCATTGATTGGCGGCAATGGTGGGATTGAATGTGCGCGGAGATGGCGGGGTGGCGCGGGCGCACGACGCGAGGCGACACGGGCAATGGCTTGGGCAGAGCAAGTAGAGCAAAGGGAGGTGGGCCAAGGAAAAAGGGGGAAAGGAAAATGGGCTTCCGCCCAAGAAGAAAGAAAGAAGACGGGCTTCGGCCCAAAGAAATGAGAGAAATTTAAAGCCGATGTTTGAAATAGAACTAGAATTCAAATTCAATTTTTTGGCCGAAGATTGATTTGAAGAAAGACGATGAATTGAAATTTGAACTTGAGAAAGAATTCAGAACTTTGGATTAGTAATTGAGTTTATATTTTAGGGTTTCGGATTGGAATTTGGAATGAGATCGAATTTAGACTTTAATAATAGCAAGAACACCAAATAAAAGCAGCCTCTTTTAAATACTTAATTTCAAATTATTTTTACAAGAGAGCAACTTTTGGGATGTTACCAAGGATTGAAAACCCGGAACGGAGGAAATCTGGCGGCGGCATGATAGCAACAGTTCTTTGGAAATCCGGAAAAAATCGGCCGTGTTTCAAAAACTGAATTTTGAATCGGAGAATTCGAAAACCGGTTACCGGATCGGTTACCGCCCAAAAACCAGAAAACCGGTTAAACCGGTCGGGATTTTTAGAAAGTGTTTAATGAAGTGCATATTTAGTTCATACAATATGTAATCTAGCATATTTAGTTCATATGAAGTGCAAACTGGCCGGAACAATAATTCAAGCATATTTAGCTAATACAATACATAATCTAGCACAAAAAAGGCCTAAACCAACCTAGGAAGTACATTATGCAGTCATAAATTCAAATTTGAATTTGAAAATTTCCGGCCGGTATTGTTCATCCCGGTCACCACCGGGATTTCCGGTAACCGCCGGGATTTCTATCCCTGATGTTACACATACTGTTGTGATGGTCATAGTACGATATACTGTTTCACAGCAGACTGGCTAGATGTGGGTCGACACTTGGCAGAGCAATAAATTCGAGCAATTGTAGTATCTTTTACAGAATTTTGCCTCCTTTTCTTCTTTCCTATATGGGTTATCTTCTGGAGCGATTGTATGGGTGTAATTTACTTGTTTGCTATAGACTTACTGAATTGCTCCTGCTATCAACTGTATTGCTTTTCTATCTTATCACACGACTTGACTCTTTAGAACTGTGCTTTTGTCATCTTTAGATATCTGTTATTAACCATCAACCATAACATATGTGAGAACCACACATAATAGTAGTTATTTCACGAGGTTATCTCCTATTGACTGCTGATTATTTTGACTCACCCTTCCCCAACAGTAGCAGAAAAGGTGCAGGGGCAACATCTACCCCAAGAATGGGCAATCAAGAGAAATCGAAGGCCCAGGGTAAGGGCTACAAGGACAAATGCTATGAGTGTATCGGGAAGGCTGTTGAGACTCGCTTCAACAAACTGCTCAGTGAGGTAGCGCTTAACTTGATCCTGGATTCAAGATTTTATTGTTCACAGTCCATGCACTTACCGGCAGTAGCTAATGTTTTGATCACACAGCTTGTTTTCTCAGAAGATTTGATGGAAGCTTTGGAGGAAGCTAAGGCAGTAAGTAGTCTGATTTTTACACGTGCTATATTAAAAATAAATGCATATATATAGTTCTAGACTCCTTAAGAGTTAAGTGATTGCTGGTGCTCGAGCTGTCATGGTCAACACTCGATTGTTCCATTCATTTGTGTTGTTATGTTAGCTTGTTATCGTCTAAGGAACTAAAAAGAAATGAATGTTGTGGTTGTTAAGGAATGTAACCCACAGTATTACAGTTCATCACTGATCGTGCTGTATTGTCTACATTTTTCTTGGCTCCATAATTTAGCACTCTTTCGATGTAGATGACCTAAAATTTTGTTATTAGTCTTCCCTACCAATATATCTTAATCCTACTTGTTCTGCAAGTTGGGACCTGACAAAGAATAGCTGGTGTTTCTTTAGAAAATACACTTCACTTGATTTATCTAATGATCTGAGTATCTGACTGACTTATGGATCGTTATTCTGTTCCTAATGCAATGCAGATTGGAGATGAGCTTGGTGATATCTATGACTATGTTGCACCATGTTTTCCTCCTAGGTATGTTGATGATTATTACAAATGATAATTATCCTTGGAAGAGATCTTCAGAACTGTCTGTTCTGTATACACAAGAAATTAATAATCTGTTTACTATAACAAGACAAACATATGTTGAGAGCTCCTATAATTGGCTATAATATATGTCCTCATAATTCAGTGAAGTGTATTTTCTAAAGAAACATCAGCTATTCTTTGTCTGGTCCCAACTTGCAGAACAAGTGTTGCATTCTAGTTTTTCAATACATCAGCTCATATGTATTGCTTGTATAAAATATTGACGGCTAGGGTTCCTCATTACTCATTGGTCATTTTGACATGTCATCAACTGCTAATATTCTGAGATGGGGCTATCCTATCCTTACTCAGAAATTGTGATTTGCAGAAAGATTCCTAACTGTTCCCATATCTTCCACTAACTTCAAGTTTTATGTTTCTTATTTCTATACAGATATGAAATTTTCCAGCTCATGGTAAACCTATATACTGAAAGATTCATTCAGATGCTAAGACTCCTCAGTGATAGAGCAAATGATATTCAAAATATAAACATCCTAAAGGTATGTGATTTTAAATGTCTTTTTTAAAATTCTACTAGATTTATTCTACGTAAGTTGAACACTTTGTCAGTATATTGTTTCCTTGGTTCATGTGTATGAGTGTATCACCTGTTTGGTTCTCTTTCTCTTATATCACTGTAGGTAACAGGTTGGGTTGTGCAATATCAAGATAATCTTATTGGCCTTGGTGTGGACGAGTCTCTTGCCCAAGTTTGTTCTGAAAGTGGTGCGTTGGATCCCCTCATGAATATGTATGTAGAACGTATGCAAGCAACAACTAAGGTATTTTTTTTATCTGTTGAATTCAAATTGAACTTAATCATGATTATTCATGTATCGTTACTCGTTTGCTTCTGTAGAAATGGTACAGTAACATTTTGGAAGCTGACAAAACACAACCACCTAAGAATACAGAGGATGGAAAACTATATACACCTGCAGCGGTAGATTTATTCAGAATATTGACAGAGCAAGTGCAGATAGTTAGAGACAATAGCACAGATGTCATGCTATATCGTATTGCTCTTGCAGTTATTCAGGTATTCCCATAGTTACGCTTTGAGATGATTTTAGTCTTACCTGGTTTTGTTGTGCTTTGCTTCGTGTGATTTGAAGTAAATTACTGGAATATGCCAATTCAATCTTCTTCTTTGTTTCCTTTATAGGTCATGCTTGATTTTCAAGCAGCTGAGAGGCAAGGACTCGAGGAACCAGTTTCTGATGTTGGTTTGGAATCTCTGTGTGCATTGGTATGTAGTTTTCTCCATTTAGAACTCCATGTGAATTCGCTGCTACTATTAGTTTCTTATTGTTTGTCCTGATATTGGTTGAGCAGATTAACAACAACCTGCGTTGCTACGAACTTTCATCAGAGCTAAGTAGCAGCACATTGGAAGCACTTCCACAGAACTATGCTGAACAGGTGCAAATGAGTCATTAAGCTTGCTCCTCCTTAATTGCCATTCTTTCAATCATCTTCTAACTTCTTAGGAGACGACTTCATGTGCTTTCAATCACCTCATTCATTCTCAGTGCTTTTTTTACTGTAAATACTATCCAAGTATCCATAGTATTAGAGCAAGGGTTCAATTTCCCACCGGGAACCAGTCTCCCTGGCAAGGATCGAGAGATGAAACATCCTCTTTTTTTTTTAAATAAATAAATAAATAAATCAAAATCCGAATTTTGAGTGTAGAGACTAGAGAGTATATCATCTTTATTTGTCATATGGGTGTACCTTGTTTGAAATGTGTAAATCGGGAGGCATGCTCGTGAGTCGTGACCAGTCTAGAGAATAATTCTGGAGACATCATCGCACCTTGTGCTCATCTACCTTGCTACAAGGCATCAAAGCTACTCCCTTAAGTATAAAATAGATGACGTTTTAGGAAGTTGGTTTTGGTTTGCTAATAGAAGTCGTTTTGAGTTTTCGAGGCAATATTTTCCACCATAGTGCTGTAAGAGAGATAGGTATACAATCAACAAGTTTTCAGACTGGAGGTAGAATATTTCATGGATCACAACTTGTAAAATCAAACTTCTATTCTAGTATCCTATATATATGCAGACTTGTTCTAAATCTATGCATCGCTTGCTTCACAAATATACATGTCTATGCAATATTGTTACTGAAATTCCACCGGGAACCAGCCTCACTTTGCAAAGTGCATCGTTTGAATTGGAGAGCAAACTCGGTGGGATCAATTAGGTCCCTGCCGGGAGCCGAGCAGATTACTGTTCTGGCCACTTTGTGGGATTTCTGTAAGATACGAAGACATTAAATGTGAACTGTATTCAGAGGTTGATAATAACCTAGAGTTGAAAATGTGCTTTGTTGTTACATTTTTTTTCTCTCTTTCCATTTACACACCTTAAGCATTTTTAAACTCTACAAGGCAAAGCAAAATTCTGTTTTGTAGGTTAATTTTGAAGACACTTGCAAAGGATTTCTTGAGGTTGCCAAGGTTTGTTCCACATGCATAAGATATAACTACATATGTACAACCTTAGCCTTTGGTTTAAAAAATGAAACTTGACCTGCTAATCACTGTGAAAGTGTTTGTTGAGGTCGCCAAGGTTTATTCTACACGGATGTCTTAATTGCATATATTGTTATGACTTATATCCAAGGAAGTTTTAAGTAATTTCGTGATGTAAAAGTTTGCAGATCCTGCCACGGGCTAGTTGTAATTTTGCTTTTCTTCTAGATGGTACATGTTGGTTTTGGGCATCTGGTGCACATCCTGTCACATATCCAACTGTGTGCTGTTGTGGTCCTGAAACCAAGATTCCTGGTTAGAGATACTTTATTGGATTATATAGAAACTGACACAAAGCGGGGGAGGTAATAAGAAAGGCCCATTACAGAGCCACCTAGTTCTGGCCGAGGACTCTACCACAGTACATGTCCAAGATTCTATAAAAGCTAGTGAAATACTTGAGTACTTAAACAAGCACTGAACTGGTTAACTCTTGGTGGTTGATACTGGTTTCTGGCCAGTCACTGTCCAGTACTGCCTGAGAAACTGGTATTAGAGTGGTGGGCACCGTTCCATTGACTCAGCTGTCTTGCCAGGAATATGCTGAGAATTGGCCAAGTTTGGCTGGTTCATCTTTCAAGCAATGTTATTTTATATGGCTCCATATTTAAACAACAAAAAGTAATTGCAGGGTTAACTAAAATTCTTGATTCTGTCAACAGGAGGCGGTCCTTCAAACTGTCAGCATCATTTTCGAAGACCCAGGTGTGCAGGATCTACTTGTGAAGCTTTACCAAAAAGGTAATTCTTTGGTAGTATCTGTATTTCGCTGACAAATTATCCTTTCTCCTGTGCCCTTTTTTTCTATGTCATTTTCTTGGTCAAAATTGGATTTTAAAGCACCGGCAGCTCCTCTCCATCTATGTGCAAATAATTGTTTACGTTTTGCTTGCAGTTAACATAGTTTAGAAATTCTATGGACATTGCTTTTGCAAAGTTGGTTGTTTAACTTTCTGTTGAGGTCCAAGTATAGGTATCTCAGTGATGTGTGGTTTGTTGGCTAGCCTGGCATCAGTGATGTGTGGTTAAAACCTCCTATCAGCAAACTAAATTGAGCTACTGTTTGGACCGAATGTGCCAATGATCATATGAATCACTCTTTATCTAATTTTTGTGTGCCATGCTGCCTGACTTGTAGTGTGCTTTTGTCTACTCCCTAAGGTTCACCTTGATGGGTAGTGTACACAAGTGTTTCTTAGCGAGTTAATATGTTGTTTCCTAACATCGATTCTTTTTGTTCAGACTGGCTAGATGGAATGGTGACAGAATATCTTGTTGCAACATTTGCTGATTATTTCGGGGATGTCAAACTGTAAGTTTTCATAAAATTTAAAATAAGTGGTATGGGATGTATGTATATTCCCTGAGAAATGATGTGGCTTATGCTTATTGTTGTTTACCTATGCCTTCATTATGATTTTTTTAGACAGTGCCTAGAAAATTGCACCCCACCAAATTTTGTGTCATGACCTGAAATTTACCACTAGATCCCGAAATCTCAAGCATAAATCATATTCATACATGGTTTACCAAATTCGGAAAGTCAGGTGCAAATTGATAAGTTTCAAAATGCAGGTGGGAAGTTGCAAAATTTAAAAGTATAGGTAGCTCCAGTGCAATTTTACCTGCAAAAGTTTTATGGTTTCTAGTTCTATTTTTTCTCCATAATAGATGCCGTTATACCAGTAGTGTTCCTCTAAGTTATGGCATGTAAATGGTTGCTTATCGCTGATATCTTTCAGCACATGATTTTAAGACTTGGATTTATTTTTCTAGCTATATTGAAGAAAGATGGTTTCGAAGATTTGTGGAGGCTTGCGTAGAGGGAACAATTGTTGTGTATGTTGATCATCTCCTTACTCAGGTTTGCAGAACCACCTTTTGTACTATTCAGAATAGCTGTATACTTAAATAATTGAGGCTTATTGTACCCCAAATTGAATATTGAGATTTGGAAGGATCTTAGGAACATTTATGATGTACTGATATCCCAAAAGAATGAATTGTACAGTGTTTCCCACAACCATTCTGGGTTGAGCTGTTTCTATTGCAGTCCGGGTTCAGACAGCCTTTTACCGATTACACCCATCATTTCACACGTCATCTTGTCTCTTGCAAGTTGCAACTGCCCGGCTGATAAGTCCTTTGAAAGAGCTAATATCTTTTTCCTTTGCACCTTTAGAAAAACCACATAAAAGAAGAAACAATTGAGAGGATGAGGCTAGATGAAGAAGTGCTTATGGATTTCTTCAGAGATCACATTAATGTGGCAGTAAGTATAGTTACCGTTGGATGTTTGTTACTACTTACAACTACAATTCCTTTGGTGTTTATTCAAAGTTGAAACTGGTTACCGTCTTATGTGGCAGTTTGAATATTGAAAAACATTTCCTGCAATAGTTGAGTGCATGTATTTTGTGGTACAATACAATCAAATAGGATACTGTAATTTTGGCATCGAACAACTACAGTCCTGGACTTCTAGTCACACATTCCGGCTTAATGCTTCTATAACTTTAACCAGTTCTCTGAAAATCTGTCTTTGCATTTTGCTCCAGAAAGTTGAGAACAGAGTGCGGATTCTGGCTGATCTAAGGGAGCTTGCTTCAGCGGAGAGTCTGGACAGTTTTACTCTCATTTATACAAATATTCTGGAACATCAACCAGATTGCCCGGTAATTTCTTTCAACAAGCATACTCATTTTTTTTCCAATGTTTGATCGCATACTATCACGAATCAGAAACAAGTAATGGTTTACAGTGCATAAATTTTATCCTTCTGTTCATTTCTTTGGATGCTCTGGAACTTGATATCTCTGTTGTATAGCCTGAGGTTGTTGAGAAGCTTGTGGCAATGCGGGAAGGGATTCCACGAAAGGAAGCCAAGGAGGTAGGGACAACATTTCTCACGTCATATGCATCTGCTTTTTCTTCTCCTCTTCTTCTTTTTTGCGTGAACCAGTACTACTATGCCAATTGCCAAATTATGCTTTTTGGAAGGGGGAATTTGACAATTATGATTGTTGTGTCATTAATAATTACACGTTCAGGTTTAGTAGTACTTAGTCATAGAATCTTATTCCCTACTCATTTCTTAGGTTGTACAAGAATGCAAGGAGATATACGAGAACTCTCTGGTAGATGGCAACCCTCCAAAGTCCGGTTTCGTGTTTGGCAAATTGAAGTGCCTCACAGCACGGAAAGGCATATGGAGGAAGCTTGGACAGTGAGGATGCTGCGACTTTGAGCAGAGTGAATCCACGTACTAAGACAAATATTTGTTTTCTGGGTTTTTTTTGCTCATTCTTTTATACATGTTCAGACCTTCTTCGGAGAGAATAATAACCATACTTCTGTGTATATTGTATTGAGTATACTGGTTACAATCAAAAGAAATATTAGAACTTGTGTTCCTGATTGCGCTTGTGCTGATTCTACTTCTTGTCCCCCGCTTCTCTCTGACGGTAGCTTTTATATAGTGTACGAGGAGGTAACCGCTTCTCCAGGTCAAGAGGTGTCATATCCTTTCATATAACAGACACATTAATAGTAGTTATCACTGGAGTAGTAACCCTCCACGTTGCCTAACAATTATCGTCAGAGATAAATGTGCGTTACGTGCAGTTATTCCTAAGAATAACGGTTTATATTGACTGCTTAAATTCTCTAATCAATTGGCCTTACTCGTTCGCAAGCTCCATTAATTACAGGGTGGTCGTAACTGACCTGGTCGTAGGAGGACTTAAGATAACATGGTGGTCGTAGAAGAGGTTACGACTAGGAAAAAAAACCCGGCTGGTAACCGCTTACCAGCGGGGGTTCGGGATTTTGGACCCCAACCGGTTTTTTCGGGTTTTGCAAGTTCAAATTCTATTTTTTGAATTTTGAATGATTTTTAATCAAATTTAAGCGATTTTCATCCGTTTTTCCCGGAAATTGTAGAATGCACTGCATTCTGTGGTTTTTTTTCCTGACCGACGATCCGGATTTACCCCGGAAACGGGTTTTTGATCCTTGGTTACGACTATGAGGTAGTCGTAGAAAATCTTACGACTAGATACTGGTTGTAGAAGAACTTACAATCAGGGAATGATCGTAGAAGAACTTACGATCATATGATAGTCATAGAAGGACTTATGATTATGGGGATGATCGTAGAAGAACTTGCAACCACTTGGTTAGCTTCCTCCTTATGTACATTAAGGGGTATACTTAAGAACCATATGATGGTATATTTATCCATAATAAGAATTACAGGTAAATAATTAAATGATGATTATTAGATTCTTGTCATCTAGCCCCTCAGCTTCAAGTGAAAGTAATTTATTTGGAAAAAGGGGTCAGATGATCTTACGACCACAAGGTGGTCGTGGATTCATGGTCGAAAGAAAGACTTTTTGACTGGTATTTCATTTGACCAGAAAAAGACTTGATCAAGAATGTTGTAGGAAATCTTACGACTACAAGGTGGTCGTAGAAAATCCTACGACTATAAAGTGGTCATAGCATGGTGATAAGAAGTAAAATCTTTCTGACTGGTATTTTATTTGATAAAAAAAGGCTTGGTCAAGAAGGTAATTTCACTTGAGATGTAAAGACATACTCGATTCACCTCCCACAATTGTGAAAATTGAGTTTAGAAATTGATTTAAATTTAAATTCAAGTTTGAAAATAGTTTTACATACAATAAACTTTTATATTTTTTGCCGATCCGAATTTGAGGCAAGGAAATTATTTTAACTTTTGAAATTGCAAGACAAAGCTTTTGGAATTTCTGAAATGCAACCAAAGTTCTTTGAAATTCATGAATTTCATGCAAATTTCATGAAAATTCACGGAACAAGAGCAGCATCACTACTATGAAGAGAGGAGCAGTAGGGGGCATGAAGCAAAACCATCCTATGTATGTTGGAATGGAGTTCTTCGAATGCAAGCATTTCAATGAAATGTTCTATATGTAAAAGTAAAGCGAAATATATTAGTATGGAAAATTTTTAGAAATAGTATAATTGGAACCATGCCTAGGAAACTTATCGAGGCTCTGCTCAAGCTGAGATTTGTATTGACCATTACCATGAGGCTTTTCAAATCTATTATATTTCCATGTGTCAAATAACATATGTCACTCATCGGGATAATGAACATATCTTACATCATAGTCACAAAAAATAGACGACTTTATGGGCACCAAATCTGTCCTAGTCAGTAAGGCTGAAGTCCTATCAATGGTTATCATAGTGTTTTCAGGATCTTGAATGCTGCTCCCAGCGTCCATTATTCGAACTTAACTCTGTTTCAGGACCTTGAATGCTGCTCCCATCTCCCATTATTCCAATTTGCATAGGATATACATGTGTTATGAAATCTCATAAAAGTTATCTGATTGAGCATGGAAGATCAGTTGTTCAGTTGTGCACTCACCAAAATAATATGATCATGGTACTCATTGTTCTGAGTATGAGATTGCACATAGTAATGGACCTGAAAATGCAATTTATTTATCATTTTAATGCACATAAAGAGCGACAGATTCAATCTTCATGTTTATCAATCCAGTAGAAAGACATTCCAATTCTATTAATATTGCAAGTTGGTAATTGACAGGGATGCAACCTGACAAGCTATTAAAACAAACATCCAGTTTGCATAAATAAGAAGTGTATGAGCAATTACCGAAGCTTTGTCATGTGCTTTGTCATATGTGCTCAGTCCAACACCAATGGAAAATACTGGGAGGCCCTGGCAAAGGAAAAGGAAAGCGTAGAGTTGGATATCCCTGGTGCACCAAATGAAGAGCACATCATAATATACTGTCATTTGGCAGAATCATAAGATAACAGAAATGAAAAAGGATAGTACTAGTGTCTCTGTTTGATATCCCTGGTGCACATTCTGAAAAAGAAACTCATATACTTAGAAATTCCCTGAGATCAGAACAATTCCCTGAGACCATCTGTTGTGGAAAACAGCACAGCTCATAGATCCATTATCATCCTCCATAGTCCAGACACAAAATTGACTAGCACTGGGTACATCAATACATCACCCTAGTTCAAGCATATATTAAATAACTATGTATACGTTTATAACAAAGAATAGCTCTGGCATGAACAGAAAATGCTCTATTCCAAACTAAAAGTAGTAAAGTACCCAACACAACTCAAGTATCTCACTTCGTTCATCTGAACCAAATTGATTCTGAAAGCTACTGAATTGAACTAAGCAATGATCTTCTTTTTTTTTTTTTGATAAAAGGCTTGCACCCCATTTCCATTTAAAGGAAACCAAACTACAAGATTCAAAGGACAGTAGAATATACATAACAGGAGCCGAAAAGCTCCAAAGAGATTAAAAGCAAAAAACAGGTTATGGGAGAAGCTGAGACATCCCCTTAACAAAAGCAAAGCTCTATCCATTTCCATAAGCTAATCTGTTTGTCCATGGCGTCCATCTGCTTCTAGCTCCAAAAACTTAAGCAGTCACCTTCTCGATTGCTCTAGCGCCCTTGAGGAGCACCTCCCGCTCTTCCTCCTTCTGTAAATTAGCCCAAAAGTCAATCCAATGGCAGATAATATGAATCACTGAGATAGGTTCTGCAGGCCATTTTTTTTGGAAACACGCTGTATTGCGGGCTTTCCAGATGCTCCACAAAATGGCTGCTACGCCAACCAAAACCAGCTTCCTGGTTTTCCTAGCAAACTTCCCTACCCACATAGAGAAAAACCTAGTAGTATCTGTTGGAGGACTAGGCAGGCCAAATGAACAACTCACTATATTCCAAATATATCTCGCTAGAGGACACAGGAAGAACAAATGATCAATATTTTCATCAGTCCCGCAAAATTGGCATTTTCTGTCACCCACCCAACCCCTGTGGGTAAGATTCTCTTTGGTCAAAATGCTGCGCTTGAGCACTAACCATAGAAAGATTTTAATCCTTAGAGGTAGTCTAACCTCCCAAATGAATTTCTGTGGGAAAGCAATACTCTGCACCCTCAAAAAATTATAGAAAGATTTGACAGAAAATATCCCCGAAAGAGACAACAGCCACCGCAGCCTATCACAATCCTCTGACAAAATAACACCGTTGCAATCCGCTTTCAGCTTATTCCACTGAACAAGCCCTTCTCCGCACATCGTCCTTCTAAATTTGATGTTATTGTACCCCTGCTCGAGAGCCTTTGCTACAGAGATATTTTTGGAAAAGGTAATATTATAAAGTCTTGCATACTTCACTGAGAAAGGTACGTCTCCAAACCACACATCCTCCCAAAATCTGGTTCTGGTACCATCTCCCAGAATTCTTTTGCAACAAGACAAAAAAATATCCCTTACCCCTAAAACACCTTTCCAAAACTAAGAATGTCCCGCCTTAGGTATCGCATGAGCCAGCGTATTCTTACTAAGATACTTCGCTCTAATCATCTGTTGCCATTGCCCCTCCTCATTTTCCAACCTCCAAAGCCATTTGCCCAGCAAGGCTACATTCATGTCTCCCAGATTTAAGATACCCAACCCACCCTGATCTTTAGGCTGACATACCACTGGCCAACGAACCAAGTGGTATTTTTTCCTACCTCCATCTGACTTCCATAAGAATCTAGATCTAAAGGCGTCTAGCCTTTTCCTGACCCCCACAAGAAGTTTGTACAGAGACATCATATACAGCGGTAAACTGCTAAGAGAGGAGTTCACTAACACCAACCTCCCCCTATTGATAAAAGTTTCCCCTGCCAACAACTGAGTTTGTGTTCAAATTTGTCCTTTATCCTTTTCCAATCCAAGTTTTTAACCTTCTTCCTATCCACAGGAATGCCCAGGTATTTAAGAGGTAGGTCTCCCACCTTGCGCGTGAGGATTTCCTCATAAACTCTCACCCTCGTTCGCGCTGATCCGATACAAAAAAATTCACTCTTATGAAAATTAACTTTCAAACCTGAGACATGCTCAAATAAATAGAGAATAAGTTTCAGGTTTTTTTGCACTCTCTACATCATTCTGAACAAAAAAAAAATATGTCATCTGCATATTGCAAGATTGCTAGACCACCGTCAACTAAATGTGAGTTCAAACCTTTAATCAGCCCCAAGTCTTGAGCTTTTCTAACTAGAAGAGCTAAAATACCCCCCACTAGGTCAAACAACGGAGGTGAAAAAGGATCACCCTGCCTAAGACCTTTGAAAGTTCTGAAATAATGTCCCCGATCCTCATTGACTTTAACACATACTCTTCCACCACTAACTACTTTTAATATCCAATAGATCCACTGAGATGGAAAGCCTTTCATATTAAGAGTCTTGTAGAGGAAAGACCATTTCACTTTATCATATGCTTTCTCAAAATCCACTTTGAACAGGATCCCTGACTTTTTCTTTCTATTAAGTTCATGTAAGGTTACCACCCCTTCCATGATATGTCTGCCTTTAAGAAACGTTGTTTGAGCTGGAAGAATCATTTTATCTATCACTCTAGAAAGCCTGATCGCTAAGACTTTGGTTAGGATTTTATAGCTAACATTTAAAAGGCAAATAGGCCGAAACTTCTGGATTCTATCTGCATTCTTCTCTTTTGGGATCAGAGAGATCATGCCATGGTTAAGTCTAGAGATATCCATCTTTCCCACAAAGAATTCATCCAGCGTATCTTTGAGATCAGCCTTTAGCAAGGATCAGAATCTCTGATAGAATTCCGCTAGGAATCCATCTGGGCCAGGGGCTTTATTCTCCTCCAAGGAAAAAAACAGTCTTTCTCAACTCTTCCATGTTGAAGCTTTGAGTCAAGGACAACTTGTCCTGCTCATTCAGCTGGGGGATGTCAAGCATGTTCAGCTGAATAGTTGTGTTCTCTGGCTGTCCAAAGAGACCCTTATAAAAATTGGTAATGTAAAGAAGCAAGTCCCCCTGACCCTCCACAACACCCTCGTCTTGATGCAAGGTAAAAATATGATTTTTTCTGATTCTCCCATTTGCTTTAGCATGAAAGTATTTAGTGTTATTATCCCCTTGTAGAAGATTTTTCTCTTTGGATCTTTGGTGCCATTTCAATTCCTCTTCTCTTAAAATCTGAGCCAGTTGGGCATCCAGCCTATTTTTATAGGCTCTACTGACAGCATCCATCCCATTGTGTTCACAAAGTTTATCCAACAAATCTATTTTTTCCAAGAGTTCTTTTCTTTTTTTTCCTATATTGGCCTTCCACATTTCTATTTCATCCTCTTAGAGACTTTCTGAGTTTTCTCAACTTGTATTGCCATGCATCTATAGGAGACAACCTGCCAGTTGGTTGCTCCCAGCTTGCATGAACCACATTAGGTAAGTCATCTCTCAGGAGCCAGGCATTCTCAAACCTAAAAACATAACTGTGCTGACACCTTTCTCCTGAATCTATGAGGAGAGGAGCATGGTCTGATAAAGCTCTAGGTAGAGCCTTTACACAAACCAGAGGGTGGTGTTGTTCCCAAGGGACACTGACCATCACTCTATCAAGTAGTTCATAAGTCAGATTTTCATGGTCATTGCTCCAAGTAAAGCGTCTACCACTCATCTTTAATTCCAACAGCTCCGCATTTTCTATGATAGAATTAAAGATGAAGCTCCATCTATTACACCCTACTGGTTTATTCTTCTTAGTTGTTCTTCTAATCAAATTGAAATCACCAGCCAAACAGATTGGCAAGTTTGACCCATTCAGCAACTGTGATAGTTTAGTTAGAAAGAATTCTTTACCCTCAGTTTGAGCAAGACCATAAACAACAACCAAGTCCCACATGAACTTGTCATTTTTATTTTGAAGGGACACTTTGACAAGGATATCATCCATATATGAATTAGTCACATTGAAAATGTTCAAGTTAGTCCCAACCAGAATGCCACCTGATCTTCCTCTTAGAGGAGACCATATCCAGAAAAAAATCTTGGTTTCCACAAAGATAACTCAGCTCATCTTTAGTGAAGTCACTTTTAATGGTTTCCTGTATACCAATAAAGTCTAGCTTCATGCCTGGGATAGTTTCCCTAAGAAACCTCCTCTTCACAGGACTACCTAGCCCTCTACAATTCCAAATGAGACCTTTCATTTCTTTAATTTGGCTTTACTTCTGCCCTGTTTACATTTTTGAGCAGGTTTAACAGAACAAAGATCAGGAGAATTTCCTTTCTTTTTCTTCCTGCCTATTGAAGCCAACTAGAATAGAGCCAGATTGGATTCATCCAAATCATCTCCTTCTGATTCTTTGTCAGTTTCCATATCTTGAAACACTATAGAATCAGGTTCATCTTGATCTATATCAGTTTCATTTTGGTTTGTTGTTTTACCTTTTGTATTCTCTAGCATCAAATTGACTCGAGCGTGCTCTTGGGACTTGAGCATACCTAAGTTGTGCTCTACCATTTCTACAGAACAGCCTAAATCAAAACCTAGCAAAGAGGCTATCTGAAAAAGAGACTCATTGGAAGAATTTCGCACAATAGGAAATACATTAGCAGTACATGTTCCCTGCTCCAAATCCTTGAGTCTGGCTCTTTCTTTGGCCTTGTCAATAACATTTGCATCCTCATTGTCCTTGAGTCTTAAGCTTCTTCTAAGTTGGAATTGCCCCCTACCATCTTGAAATTGATCATTGTCTCCAGATTGACTCTCTATTTCTTGGCTATCTGCTAAAGTCACCCCCACTTGCCTTGCAAAATTGCCAGGATCTGAGTCCTGAGTTCCAGAGAGCTCCACATCTTCACTATCTGAGATATGCACCCTCCCTTGGCTTTCATCTGTCATAGTTTTCCTTTGATTCCCCTAATTACCCTTATCCTGATTGCCTTGTCCTTCCACATTGATCTTCTTTACAACAATAGCTTGCTGAGTCTTTTTTGAGGGAGCTTGATTACTGTCACCCTTAGTCTCCACACCACTTAATAAGTGTCTTCTTCCATGACATCTTTCTACTTCCCTTTGGAGGAGTTCAACCCTCCCCTTGTACAGTTTTACCATTCTTTGCTGGCCCCAAATCCTGCATGTTCCAAGTAGATTGTTCAGATTTGTCTTCACCCTTTTGTCGCTTAGAATCTCTGTCTTGCCCTCCCTCAGGTTGTTCATTCTCAGCTTTATCTCCCCCATGAGTTTTAGCATGTGTCGTCTTGTCAGTTTTTGTCCAACCAATCTCAGCCACTGATTCCACTTCGAAAAAGATGTCATATATCAGCATCTTGGGAGTTGTGACTTCAAATTTTGCTGGGATCTTAAAGGGGTCCTTAACCCCTATCTTCATCCTGACCACATCATGTGTTTCCAGTACTTCCATATCCACCTCTTGGACCACTCCCAAAGATGACTCAATTTCACACAGCGCTTGGTAGTTCTTCATAGTGTCAGGAACCCCGTAGATCCTAATCCACATGCTGTGAAGCTTCCCAGATGCCATGGTTTTAGGGGTCCACCTAGAAACACTGACTTGAGCACCCGAGCCTGTCAAGGTCATAGAAGAGAAAGGTGAAACTTCACTAATTCTAGCCACTGAAGGGAATTTCACCAGAAAGACTCCAGGACTATTTTCTCAAGCTTGCCAATCCCATTTCCAAGGAAAGGTTAACTCGAAGTCATGAGCTAATTGCTGAGCATTAAGGTTTCCGGACACCACCCTGACCAGAGCCATAGAATTGTTTCTATATTCCATGATAGTTTCCCTAGCATGATCGATTACAAAGCATCCCAGCCTAGAAGCTGCGTACCCCACAAATCTAGCTACTGGTTTTGTTTGTCTGAGCCAAGCACATTTAGCAGATAAGTGGGAATCCTTGCCACAAACATTACAGAGAACTTTGTTAGTGCAGTCCTTAATACCATGTCCCTTCTCCCCACATTTGTAACAAATGACCTTGGAGAATTCCCCAGTTGTGGACTCAAGGTCAGCAAGTACCTCCACGGTTGCAGCCGACTGGTCCTGCTGAGCACCATCAATGCCCAGCTGGGAAGAGGGTTGGTTGCAGACAAGGCCTTGAGATTGTTGTACCTGATGTCCACTTGACCGACTTTGCTGCTCCCACATTTGTTCTGGGCGATGTATACCCTCCTGGTACTGAGAATTTTGGCTGCGCTTGAAACCCTGAGTAGAATCATGCTAATTCCTTTGGGGTTGGTGCTGGTTGTACTGTTGAAACTGATTTTGATTCTGTTGAAACCTCTGCTGATCCTGGTGCCCCCCTTGTGCTGTGGACCTCTGCAAAGGTGGTTGATTGAAGCGGTTGTTGTGAAACGGAGGAGAGACCTGGTTTGGATTTTGCTGCCTCCGAGCAGGTTGGAATCTTGACTGATCTCCCCGCTGAAACTGCTGGTGGTGCATTCCTCCTTGAAACGCTCTCTGTTGATTTTGAGATCCCTGTTGTGCCTGTGTCTTCGGTCCCAAAGGCTGCGAAGGAAGTAGCTGTGAAGGGTTGGAGCTGCGCCCCATCTCAGATCTTTGGATCTGTTCTCCCCCGCGCCCCGCTCCAAGGAACCTCCCCCCAAATCGCGCCCCTTGATCCCCGCGCCCCGTCATGGCCGGTTCTTGTTCGGCGCTTCACACACCTCCCTGAAGGTTCTTGAGTCTCCCTTGCTTGTGCCGGCCCAAGCCCTCTCTCCACTCCCCGAACCAATCCGTGGCCACTGATGTCAGAAACTAGAACCACAATATTTTAGATCCTCGCCTTTCTGAGAAGATGAACACCATCCTCCACAGTAGCTAGCCCTAGAGTGTGGCTCTCGCTGCCAGAGGTGCCGCAAGAGAGGACCGAGGTGTTGGAATGCATCCAAATCCTGCCTATCAGATCCAACCAGATCTGGGGGCAAATTAGGGATTTCGCCATTGTTACACCTGCCCTCACCGTGTTCGCCCACTAGATTCCAAGATGTCCCATGGGTTGCTACAAGAGCATGGTTACGTACCTCACCTTCTGGAACCGCAAGGGCTGTCTTCCCCTCTTCCCTCGTTCCGTCCGAGCTTTGATTCCCCACATTTGGCTGGGCGAAATCCAGCTTCGTGCCGTTCTCCAATTCATCGAAGAGGGTCAGATCTAAATCCACATTAGGGATTTCGCCATTGTTACAACTAAGCAATGATCTAATCCAACTGTACAGCAAAAAGATCCAAACCTCACTCAAGAACCAAGAATCCAACTATGAACTATCCAAGGTAAAAAACACACCGACAGATCCGTACATGAAACGTCTTCTGCAGCGACGCCTCGATTGCAAGAACCCAAACCAAAGAAAACACATTAGTTAGCACCAAGCAAAACGCATATAAAATCCACCAAAAACGCGCACCTTGGTCCAAGAGATGGGTGAGTTGCTTGACGGTAGCGTTGCAGGCGGCTCCCATTGCGGCGACGGCGGGCGATCCGGAGCTCGGGCTGCGAGTGAGGAGGGGAGGCAGGAGCGGCCGCTTTGACGGGTTTGGCGCCGATTTAGGAGCGGCGGTCAAGGGGGGACGATTCGCGGGGGTAGGAAGGAGAGGAGATGGTCTCCCCTTGAGTCATCGATTTCTTGGTCGGTTGGTCGTTTTGTGGGCTCGCCGAGGCGGCAGCGCGACCGGAGCTCGCCGGGGCGGTAGCGAGTGAGCGCATCACGGGCTTGGGCGGACGAAGCGAAGGTGAACGGCGTGTTCACCCGTTTTCTTCGAACAAAGCGGTACAACATATCAGCCGAATATTCTCTTCGGTGGAATGAGTTAGTGCTGAATGAATGAGTTCCATCCACCATTAAAAATGGTAACCAGTGCTATAACTTTTGAAAATGGTAAATATATAGCATGGAAAGGACATGATGCCATTAACAATAAAAACAACAATACAAAAAAAACATATATCCAAGACTTGTATAAGCCTAACCTAGTTGAACCCTGAATGAAAAAAATATGAACTAACCCATATTACAAACTTGCACTCATTTTAAACTGAAATTGCATAGAACCTCATATTGCAATTTCAGCTAAACAAAATAGGCAAATTTTATGGTGCAATTTTAATAAATAGTTCATGACCACAAAGAATGTTTGCAATCTTAATTCCCAATGTATTTGTACAATGCATATGAATCAACCAAGCAGAAAAATTGTACGCTTTAATTTTTTAGTCTGCATATGACTTGGCATGCGAAATATTAACCAATGTTATATTTTTTGAGAAATGCAGATGTCTGGAACAGGAAGGAAAAAACGAGAACTAGAAACTACATGGGACAAAACATGACAACATCATTTTGAGTACTACATACTCAGCAAAATTGAAGGACTACCATGACAAGAGTACAGAAAGCTAACAAATGTTAATGTTCTATCTAGATTCTAATAAAATAAGGGGTCTAATCAAATGTTAATGTTCTATCCAGATTCCAGAATTCCAAACGGATGGGCCTAGATCCGTGTAGGCATCCCCTGATCAAATGCTAGGACGTCAAACATTGGTGCTCTATTAGCACTAATTTTCTACTACGTGGTATTTCCAACATGCAGAAAATCCATAACCAGCTCACAGTTTATGAAATCACAGTAACTGGCCAATTAGCATACACAGAAATAGCACGAATTCATTAGGTGGGTAAACAACATCTATTCATAGTAATAAGGATTGAGACCCAGAATGCTAGGATCCCCGACCAAGAAAATAGCTCCAACTAGACGAACAAACCAAGCAATTGGACACAAGCACCTACGATTACGAACAACACGAGTTTACCTAGAGCTAGATCTGGACCCCTGGGACCTGGTTGTCGAGATCCAACACAAAAGGAACACATAACCATTTGGAGGAAGGGAAGGGAACCTTCTGGAAGTCGTTGGGAGTGACGCCGGGGAGATCCAACACAGAAAGAATACAAAACTGCTAGCCCTGCGCCCGCCGCTCGCCTCGAGGCCGCCAAGCACTCATTGCTGGCCCCACACCCGCCACTCGTCCTGCGCCCACCAAGCGCACACCGACGCTCTTCCCCCCTCAGTTTCTTCTCTCCCTGCCTCTCTCTCCGAAGTCAGAATGTTGGATAAGTTAGATGGGCACGAGTACCAACAAAAGTAATAATAACTTGATACAAGCTAACGGGAGTGGATTGGGCTTGGAAACAAAACCCGCAACATCAAATCCCAGCCTGAAAAACACACACGAATCTTATCACAAATCAGATGGCCAGAAAATCGCATGCGATTTCAGCAAAAACAAATCGCCTGTGTGCTAACAAATACGTTAGAAAATGCCATTGTTGGCTCACTTTTTCTTAAAATTCCATAATTGCCCTTCCCTTTCTATGCCAAAATACAATCTCCTCGCCATATCACCACTATGTGAGAAGGCAGCGAACCACAATCTCGCGCCCACCCAATCTTCCCGCGTGCCTAGCCGACCTTTCCTGCAATCGAGATGACGCATCCCGAACTCCGCAGTGGACGACGCTAGCTCGGGCAAGGCGGAGGCAACAGGGCATGAGCTCATAGTGGCGAAGGAGGCCCGACACGAGCTCGCCGGCATCAGCGCTCGCGACGGCGCGAGCTCGGCGTAGTGAAGACGCCACAGCCCGAGCATGCAGCAGCGGAGGCGGCACAGCGCGCAGCGGTTTACCTGACGGGGCATGAGCTTGCCGTGGTGGAGGAAGCCCAGCCCAAGCTCGGCGGCGTGAGCTCGCCGCGGCAGCTTCGTGCTGAACTAAATGTGCATGTATTGCGTACTAATGCTCATTGTTGAAGTGTTTTTCAGACGCATTGAAGTTTTGATGTACGACATTGTGATGCCGTACCCTATTGTTGGTGAACAGAAACTGATTTCTTGATCAAACAGTGGGAAAGAGAAGTCGCGGCTGGAGTTCGGCCTTGCCCACGACGTGTTCGTCGAAATGTCCAGCACAAGTAACAAGCAAAATGGCATTGGATTAAATTTTGTGAATTAAGAAGGGCATAAGGATCATTTGAATCTAATCATCTAGTGCCATGAAGCTTATTAGTAAAAAAAAAAAACAATCACATAACCCAAAAGAGCGAAAAAACAAAGAGTAAACACGTAAAGTTTGCTTATTTAAATCTCATACCTTGTTTGGTACGTGAGAATTTTATAGACAGAAAATTATATAGTTTCTGCAAAATTCCTGCGCACAAACATGCCCTCAGCTTTATATCACTCTTGCAGTTCTACGAACTTTTTTTTATTAATTAATCATTTTTAAATTTTATTTTAAAGTTAACTTTTCGTGAATTTTATTTCCAATTCTGACCCATTTGATCACGCCACCACCCATGACGTGATAAAATAACATTGTCACGTCGTAGGATAAGTATAACACTCTGGTTTTTGGAGTCTTTTTGAAAATTTTAAAATAAAACGAACCATTTGATTTTATTGAAGTCTAAAAGCTTAACTTGAGATTTTGGAATGGTTTCCAATTGATTAGCTCGAACTTCAACTAAAATTCCCTGTTGGTTTGTCGCGTTTGTGGGAGTATTGGAGTTCTGGTGTTCTCTCCCTTTTCTTTACTTATTTCGTTTTTCCGTTGTCCAAACCTCTTCTCGGTTCTAACCCCCTTTTGGGTCACAACCACCCTCGAGTTGTCGTAAGTTCGGGTTTCTGTTTTAAATATCCTTTGATCTCATCTTAACCTTTGAGACCTTCTTTGATCTCATCCTGACCGTTAGGACCTCCTTTAGTTCCATCCTTACTGTTAGGACCTTTTTGGATCTACTCCGTTAGATCCTTTCTCTTTTGGATCTCATTCGTTAAAACTCTTTCTTGTTTGGACCTCCTCTATCCTTTCGTGTGGTCCAATCCAGTCCGCGCCTTCCCCTCTCGAGGACCGTCAAATCTTGTTTGGATGGCCCGATCAGGAGGAGGCGTTCGGATGGTCCAAATATTCTCTTGCATTGTGGTGCGTCCGATTGAGTTTGAGCGACCCGATGTAAATGAGCGTTCGCGCGGTCCGAACGTTACTATCTCCGTAGGCCACCCGATCAAAATCGGACGGCTATGTTTCGCTGCGTCTTTTCCTTTGTCCTTTGGACCTCCTCCTCCTCACAATCTCTGGTCTTTTTTTTGCAAAGACCACTCTCTTTGGTCAAGACCACCCCTTGTGGTCAGGATCTCAGGTCTTTTTGCAAAGACCACCCTATTTGGTCACGACCATCCCTTGTGGTCAGGACCTCAGGTCTTTTTGCAAAGACCACCCTCTTCGGTCACGACCACCCCTTGTGGTTAGGACCTCTGGTTTTTTTTTTTGCAAAGATCACCCTGGTGGGTTAGGACCTCCCTTGACCTCTGCAGGATCTCTTCAGGATTTCCGCAGGACCTCCTACCTGAGCTTGACTGGTCACATCTGCCAGTCCTGCTCACATTCTCCTTTCTTTGGCAATATCATGGATGCCACAGAAGTCTTTATGCATTTAATGCGGTTGTGTCGCATTAAATGCTATCACTTCTGCAGCACCCGTTCCTTCTCTTGTCATCTCATTTACATGTTCTAATTTTCTCCTTCACCTACCCTTGAACACGTATGCCTTTGAAAGTCCCAGCAACCTTGGCTATATAAGTTTGGGTAGCTCCCTATCTTTATCTTCTTCCTCATTTTAACTCTCTCGCTCTCTCCCAGCCAGCTCTTTGGACCTCTTCCAACCAACTCCTTAGACCTCCTCCAAACTATTAGAGTTTTTCTGTTGGTTCTAGTTGGTGTTTTCCTTGGAGTTCTTTTGGTCTTTACTTGAGCTTTGTTTGAGTTGGCTTTGTTCTCTCGTGTAGATTGCGACGCCGCCGAGAAGCTCGAGTTCTTTGAAGAAGAAGACACCCAAGCTTTCGAGCAAGGTAAGTCATACCCTTCATCATGTTGGCACCCAGTATTTCAACTTATATACTTCTGTTTCAAGCTAAGTACTGCATGCATATTTTACTTAGTATTTCAATGCCAGTTTTTAAATTCCTAGTTAGACCTAACTCCCTCGTATGGCCAATGTTGACATTACAACTGAGTTTGTTGTCGCCATAGTTAAAACCTGGTTAGTGCAATAGTGTGGACCAGGACCCTTTCGAAAAAGAAAAGCTTAGCCATACTTAGACCAAAATCTTGTTTTGGGAAGTCATGCTTAGACCAAAATCTTGTTTTGGAAAGTTTTACTGCCAAAAAGACCAATGTTTGTCTCAAATGTTTTAACTGTGACATTGGGTTGTCATAAAAATCTATTATTATTTTTCAAAGGCAAAACAAATGGAAAAAAGATTTGGTCCTAGGCGAACTGGTTGTCTGGTGGGTGCATGTTTATGCACAGGCTCAACTAGGTAGGTGGAGACCTAGGGTTTTGTGGTTGTCGCCCAAGTCAGTTAAGAATCAGCCTTCGAACGTTCTTTTGTTATGCCCCATCGTGCAACTACAAGTCTTGTATGGGCAAGACCTGGCTGAATAGTTTGCAATGTCCTACCATGGTTGTCTCATTTGGTTGAGTGGGTGGTCCTTTATGATCTTTTTCTTTATATTCCCACCTGGCGTAAGAGGGTGCCTAAACCCTGCGGGTGGTTAGTCCAATGGAGGTGAAACCTTAGCGAGGGGGGACTGTGGTGAGAAGGAGTATTATAAAGGCTTGTGATAACCTGTTAGTCGCATACCTTCGAAAGTGTGTGAGCGGATAGTATAAATTGGTTATCTCTTGTGGGTAAAGTTGTACACCTTTACAGAGTGTAAATCTATTCGAATAGCCGTGTCCACGGTCATGGATATGCTAGCAAAGCCATTCCAAGTTAGACTTTGGTTTTGTATTTTCAAATGCCTTTGTTAACTGGTTTTGGATATCTATCTAATTGGGTTTTGGGCGGGGAGCCCTGGCGCTTAGCTTGGTGATAGGAGGTTATCTTTCACCCTTTTAGTCTTGTTATCAATCAATCAAAACTGTGTTAGAAAATGAATTTTATGTATGGTTTAGACTGTTTTAGAACTTATTAATTGTATTTGAAAATAAACATAGCTTTATGCAAATCAACCATATTAGCCCTCCTTTGAGATATCCATGTATGCATGTCATTCTGTTATTTGACGGGTGTGACTTACGAGCACGGTTGTTGTGTTCACGCTTACTTTGTTGCAAAAGCAGGTGAAGAGATCTATGCTGCGGACTAAGAGGTCTGGACGACTAGGCTACGCCCTCCAACCGATTGCCTGTGGTGTATCGGGTGAACTTGACTTTTTGCCTCCCTGTGTAAAGTTGTTTTGCTGGCTTGAAAGCCAACCTTGTAATCAACTCTTTTGTTGTTAATAAAGTCTACGTTGATGTATGTTACCACTTGTGCTTACTGTATGAGTTAGCTATTGATCATTGGAACTAGTTCGGAACGCAAGAGATTTAGGACTTTTTCAAGTCCTACGACCTCCTTGAGATTGGTCTTTCGACCTCCCTCAGGTCAAGTCGTGGCATTTGGGGAGGTCCTGAGTCTCAAGACCTTCTCAGGTCAGGTTTCCAGACCTTCACGTGGTTCTACTGGACCTCCTGGGTGGTCCTGAAGGTCCTTTCGGGTGATGTTGCTGGATCTCTTAGGAGGTTCTTGTGGATCTTTCGGGAACTCCTGGAGGGTCTCTCGGGTGACCCCTGGTCAGATCGCCACAATAAGTCCAAAAATAGTACTTTTTGTCACGTCACTGTTGGTGACGTGGTCAAACAACACTATAACGCCACTAGTAGTGGCGTGACAACAACTTAACCAGATTCGGGCTAGCGTGATAGTATTGTTTTGTCACGCTATTGGTGATGGTGTAACTAAAGAGGTCAGAATTGAAAATAAAATTCGCGGTGTTAGCTTTAAAATAAATTTTTTTAAAAGATTAAATAATAATAAAAATTCCAGTTCTACTTCTCAGACAATCGAACTTATATAAAAATCGAACAACCAAAAAATGTTACAAAATAATATAGCAATACCAAACTAGACCTAAATACGAGAATCTCAGATTTTTTTCTCTCTCGAAAGAACTCGTTTTAGAAAGCTAAATACGCCTTTTCGAAGAGTAGATTTTGAAGAGTGAAGATTATTATGAAGTGAGTTTCTCGAAAGAAAGTGTCAGATCTCGCACCATTCCTGTTCTCCCCGTTAGTCATCAACCACCAGGACGAAACTACACCACGACCAGGACGAAACTACACCACGCCTTCTTCACGATCTCCGTTTCCCATCCCCACGGTGCCCTCCTCTTCTCCTACCACCCCAACGAGCACCCATCCGCCTCGATTCCGGCGCGGCTCCGGAGGCAGGCTGGGGCGGCTGGCGTCGGCGGTGCCCGGCGGTCATGGAGGATCTGGGCATCGAGGCGAAGGAGGCGGCGGTGCGCGAGGTGGCGAAGCTGCTCCCGCTCCCGGAGCTCCTCTCCTCCATCGCCTCCATCAAATCCGACTACCTCGCGCGGCAGCAGGTGACGTGATCCCCCCTCAAACCCCGGTTTTACTCCCGGCGGTGCCGCCAATTGTGGCGAAATCTCAACCAGTGGGCGAATAGATTCGGTAAACCCTGATAGGCATCCTCAATCTCGCTGAGTGTCCTCATCCTTTTTTTTTTTGTTGCTCTGGGCCCTGATGCGTCGCTTCTGATTTGGCTGCAATTGTGCTCGTGCTGCGGATTGCGTTAAGAGTCTAATTCTCATCTTCGGGCGATTAGATTTGTCAAAGTGCGATTACCGACTAGTTATTTGTGTGTAATTGCGCCTGTTTATGGTGAAATGTTTGAGAGATGGGCTGATTCGAACTCGTTGCCGCTCAGTACAAGCAATGAAGCAAGCTGTTTGTGCGAACTGGTGAGGTGAGAGGAAATCCTGATCTCGCATCAGCAATTTAGCTGAGCCTGAGATGTTCGTAGAATTTTGATAAAATCGTGTGTGGTTTCTCCACACATTTTTGCCCTGTGATGGACGAGGTCACGCGGGATATACAAGGAGATATCCTTGGTGTATGGTGTATGCTTTTCGCTGATGATGTAGTGTTAGTTGATGAGAGTAGGATAGGTGTCGATAGGAAGCTGGAGATGTGGAGGAAGACCCTAGAATCGAAGGGCTTTAGACTGAGTAGGACTAAAGCTGAGTATATGAAGTGTGATTTCAGCGGTGCCGGGGCAGATGATGGAGATGTTAGGCTGGACGGACAAGTAGTGTCTAGGAAGGACATGTTTCGATATTTGGGATCGATGCTACAACGAGACGGAGAGATTGATGAAGACGTGAGCCACAGGATTAGAGCGGGGTGGGTAAAATGGCGCCAAGCTTCGGGTGTCCTGTGTGACAAAAGAGTTCCTCAAAAGTTAAATGGTAAGTTCTATAGGACGGCGATCAGACCTGCTATGCTATATGGAGCAGAATGTTGGACGACTAAAAGACAACATATACAGAAGATGAGTGTAGCGGAGATGAGGATGCTGCGGTGGATATGTGGTCACACAAGACAAGATCGAATCCGCAATGAGGATATATGTGATAGGGTGGGGGTAGCACCAATTGAGGAGAAGCTTGTTTAACATCGCTTGAGATGGTTTGGACATCTCCAACGGAGGCCTTCGGAGGTACCGATACGTAGTGGAATTTTAAGACGTACTAAAAACGTAAGAAAAGACAGAGGTCGACCAAGACTAACGTGGGAGGAAGCAGTTAAAAGAGATTTGAGGGATTGGAATGTAGCTAAAGAATTAGCTTTGGATAGGAACGCATGGAAGTTAGCGATCCACGTACCGGAATCTTAAGAAGGTTTGGGGGCTGTGTTTTAGGCTCTCGGCTCGGATGGTAGGATGTACAGTTTAGGGTTTTAGCCTTGTAGGTTTTATTATTATTATTATTATATTTTTGTTCTATTTTATTTGCAAAGCTCTCGTCTCTTTGACTTTAAGGAGGTTTCATTCCTAGCCTACCCTAACTTGTTTGGGATCAAAGGCTTTGTTGTTGTAATTGTAATTGTAATTGTAATTGTTGTGGTTTCTCCAAATCCTTTTCAGCCATCAGAATTTTTTGGCAGTTGAGCTGGAGCTGTGAAGTGGTCTATAATCTCATGTAGTAGGTTTGAGCCCTGATGTGTTATCTGCAGCTTCTGTGTAGATGAGTTGGTCCCGCTCAAGTACTCATGAGTCATGACCAGCAGTTACGGTGTGAGCAAGACGTTACTGTTAGTTAATGTGGTTTGAACACCAAGCTGTCGGTGGCTGAATTTGGAGTCATATTTCTTTCTGAAAATTATATCTTAATTTTCTGTATATGAATAAGACTAATGGGGAGAAGAACTAAGAACAAAAAAAATAAGGAGATGCAATGGTTGACTTTTTATGCTATTGCTTTTTTTTTCCCTTATGTTTTTTTAGTGTGCCCTCTTGCTACTTTCATCTTAAGCAAATACTTGAATAATCTAAGTTTCATAATTTCAACCTGCAATTATGAAATATTCAAATTGCGTGCAGAACTTAAAAGCTAAGTGCAATTTGAGGCATCTATTGCCTCCTATTCTCAAACAAACTTATGATCATTGCAGTGTTTAGTTTCTCCTTATTTGGTTAGTTCATTCTTATGATTACTCTATTAGTATTTCTTTGTTTTTTTTTATAAAAAACTTGTTGTAGGCCTGTTTGTGCCTGTGCTATTATTCGCCACATTCTTTATGCGGGTTATCTCTTATCAAAAGGGTTTTAAAAGGGAAATTTTTTCATATGCCACTGCAAAGTTCCTAAGTCCCTGATCTGTCATTGCAAAGTGACATCTCCCTTCTATGCCACTCCAAACTCGAAACAATACCCTTTTATGACATCGTTGACCAGTCAAGTTGTGAAGTAGTTGTGGAAATACCATTTTTCCCATGTCGTCTTCTTCTTTCTTCTCTGTCGCACACAACACCACGCACACACACAGAGTGGCGGTCGCCACCACCGGGCTGCCCCACGAGGCCGCTGCTGGGCTACTACTCGCCGACCTCGCCAGCTCCGCCACACTTGCAAGCATCGGCCTTGCCTGCGACCTTGCGTAGCCAGCCTCGGCACCCTCCCCCTGGTTCCTCCTGCTCCGCTTCCCATGGTACTGCCGCCGTCATCCGATTCCTCCTGCCCCTCCCACAGCACCGCTGCCCCAGCAAAGGATCAAGGAGAGGAGAGGCGAAGCCCGGTGCGGGAGGGGGAGGCAGAGTGAAGGAGGAAGAAGATGAGGGTAATTTGGGCATTTTGGAAAATTTTGACGAGCAAAATCTAACGGAACCGGCGGCAGTGGCAAATAAGGGCAACGTTTTGGAAATGTAGTGGCATGTAGGGGAGATGTCACTTTACAATGGCAGATCAGAGATTTAGAACATTTGCAGTGACATTTTTTTTCCTTTTAAAAGATACTCATGGCGCATAGATTTTGTATTAAACTTGATTTGTCATCTCTTAAAAAGGTTTGGGTGAAGTTTTCTCAGTTCTCATGTTTTGGCAGGGATATTGTTCAGCACGCTTAATCGTAGACATGAAAGTAAAAAAAAAAAAAGCTGAAATGTTTTTTCAGTAAAAAAGTTCTGGACATACATAACATCCTCATTGAGATATTACGAGTTTGTTTACTATTTGGATCACTTTATGTACCTCTTGATTGTCTGAATATCTTTTACAAAATTTTCAGACAAATGATGCACAACTCAGTACAATGGTGGCAGAACAGGTATTCCTTGATATCTACTATGAACTGCCAAACTTGTTGATTTGAGCATTATTATTATTCACTCGAGTGTGCTTGAGTTACATTTGCTTCTACCATCATTTACATTCCCCACCTTCATGTCTACCTTCTTGATGATAAGTTCTTGTGTGTGAAAACTGACAGGTCGAGCAAGCCCATGGTGGCATCAATGCTCTTGCATTATCGCAGGAAACAATAAACATACTACGTGAGAACTTCATAGATATAGACAAGTAAGCTAATTAGCTTAACTTCCACGTTTTCATATGTAGACCACTTTCTTGAGGCTATATGTTTTTCTTCATTTCTCAGTCCTATTTTATCATAAATGAATGGCAGGTTGTGTCAGGAGTGTCAAACATTAATCGAGAATCATGACAAGATCAAGCTTCTTAGCAATGCAAGAAACAACCTGAACACAACTTTAAAGGTTTGCTGACCATAATTTAAGCATTATATTTTGATTCCACTTGCTATATGTTAACTACATTTTCTTAACTTATCAATTGTTATGGAGAAAGGCGTGAGGCGGCGCAACGCGACTGTGAACAGTACCCGGTGGTACTGTAGCACCATTATTTCCCTACGTACCGATTGGTTTCCTAGAATAAAGAAGGAAAAAGTCCATATTACACCCTTGAACTTTACGGAGAGTCCAAAATACTCTTTGAACTCTAAAACCGTTTGGTTTAGACCCTTGAACTCCCAATACCATCTCACCCGACCCCCCTCGAGCCGAAACCAGCTGGTTTTTGGCCTACATGGCATCCATGCTGGCCACGCTGGAGCGGTTTCGCCTCGTCAGCACTGACCTATCCAGCCAACATGTGGGGACAGATGAGAATGGGGATGGCCCACCTGTCAGACGCCTCCGCAGGCATTTACGCCTCTGCCATTTAGAGGCATTCAGAGGCCACCTCCGCCTCCTCGCCATTTACGGCAACCGCAGCAGAGAGAGAGAGAGTGAGAGAGAGAGAGATGCGTCGGCTCCAATGCTCCGTGCCGCCGAGTAGCGTGGTGTAAATGGTGCGGCCGGTGGGGTTCGCTGCTACTCGTGGATCTGAGCTGCTGCTGGGGTGGTTGTCGCGGCGGTGATGGGTGCTGAGGTGACGGAAGGCTCTGGCCATGGCGACCCGCGGCGAGCGAAAGTCGAACGAGCTTGGGAGTAAAGGAGCAAGCGGGGGAGGCAGAGGCGGTGGGAGTTTCGATGCGAGGGGCCACCGGGCGGCGACGGGTACGCAGTGTTCTTCGCCTTCCTCTGCGTTGGCGCGGTCGTCTTCGGCGCGGTGCATGTCATTGGAGGTGAGCCTCTTCTCCTTTCCTTCTCCTCTGCCTTTTTTTTGGCGGTGGCGTTGGGCCGTTAGTTGCTTGCCTCCGTGTGGGGTAAATTGGATCTTGGTTGGGTTTAGGTAGGTCTCACTGGAATTATATTCTCATGGCACTCTCGTGGTTGGAGCGTGGTGGGATCCATTTGACTCATTCTAATGATTTGGGGGAAAAGCTTGCATTTTTAGATACGATTTCGGTTTGTGTTTGGTGTTTGTTGTTGGGGAGGTGATTTTTTTTTGGATCTGATGGGGTCTTACCACTCGCGGCAAATTTGCAGTTTTTATCATTCAATTCTTGCGTAGTTTGAAGCTTTGATGGGAGCAGCTTAGCGTTACTGGATTGTAACGTTGGCGAGCGAGTAAACTATGCTAGTGTTGCTACTGCCTTTTGACCGATCGATACTAGAATAGAAAGGAAAAGCTCATGGCGTCACATGAAGAATGTTTGTGTTCATGTGTCTGAATTCAAGCACGCTAAATCCGTTTGGTTCTTTCTCTATGTTCTGTGCTAATTGATCTCGTGTTCTTGTTGTCCCCTGATGCAGCATCGTTTCGGCTGGTGCTTAAGACGGCGTGGCCATCCGCCACCTTGAACGCCGTCTCTTCGGAGCGCGGAGCGGCGCAAACTGGCGTTGTCGGCGCTGACTCCGTGTTGCCGTCTGTCCAAATCCGGCAGCGCAACACGCCGTTGCGCTGCCGGATTGAGTTCTCCTAACACTCAGCGAAGACTCATTGCTGCAGACTTCAGGGCAGTTTGAGTGCCTGTACTCCCCGGCCACGAGGTGAAACCGCTCCAGCGTGGCCAACGTGGATGCCACGTAGGCGAGAAACCTGGTGGTTTCGGCCAGAGGGGGTTGGGTGATCTGGTATTGGCAGTTGGAGGGTGTAAACCAAACGGTATTAGAGTTTAGGGGGTATTTTGGACTCTCGCTAAAGTTCAGGGGTGTAATATGGACTTATTCCAATAAAGAATAGTTGGTTAGACATGTTATTTTATGATTCCTTATCTATCAAATTATTATTAGGGATATGATCTTGTCTATTAAGAAGGTTATTTTTAATAGTTGGAAAGATTAGATTGATAGGTTTTCTTATAGATTATTTTTTAGGTGACAAGTCGGACTGTCCCTATAAAAGGGATAGCATGTATCTATTATCAGGCAAGCAATGAGAAATCAGAAGTTCAATTAAGCCTCAGAGCATCACTACCTCGACAGAGAAGAGCCCTAACGGTGGTTAGATGAGGGCGAGTGCCCTATCCTCGGTCCTCCGACCCGTACCCAACCAACGGCCACAACATTTGGTATCAGAGCCAATCGTTGTCACTTCTACCATGTCGGGCAGCGAGGGTTTCGACTCTATGACAATCAGCGACATGACATGCTGGGTCGTATGATTGAGATGCTTGAAAAGATGCTTAGTGTTCCGGAGGAGAGAAGCCACGTCAGGAGCAAGGAATGTTCCACCAATCCACCGGCCTTGACGGCAACCCCGACGGCTGCGACCTTGGTCAAGATGGAGCAGGAGGTGACGCCTGTCATCGCCAACATGACTGCACCACCACTTCCATCACATCTAGAACTAGCATCGCCAACAATGCCATTCTGGTCGTCGTCACCAACACCTCAACAGGCAACGCTGCCCTTGGCTGCACCCTTGGTGCGTTTCGTCGAGGAGGGTTGCCGCTGTCCAACGGTGGTATTTTCCGCGCGGCCGGCTGACACCATGCCCTAGGCGATGCGGAGCGCAACGGCTAAGGGGCCAACACCACCATCACGTTCCCCCTGCTATCATCACGCTCTGTGGCAGTACGAGCGTCACTGCTTCCCCATGCCGGTTGCCCATGTCGTCGGTGTCTTCTTCAACGCCACAACATGCTAAGGCGTTTCTTCCTTAGGCGCTATACGTCAGAGTGTCGCTGATCTGCTCTCAAGCGAACCGATACCGGTACTGGATACTCTTGTCAGTATATGGCCACCAAGGACTTCAACCGTGGCCACCACCATAGCTCGAGAACGAGCTGCCTCGCCGCGAGGGGTGTAATGTTATGGAGAAAGGCGCGAGGTGACGCAGCAGGCGTGTGAACAGTACCCATTGGTACTGTAGCACATTGCTTTCCATGCGTGCCAATTGGTTTCCTAGAATAAAGAATAATTGGTTAGGTAGTACTTCGGGATTCCTTATCTATCTAGTTATTGTTAGGAATATGATCTTATTTATTAGGAAGGTTATTTTTAATAGTTGGAAAGATTGGATTGGTTTGATAGGTTTCTATTTCTTAGGCGTCAAGTCGGACTGTTCCTATAAAAAGGATAGCATGTATCCATTATCAAGAAAGCAATGAGAAATCAAAAGTTCAACTAATCCTTAGAGCCTTGCTACCTCGACAGGGAAGAGCCCTACTGGCGGTTAGATGAGGGCGAGTGACCTACCCTCGGTCCCTGGACCCGTACCCAACCAACGACCACAACATTGGTATTAGAGCTAATCGTTGGCCCTTCCACCATGTCGGGCAGCGAGGGTTTCGACTCCATGACAATCAGCGACATGCTGGATCGCATGATTGAGATGCTTGGTGTTCCGGAGGAGAGAAGCCACGCCAGGAGCAGGAAGGTTCCACCAATCCGCTGGCCTTGACGGCAACCCTGTCGGTTGCGACCTTGGCCAAGATGGAGCAGAAGGAGGTGACGCCTGTCGTCGCCCACATGGCTGCGCCGCCACTTCTATCACCTCTAGAACTAGCACCGCCAACAATGCCATTCTAGCCGTCGTCACCAACACCTCCTCAACGGGCAACGCTACCCTTGGCTGCACCTCTGGTGCGTTCGCCGAGGAGGGTTGCCGTTGTCTAGCGGTGGTATTTTCCGCGCGACCGACCGACACCGTGCCCTAGACGATGTGGAGCGCAACGGCTGAGGGGCCAACGCCACCGTCGTGTCCTCCCCGCCATCATCACGCTCCGTGGCAGTACGGGCGTCACTGCTTTCCCATACCGGTTGCCCATGTCGCCGGCGTCTTCCTCGATACCACATCATGTTAAGGTGTTTCTTTCTTGGACGTCATATGTCGGAGTGTCGCTGATTTGCTCTCAAGTGAACCGACGCTGGTACCGGATACTCTTGTCAACATGGGGCCACCAAGGACTTCAACCGTGGCCACCACCGCAGCTCGAGGACGAGCTACCTCGCCGCGAGGAGTGTAATGTTATGGAGAAAGGTGCGAGGCGGCGCAGCGCGACCGTGAACAGCGTTGCGGGCACTGTAGCGCGCGAACAGTAGCGCTGTTATTTCCATACATACCGATTGATTTCCTAGAATAAAGAATAGTTGGTTAGGCAGGTTATTTTAGGATTCTTTATCTATCAAGTTATTATTAGGGATATGATCTTATCTATTAGGAAGATTATTTTTAATAGTTGGAAAGATTAGATTGGATTAATAGGTTTCCTTATAGATTATTTCTTAGGCGTTAAGTCGGACTGCCCCTATAAAAGGGATAGCATGTATCTATTATCAGGCAAACAATGAGAAATAAAAAATTCAATTAAGCCTCAGAGCCTCGCTACCTCGACAGAGAAGAGCCCTGACGGCGGTTAGATGAGGGCGAGTGCCCTATCCTCGATCCTCGGACCCGTACCCAACCAACGACCACAACATCAATTGATCGAGCTAACCAAGTCTGATATACTGATTGTCAATGCCTGGTAGGATGTGGGTGGTATGATGTCCATTTCTGTTGAAGCAGCTGCAGCACGTGACTCGTTAAGTGATGACAAAGAGTTAATTCATACTTATGAGGTTGTTTTTTCTTCTTTGGCTTATTGATAAACACCATGATTGGATACCATAATGGTCATGTCCTATTTATCTGACTTTGTTGTATGATCTTGCTTGTGTTGAAATTAGAGATTGACATCTCTTGATGGAAAGAGGCGTTTTGCTTTAGCTGCTGCTGGATCTCATAAGGAAGAAGTTGGCCGATTGAGGTGGCATTTTCCCCTGTAGAACTAGCTAAGATTAATAAATTACGCGACACACCATCCCTGTTTTTTCTTTTCCCGTTGCCTTTCTTGTTAAGCTAAACATTTCTAACAGAGGTTTGGTTCAGTCTAAGCTCACATAAATCAGTAGTTACCATTCACATGAAGTTTTGTTAAAAGACATTTCTACTGAACTGCATATGCAACTGTGCTCACCAACCACTGTTTACTTTTGAAGTTTAGTCCATCCGTAAAACATGTAGCTTATCTACCTTCAATCATGTATGGTATCCAATGCAGAAGTAATAGTACTATAATTGGTAACCTAATAAAAACTAGTTGAAGAAAAGAAAACTTATGATCCTTTATTGACCCGCTTTAGGATGATGTGATTATATTTATAAGAAGTGCAGAAATGGTCCTTTCTACATACAATGAAATTGCTTGCAGTATGGTAGCAAATCCTGTTAGGATTAACCATAGATGTTAAATATTTCTTCTAGCCTTTATTGCAATGAAGTGCATAACTGTAATCTACTTGATGGATTCTTTTTTCTCTCCACAGAGAATATTTTGAAGATGTTGATCAAACATGGGAAACATTTGAAAAGACATTATGGGGCTACATCACTAACTTTTTCAGACTTTCAAAAGAGAGGTACTGTTTTTTGTTATCATGCACTTTCTTTTCTATTTAACATGGTAAATGGCTGAACTGCCTTATTGTCTTAAGTGTTTGTTATGAAAACTGAGGCAATGTTTTGTTGGCATCCTCGTATTTTCGTCCCATTTTAAAATTTTCCTCATATATGCCTTGCGGAAGGCATCAAATGTTAAGCCATTCAAGATGCAGGTTGCTTCAAAGACCAGATGAAAGAATAGCTTAATTTTTTTGAAAAACATATATTTTTTCCCCTTTGAGCAAGACAAATTTCAAACAGTGGTAAGGACGAGGCAAGTTGTGGAATTCCTTGCATTGGTATGACATGAACCATTTCAAGCACTCTGTTGCCTTTCCTGTTACCTTTTTCTGTTAAGCACGAGATTGTTTCAGGGGGGTTTGCTGCAAATATAGTAAGTGTTCTAGTGTGCAAGGCATATTTTCATCCACGTGTAGAAACTTTTAATTCTACTATAGCTCTGGCCTCTGGTTGATCATAAAGATGCAATCTATAACATGTTACAGCTTCTTATGATCTATTGACACATGCTTTCAATAGACTATAGATAGTTTTGTTATTTTATTCAAAAAATGGTTGTTCAATATTCCAAAGGTAAACTAAGATATACCTGCTCTAATTATATTTAAAGGCATCTCATGTAAAATGTACTCTGGTATAGATAGTTTTGTTATTTTATTCAAAAAATGGTTGGCCAATATTCCAAAGGTAAACTAAGATATACCTGCTCTAATTATATTTAAAGGCTTCTCATGTAGAATGTACCCTTTTGCAGCCCTCAGACGTTGGTTCGAGCTTTAAGGTATGACTCATTCTTTAATATCTACTTCAATTATTTTCAATAGTCATTCTTGAAAGTTGAACATTTGTAACAGCTCATACTTGAATACAGTTTTGTCATAATTTTCTTTTGTCGAGTGACAATTTCTTCCCTTTTTTCAGTTTCATTTGTTGAATGAAAGATTACTCCCCCCGTTTTGTTATATTTGTTCACAACCCACCATGCGCACAGATGAAGGAAGAACTAAATCTAAGAAATACCTAATGAGAAATGATCATACATATCCCTATTAAATGACATACCACAACTACTTAACCTCTTTCAAAACATTTAAGTAGAGGTAGGAAGAGGAAAAATTGCAATAACTACACTCTAGATTCCCTTAATGGATAAATATATTGAAAAGGACACTCCCGAGGCTATGGACAGATATAGCGAAACGGAGGGAGTATTTACTGATTTATCAGGGAAATGATTTATTGAAAATACAAACTTGTTGTTTTAGAGTTAGAAACTTGGTTTCATTGTCTTTGACTCTTTGCTTCCTATTTATTTTCTAGTTCACACACACATATATGATATATATTATTACACTGCACATGATCATACAAATTCACATTCTTATGTCAGGGTTGTTGAAATGCAAGAGATCCTAGATCAACAACTTGCAGAAGAAGCAGCTGAGGCTGAGGGTGCAGGCGCTATGGCAACAATAACAAACCAACGTAGAATTGCAAAGTACGCTGGTTTTAGTCTTCTACTCACACATATTTCTGTACTTCCAGTAGACAGTATGATATCATATCTTTCAAGTTCCAGAGGAGCAAAGCCATAACATCTTTCAGGATATAGCATTTCTTATTACCCTATGTTTTCATGCCATTATAAATGTACAGAACTACAGAAGATAGGAGTACGTAGTGCACTTCGTGTTCATTTAAGCATTTGCACATCTATGCACTTAAGTACTTGTGCCCAGGGAAAAAATTCCCCGCCGGTAACCGCCTGTTACCGGCTACCGGACCCCCTCCGGGGAAAGCAAAACCGGAACTAAAACATCCGGTTTAGCAACTTCAAAATTCAAATTTCGAATTTTGGACGAATTTTAAGTGAATTTGATCGAATTTCAGCCGAAAAAAGGGGATTTCCGGTAACCGACCGGTTACCGTTCCCGGCCATCCAGCGGGAAACATCTCGGTAACGGTTTTTGGAACCCTGCTTGTGCCTAATTCCAGTTAATGAATTCGCAACCGGTAAGCAGGAAACGTATCAGCCATTGTAGCATACTGTGGGGATCCAGATTTCCGAATCTGGAACCCTCTGTGTATATCAGCACTAGTCCCTGGATCAATAGCTAGTGCACACAGTTACATCATAAAATATCAACATATATCTTGCAAACGTAAAGCTATTGTATAATATTGAACAAAAGAGTAATAACCTTAAGGTCGAAGCTTACAATTACCGCCCTTTCAGGCTAACAACTCGAATAAACTTCAGCGGGAGAAGATAACTTCAAGTGATGGCTCATCCATATGCTCACAGGCAATCGACTGAGGCTTGCGACCTAGTACCCCGGGTCCTTTGTTGTAGCCACACGTGTAGAAGTCGTAACCCTCTTCATCATTGATGAAGGCTTCTGAGATTTGTTTCGAGTGTAGCATGTGAGTACATAAAGTACTCCGCAAGTCTTAAAAAAAGCAATATGCAAGGCTTAACAATAGGACTTATATGGTTCTTTTGCATAAAGTAATATTTTAAGTTTCAACATTTTTCATAAAGCAATATTTGACAAAAGCAGTTTCAACAATTAAATTAATTATTCACTAGTGGAGGTTCTAGCTACTAACAACTAGTATGAAGACTATCCGCAAAGGTTCAAAGGATAGAGCTCTAGCTGCAAAAATATCTACTTGAGAGTTCCAACTGCTCATGAATTCCCAAAGTTTATTTCTTTAAAAGCAAAACCAAAATCGACCATGTGAAAACGCACCGTACCCGCCGTTGACCGTGGGCACAGTTGTTTGAATAGTTTTACACTATGCACAGGTTGTACAGCTTGATCCACACTAGATAATCAACTTATAATGTCGGCTATGACACACTTCCTTGGGCGTGCGACTAAGCGATATCACAAGGCCTTTACAATACCTTGTTCTAATACCAACCTGCCTGATGAGCTTAACCCCAAGTGATGGACACCATTTACCATCGACCTGGAGCTCACCGTTGTGGGGGATAACCTGCCCGGACATGGACATCTGTTACCATCGCCCGGAGCAAGCCTCGACAGACTGGACGTATTTTATTATTGTTTGCACAGTCCAATAAGAAACTAACAACTACAGTCTGCGGGCTTAATGCTAGAACAAGGCAAATTAGTTGGTCAGGTCCTCCACATTCTGGACATATGGTTGTATGGTACTGCTCAGTTTGGATAAACACAAATATCGATCCTTAATCAACCAAGGCGAGACAGTTAACAACTCAATCCACTCGCCCTAGTTTAAAACAAGTTTTCTACCATTTTATTTTATTTTGTACACCAACGGCAATACCTATTGCCATACATTTCTCAAACAGATTTGCATAAAGGGTAATAATAATTCCCACTCATAGGATAAACATGGCCGAATAGCTTGTCTAAGCAATTCTACCGTATTCATAATCAATAGGGTTTTCACTAATATACCTTTGTTTCTCTAAAAATTCTCTGACAATTATAAACAGATTAACAACTTTACCCTTCAATTACTACAAAAGTAGTGATATAATTATGACCTTATCAGAACTCCAAATCCTACTAAACTCCGATTATGTCCATATTTGAAATGACTTTCCAAAATTTATTCACACTGTTGATATTTCCATCTTTCGTAAGTTAATCCACCAAGCAGACTTCACAATTCTAACCTCAAGAATCCTCCAACAAAAACTCCAATATCATGATTATGGAATTCTCCACCCTATTACTTGTAATCCCTTTATTCAAATATTTATCATCTTAACCAACCAATTTATCACAATATAATTCAACAATATTTTAGACGAACTCCAATCTTAGTAAGGCATCCTTTAATATTAAAATCATACTCCCAATAATAAGCAATTATGCTCATTGATCAACCACATCGTTGATTACATTAGTCTAACAAATATTGTGGATCAACCAAACACTAATAATATATTAATTCCACTAAGATTTCATTTAAATCCAATTTTTCTATTCAATCATATCCAGTCAACTCAATTCATCCAATTTAGGCACTTTCCATTATCCAATTAATTCCACAAAGTTTAAGTGTTGTATTTGTTTTCGACAATCTATTTAATCCACCAAGATGTCATTCTTTACTGTAATCATATACGTTATTAATAATGTATTCCTATAATCCAACGATAATGTATTACTATATTCCAATAATAGTGTAACATTACTGTGGATTTGCTATACTAGGGCGACAATGGTTCATGGATAACAACATCAAATGGAGGTATATTCAAATTAGGATTAACTAACACTCTTAAGATTTGAATTTATCATTTTATGTAAATAGCAGTGCATAATAGTTTTGAAACTTAAAACAAGATTTGGAAAAAACATAGGTACAACATGATCAAAGGAGACTTGCCTTCGTCGAAGGTTGATGTCACTCGTTTCGGTTGGTTCAAACTTGCTTCGGTGACGTCGGATTCTACACGTGCGAAACGAGACAAATAAATAACAGAAAATCAAATAAAATCCAAAAATTATTAGATTAGTACTGATAGATAGATATTGAATTTAGATGAATTTAGGAATTTTATTCAATTGAATCGGAGTTCATATAAAAGAGAACGAGCTTCCGGAATTTTGTCAGATTGGAAAATCCTGGAAATTGAGAGGGAGAGGAATATTCCGAGAATATTCCTTTTCGGATAAAATAATAGAAAATCACAGAGAGTATGACCTGTGGGGTCCACTGTCATTGAGAGGGAGACAGAGAGGGAGAAAGGATTAGAATGACATGTGGGGTCCAAGTGTAAGTGAGAGAGAGCAGCAGAGGAAGTGGGGCAGCGGTTTGCGCCGGCGATGGCCAAAATGGAACCCTGGCTGGGTAAGGTTCCTATGGGTGGTGGCGGCATGGCCAGAGCGGCGGCGGCGGTTCGGGCGTACGGCCGAGCGGCGGTGGCGGCGGCGGCGGCTCGATGGCACTCCACGGAAAGTAGCGCGCGCATGGGCACAACAGCAGTACGGGGATCGTGTCGGGTCACTCGGGAAAGCAGGAGGGTGACCGGCGGCGGGGTGACGGCGTCGGAGAAGAAGGCGATGATGTAGTTGCCGAAAGGAGGTGGGGGATATATGGAGGATGCTCGAGAACACGCGATGACGCGCACCGCTTGGCTCGGGGCTTACCGGAGAGGGAGATAGGGCGAGGATGGTGCGGTGGCCGGCGATGGAGGGGATGACGAATTCCGGCGGTGTGCTATGGCAACCAAGAAATTGTTTGAGGGGAAAGGTTCCTTGGCCTCGGGAACATGTTGTGATGCGCATGGACAAGCAAGGGACTCATTGGAACGGCAGGAACGAGAGGGGGGGGGGGTGCGGACGGTGACGGGGAAGAAGATCCATGCGGCAGCGACGGAGCTCCAGAGACGACGAGGGTTGGAGGGGTGTGAAGGGTGAGATGAGGGTCGGGATGCTCCGTTTTATATACGAGGATGAGGAGCGAAGCGAAGCGGGCGCGAGCGGGAATCACGGCGGTGGCGGCTCTGGTATGATTGCAACGCGCTGGCGACGGAAACGTCAACGCCATTGATTAGCGGGATTGAATGCACGCGGAGATGGCGCAGGTGGCGTGAGCGCACGACGCGGGCAACGGCTTGGGCAGAGCAAGTAGAGCAAAGGGAGGTGGCCTAGTGGGGCTGGTGGGCCAGGTGGGCCAAGGAAAAAGGGAAAAAGGAAAATGGGCTTCAGCCCAATAAGAAAGAAAGAAGACAGGCTTTGGCCCATAGAAATGCGAGGAATTTAAAGCCGATGTTTGAAATAGAACTAGAATTCAAATTTAATTTTTTGGCCGAAGATTGATTTAAAGAAAGACGACAGTTTGAAATTTGAACTTGAGAAGGAATTCGGAACTTTGAATTCGGAATTGAATTTAGATTTTAGGGTTTTGGATTGGAATTTGGAATGAGATCGAATTTAGACTTTAATAATAGCAAGAAAACCAAATAAAAGCCAACTCTTTTAAATACTTAATTTCAAATTATTTTTACAAGAGAGCAACTTTTGGGATGTTACACATGCTGTCATGATGGTCATACCGTCATAGTACGATATACTGTTTCACATCACACTGGCTAGATGTGGGTCGACACTTGGCAGAGCAATAAATTCGAGCAATTGTAGTATCTTTTACAGAATTTTGACTCCTTTCTTCTTTCCTATATGGGTTATCTTCTGGAGCGATTGTATGGGTGTAATTTACTTGTTTGCTATAGACTTACTGAATTGCTTCTGCTATCGACTGTATTGCTTATCTATCTTATCACTCAACTCGACTCTTTAGAACTGTGCTTTTGTCATCTTTAGATATCTGTTATTAACCATCAATCATGACATATGTGAGAACCACACATAATAGTAGTTATTTCACGAGGTTATCTCCTGTTGACTGCTGATTATTTTGACTCACCCTTCCCCAACTGTAGCAGAAAAGGTGCAGGGGCAACATCTACCCCAAGAATGGACAATCAAGAGAAATCGAAGGCCCAGGGTAAGGGCTACAAGGACAAATGCTATGAGTGTATCAGGAAGGCTGTTGAGACTCGCTTCAACAAACTGCTCACTGAGGTAGCGCTTAACTTGATCCTGGATTCAAGATTTTATTGTTCACAGTCCATGCACTTACCGGCAGTAGCTAATGTTTTGATCACACAGCTTGTTTTCTCAGAAGATTTGATGGAAGCTTTGGAGGAAGCTAAGGCAGTAAGTAGTCTGATTTTTACACGTGCTATATTAAAAACAAATGCATATATATAGTTCTAGACTCCGTAAGAGTTAAGTGATTGCTGGTGCTTGAGCTGTCATGGTCAACACCCGATTGTTCCATTCATTTGTGTTGTTATGTTAGCTTGTTATCGTCTAAGGAACTCAAAAGAAATGACTGTTGTGGTTGTTAAGGAATGTAACCCACAGTATTACAGTTCATCACTGATCGTATTGTCTACATTTCTCTTGGCTCCATAATTTAGCACTCTTTCGATGTAGATGACCTAAAATTTTATTATTAGTCTTCCCTACCAATATATCTTAATCTTACTTGTTCTGCAAGTTGGGACCTGACAAAGAATAGCTGATGTTTCTTTAGAAAATACACTTCACTTGATTTATCTAATGATCTGAGTATCTGACTGACTTATGGATCGTTATGCTGTTCCTAATGCAATACAGATTGGAGATGAGCTTGGTGATATCTATGACTATGTTGCACCATGTTTTCCTCCTAGGTATGTTGATGGTTATTACAAATGATAATTATCCTTGGAAGAGATCTTCAGAACTGTTTGTTCTGTATGCACAAGAAATTAATAACCTGTTTACTATAACAAGACAAACATATGTTGAGAGCTCCTATAATTGGCTATAATATATGTCCTCATAATTCAGTATATGGGGATGCTTCAAAACATGTGTTGCATTCTAGCTTTTCAATACATCAGAGCTCATATGTATTGCCTGTATAAAATATTGATGGCTAGGGTTCCTCATTACTCATTGGTCATTTTGACATGTCATCAACTGCTAATATTCTGAGATGGGCCTATCCTATCCTTACTTAGAAATTGTGATATGTGTTGAAATATAAGTGAATTGTTCATATTTCCTCATCAGCTTAAGTTTTTGGGTGAACTGGTTGGTGCATGCAACTCAATATGGTATCAGAGCCAAGAGGTCTTGAGTTCAAGACCCGGTTGGTGCAATTAAAAATAATAATTGCAGCCCACTTCTATTCCACGTCTTAGGCCTGAGGGAGCCTACACGTGAGGGGAAGTGTTGAAATATAAGTGAATTATCCACCTTTCCTCATCAGCTTAAGTTTTTGGGTGAACTGGTTGGTGCATGCAACTCAATAATATGCAAAAAGATTCCTAACTGTTTCCATACCTTCAGATTCCTAACTGTTTCCATACCTTCCACTAACTTCAAGTTTTATGTTTCTCATTTCTATACAGATATGAAATTTTCCAGCTCATGGTAAACTTATATACTGAAAGATTCATTCAGATGCTAAGACTGCTCAGTGATAGAGCAAATGATATTCAAAATATAAACATCCTAAAGGTACGTGATTTTAAATGTCTTTTTTAAAATTCTACTAGATTTATTCTACGTAAGTTGAACACTTTGTCAGTATATTGTTTCCTTGGTTCATGTGTATCACCTGTTTGGTTTTCTTTCTCTTATATCACTGTAGGTAACAGGTTGGGTTGTGCAATATCAAGATAATCTTATTGGCCTTGGTGTGGACGAGTCTCTTGCCCAAGTTTGTTCTGAAAGTGGTGCATTGGATCCCCTCATGAATATGTATGTAGAACGTATGCAAGCAACAACTAAGGTACTTTTTTTTATCTGTTGAATTCAAATTGAACTTAATCATGATTATTCATGTATCGGTACTCGTTTGCTTCTGTAGAAATGGTACAGTAACATTTTGGAAGCTGACAAAACACAACCACCAAAGAGTACAGAGGATGGAAAACTATATACACCTGCAGCGGTAGATTTATTCAGAATATTGACAGAGCAAGTGCAGATAGTTAGAGACAATAGCACAGATGTCATGCTATATCGCATTGCTCTTTCAGTTATTCAGGTATTTCCATAGTTACGCTTCAAGATGATTTTAGTCTTACCTGGTTTTGTTGTGCTTTGCTTCGTGCGATTTTGAAGTAAATTACTGGAATATGCCAATTCAATCTTCTTCTTTGTTTCCTTTATAGGTCATGCTTGATTTTCAAGCAGCTGAGAGGCAAGGACTCGAGGAACCAACTTCTGATGTTGGTTTGGAATCTCTGTGTGCATTGGTATGTAGCTTTCTCCATTTAGAACTCCATGTGAATTCGCTGCTACTATTAGTTTCTTATTGTTTGTCCTGATATTGGTTGAGCAGATTAACAACAACCTGCGTTGCTACGAACTTTCATTAGAGCTAAGTAGCAGCACATTGGAAGCACTTCCACAGAACTATGCTGAACAGGTGCAAATGAGTCATTAAGCTTGCTCCTTCTTAAATGCCATTCTTTCAATCATCTTCTAACTTCTTAGGAGATGACTTCATGTGCTTTCAATCACCTCATTCATTCTCAGTGTTTTTTTACTGGAAATACTATCCAAGTATGCATAGCAAGGATCAAAATCCCGGTACCGGTGCAAATCCCGGTCGGCCGCCGATAACGGTAACCGGCCGGTTACCGGAAAACCCGGAAAAAAACTGGACGAAGTTCGTGAACTGAATTTTGGATTTTGAAAACCGGTTACCGGAAATATTGTTCAAAAAACCAGAAAAACCGGAACCAATACCGGAAAAACCTGATGAATGATTAGGTTAGAAAGAAATAGGTAGTATCTACTGGCATGATCATCAATGATTTGATCCGACAATAAGAAGGTAGTTCATAGTTTAGGAATAGTGAATGACACAACTTTTGAGACTCAAGAACATATTTGATCATATGTGTCTGTTAATCTGAACTACATGCATATAGAGTAAAAATGTAAAATGAATAACTGGATTGCATGAACTATTTTATTAAGTATAATACCAAATCCAAGGGAAAAAAAATATATAGAGTACTTATGTTATACATACAAATTTGTAAAATGCCAGAGATTTTTGTTTTAGAAACAAACATCAATCTAGCATATTTAGCTCATACCAGAGAAAAAAATCCCGGCCAGTTAATCGGTCTTACCGGTGGGGACCGGGAGAACCAATCCCAACCGGTTTCTTTCCGGTTTAGCAAATTCAAATTTCAAATTTCGAAATTCGGCTGGTTTTTAAGCAAATTCATGCGAATTTCATCCGGAATTTTTCCAGGAATTCCGATAACCGGACGGTAACGTTACCGCCAGCTGGCCGGGATTCCCTCCAGAAAAAGTTCTTTGATCCTTGGCTCATACAATACGTAATCTAGCACAAAAAAGGCTTAAACCAACGTAGGAAGTGCATTACGCAGTAAAAAGTCAAATTCAAATTTGAAAAATTTCGGCCGGTTACTATTCACCCAGTCCCCGCTGGTAAAACCGATAACCGCCAGGATTTTGAACCTTGATCCATAGTATCAGAGCAAGGTTTCAATTTCCCAGCAGGAACCAGTCTCCCTGGCAAGGATCGAGAGATGAAACATCCATATATTTTTTTTAATTCAAATTCCGAATTTTGGGTGTAGAGACTAGAGAGTATATCATCTTTATTTGTCATATGGGTGTACCTAATTTGAAATGTGTAAATCCGGAGGCATGCTCGTGACCGGTCTAGAGAATAATTCTGGAGGCATCATCGCACCTTGTGCTCATCTACCTTGCTACAAGGCGTCAAAGCTACTCACTTAAGTGTAAAATAGATGACGTTTTAGGAAGTTGGTTTTGGTTTGCTAATAGAAGTTGTTTTGAGTTTTCAAGGCAATATTTTCCACCATAGTGCTGTAAGAGAGATAAGTATACGATCAACAAGTTTTCAGACTGGAGGTAGAATATTTCATGGATCACAACTTGTAAAATTGAACTTCTATTCTAGTATCCTATATATATGCAGACTTTTTCTAAATCTATGCATCGCTTGCTTCACAAATATACATGTCTATGCAATATTGTTACTGAAATTCCACCGGGAACCAGCCTCACTTTGCAAACTGCATCGTTTGAATTGGAGAGCAAACTGGGTGGGATAAATTAGGTCCCTGCCGGGAGCCGAGCAGATTACTGTTCTGGCCACTTGGTGGGATTTTCTGTAAGATACTAAGACATTAAATGTGAACTGTATTCAGAGGTTGATAATAACCTAGAGTTGAAAATGTGCTTTGCTGTTACAGTTTTTCTATCTTTCAATTTACACGCCTTAAGCATTTTTAAACTCTACAAGGCAAAGCATAATTCTTTTTTGTAGGTTAATTTTGAAGACACTTGCAAAGGATTTTTTGAGGTTGCCAAGGTTTGTTCCACATGCATAAGATATAACTACATATGTATAACCTTAGTCTTTGGTTTAAGAAATGAAACTTGACCTACTAATCACTGTGAAAGTGTTTGTTGAGGTCGCCAAGGTTTATTCTACACGGATGTCTTAATTGTATATATCGTTATGACTTATATCCAAGGAAGTTTTAAGTAATTTCTTGATGTAAAAGCTTGCAGATCCTGCCATGGGCTAGTTGTAATTTTTCTTTTTCTTCTAGAAGGTACTTGTTGGTTTTGGGCATCTGGTGCACATCCTGTCACATATCCAATTGTGTGCTGTTGATGGATAAGTCTCTGTGTTGGCTTTTGCCGCTCTTCAAGGACAGCATCCTTGATTGGCGGTTAGCATCTCTTTTGGACAGAGCATCTTGGACTAGCTTTAGGACTAGCTTTAGAGGACAGAGCATCTAGGACAGAGCATCTAGGACACAGCATCTAGGACAGAGCATCTAGGACAGAGCATCTTAGACTAGCATATGCTTGGCATATGCTTGGCTGGTTAGCCCTATAAATATGTATCCCCAACCCTCGAGTTGGCATGGCATTAAGAGAAATATACAAGGAAAATTGCCCCATCTCCAAGTGTCATCCTCTCCATGAGAGTAAGGATCTTGCTATCACCTCAAGCAAGAGTCCAATGACTAACAAGTGGTATCGAGCTTGTGTATCCTGTAGCTGAGCATCTCCTCGCTCATCTCCTTCTCCGCCCGCAGCAGCCCCAACCGTGCGCAGCAGCAGCTCGGCCGCCCACGCCACTCCTCCGAGACGGCAAGCGGCTCGTCGGCGACCTCTCTCCACGCAACACCTCGCAGCGCCATGTCCGCAGAGCGCCTCGCGTTGGCCGCCTCGAGCACGCGGCGTCGGCCGACGGCCGAGCTTCGCCGCAGCAGCAAGCGGCGAAGGCGGCGAGACCGCGCAGCCGCGCAGCGGCGCCGAGGTCGGTAATGGGCGAGTCGGCGGCAGCGGCAGGCGAGGCGGAAGCGGCGAATGGCGGCAGATGCAGCGTCGCGGCGCGAGAGTCAAGGTCTGCAGCGGCGGCAGCAGCAGCCCATCTCTCGCTGATGACAATACGACGCGGACCTTGAGCCGCCGGAGAGGAGGCGCGCGGCGGCGAGCGCGCGATGGCGGCGCGCCGCGCCCACGAGCTTGGCGGCAATCCAGACAGGCGCGGTCGCGCTGATGGCGCTCCTGGAGGAGGCGCGCACGGCGGTGGCGCTCCTGGAGGAGGCGCGCTCGGCGGTGGCGCTCTGGAGGAGGCGCTCTCGGCGGTGGCGCCCCTGGAAGAAGCGCGCGCGACAACGGCGGCAGACGGTCGATAGAGAGCGCGCCTTCATAGCGCGCGTGGCTTTTCTCCCGGGCCGGTACCGTGGTTACCACGGGTTCCGGGCTGTTGTCAGGGACGCCGGCCCCGGCGGTGGGTGGCCTACCCTCACCAAGGCCAACTACGTCGAGTGGGCCGCGGTGATGAAGGTGAGGCTCAGTGCGGCACATGTGGGAGGCGGTCGTGCACGACGACGCCGACTACGACCAGATCGACGGCGCCGGATGCCTCATCGCCGCAGCCCCGCCCGAGATGCGCTTCGCTACCAACAAGCGGATCGCCAGGAGGCTTGGGACGCCATCGCCGCGACGCGACGGCAGCCGCGCGCGCCAAAGTCCACACCGCAGCGCTTCGCGCGGAGTGGAGAACCGGCCTTCAAGCGGTGAGGACGTCGATGACTTTGCTCTCGTCTCAACACTCTATTGCGGCCGGTGCGGTTTGGCGATGACACCTACAATGGCGAGAGAGAGCGCCGAGAAGCTCTTTCGCCGCGCCCCGAGAAGTACAAGCGGATGGCTCACTCGATCCGGTCTCTGCTGGACCTCTCCACGATGTCGATCGAGGAGGCGATAGGTCGCCTCAAGGTCGCCAACGATGATGAGCCACGCCTCTCTCGGACCCGTCACCATTGGCGGAAGCTCCACTCACTCGGGAGGAGCGGGCGCGACCAAGGTGACAGAAGAAGGAGCCTTCTTCCACGACAGCGCGCGCATGCGTGATAAGCGCGGCAAGCGCGCAAAGATGCCGTGCATGGGCGCGAGGACGTCTTGAGGTGATGATCGTGGGCGCCAGGCGGCGCGCTGGCTGCAAACAAGAGCCGGCACGAGACGACTCTTGCTACAATTGCGGCAAGCCTGGTCACTGGGCCAAGGATTGTCGACAGCCACGACGCGGCCAGGCCCACGTCGCGCAGGCGGAGGAGGAGGAGCATCCGGCTCTGTTCATTGCTCAGGCGAGCATCGAACTACCTCCAGCGGCACCGGCCGCAGCGGCTCTCCTCCACCTTGACGAGCCAAAAGCACACGCCCTCTTCGGCGAAAGTTCCGAACAAAGAAGACCGACGCGGGTGGTGCCTCGACACCGCGACACCCACCACATGACCGGGCGGCGGAGTTCTTCTCCGAGCGTGACTCGAGCGTTCGAGGCTCATCAAGTTTGGGGACACCTCCGGCGTTGAAATCAAGGACGACGCTCTGCTCTAGGATCGGGATGGCTCAGATTCCTCCAAGGAGACACACAAGACTTAGGGGGAGATTGATGGATAAGTCTCTGTGTTGGCTTTTGCCGCCCTTCAAGGACAGCATCCTTGACTGGCGGTTAGCATCTCTTTTGGACAGAGCATCTTGGACTAGCTTTAGGACTAGCTTTAGAGGACAGAGCATCTAGGACAGAGCATCTAGGACACAGCATCTAGGACAGAGCATCTTAGACTAGCATATGCTTGGCATATGCTTGGCTGGTTAGCCCTATAAATATGTATCCCCAACCCCTCAGGTTGGCATGGCATTGTGAAGAGAAATATACAAGGAAAATTGCCCCATCTCCAAGTGTCATCCTCTCCATGAGAGTAAGGATCTTGCTATCACCTCAAGCAAGAGTCCAGCGACTAACAGCTGTTGTGGTCCTGAAACCAAGATTCCTGGTTAGAGATACTTTATTGGATTATATAGAAACTGACACAGTGGGGGAGGTAATAAGAAAGGCCCATTACAGAGCCACCTAGTTCTGGCCGAGGACTCTACCACAGTACTTTTCCAAGATTCTAGAAAAGCTAGTGAAATACTTGAATACTAAAAACAAGCACTGAACTGGTTAACTCTTGGTAGTTGATACTGGTTTCTGGCCAGTCACTGTCCAGTACTGCCCCAGAAACTGGTGTTAAGTGGTGGGCACCGTTCCATTGACTCAGCTGTCTTGCCAGGAATATGCTGAGAATTGGCCAAGTTTGGCTGGTTCATCTTTCAAGCAATGTTATTTTATATGGCCCCATATTTAGACAACAAAAAGTAATTGCAGGGTTAACTAAAATTCTTGATTCTGTCAACAGGAGGCGGTTCTTCAAATTGTCGGCGTCATTTTCGAAGACCCAGGTGTGCAGGATCTACTTGTGAAGCTTTACCAAAAAGGTAATTCTTTGGTAGTATCTGTATTTCGTTGACAAATTATCCTTTCTCCTGTGCCCTTTTTTTCTATGGCATGTTCTTCGTCAAAATTGGAATTTAAAGCACCGGCAGCTCCTCTCCATCTTTGTGAGCCTTATTTGTAAGCCCAGAAAAGCACTGGGGTGTTTCTAGAGTTGTATGCTTACACAATTGCAATGATTCCTTTTATCTCCAGACATTCTATTCACTGGTATTGATGATTTTGCTATCGCTGTTGCATGTTATTTTAAATCATTGCTTGCGCTTGGCAGCTTTGTGCAAATAATTGTTTACGTTTTGCTCGCAGTTAACATACTTTAGAAATTCTATGGGCATTGCTTTTGCAAAGTTGGTTGTTTAACTTTGTGTTGAGGACCAAGTATAGGTATCTCAGTGATGTGTGGTTTGTTGGCTAGCCTGACATCAGTGATGTGTGGTTAAAACCTCCTATCAGCAAACTAAATTGAGCTACTGTGTGGACCGAATGTGCCAATAATCACTCTTTATCTAATTTTTGTGTGCCATGCTGCCTGACTTGTAGTGTGCTTCTGTCTACTCCCTAAGGTTCTCCTTGATGGGTAGTGTACACAAGTGTTTCTTAGCAAGTTAATATGTTGTTTTCTAACATCGATTCTTTTTGTTCAGACTGGCTAGATGAAATGGTGACAGAATATCTTGTTGCAACATTTGCTGATTATTTTGGGGATGTCAAACTGTAAGTTCTCATAAAATTTAAAATAAGTGGTATGGGTATGGGATGTATGTATATTCCCTGAGAAATGATGTGGCTTATGCTTATTGTTGTTTACCTATGCCTTTTTTTTAGCTTTGCACATCTTTTCATTGAGCAGAAGTAAACCTTCATTATGATTTTTTTTTAGACTGTGTCGAGAAAATTGCACCCCCACCAATTTTTGTGTCATGACCTGAAATTTACTAATAGATCCCCAAATCTCAAGCATAAATCATATTCATACATGGTTTACCAAATTCGGAAAGTCAGGTGCAAATTGATAAGTTTCAAAATGCAGGTGGGAATTTGCAAAATTTAAAAGTATAGGTAGCTCCAGTGCAATTTTACCTACAAAAGTTGTATGGTTTCTAGTTCTATTTTTTTTCCTCCATAATAGATGCCATCATAGATTCATACCAGTAGTGTTCCTCTAAGTTATGGCATGTAAATGGTTGCTTATCGCTGATATCTTTCAGCACATGATTTTAAGACTTTTGGGCTTATTTTTCTAGATATATTGAAGAAAGATTGTTTCAAAGATTTGTGGAGGCTTGCCTAGAGGGAACAATTGTTGTGTATGTCGATCATCTCCTTACTCAGGTTTGCAGAACCACCTTTAGTACTATTCAGAATAGCTGTATACTTAAATAATTGTGGCTTATTGTACCCCAAATTGAATATTGAGATTTGGAAGGATCTTAGGAATATTTATGATGTACTGATATCCCAAAAGGAAGAATTGTACAGTGTTTCCCACAACCATTCTGGGCTGAGCTGTTTTTATTGCAGTCCGGGTTCAGACAGCCTTTTACTGATTACACCCATCATTTCACACATGTCATCGTCTCTTGCAAGTTGCAACTGCCGGCTGATAAGTCCTTTGAAAGAGCAAATATCATTTTTCCTTTGCACCTCTAGAAAAACCACATAAAAGAAGAAACAATTGGGAGGATGAGGCTAGATGAAGAAGTGCTTATGGATTTCTTCAGAGATCACATTAATGTGACAGTAAGTATAGTTACCGCTGGATGTTTGTTACTCTACTTACAACTACAATTCCTTTGGTGTTTATTCAAAGTTAAAACTGGTCACCGTCTTATGTGGCAGTTTGAATATTGAAAAACATTTCCTGCAATTTTCAAATTTAATGTCGGTGGTTACCGGCCGTTAACCACCGGTTTTACCGCTGGGGGACCGGTGAACAGTAACTGACCAGAAATTTTCAAATTTGAATTTGAATTTTTGACTGCGTAATGCACTTCCTCGGTTGGTTTGGGCCTTTTTTTTTTGCTAGATTACGTATTGTATAAGCTAAATATGCTTGAATATGCTAGATTGATGTTTGTTTCTAAAACAAAAGTTTCTGGTCTTTTACAAATTTGTATGTATGACATAAGTACTCTATATATTTTGTTTCCCTTGAATTTGGTATTATGCTTAACAAAATAGTTTATACAATCCAGTTATTCATTTTACATTTTTTCTCTTTATTCATGTAGTTCATATTAACAGACACATGATCAAATATGTTCTTGAGTCTCAAAAGCTGTGAGTCGCTCACTATTCCTGAATCCTGAACTAACTTCTTATTGCCGGATCAAATCATTGACGATCATGCCAATAGATACTACCTACTTCTAACCTAATCATTCATTAGGTTTTTCCGGTTTTGGTTTCGGTTTTTCCGGTAATCGGCCGGTAACCAGTCCGGTATCCGGTTTTCAAAATTCGAAATTCAGTTCGTGAACTTCGTCCGTTTTTTTTTCCGGTAACCGGCCAGTTACCGTTACTGGCGGCCGACCGGGATTTGCACCGGTACCAGGATTTCGATCCTTGGTTGAGTGCATGTATTTTGTGGTACAATACAATCAAATAGGATACTGTAATTTTGGCATCGAACAACTATAGTCCTGGACTTCTAGTCACACATTCCGGCTTAATGCTTCTATAGCTTTAACCAGTTCTCTGAAAAGCTGTTTTTGCATTTTGCTCCAGAAAGTTGAGAACAGAGTGCGGATTCTGGCTGATCTAAGGGAGCTTGTTTCAGCTGAGAGTCTGGACAGTTTTACTCTCATTTATACAAATATTCTGGAACATCAACCAGATTGCCCGGTAATTTCTTTCAACAAGCATACTCATTTTTTCCAATGTTTGATCACATACTATCACGAATCAGAAACAAGTAATGGTTTACGGTGCATAAACTTTATCCTTCTGTTCATTTCTTTTGATGCTCTGGAACTTGATATCCCTGTTATACAGCCTGAGGTTGTTGAGAAGCTTGTGGCAATGCGGGAAGGGATTCCACGAAAGGAAGCCAAGGAGGTAGGGACTAGGGACACGACATTTCTCACGTCATATGCATCTGCTTTTTTTTTTCTTCTTTTTTGCGTTAACCAGTGCAGGTTAGACCTATGCCAATTGCCAAATTATGCTTTTTGGAAGGGGGAATTTGACAATTATGATTGTTGTGTCATTAATAATTACGCGTTCAGGTTTAGTAGTACTTAGTCATAGAATCTTATTCCCTACTCATTTCTTAGGTTGTACAAGAATGCAAGGAGATATACGAGAACTCTCTGGTAGATGGCAACCCTCCAAAGTCCGGTTTCGTGTTTGGTAAATTGAAGTGCCTAACAGCACGGAAAGGCATATGGAGGAAGCTTGGACAGTGAGGATGCTGCGACTTTGGGCAGTTTTGGCTCACTCTTTTGTTCGTTTATTAAGCCTATTTGCGTCACACTTATATCATACCCGTGTGTGTGTGTCTTAGCATGAGAAGAGCTAGAATGTATAATTTTGTTTGGTTAGCAACAGAGAATTTTGGTGTAAAAATGGAACGCTTCCTAAACCTCATATTTATTTATTTCAATAAAGGCATAAATGGCTAGTGATGTATTGTGAAGTGCAAGCAGCTGGGCCTTGCCATCTGATCGGAAGGACTGGGCAGCTGCTTCGTTCAAGAAAAAACTACAAAAGCTACTCTGCTCCAAGTCTCCTTCGCCGCTCCTCCCCTCACTCAAGCCCCTCACTCAAGCGCTCTAGCTCTCTCCTTGTCCCCTGTCTTCTCAGAGCTTCGACGACCGACGAGATGAGCAGTGGCTCTGTTATTCTTAATGGATTCACCGTTCCCCCTTGGTTGTAGAGGAGGCTCTGTCGTTCAGGTTGGGTGGGGTGAGGGTGGCGGAGGAGGGGGAGACGGTGGTGTGGCTAGGTGGCGAGGTCGCCACCGGCCGCCGGTGGGGGAGGAGGGGGAGGGGTGCGGAGCTATGGCGGTGGGAGAGGAGGGAAAGTTGCGGTGGTGGAGAGGAAGGGTAGGCGAAATAGTCGCGGTGGTTGAAGGCTATACTGTCGGGAGGTGTAATACCGTTGGAGTGGCCTCCCGGCGGTATAGCGTGTGGTAGTTGCTCTCGTTTAGTTTACGGTGCACATGATGGATGTCTTTGTTGCCGTTTCTTTTTGCAAGTGAGACATGATTGCAGACGATGGGCGATTGGGCTATACCAGGTCGGCGGAAACGCAGGCGCCCCTGATCTGGAGAATCCTCGTGTAATCTCACCAGGCTATGGAGCCTTGTGCGCCGGCCCGTCCAAGTCGCGACCAACGCGAGGAATTGGCGGCACCGGGCGGCACCGTGGTGTCACAACGCCTGTGATGTTGGAGAGCTACCGGGAGAAACCTGACGAGCTACAACGCGGCAAAAGGAATAGAAGGCCGAATGTGAGATTCGCATCTGAGGAATGGACGGTGTGAGTTGTGTTTTAGCTATTGTTTAGCTGGCATTAGGCCCACCTGTCAATCCTTGTGAGTAAGGCTACTTATGGCCAGAGAGTTGGCGAAAAGGCGAACGAAGTACAGACACTAAAACTGAATTATGTTATCTGCCTTGTTCTTCCTCCTCTATCTCCAGTTCCTAATCCTCTCCCTTTCCCAATCTCCTTCCCTTTCGAAGACCGACGATCCTTCGTTCCTTTGGCGAATTGTTGAGAGGGACGTAACATCTTGGTATCAGAGCGCCAGGTTCCGAAGCCCTGGAGATTCCACGCTACCAAACCCGAGCACAAGTCCGAGCGGGAGAGATGGATCAACAACTCGCTGAGTTAACCAAGGCAATCCAGAAGCTGCAAGTGCAGAACGATGCGATCCATGCCTCTGTAGAGGAGATCAAACCGGCGGTACTGGAGTTGCAGAGGTGGAAGCCAGAAATGGAGCAGGTGGTGGATGGTTTACGATCGGAGGTGGGAGAGCTGAGAACACTAGTGGTGCAGATAGCCCGTAATCCTGTCCTCACCATCAAACCCGAAGAGTTGCCACCGATCCTGCCTACACCGACGATAGAGCCAGAGGGCGTAGCGGGGTGGGACTCTGAATCGCTGGAAGGGGAAGAACTTCGACACGTGACCGAAGATCGGTTCCCTTGGGCGATCAGTCGTCGAGAAGGATCTGCATTCCGAGGAAGGGCGAATGGGGAAAAGAATTCTCCTATCATGCCGGCGGGCGCTGGTGGGTATACACATTCTGATTCGCATCCATATTTACCGACACGCCTTTGGTTCCAAAGACCACCGTGATATCATCATCATCCTGCACCTCCTCGGTTGGATTTTCCTTCATTTGATGGGGAGAATCCAAAGGCATGGCAGCTCAAATGCGAAAACTACTTCCGAATTTGTTCTGTACAACCAGAATTTATGATTAGCCTGTCCACTATGTATTTTGTTGGGGGTACGTTGCTTTGGTTACAGGCTTCCAGAGCCCACATACGTTACGAGACTTGGCAGGCTTTTGCAGAAGCAGTCTGTTTACGTTTTGGTCGGGAGGAGTTTCAACACCTGATTCGGTAGTTCAATCGATTGCGGCAGATGAACTCAGTGACTGAATATGCGGAAAGGTTCAATGAACTGATGCATAATTTGTTTGCACATCATTCTTCCTGGAATCCAGTATTCTTTGTTACTCAATTTGTTGATGGCCTACGTGGTGAAGTAAGATCAGCGGTGCTGTTGCATCGGCCACAAGATTTAGATACCGCAGTGGCATTGGCATGCTTGCAGGAGGAAGTTTTGGAATCCACACGACGAGACCCTCGTCGTCTGGATCTGCAGTCCAGTTCACGTTCTCTGGTCCGACCTGCCCTGCAACCACCCTCTGTACCTGGACGGACACCATCGATGGGGGGACCTAGAACAGATGATCGCAAGAGCACGGAGGGAATGAGGAATACACCTTTTGATGAGAAGCTGGTAGCGCTACGTGCTTATCGGCGAGCAAAAGGATTATGTCACACTTGCGGGGAACGTTGGTCACGTGAACACAAGTGTGGTCCTACAGTACAACTTCATGTTGTGGAAGAGCTTTGGGAGATGTTGAGAAATACTAAAGTTGACTCCACCAGCGCAGATGATGATGAGGCGCAGATGGACGATGAATTGTTTGCTCTATCGCAGGAGGCATGGAAGGGTTCAGAGACCGCCCGAACTCTGAGACTACAAGGAGTTATCCAAGGCCATGAAGTTGTTATGTTGGTGGATTCCGGGAGTTCCCATTGTTTTATCAGCGAAGAATGTGCTCGTTTGTTTACTGGTGATCAAGTGGCAGCAAAATCAGTTCAGGTGCGTATTGCCAATGGAGGATTGTTGCAATGTACCAGGGAGTTTCCTCGCTGTCAGTGGAGCATTCAGGGCATTGTTTTCTATACTGATTTCAAGGTCTTGCCATTAGGGTGTTATGACGTTATTTTGGGGATGAATTGGCTTGAAATCAACAACCCGATGACTGTTCATTGGTTGAAAAAAGATTCTTACATTTTGTACTGCAGGAAGAAGAATCTGTTTACAAGGTATTAAGGATAGTTCACCTCAATGCTGTCTGGTGTGGCCGCATGCGGAGCAGGTAGTTCAAGAACATCTCTGTACTGAAGTGTGTACTTTGGTAGATTCTGAACTTGATATGCCCAACATTATTCAAGCCCTGCTGGTAGAGTTTGTGCATTTGTTTGAAGAGCCACAAGGATTGCCGCCACGTCGGGATTTTGATCATTTTATACCGCTATTACCAGGAGCCAAGCCAGTTAATCTGCGGCCTTACCGTTACAATCCATCACAGAAAGATGAGATCGAGAAGCAGGTTTCAGAAATGCTATCCCAGGGGATTATTCAGCATAGTTCAAGTCCATTCTCTTCCCCAGTGTTACTTGTTCGAAAAAAGATCTTACATGGCGTTTTTGTGTTGATTATAGATACTTAAACGCAGCTACTGTCAAGAATCGATATCCACTGCCAATTATTGATGAGTTGCTTGATGAACTTGCGGGCTCACAATGGTTTTCGAGTTTGGACCTGAGGGCGGGCTATCATCAGATCCGGATGGTACCGGAGGATGAACACAAAACGACATTTAAAACTCATCACGGTCACTTTGAATTTCGGGTTATGGCTTATGGTTTGACAAATGCGCCAGCCACGTTTCAAGGATTAATGAATACGATCCTTTCGCCATTGTTACGCAAAGGAGTGTTGGTCTTTATAGATAATATCCTAGTGTATACCAAATATCTGCAAGAACATGCTGATATTCTGCACAAAGTGCTGGAAATTCTGGAGAAGCACTGCTTGAAAATCAAAAGATCCAAATGTTTGTTTGCACAACAGCAACTCACCTACTTGGGGCATATTGTTAGCAAGGATGGTGTGTCTACTGATACAAAAAACATTGCAGCAGTAAGCAATTGGCCTGTGCCCACAAATGTGAAAGAGGTTCGGGGATTTCTGGGGTTAGCCGGCTATTATCGAAAGTTTGTTCGCAACTTTGGTTTGATCAGTCGGCCTCTTACTGACATGCTCAAGAAACATGCTGTTTTTGTTTGGACCGAGGACAAGGCAGCAGCATTTCAAGCTCTCAAGGATGCATTGATTACTGCTCCTGTATTGGCTCTTCCCGATTTTCAGAAGATGTTTGAAATTGAAACCGATGCATCTGATAAGGGGATTGGTGCGGTGCTCATGCAAGAAGGGCATCCTCTAGCTTATCTTAGTAAAGCATTAGGTCCTCGCACTCAAGGATTATCGACCTATGAAAAGGAGAGTCTGGCCATCATATTAGCAGTGGATCACTGGCGGCAATACTTACAGCATGCAATGTTCGTGATTAAGACTGACCAACGAAGCTTGGTGCATTTGGAGGACCATCGGTTGACTACACCTTGGCAACATAAGGCAATGACTAAACTGTTGGGCCTGCAGTATCGTCTGATATATAAAAAAGGGAGTGATAACACATCAGCCGATGCCTTGTCACGCCGGGCGGGTCCTCCTGAAGGAGAACTAGCAGCAGTGTCTAGTTGTGTGCCAACTTGGCTATCCGAAGTTGCGGATGGTTACGAGAAGGACCCTCATGCCAAAAAGCTGTTGTCCGAATTAAGTATAGAGGGAACTCAACATCCAACATTTCAGTTACAGGATGGTATTCTGCGTCGGAACGACAGGATTTGGGTTGGGGATAATCCACTGATGCAGCAGAAGATTATTACCTCTATGCATGCGAGTGCCATCGGAGGACATTCCGGCTTCCAAGTCACTTACTGTAGGGTACGCAAATTGTTCGCCTGGTTGGGAATGAAAAAGGATATACAACTTTTTGTGTCGTCTTGTTCAGTATGTCAACAGGCTAAGGTAGAACATGTTAAATACCCAGGTCTCTTGCAACCATTGCCGGTTCCCGAACATGCTTGGCAAATGGTGTCCCTTGATTTCATTGAAGGGTTGCCGAAATCGTCGTCTTATAACAGCGTCATGGTGGTAGTGGACAAATTCTCAAGATACGCTCACTTTGTGCCTCTGTCACATCCTTTCACAACATTCCAAGTGGCTCAAGCATACTTAGCTAATGTTTTCAAATTACATGGCCTTCCTCAGTCCTTGGTCTCAGATCGGGATCGTATTTTCACCAGCACCCTCTGGAGAGAGTTATTCAAATTAGTTCATACTCAATTGCGCATGAGTTCTTCCTACCATCCACAAACAGACGGTCAAACAGAGCGGGTAAATCAGTGCCTGGAAGCTTATTTGCGATGTTTTGTACACGCCTGCCCTAGCAAGTGGTCTGACTGGTTGGCTCTTGCGGAATTTTGGTACAATACGTCATACCACTCCACATTGGGCAAGTCACCGTTTGAGGTCTTATATGGTCATAGCCCCCGACATTTTGGTATTGTGGACTCATCCTCTTGTGCTTCATCTGAATTAGCTACTTGGCTAAAGGATCGGGAGCTGATGACTACTCTCTTGCGCCAACATTTGAACCGAGCACGTCAACGGATGAAAGTTCAGGCAGATACTAAGCGCTCGGAGAGAAGTTTTGCTGTGGGAGATTGGGTGTATTTGAAACTTCAACCATATGTTCAATCTTCAGTTGCAACACGGGCTAACCACAAACTCGCTTCCGGTACTTTGGCCCTTTTCGTAGAAGGAACAATGGGTCTTTGTCAGATACAAATTGAAGTCGCTCTAACTCCGCGATTCATCCGGTCATACATGTTTCGCAGCTTGAAGAAAGCGCGCTCCAAGTGAAGTTGTTCATCGGAATTGCTCGACATGATGGAGGACGAGTGCGGAGCGTATTCTGGCCACCGATTCCACAGATCCGGAGCACCTCCGGTACTCAAGTACAAGTCCGTGGTCCGCGGGGCACGGGAGGTGCTACCGGAAGATTTCGACGAATTGAAGGCAAGGTTTCGCACATATTGGCTTGGGGCAAGCCGGTCAAGAAGGGGATGTCACAACGCTCGTGATGCCGAGAGCTACCGGAGAAACTCGACGAGCTACAATGCAAGAAAAGGAATAGAAGGCCGAATGTGAGATTCGCATCTGAGGAATGGACGGTGTGAGTTGTGTTTTAGCTATTGTTTAGCTGGCATTAGGCCCACCTGTCAATCCTTGTAAGTAAGGCTACTTATGGCCAGAGAGTTGGTGAAAAGGCGAACGAAGTACAGACACTAAAACTGAATTCTGTTATATGCCTTGTTCTTCCTCCTCTATCTCCGGTTCCTAATCCTCTCCTTTTCCCAATCTCCTTCCCTTTCGAAGACCGACGATCCTTCGTTCCTTTGGCGAATCGTTGAGAGGAACGTAACACGTGGCCAGGCCGCACCGTGCGGCACGGGTAGCTAGCGAGAGCCGCGCGCCCGCGCCCGCCTACGCACCGCCGCTTTTGGCCCCCACGCGGCCTCCCCCGCTCGTGCAACCAAGCAGCTTCCTGGGGCTGGGCCATGGTCGTCGTAGTCCTCGAACTCCGCGTAGTCGTTGGACCTCGTCGTCTTCACTGCAGACTACCACAGTTCTCTACTTCCGAGTAGACGTCACTAAGTCACTTGGCAGAACACACACTCTCTCTCGCCTGGTGATGACTGATGAGAAGCCAACCAAGGGCAGGGCGTACTTGAAAGAAAGGACGGCTCAGACGCCGCCTCCCGAACCTTCCCTCTGTCTTCTCCTTCCCTTTCGGCCTCGTAGAGGCCGCGGGCCCTTGACTGTGGGCACGTTGTAGTGCTAAATTAAGGGTCCTTTTTGTTTTTTAAAAAACTCCCAGCAAATATTATTTCATCGATCTGAACTGCACACAGTGATCCAACGCCGGCATCTGGAACGCGATCAATCGAGGGGTCAAAACCAGAATAATACGTCAAGGGTCTTTAACGGTTTTTTATTTAACGGTCAGTACAGACTCACAGTTGGATCGCAAATTAAATTCGCGATCGAATGCCTCGCAACGTTTCCCATGTAAATCCTGCCCGCGGACGCTTGATCGGACGGCTCCCCTAAACCAATGGTGGCTGGTACGCGGAGCGCCCTGCGCCCTCCCAACGCTCGCACGCCGTGGCCGCCGCCGTCCGCCGTGCTTCGGCCGAGAAGGCCTATGAATTGCACGGTTATCAAAACCATGGCTACTGAGAACTGAGAAGGCCTGGCTTCGGCCGTTTCTGCTCAGGGGTCAGGACTACTCAACAGTTCCTACATACTACATTTCCTCTTTGGAGTACGCTTCAGGATGGATTGTAATGATATTCTGAAACCTAAGTCATGTACATGCTGTATTTGCTCAGATTTCGAGTCAAAGCCCAAGGAGCTTTTCAGATTAGCTCACTTATTCCATTTTTTACAGCTTACATGGGAAAGATACTTCAGTTTTTTTTCCCACATCAGTACAATGAACAAATAACTCAACAGCGCTAGGCCGTACACTGCAGGGTACGAAACGGGCCAAAATTCTACAAGGTCTGTATCCTTTGAATCTGCGAGTCACTGACTGTGTTGTCCACAGAGGTTTGTTTGATAACAAAGTTCTCGATCTTATGGAGTGACTGCAAAGTGACATGAATGTTATGTTAGGGAAGTTGTTCCAATGATCTGTGGAAGAAAAATACAAAATTCACATTGCACCTAAATGATGGGCGTCATACCTCAATAGCAATATCAGTTGGTGTCAGCTTAGAGACATCATCATGACCCTGTTTAGATGCAATCTCTGCAAATGCCAAATGCAGATATGTTATTCCACGAAAGGAACATGGATAAAAAATTTATCGAGTGTCACTAAGGAAAACTATGTGATCAGTGATCACATAGCTAGGCATATATTCTCTAGGTAGGAAAGGATGGTGTTAATCATACCTTCGAGAGAAACCCTCACATCAGCATTTGCATAAGCATCGCCCCTTTGCTCTGCGAGCGTGCTGAGTTTAGAAAAGGCCTAATAAGATAGAAGGAATTCAGTTAGTCATAACCAACATTAACATAGAAATGTGAACAGATGTAATACAACAAATAAAGGCTTGGATTCCAGGGATACAGCTTCAAGGTGTATATGGATCTCTATTGCAGTTTTTTTTTTCTAAATTGAATGGAAGAAACACGATCTATCTTTATTGATCAAAACAATATGCCCAAATCAATCTATCTTAATTATAGTCATATTCCAACATGTCAGAAATTGAAGGATCAAGTAGTTACCATTGTGTATGGATCACCGGATGGTTGATCTAGAAGAGGACGAGAGGCGGTTCCCACTTTAGCTATACGCCTTGCAAGAGCCTCCAAGGGCACATCCAACCAAACAGATAGGCCCTTCTTCATATATTTCCTGATAATACAGCAAGAAATCACAATATTATCGATTAGAACAAGAGAAGGCACAAACTATTCCAAAAGGAGAAATAGAGTGAACTCAGATACCAGTTAACTGGTCGGATAACAGCACCACCTCCAGTGGCAACAACTAATCGCCGCATTGAGGACAAATCCCTCAAGACACTACTCTGCAAGGCATAAAAGAAAAGAAAATCATCAGTCAAGTCTCAAAAAGGAAAAGAAAAGAAAAGAAATTCATCAGTGAAAGCCTCCCATTCAGATTACTAGAAATAAATGAATGCTATACGTCAGAAAGAGTACTAGATCATGCTAGTAGCAGATGAATTCAGCAATCGTTACCTCGTTATCCCTGAAGAAGGCTTCACTATGAACCTTAAATATTTGAGCAACTGAAGGCATACCGACAGCTTGTTCGACCAATTTATCACTGTAAACAAATTGCAGAACAACAAGCCTTGCCATCAGTACCTATGCATCACTACAAGCACCAAGGGCAAGATTCCTTTCGCAAATTGCTACTATTAGCTTCATCAGGGAAAACAAACCTGTCAAAGAATGAATAACCCAAAACTTCGGCTATGATCTTTCCCACAGTACTTTTTCCAGAACCCATCATTCCTGCACATATGTATTCGCTTATCAGTCACAATTTCATCTATAAATTGATTTATTTATCTTTTTCAGTAATGATAATTTAGAAGGATCAGAACTAACCAACTAGGTAAATACACCGCCCGTTCAAATAGAAAAGAACATCTTCTGATTTTCTCTGAAATATACATTAGAACCATATTAGACTGATGGCGGAAGACAGCCAAACTCTAGGACCACGTTTGATTTTATTATAGTAGGAATCAAGGATATTATTCAATACCTTTAACAAGAGGGCATCATCAACGGAGTTATGCAAGTTTTCATGACCTGCAGAGGCACAAGATGATGGAGAAAATGTCAATTTGACTGATTTTTTGTGAGCGCATAAATCTCATGTCATGAATTTTCAAGGATTAGATTGCTTCAAAATGGGCCAATCATAGGCATATAAGCATGCGTCTCCATCTCTTCCTACTTTCCAATAACCTCAAGTTCCCAACCAATAGCCATTTGCCCGTCACAAGTCAGCCCATAAAGGTAATTGCACTTCCATCTGAAATTAAGACCACTCCTCCCTGTGGTATTTGCCGTATTGCCAGTTTGAACTATCGAATACGAACAATAGGACTCAAAATCCGCACCAAAGACTCTCGACCAAATTGCCAAATCGGACGACATAGGAAAAGCAACCACAAAAAAGGTATAAATTCTCCCACAAAGATCACGCGGCACTTGATCCATTTGAGTCAAGCCTCGCCATAACCTCAACACCGATCCTTCAATCGAATCACACGACAAAAATGGGCCCAAGTGGCACCAATTCGAGCAAAACCACAAACCTTTGTCAAATCGCACCAATCTGTCCACAGAAAAGGAAGAGCCGAAAAACTCTGTACCTGCGGACGATTTTTTGGCGCGGAGCGGGGCGACAGGTTTGGACCCACGAGCACGCACGGCGGCCGCCGCCACTCCCGCCTGGTCTCCGATCCTCAGACTCCCGATCCGCGCCCGGCCCTCGCCGCCGTAGAGCGCGCTCCGGCACCTATCGGAGCCGAACCCCGCCGCCCGCGACGACTGCAGCGCCAGGCCCACGCCCGCCTCCATTGCTCGCAGGGTGCTATGCGGCCACGCGAGGATGCGGCGAGGCGTTTACCTGCGCCTCTCTCTCGTGCGCTAGAGAGAGAGAGAGAGAGAGAGAGGGTGCAGCGCAGGCTAAAAGGAGGCGTGGCAGGTGATAGCCGGGGGCGGCGAGGCGAGTGGTGGAAATGTGGGGAAGTGAAATGGCGAGGCGTGCATTGGCCAGAACGCCCAGACGTTGCCGAGTAGTTGCGTAATTTGCAGGGAAGTTACCGTTTTGCCCTCGGTCTTTGAGTTTCCCATGCCTACCAACCCTCCTTTCTATTCCAAAATTTGATTAACTCCCTTTGATTTGTAAGCGTTGTGTCGTCCGACAGGAAGAAAAGACAGGTTTTATTTGTGCAAATAGTGGAATTTATCCTTTTTTTCAACAAAAAAAAAGGATAAATTGGTTATAGTTAGTACGACTTGAACCTTAACCATAGGATATCATGCTAGCTAGTGGTTGGTGAAAATAAAATTTCTCTAAAGTTTACATTAATTGATTGTGACCTCTAACGTGCCATTACATTTTTCGAGTGTGTTCCTAAGTGGACATAATTACAAATAAATACAGTTGGAAAATCTACAGCTAGGATTTAGTGAAAAGATTATATTAGTACGAAATATACAACCTTCAAATTAGCTGTTTCAAATTGTGTATACAGAACAATCAACTCGCCGCCATATATCAAGATTCTTATATAACAGTTTTGGGCTTTATTTCCTTGCGATTAAATGAGTCCATGTGTTTTTTTAGGAATTGGGAATTTCTGGGCTTATCCGGCTGAGTGTGAGTGGGGGCATTTTGGTCAGGGAAAGTTTGTTGGGATCTAGCTGTGGATTTAGTACGGAGATGACTCACCTACCGTGGGGTGCCACGTCGGACTAGTGGGGTTAGGTGGGAAGCGGGTATCTTGACTCTTTGAGAGGATCGATCGTGCCATGGATGGATGCGGAACCGTAAGTGGATGTGACGGGAAAACATCACTGACCGTTCCCAGCTTTTTTTAAAAAATCTTTTCGCAGTCTACCTGCTTCTTGACTTTGTCTTTACTTGACCCCAAATGTCCTTTTTACTCACCAAACAATACAAAAGGTTAGCGTAAATTTCACCCGGAATTTATCTGAATGGAATCCTCTCAAAATAATCATATGTGAATGCGAGATCAAGCTACAGAGCAGTGCAGCAGTACTTGATCTCTAGTGAGATCGGTACATATAGACATGTCACATGTTCTTGGGCTCCTTTCTAGTTGTACTGCACCATTTCAATTCAGATTTTACAGCCTTACTACAGTATATGTATAGTTTGCTCGTAGGCCGGTAGGAGAGCATACTATCTGGTCCAAAGGGTGGTCGAATTCGTAGGTAAATCACGTGGGGTACTCGTTGAACGGCAAGGTCAATATGCGGTTAGTCGAAATTGCCGTCGTAGCAACATATTCCATGGTGTTGTTTTACTTCCTGAAGAAAATCAGAAACAAAATGCAACGTGCTCTGAGCATAAAATTAAGCCACCAACCAACTATCCACAAGACACTTGTGCCGTTGTACGTCGTACTGCTAGAGTGCTGCTGGGTGGATTAGTCAGATGACTCAGATTCAGGACCATCCCTTCAAAGTTGCAAGGCCACCAACCAAACTACATGTGTTCAATGCTAAGAGCTGTGGTCCGGTCTAGTCTAGAATTAGCACACAACGGGGAGAGTGTGTGTGTGTGTTTTCTCACCTTTGGCGTTCTAAATAGCAAAAGTAGTCTCTTCTTCGTGTCAAATGCAAAAAATGACATATTGTCCATACACCAGAGGACCGTGCACGGACAATGGCACGTCACCGAGTTCGGCTCCTAGGGGCACAGACAAGCCTGATCTGGTCGTTTGAATTGCTGTTTTTTGATACTATTTGATATTATTTTAAAAACTATTTAACACTATTTAAAACACTATATACACCATTATTTAACCCTTTAAAAAATTCAATCATAGCACTTTTTTGAATTTTTTTCTTATTATTTTTACCTTGCACTTGTAGCTTCAAATGTATTATCACATGTACCACCAAAAATTCTATAAAAATTTTCACATGAAATCAAGGCGCAGCATAGCACACGCAACTTCAAACTTGGGTACCAACCGCCGCCATTTTCACCATTCGCTTCCCTCGGTGGCTCGGTGAGTCGATGCCGATGGATGGTGCATGTGAAACACTATTTGTCGAGGCGGTGGCGGCGAATAGTAGTACACTATCACCGGCCGCGGTGGTAGGGGGTGCATGTGCACCCATGCTTGGTGCGAAAGTGCAGGCACCCCTGCATGAAAGGAAAACGCGTGATTTCATGCACCCGATTTCATGCGGTCTATTTGGAATGCAATCTATTCTACGAGTGTATGATGTAGACACTGCCAGGGATGACATTCTTTGTTAATTTGTTGGTTTAATATGGATAACATTTTTTTAATGTTGTACTGTACCACATGTTATATAAGATTATCTATGAACTAACTGAGGAAAATGCTTGGCATGCAGATCATATAATACCGTAACCATACCGTTCGACTCGTGTGCGAATGTTCGAGAGCGAGACTGTGATGGCGACAAGAGTAAGTAGGCGACAATTTAACCCTAGTAGCAAGGCCACCAGGCCAATCCATCGACTCACTGAGCCACCAAGGGCAACGAATGGTGACGTTGACGACAGTTGACACCCAAGTTTGAAGCTACGTGTGCTATGCTGCGCCGTGATTTTATGTGAAAAATTTTATGAAATTTTTGTGTGATACATGTGATAATACATTTGAAACTGCGAGTGCGAGTTAAAAAAACAAGAAGAAAAAATTCAAAGAAAGAAAGTGCTCTCAACTGAATTTTTAAAGTGTTAAATAGTGTTATACATGTTTTTCAAATAGTATAAAAAATCACTATTCACACAATAAAAACGGTCGGTTCAGGCCTTGTCCGTGCCCCTGGGGCTGGGCTCGGCGACGTGTTGCCTGCATGACCGCTCCGGTACTCTGGTGCATGAACAAGGTACTATTTTTGCATTTGACATGGAAAGGGAGCTAGTTTCACTAATTAAAATGCCAACAGTACTAAATGTGCCAAAAACTCAAGAGAGGAGGGAGGGAAATGGGAATTTTGGTGTCTAAAATGGAATATCAGGACATGTTTGTTGGCAAGGAAAAAAAGACATATTGAACAAGTAAATTACTTTAGGGGCTTTTAGCTCCTCGCAAGAAAATGGAGTAATAGTTTATGTCTTCTTTTTTATTATTGTTATCAGGAAGACACAAATGCATACACATCACGTACACCATACGCACAAACACGTGAGTGCGTCTGTTTAGCACACGTCTAGAATGCCAGAAATAAATCCGCGACCTCACAAAATTTCTATTGAGGCACAATCACACATGCATAACGTAGGCACTAGGATTTGAACTCTGATGGGGGAATCATACATCGACAACTCTACAGTCCACACCCCACTAAGAGGAGGTTCTATCAAATTTGCCACTGTAAAGTGATATCTCCCTTACATGTCATTGCATTTCATAAACATTACCCTTATTTTCCACTACCGTCGGCTTCACTAGATTTTGCTTGTCAAAATTTTCCAAAATGCCTAAATTACCCTTGTCTTCTTCCTCCTTCACCCCCTTTTGCTGTCCTTTCTTCTTCCACCCATTCTTCCCCACCTAATCTCCTCCTTCCCTCCCTCTGCCGCAGCCACACAAATCCAGCAGCTCTATGATGGACTAGATCCAAAGTCACGACAACGAGGCGGTAGTAGCGGCGCCATGGGAAGAGGAGCAGGAGGAACCGAGGGGGAGACGAGGCCGGTGGTGCAAGGTCGCGGGCGAAACCGGCGCTGGCAAGCACGGCGAAGATGGCGAGGAGGCTGGGGCGTCGCCGCCGCCACCACGGGAGGAGGAGCAGGAGGAACCAAGGGGTAGTAGAGACTAGTTGCGTGAGATCATGGGCGAGGCCAACACTAGCAAGCGCAGCGGAGACAGCAAGGTGAACAAGGAGGCTGGGGCGGCGACGCATCCATGGGAGGAGCACGAGGAATTGAGGGGGGAGCTGAGGCTAGTTGCATGAGTTTGCGGGTGAAGACGGCACTGGCAAGCGGCAGCGTTCTGGTTGGTGGAGCCGAGAAAGCTTCATGGCTGCCTTGAGTTTGTCCATGAGAGAATCGAGAAGAAAATGGCAGAAAATAGAGAAAAGGAAATGAGAGGGGTAAAATAGTCTTTACAGCTCCATTATGGCTTGGTTGGTCAACAATGGCATACAAAGATAGGGTTCACACAATGCGGTGGCATCTAAGAGAGCATCATGATTGTGATGACAGATCAAGGATCTGAGAACTTTGTAGTAGTATGTAAAAAAAATGACCATATATATATATATATATATATATATATATATACTCACTTGTTAGTATACTTGAATTGAAATCTGAACATAACTTCTTTTTTCGGACGGGTGCTGAATGATATGAACGTTACTGACTTCCACACATGCGTTCGCACCGGTCAATCCATTCAGGTCTCGGGTGTATGAAACTATGAATGGTGCCTCCAGGACTTTTGAGAACAATTTAAGAGTCAATCGTATTGTATAAAACTACTATATTTACAGCTTTACATACTTTACGATACATGTCACAACTCGGCAGTATGAATCTTCCAGAAAGATGGAGATATTTTCTGGTGAAACCAACCTTCTCTTTTTGCTAGAGGTGAAACCACCTGTTGTGATTACGACAATTAATGTTCCCTTCCATCCTTGACAGAATCTAGTGATGATATTAGCAATGATGTGACTCGTTGTGTAAATTACTACTTCGAAGTTGGTTCTCAATTCTTACTGTGGACTACGGTGTTTAATAATGGCTACTCATATTGACTAGTACAAGGCTGTACTACCACCACATAAGACAGCATCATGAGTGATTCATGACCACGAGGGCTGAAATAAGTTGAGAATGACATCAAGAAATGGACAGTTTCTGGCTCCTGAATGGAACTTTTTTTATTTAATCAATTTTTTAAAAATATTTTAAAGATAATCTCTTCCTAACTTATTTCCAATTCTAACATCTTTGACCACGTCACAACGCGTAGCGTGGTAAAATCACATTGTCACGTCACGGATCTCGGCATGATAAACGAGTGTTGACACGCCATTCCTCTTGGTGTGACAAGACTTAGCGTAAAAACAGACGCGTGTTGGCTCGGAGAACTATCGTGGCAGGTTTGGCCACGCCGCGATCGGTGGCGTGACAGCACAGTTTGGTCACGTTACGGGTCATAGCGTGACCAAATATGTTAGAATTGAAAATAAAGTTAGGGAGAGATCATCTTTAAAATATTTTTAAAAATGAATTAAAAAAATAAAAAAGCCGCTCCTGAATGGATTCGTATCCTCTAACATTGTGTTGTAATGTCACCATGATATTAGGTGAATCTCATCCATCCATTTAACAAACGAATGCACTAGATTAGTTGATTTTGAAAAAAGTGCTACAATTTTTTTTTTGGGAGCTAGTGCCGACCTCATCTTGTTCCCTTGTTTTTTCATCGGTTGGTCCAAATCACCTAATGTCACAATAACATTACAACACAATGTCAGAGAATACGAATCCCTCCTGAATGGGACAACAACCTTCAAATATTGGCCAAGAAAGAAAGATATTGAGCTTCTAATGTGTGTTGCAAACTTGTATTCACAATCATGAATTTGGTATTTCAGCTCACGGATAAAGGTTTACCCACTCTTGGGATCGGACTCGTTATGATTATATTCATGCTTGCAGTAGTACTTCTTGCTGTCCAATTTTGCAAATACTGTGCAATGTTGCGACTCGCTAGTATGATCTATATGGTCACATCATCATTCGCTCATTGCTCTGGACAGTGGACGCGAAAAAATGAAAGAGATGTTAGATGTGTATTATTTCCTGTGGATTTTTGGTTTATTGGCCTCATAATTAATGCAAGGGTTGTTCATAACATGGTATCAGAGTGTACTTAGGGTTTTTGCCAAGCCGCCACCACCGCCGTTGGTTCATCTTCCCAGCTGCCGTCATCGCCTGGCTTTGCCTCCACTACGCTCGTCATTGCCAAGCCGCCGCCACCGCTGGTTCTTTCTCCAGTCGTCGCCGTCTGGTGTTTTCATCCTCTCTGCTCCGCCACTTCATCAACCGTCGCCACTCCATTCGGGAGGCCACCATCGCTCCGAATCCGACCGCCACTACTCCAGATCTACATCGTCTTCCGCCCGAGAGGTTGTCCCCCGGACGCCGTCGTCGTCACCGCCGACCGTCGCCAGCGCTCGCGCTGCCGCTCGGTCGCCTGAACACCGCTGGGATTGGGGGACGTTGCCACCTCACTCTTCGCGTCGCTTGGAGCCGAGTTGCCGCCAGGGAGCCGCCGCCGAGCCTCCTTCATTGGTACCGACCCCTTCTCTCTTGCGCGTATATGGTTTCTTAAGAAACTATATCTGATATAAGTAAGTTGTCAGTTCAGAAAGAAAAAAAAAATGTCATCATCTTCAATCACCGTTTCTGTTCCTCGCTACCCAGTGATCTTCAATGGTTTCAATTATCGAGACTGATTTTAACACATGCGTGGTCAGCGCCTTTGGGAGTTTCTCACCAACAAGCTGCCTTGTCTACCTCGCCCTGTTTCACCTGTTGAGCTCGTGCTCCTGGAAGATGTTTCCAAAGACACTCGTAAAGAGGCATCTGATGTTTTTGAGGATGCCATGAAGACTTTTCAGACTCAGTATACTGCCTACAAGATATGGATTGTTGAGGAGGCTCGTGCCTCTCCTATTCTGGTTGCTAGCATAGAAGTGCAACTCAGTAGGATGTGGTTGGTTTGGCTTCAGCACAGTTGATGTGGACGCATCTACACAACCACTATGAGTCATCTGGTGATTCCTTGTATCTTACTATTGCGTGTCAGAAGCAGTCGTTGCAGTAGGAAGATGCCACTGTGGACGAGTTTTATGCCCAGTTGTCCGTGGTATGGCGTCAGATCGACTCTTTGGGACCGAATCTTTGCCACATTTGTCAGTGTTGTCAGCGTCAACACTCACCTGGAGCTTCGTTGCATCTACAACTTCTTGACACGTCTTTGGGCTGAGTATGAGCAAATTCATGCTTAGTTGTTGGCGTGCCACCCTCATGTGGCTCTATTGGAGACCTTTGCAGCTGTTCGTGCTGAGGAGATTCACCTTCGTGTTGCGGGTCTACTGTCATCACCGTCGTTTCCTTCGATTCTGACAGCTCCTCCAGCTTCTACACCCACTGCATCTCAAGCTCTTCCTTCACTAGTGATAGCTGCTGTTGGTAGGGGACTACGTTGCACCTATTGCATTCGCAACAAGGATGGACATGTGGAGCAGTTCTGCTACAGGAAGAAGAAGGATTTACGTTGTGGTGGCCGTCCTCCAAAGGGCACTGGCGGCTCCTCCTCCCCGAGGAGCTCTGGTGCTTCTGATACTCAGGAGCTTCTCACACTGCTACGTCACATGGCTGCTTTTGCACCGTCCAATTCTGCTGGTTCTGCTGCACGATCTTCTAGTGAGAGACCACCTTCTACTTCTTCTTTCTCAGGTATATCACCCTGGATTCTGGACTCTAGTGCTTCCTTTCATATGACATCTGATTTCACCAGTCTCACTTACATTAGTCCATTAGCTGCTCCTATCACTGTTCAGACAGCAGATGGTACCTCTCTTTCTGTCACAGGACGAGGCACTGTTTCAAATTCCTCTTTTCATGTTCCTGTTGTTTCTTATGTTTCCAAACTAACCATGCAGCTCATATTTCGGTCAGTTCACTGATCATGGTTATCGTGTTATTCTCGATTTTGATTCTTGTTGTGTTCAGAATCCACGCACAGGGACTCTAGTTGGTACTGGCCTTCACCGTCGTGACTCACAGCATCTTTGGGAGCTTGACTAGCTTCATCTTCCTTCCGCTACCCCTGTCAGTCTTGTCGCCTCCACCACCACCTCCGCTTCTGCTGCATCGTCCACTACGTCTTTTGCTCAGTGGCATCATCGTTTGGGATATCTTTGCGGGTCGCGTCTATCCTCTTTAGTTCATCATGGTCTTTTATGGTCTGTGTCTGGTGATGTTTCTCTAAATTGTCAAGGTTGCAAGCTTGGCAAACAGCTTCAACTCCCCTATCCTTCCAGTGAGTCAGTGTCACATCGTCCTTTTGATCGTGTTCATTCTGATGTATGGGATCAAGCTCCTTTCATTTTGAAAGGATGTCATCGATATTATATAATTTTTATTGGTGATTTTTCTCGGCACACATGGATATACTTTATGTCATCTCATAGTGAGGTTCTATCCATCTACAAGAATTTTGCCACCATGATCCGTACTCAGTTTGACTCTTCTATTCGTGTTTTTCGGGCTGATTCCGCTAGGGAGTACTTGTCAAGAGTCCTTCGTGATTTTCTTGCCGAGCAGGGCACTCTCTATCAGTTTTCTTGTCCTAGTGCTCATGCCTAGAATGGTGTGGTTGAACGAAAGTATTGTCATCTTTTTGAGATAGGCCGTGCTCTTATGCTTGCTTCTACTGTTCCACCACACTTTTGGATTGAGGCTATTACTACTGTCACTTTCCTGATTAATATTCAGTCTTCTTCTGCTCTTCAAGGTGGGATCTCAGTTGAGTGTCTCTATGGCAAGACACCTGATTATTCTAGTCTTCGCCTCTTTGGGTGTGTATACTATGTTCTTCTTGCACCTCGTGAGCACACTAAGCCGACTACTCAGTTCGTAAAATACGTTTTTCTGGGCTATAGCACTGAGCATAAGGGATATCGTTGTTAGGATCCTGTTGGCCGACGGATGCGGGTTTCTCGAGACATCACTTTTGATGAGTCTCGTCCTTTCTACCATTGTCATTCTCCTTCCACCACTCTAGCATCTCTTGTCGAGCCACTTTCTTTCCTGACTTTTCCTGTCATCCCCATAGTCACCACACCTCTACTACAACCTTTGGCCTCTTCGGTGCCTCCTTTACCGCCGGCGCCGTCTTCGCCACCGACACCCTCTTCAGAGGCTCCTCCTGACCTTGTTTCTTCTTATCCTCTCTATTACACTCGTCGTACGCGAGTTGAGGATTCTTCTGATATGTCTTCTTCTTCGGTCTCTCCTCTTCGATATATTTTTCGTGATCGCCAGTCTATTCGGCCTCCTGAGCGCTTTGGTTTTGCTGTCACTGCTCTTGCCAAACCGACTTCTTATCGTGATGCTGCAGTTCATCAAGAGTGGCAGCATGAGATGGCAAAGGAGATCGCCGCCCTTGAGCGTACTGGCACGTGGAATCTTGTCCCTCTTCCTACGTGTGTTACTCCTATCACGTGCAAGTGGGTCTATAAGTTTATAAGTTTAAGACCCACTTTGATGGTTCTCTTGAGCACTACAAGACTCGTCTTGTGGCACGTGGTTTTCAGCAGGAGCATGGTCATGATTATAATGAGACATTTGCTCCTGTGGCCCACATTACCACTGTTTGCACTCTTCTTGCTGTAGCGTCTGTTCGGGTATGGTCTATCTCTCAGTTTGATATCAAGAATGTCTTTCTCAATGGTGAGCTGCGTGAGAAGGTTTATATGCAACCACCATTGGGGTATTCTGTTCCTAAAAGTATGGTTTATCGTTTTCGTCGATCTCTTTACGGCCTCAAGCAAGCTCCTCGTATCTGGTTTGATCGTTTCTTTTCTGTTGTCACTGCAGCTGGTTTCTCTGCCAGTGCTCATGATCCTGCTCTTTTTATTCACACTTCGTCTCGTGGTCCGATGCTTCTCCTTTTATATGTTGATGATATTATCATTACTGTAGATAATTCTCATTACATCACTTTTGTCAAAGAGTGTCTTAGTGAGCGATTTCTCATGTTTGATCTGGATCCTCTTCGCTACTTTCTTGGGATTAAGGTTATTTTTCTACGCCTAAGGGCTTCTATCTGTCCCAAAAAAAAAAGTATATCCATAATCTTTTTTATCGTATTTCTCTTACTGATCAATGCACAGCTGAGACTCACATGGAGCTTAATGTCCATCTTCGGCCTATTGATGGTGGGCCTCTTACTGATCCTACTCGCTATTATCACCTTGTTAGGAGTCTTGTTTACCTTGGTGTCACCCATCCTGATATTTCGTACCTTGTGCATATCTTGAGTCAATTTGTTTCTACTCTTACTCAGCTTCACTATAGTCATCTTCTTCATGTTCTACGATATCTTCGTGGAACCATCACTCGTCGTCTCTTTTTTTTTCTCGGTCCAGCTCTTTACAGTTTCAGGCATATTCTGATGCCACTTGGGCTAGTGATCACTCTGATCGTCGATCTCTCTTTGCCTATTGTGTTTTTCTTTGTGGTTCTCTCATTGCTTGGAAGACTAAGAAGACGACAATAGTTCCTCGTTCAAGTGCTAAGGCTGAGTTACAAGCTATGACTTTGGTAACTACAGGGGTTACTTGGTTGCGGTGGTTAATTGAGGATTTTAGTATTTCTGTTTTTACACCGACTCCTCTTTTGTCTGACAATACAAGTGTTATTAGCATTGCTAAAGATCCGGTGAAGCATGAGCTTACAAAGCATATTGGTGTTGATGTTTCTTACATGTAGACACAAGTGCAGGACCAAATTGTTCCTCTTCAGTATATGCCTTTAGAGTTTCAGTTGTCAGGTTTCTCCACAAAGGCACAGGTCAGAGCCTAGCACAACTTCTATCTCTTCAAACTTTATGTTGTTGATCCACCATAAGTTTGAGAGGGTATTAGATGTGAATTATTTTCTGTATATTTTTTGCTCATTGGCCTCATGATTAATAGAAGCGCTATTCGTAACAAGAGAAACCTGACCCCTGGAACATGACTGCACATCTGCAAGAAGAGCATTAGATTCTCCAGCTGTCCGATTAAAGTCCCATTAATGTACTACTCCATTTGCAATGCCTGTACTAAACTAGGACGACGCAAGAATGGAGTACTTAATTGCTGGAAATCAGACGCATGTAGTCCTTATTCCTGAGTCACTCGTGAAGTAGATGCGAATTTGCAGACACCACGTTCATTTGTTCCAACTTCGACGCCCGCTTGCGTGGACGTACGGGGACATCTCATCTCATCAATGATCATGATCCTCTGATACTCTAATGGACAAGAATCAGATGGTAATCCAACTCTACTGGTAGTTGTTTGGTATACCCAGAGTTCACGAGATCGAAGAAACCACCAACGTTTCTTGCAGTTGCAGTAAGAAGCCCAAAACTACAATCAAAAGATTCTCTTTACACAAGTACGTTAGCATCATTGTGCTTCGGGCCTTCGACTGGTAACATTAAAGAAGAGAGATATTTGGGAATTACTTCATTAAGTTCCATCCTAAGAATTGACCTTAATCAACTGAAAATTCCTGGAGCTATTTACAACTTGATCTGTTGATCAGAGGTTATGCTGAGCTGGAGCAATCTGTAGCTCAACATTACATTGTTTATTAATCGATGTAAGCTGGTTTTCTAAAGATAATACACCGATAATACCAACTGGTATATACTAGGGAAAAATGGCATTTGATTATATATTTTGCTATTTGTACATAATCATTGCAAGGTTATATAAATAGGCTCTAGGTAAAATGGGGGCTGATTTCCTGTCACTACATAGGCAGCCTATTGATGTTACAAATGATACAGGGTTGGAAAATCACTGCTACATTATGTCAGTTGCCAAACCCAAATGGTGATTTCGTCCTGCTGCCACCTTCCCCATACTGTTCATTCCATTTTCTTAATTCATTCATACTTGTTGCGTCATAAGAAACAGACGGGCTTACCTGCATTGGAAAAATAACCAATGTGAAAAAAAAAAAAACCTGCCAGAAAACTGGGCAGTGAAGAAGGAAAATCAGGGTTACAATACCTTCGCTTTTGCTTGGATAAAATCATCCAATTTAAGAGGTCTTAAGTAAGTGCTTTTGCTACTCACACTACCTCCCTACAAAAGATGGCAACCATGTGAGGAAATAAGAGGACACAATTTTGATGGTTATGGAAACGTTCGCTAGTGCAAACAGTTAAAAGAGCACAACTACCTTCTTTTCTTCTTCTAAAAGTTCATGAACTGGCCTATATGCTGCAGCTATGCATAGGTTCTGCAGAAGAGAACACTGAATGATTACACACAAACAAGAAAAAACTAACAAAACAGTTTTACTTCCTAATCGCGGGGTATGATTGCTCGAGTTTGATACCTTCAGGTCACTTCCTGAATAACCTTCTGTAGTATTGGCAAGTTCGTCAAATTTAAAATCAGATTCTAGATTTTCTTTAGCAAGTTGAATCTTGAGAATTTTCTTTCGGTTCTGTGCATCTGGAAGGTCAACATATATCCTGTAGATCATGAAACCAATGAATATCTTGCTAGATCAACATAGCTTATATTTATCTCGAAAGCAAGAGAGTGCGCGCAGATATTACCGTCTAGGTAAACGCCGTATTACAGCATCATCTAGATCAAATGGTCGATTTGTCGCGCCAAGAATAAGGATTTGTTGGCTCTCTTTGGACCGTAGACCATCCCAAGCTGCCATAAATTCATTTCGCATCCTTCTTGTTGCTTCGTGCTCAAATGCACCTCCTCTTGCACCAAGTAAGCTGTCAACCTGTATATCAAACCAAACTGCGTCAAACAAGGATATATGCACAACCATGGCATTGGTGGGCGGTGACCAAATTCAACCAAAATAATGAAGACATGTTTCAAGAATAAGCACTTGTATTATTTAATTTAAGTGAACATACCTCGTCCACAAATATGATAACCGGGGCTAGTCGACTGGCAAAGGAGAAGAGGGCCTTCGTCAGCTTCTCAGCATCCCCAAACCACTGTTTAAAGAGAATAGAGCAGTAAGGTGCTTGGTTGGGAAATAAGCTTGTATCTGCATGGGATAATGCAGGTGGATGATCCCATCTTCTAAGGGATCATGCAAATCCTTTCTTCAGTTCCTTGTATAAGATGCAGTGTGGAAGGTCAAATCTCACAATTTAGCGCCTTAGGGGAATATTCTCATAAATTGCATCCACCTATCGAACCAAACACAGGGATGTGCTCTAATCCTGCATCGTCCCAGGCCCCAAATCAAGCACTACCAAGGTGACTTAAGGGTGAGAATCCTTTAGTGCGATCCAGCTTCATGAACATAAACTTCATGCATGTGATGAGCCTAATATCAGTAGCTTCATCATTTCATGTAAAGCAGCAGGAGAAATCCTTAACAAGCAGTACAAAAAGAATATCTCAGCCAGTCAGCCACACTGATAACCAGGGTGGGGATTGGAAATCTCAACGAGGACCAGGATATTACAAAACTAGCCAAATCTTTTTGAAGGTAAATTTTGAAGTCTTGAATGAGATAAACAGAATATTTAGATCACCTATAATTGTATATGGGTGCAAAATCAAGCTGAAACAGACTTCCCTTTTGCCTAGTTGGATGTATTTTTTTCTATGTATTAATGCATATGCAGAATTTTCTGTTTTGATTTTGACGTATGTTCTATGTATATAATACTACTGTTTCTCTTCACTCTCTTTTCCCCTTTTGGCTCATGGGAACCGGAAATCTGCGCAGGGATCAGCTTCAAATTCAAATTAAGCATTTAAGTTTGTAAGCAAAAACCAACCAGGAAAGGCCGATTTCTGCTATTGCCATCTTCCAGGTTTTTCGCAAAAGCCAAAATTGTTGTCCTAGCTTGTAACCAGTAAAAAACTACATCATATTAAAGTTGTGTCCAAACTCCAAACTTCTCTATTAGTATCAATTTTGATTCTCATGAGTCACGGTAGCACAGTGTGTTTCATGAAAGACTAGAATATCAAATCTGACAGATGATGGGTACTGTAAACTGTACCCCAACTCCCCGAGTAGGATGTTCTGTATAAATCTGTCATGTAGAATGACAACATCTAATTAAGTATGCCTGCTAATTCAACGAAGTTAGAATTCCAACTAATGGCAACTTTCATGAAGTAAAGAAACTAGGTCAATAGTTAACCCCAAATTATATGCCCACGTATGGAAGAAAACAATAGACTGAATGTTGTTCAAACTATGAGCGCTCTATCGCAATAATTGAAAAAAAAATGTCCATAAAAAGGAAACAAGTCAAATCGAATTACCTTTGATGTGAGTGTAGAACCAGTTATGCTGATAAAATTTGCTCCAGCTTCTGTTGCAAGTGCCTTTGCCAAGAGTGTTTTCCCTGTTCCAGGAGGCCCAAAAAGCAAAACACCTTTGCAGGGCTGAAAAAGGTCCATACAGAAGTTATATCAGAAATTCAGCTAAGCCAATTCAAGTATGCAGAATTCCCAATAAGATGAATATGAAAAGGTACAGCAATTAATAGGACATCCAAATTTTGATATTGAGATAATTAACTCAAACAACAATTTGCCTAAGAACCATAAGACTATGGGGATGATGTTTTCAATTGCAGAATCTCCACATTTAGTTTATGTTTATGAAATGTATTTCTGATGATGTTTATGAAATTTGCTATGCTTTCATCATCAATTTCACCTTGAATAGCAACTTCATAAGCACTAGCCCTAAGCACGATTAGGTGAATAAATATGTAATCATGTAGGACAACTTGATAACAATTTACTGCTCCACAGGAGTTTAGCAGATTTAATTTTTAAGAGATCAAGAATAGGTTCAATTTTCAAGATAGAATCAACTAGCTAAAGGCTACGAGCCTATAATATATGCAACCAGATAAACCATGTTAGCAATTTTGATATGGTTCACGAGAGAGCGCGAAACAGATGCTGCAAAGTGGATGGGAATAATTTAGGACCATTTTGAAAGATGCAAGCATTTTTTGCGATCTCATATAGGAAGACCTCTCCAGTAAAATCTACATCTTCATCATGTGATCACTAACTACACATCATGACATTCAACGTTAACTCAGATACGAAACAAACTTCTGGAAAGACAATGCTAAAGCAATATCATCTTAGAGGTATTCCTTTAAAAGGACACATCAAGGCAAAAAAATAATATGTTCATTTTCTGCAACAAGTTATTCCTTCAATCCTTTCCACCTTGCCTTTTTTAGTTCTTGCCAATATAAAGCAACTTCTGTCTAGAAGACAGCAATGACCTAAATGCAATATTTAAGGTCACATGGTATGTCTAGCAGAAAAGCAAATCGTACCCTTAATAAATTGCCGTGCGAAAAAAGCTCAGGTCTCCTCATTGGAAGAGTAACGAGCTCATCCAGCGTCCTCTTGACATCCTCAAGTGCGCCAATATCATCAAATTTCACTCCAATTTCATCAGGAGGTACAACAGCAGAAATGAAATTGCGTTCATACTCATCTTTAGCCAAATTCTGAAGTTAGGGAACTTATGAGTTTGGGTAGGACCGTAGGAGTATAGGATAAGTAGCTATGGCAGTGGCAGATAATAGACAGGTGGCAGAAAAACTAACTTGATGGAATAGTTAAGCGATTTACCTTCAAATTTTGAGAGGGTTTCTTAGTTTTAATACCCTGTTCCTTCAGCCTCTCAATTGCCACATCCAGACTTCACAAAAATGCAAACAATAATAGTAAATGCCCAGCAAAAATAAATTGACCAAATACAACAATTGTCATTTTGAAGTTAAGTACCTCTCACGGGGAATGATTAACCTGTCACCCTTAATAGAAGGAAGAACTGTTGATGACAGATAATGACTTCTAGCCCATCCAACAACCTTCTCTGCTTCTGCAATGTGCAATACACTCGCTGAGTAGTCATCCTACCTCAGCTCCACCTTAGAACTGGTGATGAAAACTTATGCCCGTTGAGTAAGGGAGGAACATAGTAAATTTTAATTTAGCATTCTTAGCCCATCACAAGTGTTTGTTAATCCAACTTTGTCCTTTCGACTAATGTAAAGCATAGGCATTAATTCAAAAGAACAACAAAGATTTTTTCCATCTATAACCAGCCAACTACAGCCAGTTACTAGAAATCCAAACCTGGTCTTCCCAAGAAAAAGAAACAATCTGGTTTAATGGATACAAGACAGTTCACAATGAGTTATCAACAACTTCCACTGATTCATCATCATCCAATCTTTGTATTATTTTTACATGTAGAAACATTATATCGCCGGCCAAAAAGCTTCACTATGACAAGGTTTCTCTGGAACCAGAGGATACCAGCACAGGTAACCAACCAGAGACCAGATACTGACACCTAGGTGAAACCAGGATGTAAGTTCACTTGCTTACAGTTGTTAAGAGTCAGTGTGGTGGCAGTTGCACTTAATTGGCAATAGCAATAGTCCACATGAACAGTAATATACAGATTCACCCCGAAACACGAAGCCAGCATAACATTGAAACAGTTGGCAGGAATTCTAATGAACTTTTCAAAGAAAAGAGTGTTTCTTATGAGCTAAAAATTCTGAGGAGACATACTTTGTTTTGTCAAAACGACACCATCAGACTTCACATGCAAAAGATCCACGCATGATAGCTCATGCTCTTCAAGCACCTGCATTAATGAATCATGACTTACACGAAGTACATAAGAAAATGTGGCAATCCTGCATGACATATGCAGGCTGATGAATGAGAACATAAGCACTACATTACCTTGTGCAATTCAACAAGGTTATGCCTTGAAATAATAATTTTTCTATCCTCTTCAATCTGGTTATTGAAAACTCGTAGTTGCTCATCTTCCTGTAAATAGAATAAACAAAGACATTGATTTAAAGCGCACTTGTACTTGATAAATGCTCTAGGCGCTGAAAGTCATTGATTTAAGCATTTAACTACAAACACCATCATGGCATCATCATATGTTAATGAAAGGCATATTCAATAGCTCATTTTGCATAGCATAACTTTGTATATAGGATTTGGATTAGCAAAAGAAGTTAACCTCTGGTAGAGGAACAATGAGACTATTTGTGAAGAGCTTTGATATGTCAGTGGATCTTGAATATTTTTGTCCCTTTATCCCCCCTACCAACCGCTTCAGTGATGATGGCTGCATATAAACATTTCAAATCAGTACGTACCGATGAAATATGAGATAGCAACCTTGCATAGATAATGTTAAAAAAGAGAAGTGCCTCTTTGGACAGTACAAAAGGAAAAGGAAAATAAGGCTAATCATACAACTAAGCAAACTAGGATCCCTATGAAATTCTTACTTTGTCTATTGTGCTTTACAGTTTTTACAGCAAATTATGCTTCATAAGGAACTAGTAAGAAGTAGTTTTCATTTAAATAGCACAATTGTAATTTCTAGCAAAACAAACATGTCTACAGCCTGGCATAAACTATGTGCAATCATGTAATGACCTGCATTCTCTACTGACTCTCTTTGGAACGCCAAACGTATCTCATCAGTCATTGTAAGCAAATAAGGTGCTGATAAGTGAATTTTACCAAGCTTGGCAGCCTGTCATGCTTCACAATGTAAAGCGATTAACAGTGTTTTACGTAGCAGTTAGTATGCATATAAATTTGATGGTTGATTTGTACAGATAAGCTGGTCCAATTTGTTGGAAAGAACCCTTTACAAACTAACATATACCAAGAGATATACATCTAACACCACCCCCCCCCCCCCACAAACTCATTGTGGATCAACAACACTGATTGGAGAGGTAGAAGTTGTGCTAAGCTCGAGTATATGTCTTGGTGAAGAAATCAACCAACTGAAGCTCCAAAGGCACATACTGAAGAGCAATAACTTGGTCTTGCACCTGCGATCTTATGTACAAAGTATCTACTCCAATGTACTTGGTGAGCTCTGCTCATCCAGCTCTTGCTTCTCAGCAGTCTTCCTCGCCTACGCCACTCTCCTCGTCCAGTGTCTTGTCTCCGTGGATATTAGACTTTGTTGTTTTTTTTCACATGACACCAGATTCTACACACCTCACTTCTGTGAGTCCCACAACTCTTCCTTCCACTGTTTAGACTGCCCATGGTACCTTTCTTCCTGTTGCAGGCCGAGGCATCCTTTCCACTTCTTCCTTTCATATTCCTGCAGTCTCTCATGTTTCCAAGTTTACTATGCAGCTTATGTCGGCTGGTCAGATCACTGATCACAACTGTCATGTTTTTTAATCTGACTCTTGTTGTGTCCAAAACCGCCGGACAGAGACTCTGCTTGGTACTGGCCCTCGGTGCTATGATTCACAGCGTCTTTGAGATCTCGACTGGCTGCACCTTTCATCCATTGTCTCCCCAGTCAATCCGCCACTACCACTGCCTCTGTTTTTGCTACGTCCCCTACTGCTTCCTTCGCTTAGTGGCACAATCGTTTGGGTCATCTCTGTAGGTCGCTTATGTCGTCACTAGCAGGTCGTGGTGTTCTTGGGCCTGTTTCTAGTAACACCACTTTACATTGTATGGGTTGCAAGCTTGGCAAACAACTGCAACTCCCCTATCCCTCTAGTGATTTTGTTTCTGCTCGTCATTTTGATCTTGCTCACTCTGATGTTTGGGATCCGGCTCCCTTTGTTTCCAAAGGGGGTCATCGATACTACGTGATCTTTATTGATGATTATTCTCGTCATACTTGGATCTACTTCATGTCCTCTCGCAGTCAGTTTTTTCTATTTACCAGATGTTCACCACCATGGTTCATACTCAGTTTGATTCGGCCATTAGTGTGCTTCGTGCTGACTCTGCTGGCGAGTACCTATCCGCAGCTTTGCGTCAGTCGCTTTTTCGTTGAGTAGAGTACTCTTCCCTAGTATTCTTGCCCTAGTGCTCATGCTCAGAATAGTGTCTGAGCGTAAGCATCGTCACTTGCTTGAGACAGCTCACGCTCTCATGCTTGCTTCTTCTGTTCCACCTCACTTCTGGGTTGAGGATGTCTCCACTGCGGCTTTCCTTATCAACATGCAGCCTTCCACTACTCTTTAGGGCTCTACTCCTGTTGAGCGTCTCTACGGCCAGGCTCTAGAGTACAGTCACCTTCGTTGTTTCGGCTATGTCTGCTTCGTGCTTCTTCCACCTCATGAGCGCATCAAGCTGACTGTTCAGTCAGTTGAGTCTGTTTTTCTTGACTATAGTCTTGAGTATAAGGGTTATCACTGCTACGACTATGTTGCTCGCCGGATGATGATCTCTTAGGATGTCACATTCGATGAGTCCCAGCCTTTTTTTTTTACTGAAGACAGGAGGGGATTGACCCCTACTGTAAATATATTAATGAGTCTCAGCCTTACTACCCTCGTTCCCCTACTGTCAGCTCAGATTCTCTTGTTGAATCGATCTCCTTTCTGACTTTTACTGATCCTTAGTTTTCCACCTCTGTTTCGCTTCCGCCTCCACCTTCTTCGCTTCCCTCTCCTCCGCCTCCACCCGTTCCCTCTCCGCTGAAGTTTTCTTCCAACTCTTTTGTTGAGATTCCACCTTTTCCCCTGCACTACTCTCGTCGTCCTCGGCTTACTCCTTCTCCAGTTGAGCCTCCGTCTTTACTGGGCCCTGTTCCCAACTCTTCTTCTGCGTCCTTGTTGGGTCCTGCTCTGGCTTCTCCACCCAAAAACGATCTTCGCGATCGTCGCATTGTCAAGCCTCCTGAGTGTTACAGCTTTGCAGCCGCTGCTCTTTCTAGGCTTGCGACCTACCATGAGGCTATTGCTCACCCTGAGTGGTAGCTCGCGATGTCTGAGGAGATTGTTGCTTTGGAACATCCTGGCACTTGGGATCTTATGCCCTTACCTGCGTGTCACTCTTATCACGTGCAAGTAGGTGTACAAGATCAAAACCCGCTCGGATGTAGGGGTGTTCGTTCGGTTTTTTCGGTTCGGTAAATACGGTATTGTTAGTTCGGTAAATACGGTGTTTTTAAAAATACGGTTCGGTTTCGGTAAATCCCAATTTATTTCGGTACGGTATCGGTAAATACCATATTTACCAAAGTTGACGCGAATTGCGATATGAGTAATGATGTTGCACCGTTGCGGCAAGCCGGCAAGTTGCCCACCGGCCGCCTTGCCGAGCCACCGATGGCATCCGTGATACTTCCTAGTCTCTTGACTCATTCTGAAAACCATAAATTCATTCCATCATACAACAAAGAAATACTATGAGTACAAATATATCACAGCACAGTAACATTGTCTCGATAGAAATAAATAGTTCTAGCAGAGCATTTTATTCCTAAAATTGATACCTTGAAAAGAGGACCAACAATTTTGAGTTCTCACTTCACAATATTAGCTGCAGCAGGCTTGCCTTGTATCTCAGGGGACTGGAGTTGGGAGTTGATAGTTAGGACCAACTTGAGTCTACCATGCTGCACATGCACATGCAGTCATGCACCAGCCACGGCAGCCGCCAGGCCGCGCCTTCGCTTGAGCGCGGGATGAGAGAGCCGGTCAATGATCGGTGGATGGGCCGACTGCGTATGATGAAATAGGGCTGCTGGCTGGGCTGGCTGGTGGATGGACCGAGCGAGCCCCTGAGCCAGAGTTACACGCGTAGACTGTCCGAACATTGCTGATTTCGGTTTTTTTGGTTTTCAACCGGTTTTTACCGAAAAAACCGAAATACCAGAAAATCAGATTTCTGAATCCCGTACCGAATACCGAATACCAGTCAAACCGAGTTGAACGATACGATTCGGTATTTTCGATACGGTTTGTTTGGTACGGTATAAAAATGAACAGCCCTACTCGGATGGTTCTCTTGAGCGTTACAAGACTCGTCTTGTGACACGTAATTTTCAACAGGAGCATGGTCGTGACAACGATGAGATCGTTCTTGTCGCTCACATAACCACTGTTCGCACTCTCCTTGCTGTGGGCCTGTGGCCTCTATTCGACAATGGCCTATCTCTCAGCTGGACGTCAAGAATGCCTTTCTCAATGACGAGTTGCGTCAAGAGGTCTACATGTAGCCGCCCCTTGGGTATTCTGTCCCTGATGGTATAGTTTGTCGCCTTCGTTGCTCTCTCTATGACCTCAATCAAGCCACTCGTGCTTGGTTTGACTGCCTCTCCTCTGTTGTCACTGCTGTCGGCTTCTCCGCCAGTGATCACGACCCTAGCCTCTTTGTACACACCACTCCTCAGGGTCGAACGCTCCTTCTCTATGTGGATGATATGATCATTACTGGGGATGACTCACAGTACATTGATTTTGTGAAGGAGCGTCTCAGTGAGCAGTTCTTGATGTCTAATTTGGATCATTTTCGTTACTTTTTTGGGATTGAGATCACTTCTACGTCTAAGGGTGACTATCTCTCCCAAGAGAAGTACATTCAGGATATCCTTGCTCGCGTTTGTCTCACTGATCAGCGTATGGTGGACACTCCTATGGAGTTTAGTGTTCACCTTCGGTCCACTGATGGGGAGCCTCTTGAGGATCCCACTCGCAACTCGGGGGCGGTCCGCGCGAAGAAGAGTTCAGGGGCGTGGCGGGATCCGGCAGTGGGGCAGAGGAGCGCAGGGCAGAGGGCTCGGGCGGCGCGGTGGGATCAGGCTAGGGTTAGGGTTTTCATTTGCTCTGATACCATGTTGGAAAGAATCCTTTACAAACTAACATATACCAAGAGATATACATCTAACACAATTGCGCCCTTATCCAGAAAATGAAACGCCGGGTAAAACTGCACATAATCTAGGAGTAGGAAACAACAATGATACAACGCTCATGTGTGAGTCTCCTCTAGAATGGAAATAATCAACGCAAGGAATGATAAGTCTATTCAAACACTACACTACATCGAAAACAGTCAAGAAAAGCATTTGATGCAGGAACTATCTCGAAACAAGAGGGAAATATAAAGCTCAACAAGGGAAGAGGTTATTTTGTGATTACAGCAAAAATGTTCTAGAAAATAAACATGTATTCATTTGAACAAATATCAAGAAATTACCAGTGAAGACAAGCGAGAGAGATTGTGAAACATCAGCGCCGGCTGTACATGTCCACAACAGAAATAAGTAATAAAATTGCTTTATCAGTTAGACATACAAGAATTCGTAAAGCTTACAATTTCCTTATCCTTGTCCTTGGTTGCTGCTGCCAGTATGTTCTGCCCACATATCATTACTACTGGTCCAGTAAGTTGGTCAAATATTTCCTCTACCTTTTGGACAAACTCTCTGCGATTTGATTTTGGCACTGCTCTAGATAACCACTGGGAACTGTCTGGAAAGTAGATAATGGCTGGCTGTAGAGATGGCAGAACCTATTCAAAAAATCATAAGTAAATAGATAGGAAATTTATTGAATGAGACTGACAATACAACGGCAATATTGGAGGATGTAACCATTATTAAAAGGACTAGGTCTCATTCTCATATAGACACACAAAAAAAACAGAAAATTCTCAAAACTTAAATAAAACATGTATGTCAAATATATCTTTTGACAAATCACCTCGCAAAGTGCTTCAATTGCAATATGCCAATCTTCTGATTCAATATCATGGTCATGCACAATATCCTGAGCTAAAGTAGAAGGAAACCAGATGACATCAAGGCGCTTGGAATTTGCAAATCAAATTGAACATGTGACCGTTGATGAAACAGAACAGAGGCATACCATCAACCCAGTAAATAGATGGTTTTCCATTTTCCTCCTTGCTACTTTCATCTTTATCACCATCATTCGGCTTCTCCACAGGAGGGTCAAATATGACAGCTACTTGATCCCCATTGATCTCATATACCTCTCCACGCTGTCCGTTTGATAAAGTCCTGTAATTTTTTAAATTAGAAACATTAGTATTACTCATAATTCACAAGAATAATGTCGTTGGACAGAATAGTATTAGTAAGCGAAAACAAAGATTCCATTTGTGTAGGTTTCGGGATGCATGGTAAGAAATGCCAACAGTGAAGAACGCCACTCATCAACAAAGATGACCATAAAGACAGAACGAGAACCAAGTTATCTAAGTAACTACAAGACAGGGTTTTGCCAATACAATTCACCTGATCAAATTTGCAAAAAATCCAAAATACTCAAATTCAGAGCACAATGTTTCCTTGAGGTCTCAGAACTATCAAAACCATTTTATCCTTTTCACATGAGAAAGATATACCCACCCACCTGCCACTAATAAAAGTATAGGCATTTCTTGAGCCATCTTGAGTAGGTATTTTCCCCAAAATGATCCTGTGTATGATATATATGGTACATATCAGTGTATAATGTGAAGAAGCTCAATTTAGAAGGGAACCACAGTAAAAGTTAGACGGGGTTGTAATTTCCGACATGCAGTACAAATAATAGACAGCATGCACAACGAGCAGAAGTGTATTTTCTAGTTTCACCAATACGGTAGACAAAAAAACCATTATGCAGGCAACGAGCACAACATACATATATGTATAATTGTGTACGCTCGTTTGCTTATACAAATTCACCCACATCCACAAGGCCAAACCCAAACCAACCCACCATGTGTTTGTGTGCACCACACATGCGGACACATAAAACATGAATAGGTGGATGACTGTGTTCTCCCCACCCCACCCTGTAGCATGTGCTAGCGCAAACAGAGACACACACACAACTATGCCCAGGTGCAGTGCACACATCATGTAATATGTAACTTGATAGGCATATGGAAGGCTTGCACATGGAGGCACCTACATGTGATTAAACCACTTCTATAAATAAAGAGCATCGTCTTGCTACATTGTTAAAAATTTAGAATAACAGAACAAAGATAGATGGGTCAAATCATGATGCTGACCTATAAACCAGGCAAGGTAATTCAGATCATTATGTGCGCTTATTGCTTAATGCAGAGCATGGAAGATTATCATGACAAGAAATATATATATCGAGAGGAAGAGAATCAACATCTAACAATCACCTCTGATCTGCTTCAACAACCGACGAGGCTCCAATATACTTGACCCTATCTCCTGAAAACAAGTATTAGAAGAAAAAAAGAAAAATCATCTTGAACTTTGTCTTCCAAAAATCAGAAGATAGTATAATTTAGCATATATTTCTCATTTAACTTCAGAGTGTTTTCTTTTTTGAAGCAGATTTAACTCCATAATTGGTTCAACTATATGTAAAGTGGCACTAATAAAGAGGCTCACCCTCAATTATGATATAAGTTAGTCACGGATTCAGTTCATCTAAGGGCTACAGCAGCTTTTTTTTTTAATACAAATGTGGCCAAGCCTGAGCTCACATTAACAAAAATCTGTAAGTGGATTGCAGCTGGGCGTCTGGGACTGAAAAAAATAACAAACTTTTCACCTAAACTGACTCGGTAGAACTTCAAGAATCATAGAAAGATAAAGGCAAAAGCTCCATTCAAGGTGCTGGGCATTAACACCAAGTGGTCAATTAAGAGAAGTATTTTCCTGTAGTTTAAAAAAAGAAGAAACAATTCCTCAACACGGGAAGTATTGAACTTATATCGCATAACAAAGTATTAATTCAATGCATACCAGACAGGATCTACAAGGTGAAAGGAAATAACTATTTGATTGAACATAACAGGAACTTGTGTAAGAGAAGTAGACCAGATGTACTGGTCACAGATCATTAGATGGTAAGATAGTATACACATTCCCAAGTAATCGAGTAATTTTTATAGTTCGGAAGAAAATATTTTAATTTGATTTAGTGCCAACATAACACAAAATAAAATATGTCACACACATTTACAAGTGACTGAACAAATTTTCTATGGCCCCAGAGGGTAGTTTGGAAGGCAAAATTTTAATTTGACTTAGTGCCGGCATAGCAGGAAAAAGATCGTGATGAAATCAAATATCACATTACCCCGTTGGAAAGGCCTTTTCTCTTCCTCTGGTGACTCCGGAGTTTCAGAGGATTCTGACGCTGTACCTTGTTCTGCACCAACGATTCTCTAGAATCACAAGCAAATGAAGAAGCATTATCAGGTAGGAAACATATGTAAAAAGAAAATTAGCGTTGAGGGCAGATACTAGAAATAATGGCTTATCATTGCTTCTTCTTTTTCTAATAAGGAAAGGAATGTTTAAAAAAAAAACAGCAAACAAGGATAGCCTGATTGAAGTTCAAGCTACAACACCAAAATCAACAGAAGTTTTTTTAACATTTTGAAGTATAAAGTTTTGTTTTCATCAAATGGTATTTTAGTTATGTTTACAGTTTAAACTCTTACATTCCATGAGATTGTTTAATGTCAGATGTTCCCTTTTTGCAGACATTACAGGGAACAAGATACAAAGTGATATAAGATTATTATCTTTGAAGAAATATAAAACCTTTTTAGAAACATAGGGCCCAAATATCGACATTTTTGGCAAGGAGAAATATGAAAAGTCATTTCCTGGTACGGTTGGACATCCTAATAAGAATAGATCACCTTGGCAAATTCCTCAATAGTACACGGGACCAACTTCTTGAGGTCATCCACAGATTTCTTTAGGTCTTCCACGGATTTTAGAGCATCATCGTCATCACTTTCATCAGATTTAGCTTCATTGCTGCTTGTCCAATCTTCGTCGCCTTCATCCTCCATTTCAGACTCCGAGCCTTCATCCTCTGACTCGGCATGCTCATCCTCTTCCTCGTTTTCTGAATCTTCCCCATAATCCTACAGGTTTGGTGAGACATTAGGTTTGCAGCCACCCCTCTATACTTTGTATGTAAAGGTTCAGTGTCTTACAAATGGAGCTAGAACGCTGCTGTCCAGGATCAGTAGTGGCACCCGCAACTCATGTGCGAGAGCTCTTACCAATCTCTCCCTGTAAAGCTCAGTTCCTGCATTAAACAAATCTCACAACCCAAGCATTTCCAACAACACTAAGTATCCACCTCATTACTGTTTAATACCTGGCAAGCTCTGGAGCAGTATCCTCCCTCCAGAGGATTGCAGCCGGGAGCCATACTCTGATGTGACGCCTTTGTGCCGCAGGTGGGATGCCGTACACTCGCACAGCAGCTGCCTCGCGTTCTCACTTGCAATCCAAAAGACAAAAAACGCATTCTCTAGCCGTTAGTACACTAATGTTTAGCTTCGTTCAAACAAAGCGTCGAACAGATGGTGTGCGCGTCTCACTTGACGTAGTAGGGGAAGTTCTGCCACGTGAGGTTTCCCTTCTCCCACGGCACGACGCGGCGCAGGAACTCGTTGCGGAACCTCTCCCGCCTGGTGAGGAATGGCGACTCTCGCCTCTTGCAGTCGGTGAGGAACCTCTCGCCGCTCAGCCACTCCTGCTGGTCTCTCTCCCCGAGGCGCGCGTGCTCCTGCTCGCTACACCTCCCGCTGCTCCCCGCAGCCGCCTCCACTGCCGCGGCGCCCCTCGCCTCCGCGCTGCCGCCGCCGCCCTTCGAGCCGTAGAACCGGCACAGCCGCCGCCCCGCGCCCCACGGCCGCGGCGCACCAACTGAGCTGAACCCTCTCACGAAGCAACCGCCGCCTCCGCCGCCGCTAGCGGAGATTCCTAGAGAGCTGTACTTGCACCAGAGCGGCGGGTGCCGGAGGAGGCAGCGCAGCCGCATCGCGTGGTACATCTCGGCTTGCTTCCGAAGCAAATGGGCAGGAATCGGCGCGTTAGATCGCGGAGCTGGGCATGTGGCGAGGAGGAGGGGGCGTGCGATGGGAAGATTGGAACCGGACCGGTGTGCGGGTGCCGGAGACGGTGGCGCACGGCTGCGACGGAGGAGGGGAGGGAGGCGGAGACGCCACGGCACCCGGCTCGGCTAATCCGCTTCTCACGCCTCGCCGCTCCTGCTTGGGAAGACGGGGGCTTCTGGTGGTTGGGCCTTTTTGTCGGGCCGCATTTAAAGTGGGCTTATGGATATCACAGTTGAAGCCCGTCAGTGTCGGGTTTTAAAAAAAAAAAAAATTGCTTTGTGTGTTCATGGCTGCTAATCCCATGATTCCTGCACAGAAAAATGCTGGGGAAGGTTCATGTACAAGATCTTAAAACTTATCTATAAAAACTCTAAAGTTAAGTATGACCAGACTTTCTCGTGTTTCGTGAGCTGGATCCAAACAACTTTTATGGTCATCTGCTTTTGAAACTAAAACTTGGCAGCCGCAGGCATGTTTCCAAAACCTGTAATGTAACATGGCCAAAAGGTTCTCTCTACTGTGAAGCTATTCCATGTCCATCTTCCAGAAGAAGAAAGCTACGTTTCCACCGTAATTAAGTCACAGATAGTCAAATAGGCGGGCAGCTAGCTAGAGCTAGCTTATTTGGTATTGTCGGCGAGCTGCAACGGCGATCGACGGGGTTGCCTATTGTATCAAACAACTTGAAATGCCTCAGGGTATGGGAATGCACAGCATTGTCGTGAAAAGCGAGAGAGGATAGCGTATACTTGCGTAGGGCTTGCTACAAGTTTAACAAACTATTATCAAGCTTCATTCGACTTAAAATTATTTTATTTATTATTTAAGTAGTTATTTTAAAAACAAGCTAACGAGTCATTATCGACTCGAGCCTCATTAAACTTTTTTTCATTCTAAGTTGACTTATTTTAGCTTTTTTTGCCAGCCCTTGCGTTCGTCAACCTGGTTGTTGATCCAAAACAGGACGTTGATATATTCATCTATGCATGGAGACAGTACCAACAAGTTGCAAGTCCTGATTACAAAACAACCTCGGTCTGGAGAGTCGGAACATACAAAAACATCAGCAAAATAATCCAAAACGTGATGAAATATGTCGATTAGAAGCTTCTCCTTTTAAGGAATTAAAAGCTTCACTTGATGCATCTCCACCAACGTAACATCACCAATTCAGCGGCTTCCCAGCCGTACGACCCTACCAGCCATGGTCGACATTAACTAGAAAGCACTTCGAGACGACGCTGGGCGGCTCCGGCACAGGTCGACGGGAAGGAATCGAATGGCCCTTGCGAGGCAAGGCGGACGGCAGCAGATCATCCCCCTGAAGGCCGCAAGGTCAGCGGCGACAAGTAGAGAACGGTGGGGGTCTGCAGTGACGACGAGGAGGCCGGTCGACTTCGCCGAGTTCGAGGACGACGACGACGACCATGGTGTTGCTCCATATACCGCCTCGACACGGCAATAGGGCCTTAAGCTTGCACTGAAAATGAAATCCAGTCAAACAAACGGGCCCATCGCGTGCCATCACCATGGGACCTTTCACTTTGGGGCTCTGAACTTTGAAATGTTGCAATCCTACTATTGTGATAAAAAGTTCAATAAAGAACAAACATTATTTTCTAGGGCCAATCCATCCTCAGACACTGTCGCGCCGTCCACTAGTCCACGACCAGTGTCATCGTGCTGCCTGATATCTAGGTTGTTCCTTCGGTATTTTCGATGAATGCGGTTTGGTGAATAAAGTATTTTCAGTAAATATGGTATTTTTAAAAATATGGTTTGGTATCGGTAAATACCAAATTATTTCGATACGATATCGGAAAATATCATATTTATCAAGTTTGACGCGAATTGTGAAACAATTCGATGGTATTTTAGCATGATAACAAACTAACAATGATAGCCAGCAACAAGCAAACAAAATTATGAACTATAGACCACTAGGTGGCAGATACAAGGAAGTAAAACACAAATAAAACACATGCGCACTGACCAAACAAGTAAACAACAGTCTGCTAGCCCATTGGCCAAGAAAATAAGTAAGCAATGAGCTGGGAGCAATACACAAACATAGTGGGCTGGCTGGGCCATTGGCCGAGCAAACAAACATGCTGGGCTAACAGCAACGCAGCTTGCTGCAACGGGCAAGACGGGGACTCGCTGAAGTCTTGCAGAGTTCGATTTGTTCAGTTTTCATTCGGTTTTGGGGAAAAGCTGAATTACCAAAAACCACGTTTTTCGCATACCGTATCGAATACCAGTGAAACCGAGTTGATCGATATGGTTCAGCTTTTTCGGTATGATTTCTTCAGTTTGGTACAATTGTTAGCATCCCTACTTATATTCTCAACACCGACGGCCCATGTCGTCACCCACTGTGGAGGCAGCCACTACCGCTGTCAATATCAGACGCCTGCTCCGAGAGGCCCGACAAAAGAACAGAAACATAGCTCGAACACAGTAACATGGCACCGATCCAATGATTTTTTTGAATAATACATTTTTATTAATATTACATAAATAATAGCTAAAAAATCACAAAAAAATATACCTCACTCGCCATTTCAAACAGTGACAACGCCTATGTCGCTACACGAATGAATGATAAGAGTGCCACATTGCCTGCCAGGGCACATGTCGCCAATCGAATCAGTGGTAGAGTCTCTATCGCCATTTTAAATGGCGATAGTAAGACGAATCGTCGTTTGAAATGGCGATAGTCCCCGTGCCCGTTGTCACCATTCAAAATGGTGACAGACCGCAAAAAACTGACCGAAATCACTTTTTTTGAGAAAAAAAAAGGAAGGAAGGAAGAGGTGAGAAGAGAGGAGAGGAGGAGACGGGAAGAGGGGGAGAAAGAGGGGATCTCTCTATCCTAGAGGTGAATTTTTTTTGTTTCTTTGTAAATTTTATTTTGAAACGATGGTAGGTTACCCGATAAAATGATTAGATCCGTAGTTGTATTGGGTTGTAGGTAGATGGGTAGATAGTTTAGTTTTAGATATGTAGTTATTTAGAGTAGTTTGTCGTAGGATGTATTGTTGTAGATCTACTAATTTCTCATATTATTTAATTATACTACACCAATTAGTTTTAGAATATTAGACCGGCTAGTTAGGTCAATATGGAATCGTATTCGTGTAGAGAGTAGAATGATTTTTTTTATAGATCTATTTATTCCTCTAGTATATAGTCCGAACAGAGCATGTGGCATCCATTATTATTTCTATGTGCTATGTAGATTATGCGTGAGTGGTAATTTGGATTTGTAGAAAATATGTATGATTTTTTTGCCTTTTTTTTAGGGTTTTGCACATTAAGAAAATCCCCTCCTATGCAAGTTTATTTGTTGCTATGAGGTCTATTTCGCAATATTTAGGTTGGGCACCTGACATTAACATTATAATCTTTGTCGAATTGATCAACAGGTATGACTGAACGAGTATCTTTTGAAATATACTATGGAGAAGGGGTTCCACATATGGGTGTAGGAGTTGATTTGCGCGATTTTCCATGCGTGATGGCCAATCTGTCAAGTCTAGAGCAACGTCCATGGGGCACTGTGATGGGATAGTTGTACCGTTGTTCTTGTTGGACCGTGTGTTGCACGATCTAAAGTTGCATGACATTGCCACCCGGGCACGACAACGCACGTACTGGGAGTTATGGAACTGAAAGGCCCGAATTCATGGAGCTCACACGTGAGATTGATAAAGGAGCGTGGATGGTCGCTAGTCTTGCTAGCCCAAGCCTTTGAGAAAGTTTCTCCGGCTATTTTGACGCTAAATGATGCCATCCAGCCGCAGCAACACCTACTGTATGAGCCAAGAAGGGGCAATTGGCACTAGTATAGTTGAAGTTGAGACTATTGACCTTTCCATGGCTGAGGCGCGGGAATCTATGAGCATTGCAGACGAAGGTAAGCACATCGAAGCCTTAGTGGAATAGATGGAGCTCAAAGACCGTGACTACGAGGCATTGTCAAATAATGAAGGTTCTGGTGGAGAGCAAGGTGGAGATGATCAGTCGTTCTGTCAGAGTGGAACACATACCAATTTGACAACCTTGTAGTGCATGAAGGTGAGCAGGTGGTTTAAGATTACTAGCAAAATGAGGTCAGACAAGAAGCGTCGTACAAAAGTAAGGAGTAAGTGCAGGAAGTAGTTAAGATCTAGGTGATGTCACTGAGGAGGACATTCAAGGTATCGAAGTCCAACCCACGTGTGTATGACGTGAAGTGTGAGATAGAGGGATGTCGTTGGAAAGTGCATGCATACCAATCTATGTGGGACACCCATAGGAAATGCTCCATAGTCTTTCCTCACACATGCGTGTTGATATAGTCCATGCAATCCCACAGAAATATGTCTTCAGGGTTTATTGCAAATGTCATGTACAGTGAGATCGTGGGTAACCTAAATTTTGAACCACGATCCAGGTGTGACCCTTGGCTCGCTCTGAGCGGTCGCTCCCTTTACTGTTTTGCATAGTGTTCAATGTAATTAGGTAGTTAGGATAGATTCCCCTCCAGAGCCTTGTTTTTATGACTCGAGCGTTAGGCTCCGGAGAGAAGGGTGTTTGTACTTCATTTTGTAATGACATCCTATTAATGAAATGAAAAATGGTGTATGCTTCGCTGCATCACCTCCCCCCCCCCATTATTTTTTTCTTATTGTTGTGCATCCTTGGCTAGCGTTTTTGTAGGGTGACTGTCGGGGGTTCCGTTACCTCGCTGGTTGAGGGAGCCCACCTTTGTCAAGACGTGTAACGAAGGTGCGGGCTCCCGCTCGTGAACCGAAGTCAGAGCATTGTCTCCATTCTGTGTGGCCATTGCAGCTTTGCTACCGAGGCATGGTTTGTCATGGAGCGAAATGGTAGAGGTGGCATAAAGTTTACAACCAAGTCAATTTGACCCAGGGCCATCACAAGTCTGGCCCCAAAGTCGACGAGAGGTATGCCCGGTGCGGACAGGCGATCCCAGGGAATCATCATTTTATCGAATGCCTCCACGAATAGGAGGTCCACGGAGTTACCCCCGTCCACAAGGATCCATCTGACCTCGAAGCCCGCGATGCTCGCGGAGATGACGAGGGGTCCTGGTGAGAGAAGTATAGACCCCCCACGCATCCTTGGGACCGAAGGTAATGGGGATCTCCGCGTATCTTGGTGGCGTGCTAGCGGGGTAGGTCTCCACGTGGTGGATTTGCCTGGCGTAGGCGTGTCGCTGCCTTTTGGGCCACAGACCGAGCAAGAACCCTCTGGTGATCATGTTTATATTCCTTCGAGGGTGGTCTCCGCCCAAGGCTTCGATGCACAGTCTTAATGGCGGAGCGGGCAGTTCATTGTTGGGTCTTCGTTCCTCCCCGCAACCGTCGTGGGGTGGCTCGCGGCTCATGTAGTCCCTCATGGCCAATATGTGCGCCAATATTTGGTCAAGTGGAACCCTTCGCCATGAAGGTCACACCACAATGTGGGCGCTCCAGCGTCGCCCCGTGCGTCAGGGTCGCGGCCGCCTTGCCTTCCCCATTGAGGGGTTATGTGCCTTCCACGTGGTAGACCCTCCGGTCGTTCCGGTGATCGTGGTATTCGCCAGTGTGTGGTGTGTCCACGGCTTCTGTGACCACAGTGGCGGGCTCTGCTTTCTTGGAGAGGGCCTCGTCCTTGTTCGTCACTGGCGTCGCCGGTAGTGGGTCCTTACCGATCCTTCGGGTGTTGTTCTCCTCGGCTTGCGAGTACTCCTCCATCTTGTCGAAGAGGTTTGTCATCGTGTATACAAGCTTCTAGGGTAGCCTCTCTTATAGGGACCCTTCTGGAGTCCGCGGGTTGTCGCGTTGATGACGGTGGTTTCATTAACGCCCTTCACCTAACATTTGACCTCTGCAAATCGCTCGAAGAAGCTGCACAAGGACTCGCTCAGGGTCTTCTTTATTGCGAACAAGTGCCCTGTGTCCTTTGGCTTGGTGTAATTTCCTAAAAAATTATTATGGATCTAGTCCCACAGCTGATGGCAAGCGTATATTGACCGGGTGTATGGTAAATAACCATGTCAGCTCCACGACCCCGAAGGGGAGGGTGATGTGTTTTCCTTTGGTGGTGTTATTGTAACATCCCAAAGTTATGTTACCAATTTTAAAATTAATAAAGTTATTATTTTATTGATTTTTCTGAGTTGTAAAAGTGTTTTCTTGATTTTCTAAAAAATTAAAAGAGTTTTAATGATTTTCTTGAATTTCCTAAATTTTAAAAGTAAAAAATAAAATTTATTGAGTTTACTGGGTTTTTTATTTGATTTAAAGCTAAAAAGGAAAATTTAATTAATTAATTGAATTTTTTGGATTTTAAAAAGGTTTTTCCTACTTTCCAGAAATTAAAATTAATTTATGTGCAAAAATAAAAGCCAAATGTAAGTCAAAAATATTTTATTTAAGTTCAAAATGATGCAAGGAATTTCTTTGAATTTTTCTAGAATTTTTGGACTTTATTTGCTATTTTCTAAAATCCCTTTTTTATTCCTTGCAATTTTTGAAATTCAAAAGTCTTTCAAAAATCCTCTTTTCTTTTGGGCCGAAACTTCTTTTCTTTAGCCCATTTACTCTCTCTCTCTCTCTCTCTCTCTTTGGCCCATGACCCTTTTCTCTTTCGCTCGGGCCGAAGCCCATCTCACCGCGCAGCACCCGGCCTCCTCTCCCTCTCTCTTTGTTGCGTGGCCCCCTAGTCAGGCCTTCTCCCTCCCCGTCATCTTCCTTCTCTTGTACGCGTGCACACTGCCTCCATTGCTGCCAACCGAGCTCCTCAAAATCGGCTGCGATTCCCTCCCCTTTCTCCCACGAAATCGTGCGCATTTATTTCCTAGATTCGTGCCGACCCCATTCCGACCGTTGCCCTCCGCGAAGCTCAGCCGGTTTTGTCGGAACAAGCAAAAGCCGCCACAACCTCCACCACGTGATCTCCTCCCTCCTTCCTCCTCCGCCCTATAAAGGGAAGCCTCGTGCGTCCCTCTCCTTCCTCTTTCCTTTCCCTTGAATCTCTCCCTCTCTCGCGCATTCTCTTCTCAACATTTCGTGTTTTAACACCGCCGGCCCAAAGCTCCCTATGTCGTTGTTTTCCACTGCCGACAAGGATGCCCCGGCGACACCTTCAGCACCACCGACACCGCCTCGCTGCATTCTACCTCAGGCTCTCCTTCATTTCACTGAAAACCCATCGGGCCGCCGTCGCCACCTTCAATCGAGCGCCACCACCGCTCTCCCCCTCGTCGTCGGCCACCTCCTCGAGCCTCGCCGCCGGCAAGGTGCGCGTTAGACTCCTAGCTTCTCCTCTCTCCATTCCACCCCTCGTCGGCCACTGGAACGCTGTCGTTCATCGGACCCTCGATCCCCGTGCGCACCGCCACCTTTGTGCCAACGTGGCTGCCACTTGGCATGCCACATCATCGCCACATCACCTTTTTAACCTACGTGGCTACCCAGTCAGCCCACATGGCATTTATTTCCTTTTTCCTATACAAAAATAATTCGGCCGAAAATCTTTAATCATGTCGCTAACGCTATAAAGGTTTTCCTTCAGAAAAATAATTCCTTAAAATCTAAAAATTCCAATTTCATCACTTCATGTGATTGCAAACTGCCAAACCTTCGTTCTCCTTCATATGAACTCTGATTCTGTCGATTCCTATGCCTAAATTCATCTATATTCAATATATTCCTCTCAAAACCAAAATTATTTAATTTGGATTTTATTTGAATTTTATTTGAATTTGTCTTATTTTCCTGTATAGATTATGACGATTTTGGAGAACTGGATTTCGACGCCGTTTAAGAACAACAACTAATTGAGTAAGGCAAGTTACATCCTTTGATCATATTAGAATCATAATATTTTAAATTATTTAAATTTTGTTTTAAATTATTATTGCATGTGTTTTTATATTCAAGTAATTTAAATTCTTGTTTTAAGCTTTATAGTAATTTCCAATTCCACTTGTATAGCCAATTATTGTCAAGAGTCAAGATAGGTAGTATGGAGAATCATACCAAGTGTGATATATTTTGGAGTTAGAAGTTGAAAATATTGGATTATAGGATTACATTAATGTTGGATATTGGACTATTAGAAATATATGATTGTTGGATATTAGATTATTAGAAACACATGATTGTTGGATATTGGATTGTAGAAATACATTATTGTTGGGGATTAGTTTATAGAGAAATTTTCCCGCTCTCGGTGTATTCTGTACCTCCCAGGATAGTGGTACACATACACCTTCGCAAACAAACATCAATGCTATACACAAGTTATTACAAGGTTTAGATTTCGTACATAGGGCCGACCGGCCAATTATCACAACAAAAGATAAAGTTCGCAGTAGAAAGCACAAGCCATAAGATGGCAATAAACAAAAGCCAACCGACTGCCCTTACCCACAAGGCAACCGACCAGAAACACCGAGCTAATCATCAAAGTCAAAGTTAGTCTCACATTGGCTAACCCCTTAGGGGTTAGCCTCCTCTGCAGCATGGACAATCTGGTTAAGTATAAAGTTGTACTCGCAAGTCTTACAAACAACAGAATAGAATAGATGCATTCATGTATCAAAGAAATGCTACTACACCAAGCAAATGTCAGCATAAAATGCATTTTCTTTGCAATAGAGTAATAGATTGAAAGGCAATTGAGCAAATATGTTTTTATTTGTTTAAATAATAGTGTGATAGCATTTAGAGACATAATTAAACAACCTAGAGGTGACTTCCCACGGACACCACAACAATAGCACGATTGCCCATTCGTACCACCCGAATGTCAAGTTTTATCGAAAATGTAGAGTCTAACTCTTGTAAAACCTAATCCAGCGTGTCCATAACCAAGGACATGGCTATTAGAATAGATTATACCCTACATGGGTGTATAACTTCACCCACACGCCAGACCGCTACTTTGCCAAGCTATATAACACACTTCCAAAGGTATACCGGCAGAGCTAAGTCCTACGAGACGTTTTTCTAATACAATGTATTAACTAAGAGCCGTCCTATGGGTGAAACTCTTCGTGAACCGCCCTTGTGTGTGCAAACGGGGCTCCCACAGAGGACCCATACGTTGTGTCGGAGACACCGGTAAAATCTCAGCAACTACTGATGCTCCTCAGGCGAGCGAACTTATCTGGATCCCACCCCGCACATTTTCAACAAGAACAGAACATTTTTCTCCCTAACAACTACCACCTGTGGCTCAGAGTTAACACATAATAAATTACTAAGTCAAGAGGGGCCCCATAATCCCCTCATGTCGTTGCATGCAAAAATGCTTGGATCAGTGTGATACAAGATGTTCGGTCCTTGCTGACTTAGGCACGAACCACACACCCGATAATCACACCATCTAAACATGTGCCCAAGTCTAAATCTTTTTATTTTCAATTTTAATTTTTCAATTACAATACATACATGAGTACCCTGGCCCAAGTAATTATAGTGATGATGTAATGACCATCGCCAAGACGATGATCCACATTCTACCGTTCTAAGCATTACTGAGCGGCATTGACTCGTATACGGTATATAGATGATCAGAACCCATCCATCGGGCTCTAAATCATTATCGAGAATATTAGCTAGGCTCAGTGGGAAGACATAACATTTACCTACATCTCATTCAACTATTCAGATTAACTACTTCTAACGATAAATTCATCATCAAAATAGAACATGCATACAAATAATTGCAAAACAAGATATTTGTAAAGAACATAATAGGATCAACATGATCAAATTGAGGGTTGCTTGCCTTGCCGGAGATAGTCCAGGTGCTACTGAGGATCACTCTTGTATACCCTCGAATCGAACGAACGAGAAGATCGAATAACGCCGAAATCAACAAAAAAATTCAAATTCATCCAAAATGCATGAACTTTAAACAGTAGGTAGAGTATTTTTATATGAATTTAGGAATAAAAACTATTTGATTTGGGGTTTGCACGTGAGAGTTATGCCATAACGAGAATCTGCCGATGAGAAAATCCAGAAAAATCACTTTCGGTTACTATAGCCGAAATTAATTCTTTTCGCAAAAATTTCCAAAATGGTGGTGGAGACAACAACTACATGGTCTGATAGAGGATACAATTTTATGAACAACAAAATTTGAATTACCCCATTTGGAGTTCAAATGATTTTTCTATGATTTTTCCAAGTTATGCAAGTAGTGTACAAATAATTTGAATATCAAGATTTTCTATAACAGTAACATGCTTCAAACCTATTCCAAGTTAAAGTTCAATAAAAATGGAAACCAACCAAATTGATTTCACTCAATTTGGAGTTAAAATGAAATACTTATGAATTTTTGAAGTTTAAACATTTCCTGTGCAAAAGTAATTCTTTTCGGAATTTCTAAATGTATTAAATACTTTTTGCACTCGGCTTAAACAAGCCAAGGTCACTGGCCAGTGGGGCCAAGAGAGAGGGCTGGCCAGGTCAGCTTTGACTCGGTCAAATGGCAACGGGCCCACATCTTAATGACTCAGCTCATGGACCAAAAGGTTCACATAACAGTGCATTGGTCCATGGACCATGGAGTGCCTTAGTGTGTTAACCGAGCCCATGTGTCAATGACTAAATGTGAATCCCAGGATTTCATGAAAATGGATTTCTGTTTGCGGGGCGGCCCGCACGTCATAGAAACATTACGCATTTAACCCAACAGTTATGCGATGATTAACCTAATCCGGCCGGGATTTTCTCTAATGGTGATGCTATAGTTCCTGACGGTTTTCGACAACAGAGACGTGCTCTCGGCGCTGGTGTTGTCACGCTCATCGTCGGCGAGCGGAGCTGCGGTGATGGTCAGGGAAGACTTTAACATCCCAAAGTGCTGTTACCAAAATAAAATAAAATAAAGTTATTGGTTTATTGGTTTTTTCTGAAATTTGATAGAGTTTATTTGCTTTGTTTGAATTTTTGAAGTTTTAAAAGTCAAAATTTAAAATTTATTTGAAGTTCTTGAAGTTTTAGTTGGTTTGGTCTGAAAATTAAAATTTTAATTAAATTCTAGAATTTTCTAATATTTTAAGAGCTTTTTCCTAAATATCTTAAAGCCAAAACTATTTATTTTGCAAAATTAATAGCCAATTATAAATTGGAACTATTTTTATTAAGTCCAAAATAAATAAGAGAATTTCTGTGAATTTCTCATAATTTTTTGATTTTATTTGCTATTTTCTAAAGCTTAATTGAATTATCTGAATTAAATCAATTAAGAAATCCTTAAACAGTGTTTTGGGCCGAATTTGGCTCAGCCCAATATTTTCCCGCGCGCCTCCGGCCCATTCGGCCCGCTCCTCCGTGCGTTTAAACCCCCGCACACATTTCAACCGTTGGATTGAAATCCAACGGCCAGAGCTCGATGTGACGTTCAGACGCCCGAACGCCCCATCTGGTTTCCACCATTGGATCTCGATCCAACGATCCCGCGACCCCTTCTCCTCCCACGCGCTTCGTCCCTCTCCCCGCCCCGTCCGATTTTAATCGGACGGCCAACAAAACCCTGGCCACGTCACCTTTCTTCCTCCTCCCCCTTTCTTCCTCGCGTAACGCCGCACCCGAGCCGCCATTAGCGCCTGAGAAAAGCTCCACCTCTACCGTGATTTCCTCCCCTTCTCTGCCCCGAATCGCGCGCATTCAAACCTCCCGTCAATTTCGCACCCGATCCCACCTCTCACCTTCCTTTCTCAGCCCCAAATTCCGTTAATTTGTCCGGCGACACCGCGCGGCCTCCGTGCACGTCACGTCGCCTCGTACCCTCCCGCGCCCTATAAAGGTGCGCCCCGGCATCGCCTCTGCACCCTGAACCCAGCGCCACCACCCACTCTTTCCCTCCCCTCATCGTTTGGCCGGATTTTGCAAATCCTCGCCGACGGTCGCCACTTCTCCCGCCGCCTCTAGCGCCGCCTCCCTCGTCGACGCCACCAATGGCTTCGCCACATCACTGCGCACCCGGTGCTCGCCTCCGTTTCACCGGAGAACCACGGGATCGCCTTCTTCGTCGACAACCGAACCTCACAGCCGCAAAAGCCCACCGCCGACGACCTTCCGGCCACGCCCGCTCGCATCTAAGGTAGCCATTAGATTCAGCACGTCCTTCTCTTCAGTTTGGTACCATCCGTGCGCCTCGCCGCGGCGTAAAACGCCGGCGAGGGTGGTCACCGGAGCTCCGCCGATTTCGGCCTACGTGGCCTTGCCACCTCCTCGCCATGTCACCCCCTGCGCACATGTCCTCCTATGTGGCATCCCTATGGCGCCTACATGTAGCTGATGTGGCCAAAACCACACCGTCTCATTCTCTGGTCCATCGTGGACCAAGAACAAATTAGTAGACCCGGTCCACGAGACCCGGGCCCACATGTCAGCAACCCAGCCCCTTTTTCTTTTGGAAATAATTCGTCCGGGAAAATCAAATTCCCTCGCTGACGTCATCTTGTGCAATATCTCGAATTTTCTTTACAAAGATAATTCCCAAAATCCAGAAAAACCCTAAATCTAGTATTTCATGTAATTTCAATCTTCTAAAGCCCATATCTTTTGCATCCGAACTCCGATTGAGTTCATTCAAATTTCTAAATTTGTATAAATTCAAGATCTAGCTAACTAAACCAAAATTATTTAATTTGGAGTTCATTTGAATTGTTATTTGAATTTGGCTTATTTCGCGATTAGATTTCGACGACTTCGGGGAGTCAGATTTCGACGCTGTTTGAAGAGCACATAAGAGGATTAATTTTGACTGTATGATCATTGTGATTGTAAACCTGTACTATCTGGAGAAAGTATTTGTGAGTACTAGATGATCTGTTAAGAAAAACAACATCACCCCAGTACCAGGTGATCTGTTAAGGAAAACAACATCACCTCATCTAGCAAAGCAAGTTATACCCTTGATCATATCGATCCCATTATTTTAAATTTATTTAATTCTGTTTTTAAATTACTATTGCATGCATAATTTTTATCCAGTTATTTTAATCCCCTGATTAAATACTTAGTTATTCCAATTCCTTGTGTATAGCTAATTTGAATATTGATTATCATTTCCTTGTCACCATTAGATAAAATAATATTGGAAATAATTAAATGCTTAGCCAATGCCTATATCAAATCTTGTATTTGGGAAGTTTTTAGCCAAATATTTCAAATTTGAATTAAATTGGGTCTATGGTATTGTTTTACCATAAAAGGTTTATAAAATATATTTACGTGGAAAATAAAATGAAAATGGGTTTGGACTTGGGCATAATGGATATTTGGTGGGTGCATGTTCATGCACGGGCTCAATCGGGTATGGTTGAGGCCCATGGGTTTTGTTGGAAAATTGCCCAAGTCAGTTAAGGACCGGTCTTCGAGTGCATGATACTAAGCCATACCGTACCACCACATATCCTCAGTATGGGGAGTAGGACATGGCTGACTAATTTGCAAAGTTCCATCGCTGTCGATCCAACTGTTTCGGTGGGTTGTCTTTCATGACTATGTTGTCCCACCTGGCTCAAGAGGGGGGCCCGAACCCGGAGGTTTTCATTCCAAAGGGGGTGGCGAAACCTTAGAGAGGGTAGACTGCGGAAGGATGGCGCAATGTAAAGGCCTTAACACATGTTCTAGACTGCTTACCTAAGGTAGTGAGCGGTGGTATCGATGGATATCGAACAAACTAGAGAAGTCGTGCCTTGTGGGTAAAGTTGTACAAACTCTGCAGAGTGTAAAACTATTTGAATGACCGTGTTCACGGTCATGGACATGCTAGCAGAACTGCTCAAAGTTAGACTTTGGTTTTGTTTGAAAAAGACTTCTTCAAAACTGGTTTATCCAAATGGGAATTTGGGGAGGAAGCCATGTGATAGGAGGGTATCCTTTACCATTCATGTATGAATGTTATCTGACTATAAAATTGAGAATTTATAAAATGAATTTCAGTTATAGAATAACTGCTTTGGAACTTAGTACAAATATTTAAAGAAAATGTTGTTTTATGCAAATCAACCAATAAGTCATCCTTTGTTACATCCATGTATGCATGTCATTCTGTTATTTGACGGGTGTAACTTGCGAGCACAGTAGTTGTGCTCATACTTGCTTTAAGCAAACAAAATTTCAGAGGAGAAGAACTTCGCTACCAGTGTGGATCTCGACAACTAGACCGCTACCCCAGTCGATTGCCTGTGGCAGATTGCTGGACCCTACTACGTCTTCGTCTTTCGCTGTGTTCTTTATTGTTGGCTTGTAAGCTTATTTTGTAATAAACTCTGTTGATTATTAATAAAGAATTGATATGATTTTGTTACTATATTTGTTTACTGTGTGAACTAGCTAGTGATCATGGGACTAGTTCAGAAATGCACAGAGGATTCAGGAGTGTTAATCACGGGTCTGACAAAGACCAAAATGGAACCCCCACGCTTTGGTGAACCTCCTGGTACCAACGGCGAGCACGCTGGCGGTCTGTAGCGGCGACGTGGCGGAGGTTGGTGGTGGAGGCGCTACGACAACATGCCATAATACGGAGCGATGGTGTCCATGGCAAACCAACGTGCGCATGAGCATTGGGAGGGTTCAAGGAGCTCACCAGTATGACGCGGAGTGACTAGGGTGGCTGGAGTTGAGCCGACATCAGAGATCAACAACAATGATGGGGTGGTCAACGAGGGGAGCTCAACTTGAGCAAGGAGAAAAGGAAAGGGAGGTAGGGGAAGCATGAGAGGGTTAAGGACATGGTGCCAGAGCAAGCAATTGGGAAATGGAGCTCCTTACCGGAGATAGGGAAGAAAGCGATTGTTTTCGGCCAGAAGTGAGGAAATGCAAATTGCAGCGATTCCTGCGGAGGAAATGCAAAATCAATATGGGGAAAATATGGTGATGCTCGGGAACATGAGCTGACACGGGTAGAGAGGGATGAGATTCACTGGAATAACGAGAGGATGACGGCGAAGCCTTGGCCGAAAATGGAAGCTTGAGCTTCTATGCGCTCTCACTCGATGAGAAAGAGAAAGGGAGGAGAGGGTTAGCTTAGGGCGTCGAAAAGAGATAGAGGGAGCTCCAGCTGGCCTTAAATAGGCAGCAGGTGGAGAGATTGTGAGGAGGGCACTGTGCGTGGGCGACGATTGGCTCCGTGCGCTAACGCACTGGTGCACAAGTGACCGAGGGGACGGTGAGCGACAGGGCCAGGTGAGCGATGCAGGCGAGGTAGGGCAAATTGTGGGCACACATCAATTTCTGGGGTGAGCAGTTGGGCGGCAAGGGCAACAGAGCTATCCATGGCACACGCGAGCAAGCTGGCGCTAGGGCACTAGCCACGTGGAGACGAAGGGATGACAGCGGGGTCCACTGGTTAAGGAATTTTAAAACATGGTTGTACTAGTTCAAAAGTTATGAAATTTTTATGGAAGGTTCCTAGCCCTAGGTATAACATTGTTTAATTTTTCTAGGATTTTTCATGTAATGCATTCTTCGCTAGAATTATTTTAAGTTCCTGTTTTAGTTGTTTGACTTTTAAATCATTACTTTGACTAGCTGTTTAAAAATAGCAAATAAATTCTAACAATTATGAAAATTTTCAGGTGAGCTTCTAAGTAGCTCCAGAACCTAGGAAAAATATTTTTAGGGATTGTTCACAAGATTTGTTTAGAGTACTTTTGGGTTAGGTTATTTAGGAATTAATGCTTTAAGTTTTAAAATCCACAAAACCTTTGAAAGAAATTTCAGAAAATAGAACGACAAATGTATGCAACAAAAGTTTTAAAAAGTTTGTATTTTTATACATTGAAACACAAACCCGATTTGGGGATGTTACACCCTTGCTTAATAAAATATTGTTCAGAGGAGAAGGACTTCTCCATCGGTGTGGATCTCGTCGACTAGGGCGTTACCCCAATCAATTGCCTGTGGCAGATTTACTAGACTCTACTACTTTTTCTTCGGCTTCCGATGTGTTCTTTATTTTTTGTTTGTAAGGCTTTATTGTATCAAACTCTAATATTTATTAATAATGTTTTGCGAATTATGAATGTTACCGTATTTGTTTACTATATGAACTAGATACTGATCATCAGACCAGTTCAGAATACACAAAGGATTTAGTGGTGCTACTCCCGGGTCCTTATAATCATCCCCTCTGACGGTCTCGTAAACCTGGAGGAACTCTATGGGGTCCGAGGTTCTCTCGTAGGCTTTGACGTCGAGCATCATGAAGCCCGTGGCCTACTGAGCGGCGGTCAAGCCAGGGTTCAACAGGGAGTTCGGATCCACCCGAAGCACAGGCTCTAATCGCGTCGTCGGGGAGGCACGTGTCGGACAGGTGCGGCTACCCCTCCGACGGTCGGACCCGGTGCGAGGGTCACGGTCGCGCGGGATTGTTGTTGGAGTTATCATCGCGCGTTGGCGAAGGCTCAACAGTTCCTGGCGGAGGTCTGTCGGCTCCTTTTGTACCGCCTTGTACACCTCTCGGGTTACGCCCGAGGCGACGGGCTGCAGAGGCCCTGCTCAAAGGACCACGGGAAGTGGGGCTTCTGTCCGTCGGGTGTTGCTCCTAATGATTTCTCCATGCGTGGAGTTGTTGGCTTCCTCCTCGGCAGCCTCATTGGCTGCAATGGCGGAGGTTCTGCTTTGCTTTGCCTGTGGGGCCCTTGGCTCTGCCACTACGACCGCTGCATCGGTTGCCAAAACCCGAGGTACACTCTTTTTGCGAGGTGCCATGTTGATCTGGTTCATTGACTTGTTTGCCACTCCCCACGGACGACGCCAATTGTCGTAGCTACAAACTAGACAGTAGAGAGATAGGGGGCTCCGACTTCCCTGTTGATACGAAGAGGCAAACCCCGAAGGCCCTCAAAGGTGGGAAACGGTATTTAAGTGTATTAAAGGAGTGTCTTTATTGCTTAAAAAAGTCTCTTGCCCTATTACATGGGGAAATGGTCTATTTATAGTGTTACATTCGGGGTACAGGAGATTACAATTTCACCCCTAAAAAGGTCTTGTGTTTGTAGAGGCTGCAGGGTCTTTTCACCTCCCTAGACGTGGTCTCCGGTGCACGGTAGACCCTCATGGCCTTGGTCCACCACGCGTGTGCCCCTAGTCCGTAAGTGTCCTTGACTCCCTTCACTCCATGCGAGGTGGCCCCAGAGCGGAGGCTCTCTGGACCCCCTTTGATCCCTACGAGGGGTCTTGATGCGGATCTCAGGACCCCTTCACTCCGTTGTGTGTTGTGCTCTTCTGCCGAGGCTGCCTTCAGTGACCCTTTTGTACCCTTCAACTATGTCGAGGTGTACCCCTAGCTTGAAGTAGAAAAATTGTGATGGGGAGAAGAGGATTTTTTTAAAATAATATTTTTAATTTTTTTTTTTACAAAACTAGGTAGTCGTCTCCAAAAATTACAAAAATAGGTCCTCATGCTTGCTTCATCCGCGGCAGAGAACCCCGAACAGAGGTAGAGGTTCTGTCGCTAGTTCAATGCAAGCAGAATCTAGAAATTTTTAAATATAGTATATAAAGTCAAAAAATTACGAATGTTTTTGTGGCGCTTTCTGATACAATTTTCTTGCTTGTGTAATTTTTTCATAATTTTATCCCTTCTGAATTTGTCTCCAAAATTCATTTAAGTATACCATTTGTAGGAATTTGTACATATATCAAATGAGGTCCAAAAATTATGAATTTTTTTTTTTGTGAACGCTCCTTACATAGTTTATTTGTTTGTGTAATTTTTACACAATTTTATATGATTTAATTGTCTGAACAATTCTTAATTTAGGTTTTTGATGCAGTGTACTTGATTGTGTAAACTTTTAATTTTAGAGATAATTTCAGAATATACAAAATTCTAGAAAAATTACAAAAATAATTAAACTATGTAAGGAGCGTTTACAAAAAAAAATTATAATTGTTAGACCTCATGTGGTATATGTACAAATTCCTACAAATGATATACTTAAATGAATTTTGGAGACAAATTCAGAAGGGATAAAATTATGAGAAAATTACACAAGCAAGAACATTGTATCAGGAAGCTCCACAAAAAAAATTGTAATTTTTTGAGTTTATTTACTATATTTAAAAATTTATAGATTCCTGTCGCTGGTTGAACTAGCGACAGGAACCTGCTCTTTTCATGTCGCCAGTTCAACTTGCGAAAGGAGCCTGTTGTCAGATGAACTGGTGACAGAGACATATTTTTGTAATTTTTTGAGGCGACTACCTAGTTTTGTATATATATATATATATATATATATATATATATATATATATATATATATATATATATATATATATATATTTAAAAAATTCGGGAGAAGAGATGGAAAACACACGGTTCGATGGGGCAACCGATATAAGGGAAGATAAGTTCAACGTAGATCGCTTATGGTGCATCGGTGTATACATGAGCAAGGTACTCTAATACCATGTAAACTAAAAAAATAATTTTGTTGCACACATAATCAATGTATTTCTTGAGATTAACAGAGGTACATGTGCATGCAAACATTTTAAAAAAAGAGTTAAAAGTATGTAGCTACAAGATGCATACATAATGAAAAGTGGTTAACTTATTATACTCGTGATTTTCTTCTATTAAAGCTCATACTTCAATTACGTTACTCAAGTTTCATTTTTCTTCAAACTTCTATTGTTATTTTCTAATGTTTATAATATCTTAAAAATCTAAATAACTACAAGATATGTAAATATATTCTGAAGTATCTAAGTTATATCATCTGTCACTACAAACTTTAAAACAAATCTTGCCGCGCAAATGCGCGGGCCAACTTGCTAGTTATTTATATAATATAAATAAAATGTATTATTTAAAAAATCCCAATCGGACAACGCCTTTCTCAAAAAAAACTAAACCGGTGACGAGCCGGCAAATATGGACTCGGAATCGATACCATGAGTGTAGTAGCAGTTATGAGCCATAGTTTAACCGACGGAGCTGGAAAGAAGGGGAGGAATGAGTTGTAGCGGTGAGTGGTCGCCCGCGAGTTCCAGTAGTACTCCGGTCCGCTTTGGGCGACGACTTTTTGCTCCATCCTTTACCTTTCTAGATTCAGCAGGCAAACAGCTAATTGGAAAGCGGTGCACTCGTCGTCGCAATGAGCTGAGATGAGTGTGACGGTTTGATTTTTGAGAAATAGAAGACAAGCCCGCGCCTAAGCCGCTCGGTTGAGCTGGCTGCTGGCCATGTTGCTGGTTTCAGCATTGAGAACGTGTGCTCGTGTAAAGATTTAGTAATAGTACAGCTTCCATGTTCACTTGTTTCTGGGGGATGAGGGAGCTTGCGAAGTCTAGTAAAGAAATCTTATCTGAATCAGAATCGAGAGGAAGAAACAGTGGTTTAATCAGTTCATGCAGCACAGCTTTGAGCTTCCTACTCTGTAACGCACAACTAACCAGCACTTGCCGAGCTAGCTACGATCCAATTTATAATTTACTCTGCCGTTCTGTGGTCCACTTGTGCGAAGAACAATCCCGATCTACCGTCCCAATCAAGCTCCAATTTGGTAGACTAGGCACATCTGTCATGCGGCCATTCCGGATCCAATCTGTTCCGGACCAGGGAGTAAAAAATAGTCCCCCGTCTCATCAGAAGCACTCGGCGAGCACAAGAATAAGCGAAAGCTTAATTAGGAAGTGCGGTGCACTGCGCAAAAACAAAAGCAGGAATCGGACAAACCACCGACTAGGACGACGAGTAGTAGTACATGGGTCATGGGAGGCTGGGCAGGTGAGTGACACACTGACATGCTACCCACGCGCCAAAACCCGGCTATCCTCTCCTGGAAGGAACCAAAACTCCCAGTCTCCCTTCACTTAACATCACCGGCTACCAGTCAGCACCAACCAACAGCTCAAAATAATACTTTCTTGCCCGAAAAGGGTTCAAACCCCTCCTCGGTTGCGTTGGTCAGGTCCAACTCCAACAGCGCGTCGAGCGAGCCGTCGATGCGCCCCGACTCCGAGCAGAGCGGTTCAAAACTTCAAACGTTGTGGGAGCTAGTGTAGTAGCTGAGAAGGACGTCGCGGTGTTGGCCTGTGTGAAAGCTTTGGCCGGTTCCGGCTGAACTTTCACTCGCCGATGGACGCCGGTTGGTTGGCCTCTACGTACGTTTCCCGCTGACGCGGACGCTGACGCCGACGCGGACGCGTTCTTGCTTGAGATGTACAAGTGCGGGGTTTACTTCTGGAGAAAGAGAAAAGGGCGACCTGTTGCATTGCAGCGACGACGGGGACAAGTGCTGCTGCTGCTGCATCGTTCCTTCCAAACTTGCCCGCTATGCCGAATTCAACTTCAGAGATGTTCGTCGTGCTAAGTTCAAACGTGCAAGGCGCAGCACGTGGTCCATCCATACCATATTTGCAGCTAGTTTTTAAAACTACGCGATCTTAAACATCGCATAGGTGATATGTAGATCGAACACCAACAAAATCTCCATAAATTCCATGCAAGCGAGCTCACACGCACACATCGTCACTAATTCACATCAATGTGCGAGTATTAAATCATCAATCAATGGTCCTTCGTTGTTAACAACGAACATTCCTTGGCCCCAAACACTTTGCGCAACGCCCAACCCAAATTTTTAACCGCGGAACCAAGGTTTGATCGCTCGATCCGATGCGGATAAGCCCAGCTCCAACCAATCAGGCCATCGCTAACCGCTGCTACTGAGATGAGAACACGAGATTCTGAGCGCGCGGGCAATCATTCCAGCCACTCCACCACCTGAGTCCTGACGCGGCCGGGAACTCCACGCACGAACCCACGGCCCCAACCGAAAACGCGCGAGTTAATACGCATTACGCGCGGGTCCGGTGCCTAACCCCGTGACCCGAAACGCTCCTTCCTTACTTCCGCGGCTTAAAGCGTTGCGTTGCCTTTCCTTTCCTTCCCTCCCCTCGCAGGCACCTCACCTCAGATCTCGCCCACTCCAACTGTTACTTCCTTCTACCTCTACCTCTCACCTCACCGGCTCACCGCCGAGCTCCCGTTCCACTGGCCCCATCCAAGCTTGAATCGGTGTTAGTTCGGCGCCCCTCCTCTTCCCAGTAGGTGGCCGGTGGTTACATACGCATTGTTCTGACCTGGCCCATCTCTTCCTCCCCGCGTCGACGGGTGGTCCAGGGATCCAAGAAGCCTCCGTTCCGCCGTTGAGTGGCGCGTGTCTGGGTTGGATTGCAGGGGAGATAGCCGATAGTGGTGCGGAGTTATTGATTGTTTGCTGGGTTAGCTATTGGCGTCGGTGGATGGGCTGCACGGGGTCCAGGCACGCGCTGCGGGGTGGCGTCCGGGGCGGCCGGTCGCCGTACGCGCGGAGCTGCTCCGGCCCGGCCGCCGCCGGGGCGGTGCACCACACCGTCGCGCTCAAGTCCTCCACGCTGGGGTCGCTCAGTCTCGAGCGGGACGGGGAGATGATGAAGTGGCGCGACGACGGCGGTGGCGGCGCGGCGAAGACCACGCCGCCGCCGCCGCAGCTGGTGAAGCGGCCGAGGCAAGTGCTGGGAACGCCTACCAAGACGCCGGTGCACGAGCCCGAGGTGATTAATGTGTGGGAGCTCATGGAAGGACTCGATGACAAGGATGAGGAGGGCGGCGGCCAAGGCGAGGAGCGGCGGGAGAAGTCGCCTCCCGGATCGCCGGAGTTCGATCCGGAAATCATCGCCGCGTTCCGGAAGGCGCTCGACGAGTTGTCCCCGACACGGGAATGCCCGGGCAATGACGAGGAGTGCGTCAAGAAGCGCGAGATACAGAGGTTTCCGGGCATCGTGCGCGCGCGGGTCAGCGCGTTCCAGCAGAGGATCGACGCGAAGCTTGCCAAGATGGCGCCCCCGCCCCCGCCGCCGCCTCCGCAGCCGCAGCTGCCTCCCCCGCCGGATAGCAACCGGAAGGTGGTGCTGTACCTCACCAGCCTCCGCGGCATCCGAAAGACGTATGAGGACTGCTGGGCCACGAAGGCCATCCTCCACGGCTACGGCGTGCACGTCGACGAGCGCGACCTGTCAATGCACGGAGGGTTCAAGGAGGAGCTCCACGCCTCGCTCGGTTCGGCGGGCAGGCTCCCGCAGGTGTTCGCGGACGGCAGGCACCTGGGCAGCGCCGACGAGGTCCGCCGCATGCACGAGGCCGGGGAGCTGTCCAAGGCGCTGGAGGCCTGCGAGATGGCGCCGCCTAGCGCCGGCGGCAAAGGCATTGCCCTGGAAGCGTGCTCCGGATGCGGCGGCGTCCGGTTCGTGCCGTGCGAGGAGTGCTCCGGAAGCTGCAAGGTGTTCCTAGAGGAGGTAGGGAGCTTCAGGCGGTGCCCCGAGTGCAACGAGAACGGGCTAGTGCGGTGCCCTCTCTGCTGCCTGTGAAATCTCGAGTTTTTATGGGATTTATAGTGTGATTTTGCAAGATGTTTGAGGAGTGCTCTCCTAGTTCAGATGTTTTGTACAGAGAAGTATACTTCTGTTCCTTTAGGACTGATGAAGTAACATGGTACTGTATTGATTTTACGGATTTGCTATTTCACATACGTCTAAAATTTTGCAAAATCACAATCGATTTTCTCACATTCGGATCGGCATGGAAATTCATGCTCCGGTGAGGTTGTCTTCCTCCTCTCCAGTGCCCGACGACAGTGGTGGTGGTGGCCGGCGGATTAGAGTTAGGGTTCACTCATTTAGGGTCCGGGTTCATCGGTGCCTCCAGACTTAGAGAGAGGTTGGGGTCGCTGCGGACCGGCGGTGGGCGGCAGCGGCTGTGCCGCTGGACACAGGCGAGGAGGAGGATGGTGGGCGGGGTCGGCAGGGGGTGACGACGACCAAAGTGATTAGGAGGCAATGGGAGGTGGTGGCAGATCCGGTGGCAGTAGCTGCCGGAGACAAGGAAGGAGGCGACGCTGGGGGATCTCGCCGGCCGGAGAGGAGGAAGAAAGGTGGTGGTGACGGCAAGAATGAGAGGCGGGGCAGGAGGAGGAGGAGGAGGAGGAGGAGGCGTGGAAGGAGGTCGCCGACATGCATCGCCGCTGCCAGCGATGCGGCGGGAGGTGACACTGGGTGGGCTGGGCGGGGCCAGGGGCAGTGGCTGTGTGTGGAGTGAGTCAGGGTTAGGTTTAGGATGGAATGAGTTATATAGGTGAGAGGATGAGATATGTGAGCCATATGATCTTAAATCCAATGGTGTAAAAAAATGATTGTGATTTCATAAATTTTTCAGACACGTGTGAAAATAGACACCCCTTTGATTTTATTTATGTTTCTTTCTTTTCTCTGGAGTTGGATGCAGGGGCAGTCCCAGCTATTGGGCGAGCTTGGGCGGCCGCCCGAGGTAGCCGACGCCGACGGACCCCCCACACCCCCAGCGCCGGCTTTAGGCGTTCAGCGAACTCCACTCCCCTCTCCAGTCTCCAGAGGACGGAGGCCACAACCACACTCCACAGTGGCAAAGCCAAAGGCCCAGCTAAGCCCACGACCCACACCAGTACACCACAAATCCACTACACCTTACTTCATTCATCTTCGTCACTTTACTTCCCCGGTTCCCCCAATTTCCAAATTCCAAGTTTCCAACCCTATGTGGCGTGTGGGCGAGCGCCGCAGCGGTGGGCCGACAGGGTGAAGGCGGCGCGTGGCAGGCTGACACAGCAGCATGGCCGGGCGTCGACTGAGAGCCTAAGAGGGGCGCGCGGAGACGAGGAGGCGCGGAGTGTCACGACACGTCTGCGAGGCCAAACCGCCATAGGGGAGGCACGGGGGGACGGCGGCGTTGCCGCGTCGGTGAGGCTGTGTCAACAGTCGACGTGAGGTGGTGAGAAGCCCAGCTGCCCAGAAGAAAGGGGTAGCGAGAAGCCCAGAAAACCGAGAAAGGTGGAAATCAAGAATTCAAGATGGCTCCTGGTAATGCAAAGGCAAAAGTAATGATTGTCAAGCGCTCAAGAGTCGAAATGCATCTTGGAATTCATAGAAATTTGATGATGTGTGATACTGACATACTGTGATAGTGTGATGTATAATTTATTGTGAATCACTGAATGTTTGAATTGGATTGTGAAATATGAATGGAGAATACTGTGATATGTGATACTTACTGGCTCACCGTGATGTATAAATGTATAATTGATGATGTGAATTTGATAGTGTCGTGGTGAATTGGTGACACTGTGATGTATAATTGATGGTGAATTGGATTGTGATTGGTTAATTACTTGATTTGCTAGATTTGAAGAGCTATTTTACTATTGTGTCGTCGTCGAATGGGTCGATCTCAGGTACCGGTGCAAGCAGAAATGTTGTGGTAGCTATAGAAGAGTAAGTACTACCGGAGAATGAAATTGCCTTGGTCTCCTAGAAGTAATTAGTACTATAGTGGTATGTCTTTCTGTTTGTCATGTTCAATAATTTTTATGATTTATGATGAATTAATCTGAATACTCACTATCCATCTACTTTTGACAGGTTGTTACTAGTAATTCAATAATTTGGTATTTTTGTGGCAAATTGTTATGTAAACTTCATTAATAAGGTATATTTTCTATATTTTATCTGTCTTTGCATGTTCACATGATGCGGATTGTAGTTTTGAGACCCATTTAGTGTTATATGCTCTATTAAAAGTGATTGAAATGTGTATTCTGTATGTCTTGCTTTGTTATTGGATAATACTATTAGTTCGTTCCGCCTAACCTAAATTTAAATCCTGAGTCCGTCACCGGTTGGATGTACAGTTGAAGACCTTACCGCAATTTGAATAACAAGAATAGGTCTCACCCTATGCTCATGATTTGTGAAGCACATTGCATGAGTATGACCGAAATGTGCCAAACTGAACCGTGCTATGCGAGAGACTGACAATGAGCTCAGAAGCTACAGTATACTGCTACCGACGTAGTGGCGTCCTCTGTTCCTGCGTCCCCTGAAATTGGTGTCAGGTCTGATCGGCCGGCTCTTTCCGTGACGCGCCATCTGAACCACGGAAATGCGTGACGCGGACGAAGATGCGAAGAAGCTAGGTGAGCCATGTTTGGTATCTGCTGTTTGTCGCACGCCATCCGCAGATGCGTCACTGACACGGGCACGCCGTCTCAGCCTGCATGCACTACTACACCGCTACGAGAGCGCCGAGCAGGCAGGCGATCTGCCGCCTCCCAGTCCCAGATCAGTGATACCGACACACATCAACTCAGCTTGCTGATTCCGATTTCCCAAGAGCATCTGCTCATGTTTTTGCGAGCTATGGTATGGAGCGGCATCGACATCAACGCTTTAAAGGAGCGAGTGCCCTAGAAGCCATGGAAACTCAAATAGGTGCCTCCAAACCTTATACTCGGAAATGGATCATCTGCATTGAAGATTCGATGTAGATCTAGATTTGATGCTGAGGATCTACAGTATTACATATTAAAAACTGTTTTTCACCATACAAATGAAAAATAAAGACTATTGCTACAAATATTACTGTCAAGGAATATTCATTCACTCGCAGATCACTACTCGCAGATCACTGTCGACACAAAGAGGATCCGAATCGCTTGTGCTCGGTGCGTCCTGATGGATTGAATCGTGAATGGATCTGCCACCGGTCTCCGTAGGCCCCTCCTACAGTCCTACCACCCGTCCTGTCCTTCGGCCCACGGCCGACCAGATATGCATCGTATGTGCACTATACATCATTTTCCAAAAAAAAAAAACAACGGCGCAGTTTCAAACAAGGTCCAAATGATTATGCAGAGCCAATACAAAGAACAGTGCCGTGCTGCTCATGCTTCCTATGGCCATGTTGGGCCAACAGAAGAGCATCATATTTTAGTTAGCAATAAAAAAAGCCCACGTCAAAGGGGCCCAGCTCAGGCTGAGAAGGCCGGTCCAAAAGAGTCACCGTTTCGGCCCGCCGAATTGGCCGAACGGCCCGAACCTTTTTGTCCCAGCCTACGCACAGCCATGTCAAAAAGCCTAACCATAGCTGCCTGCCTGCCGCCATCATCCAACGACAGCCCGTGAGTTCGTTCGTGACAGCCAGGCCTAAAAGGCTAATAAAGTGCGATTTCCAAATGTCAGAGAGCCCATCGAGTTCGTTCTCCTCCACGTTGCCATAATCTGATAATCAAACTGAGATAATAAGGCTCAGGCCATTTTACACACTGGACATGACATAAGCAGCCGGTTAAGTGCACATATAATACCAGACAAATCAAAACCTGCGGCGCCCAGCCCACGAATGAAGGCTACTTCTAGCATGTCAGAGTCAGACTCGATCCAATCGGATTCCTTAACGTACGTGCCCGCCATCTTGTTCCTGGAAAACCTTTTTGATCATTCTCGCGCGAGACGCGCGTTATTGTAGCTACGAAAGCTACGGCTAATTTCCGTCAAAATCAGTGTGCGGTGCCGCAATTATATGGGGGCAATGAGAACGTGACACCAACCAATGGCCCGGCCGGCTCGGCTGCTCCTTTTTCTTTCTCGCCTGTTTGGGTTGGGCAACTTTTTGTCATGCACAATTGCTGTTGAACGTGACAACGCTGGCAGGATGGATGTGGGAGTAATCATATATCGTGTCATCGTGATGGCAAAATGTCCGCCCTGCAATCATTTCTCCATGCATTCCATCGACTGGGACAAAAATACTTCCACTCACTAAATGCCTTTACAACTGCCAAACTCAAATAAACAGACAAACTGGTGGCAATTAGCAAATAAACAAACAAACACATCTTACATCTAGTGCATGCCATATAGCACAGGGAAAATAATAAGGAATTAAAGGACGCTGGTTAGTCGTTGGTTCATCTAGAAGAACTCTGGTTAGCTGTTAGTTGTTCAATACTCCTCGTGTGTGGTTTCCATTATGCATCCGCAAATAACATCTCTTCGGCTACCAGGAATCAAGCTACACGTGTAAAGCCACCACCTTGTCTATTATGGCTGTCACCTCAGTGCAGGTGCTTGGGTTTTTTTTTTTTTTTTTTTTTTTTGAAATGAATCAGTGTGTAACTCTTTTGTGTCCGAAATGACAAAAATAACATTATAGAAGGCTAGACAGGCAATACGTGCTTTCTACCGTGCACTCAAACCGCTACACATTGTTTCGGCGGATCCGGACCGTTGAATGTGCCTACCACGGTCTGGAAGCGTAGCATCCGGTCTGTCGTGCACCAGGTGCGTTGGACCCGCCCTGCCGCACACGTGGTCCGTTGTACCCACTGTTGCGTGCTCGGTCTAGTGGAAACCTCCTGCCATGCACCGAGTCCGCTGGAGATCTCCTGCCGTGCATTGGGATCGCGAAGGTAGTTGGACGTCTCTTGTTACGCACCGGGACCGCGGGAGGTAGTTGCTGTGGTCCCCATTTAACTAGCGTGCCCTTCCCTCTCTCCCCCGACAGTGTTTATTTGTTCGGCGCAGAGAGACAAAGAGTAGCGAGAGAGACAGACAGAGAACAAGGTAGAGAGAAAGGGAGTGAGGGTGAAGCGTACGTATCATCAAGGATATTGTGGTGCGATCACTTGTATTGCCATAGGACCACGAGTCCTAATGGGGTTTGATGATCACACCCTGTTAGTTGGGCTGCATTTCCCGAACAAGGTAGTTGTGCAGCAAGCTATAATAAGGCACGCTGTGTCCATCAACCGTGTGTACTGGGTGCACAGGTAAAACCCAACTCAGTACACAGTAAAGTGCCAAGAAGAAGGTTGCCCTAGCAAGTCTGTGCACAGAAGGCGAAGGGCCATGGTACAGACTTCACAATCACGGTGCTGATCGACCACACTGCGAGCTGAGTGAACGCAGTAGCAGCATAGGAATGCCAGTTCCGCATATGTGGCAAGCCTCATCAGCCACCTAGTTTCGGAGGATGTGTCTATCTCCCCTAAGATGTTGATATCAGATGTTGCTAATTGCGTTAGTTATCCAGTCAGCTACACCAAGGTTCGACGAGCTAAGCAGAAGATGACCGAGTCCATGTATGGGACGTGTGAGGAGATGTACAACCTTGTACCAAGGATGCTTCATCGTATTGTAGAAGCAAGCCCGGACACTTACATAAACAAACTGGATAAAATAGATCCTCATGGAGGCCCCAATTGCTACATATTGGGATGTGTGTTCTGGGCATTTGGTCAGGCCATAGAGGGCCTCGAGTTCTTTCGTCCAGTGCTCACAATGGATGACATTTTGCTTACCGGGTGGTACAAGGACACCATACTCACTGCGGTGGCGGTAGATGCAAATGATCAGTTTCTTTCTGTTGCCTTTGCCATCGTTGAAAACGAGAACACATATAGTTGGTTGTGGTTCCTTGCAAATGTCAAGTGGACCATTGTGGGAGACCGACCTAATATGTGCCTTATCACAAACCGTAATGCAAGGTTGTTGTCCGCCCTCAACGCCATAAGAATGGGATGCAACCCGCTTACAGTGGAATGATGTGAAAACCCGGTGGTGCATGAGGCATGTTGCAACAAATTTCTTCAGCCGGTTCCACAGTAAAGATCTGATGAAGACCTTCAAGAAGTTGTGCAAGTAAAACCAGAGGCGCAAGTCTAAAACCATTTGCAAAGAGCTTGATGAGCTGACTGTGAAGCATATTAGGGAGTCTCATCTGAAGCCACGAGAGGGAGAACAAGACGCAAGAAGGGCTTCCAAGAGGACTAGCACTTTCTCTGACCGAAAGAAGGGCTTCCAAGAGGACTAGCACTTTCTCCGAGTGGATAAATCTACACACTCCTGGGTTGGAGAAATTGTCACATCTATATGACACAGATGGTGCAAGATATGATATAATGACAACTAACATGCCCGAGGTGTACAACAATGTGCTAAAAGGTGTGTGGTGCCTGTCAATCACCGCAATCATTGACGAGACCTGGACTCGCACAATTGGTTATTTTGTTAATAGAGGCACCATAGCAAAGAGGCAATTGGATGAACGGAAATAGTGGTCCGAAAATATGCAAATGTACATGGACAAGAAGATGAAGAAAGCATGTACGCATCATATCTAGGTGATTGATGGTCTTAGGAGGAAGTACGAGATTCAGCTGAGGCAGAAATACGTGAATAGCCATGCTAGGGGATATAGGAAGCAGGCGTGCACACTCACAGATATGGCGACTTGCACGTACAATAAGCCAAAACATCTACACAAGCCATGCTCGCATGTATACAGAGCGTGCACACAAGTTAAGCAGTCATCTATGTCATATATCTCGGAGACTACATGTACCTTCTTTTCAGGACATGGAGTGCTAAGTTCAACTCATGTGGTGTGGATATGAACTACAGGGATGTTTGGTCGGAGATGGTGAAATGGTTCCCGAACAAAGCGTTGAAGCAAGCTGGGAAGGGACGACGACAGACGCGACACTTTTGAAATGACATGGTTGACAGCCAGCGTGGAAAACAGACCAGCTTACGAAAGTGCGTGATATGCAAGACCCTAGGACACTCCATAAAGGATTGCCCCAACAAATGGAGCTCATCTAGGCGTAACTAGTTCGTATGTCGTGAGGAGTTTGTAAGGTCGAGGAGACCGACTAGCGGGGGTTGAATAGGTGATTTTAAAAAACTTTTGGCCAAAACTAAGTTTTATGCGAAATTATAAATCAATTCAGTTTTGTACAATTCAAAACATAAATCAACTAGTTTCAACTAAGTGCATCAACAAACTAAGTCTAAGTCAAGGAGTGCAATCCTAAGGAGATAAGCAAACAATTTAATTCTATGAATGAAAATTGCAAGAATATAATGCACAAGAAGCAAACTACAAAGACACTTGAACTTTTTTCCGTGGTGATGGGAAACTTGCCGGTTTCCCCTAGTCCATGTTGAGACTTGAGATAAGCCCAAATGAGTTGGATCGGCTCCATAAATTAAACCTACACCTTGAATCCACTCAGAGTTACTCTTCCTCCACTCCGGAGATGGTGAGTATCAGACCACTCACAACGCCTGGGTCTTCTCGCAACCTTCTTTGAGAAGATCACCGGCACAACTCCTTTAAACCATCTAGGTGTCGAAAAACACCAAAAGTATCAAGTTGGAGACACTCACTTGAAAGAATCAAGTACCTAAACTCGATGGATACTCAATCCAACACTTAATGCAATACAAGCATTAGGATTTTCCTTTCTAAGCTCACTACGTGCAACACATGCACAAAAGAGAAGCTAAGACTTGCTCTTAGCTCAAGGGAGACGAAAATAGCAACAACAACCTCCCACAACCGATCACAAGGGGTATTTATACACCCACACAAAGAAACTAGCCGTTGGGGGAGGATCTAAAAAAAAGGAAAAACCAATCTAACCACCAACCAATGGCCGATCAAACCGGCTTCACTCCAACAACTACAAAAACTAGTCGTTGGACCATCAAGCAGACTGATCGCCCTCACAAAGGCCGGTCAGACTGCACCAACCGTCGGACCGCCAAGGGGGCGGTCATACCGCTCCACAGAGGAGCCAAGGAAAGCCAGAGAACACCCTCTCTGGAAAAAGCTGACCGTGATAGTTTGACTGAGGGTCCGGTTAGACCGGGCAACACATGGCGGTTAGATCGGAAGCCCACGGGTCAGACCTCTCACCACTGATGGTCAGACCACCTAGCACTCAGCCCGGTCAGACTTTCAATGACCGGTCAGATCGACCATTGAAAAATTCATAGGACAACTTGCACACACTTCAACACAATTTTGCGAAAGAAACATCCTCATCCGTATCAGATTCAAGGGTTGGATGAGAACAGTGCCGTGAATATTTCTTATACTGTGGAGGTTACTCTGTCTATTCTGGAGGGATACGTGGGATGTTGGCTTCCCGGTTTTGAATTGGCCGCACCTATTCTCGTTTGCCAAAAAACAAGACATTTCAGTAGGCCTTTTTTTGAAGAGACCGTACCTTATTTACCATTTCCATCTTCCTCTTTCGCCGACTGCTATGCTGGAATTACAATCCCTTTGTGAAGCGGTGGCTCCTTTTGTTTCTCTTCCAGACCATCCAGATGTGTGGTCTTTTGTTTGGGGCTCCTCCTTTACTCCCAAAATGGCTTATGTTCAGCTTTTGGGTCAAGCTCATACTCCACCTCCATTTGTTTGGCTTTGGCAGTCCTGTTGTATGAGTAAGCAAAAGGTCTTTTTCTGGCTGCTCTTAAAGGATCGGTTAAATACACGAGCGCTCCTCCAGCGCAAGCAGTTCTTGCTTGAGAACTATGAGTGTGTGCTTTGTACTCAACACTATACTGAATCATTGAAGCATCTTTTCTTTGGTTGTTCATTTAGTCAGTGGTGCTGGCAATCTATTGGAATCACATGGGACTTATCTCTCTCTGTTGTTGAGCTAATTCAAGTTGACAAGATTAATTTTGGATTTAAGTGCTGCAAGGAAATTACCATTCTAGCTTGTTGGTCTATCTGGAGTTGTCGCAATAAGGTCATTTTTCGTAATACGGTGGTCTCTCTTTCTGCTTGGAAAAGAGAGTTCAGAGAAGCTTTCTCCTTGGTTATACTTAGGGTCAAGCCTTCTCTTAGAAAGGAGTTTGTCAATTGGTTGCGAGATTTCCTTTAACTTTGATTGGGTTTCTTGTTTTTTCTTTTTCGTTCTCTGTAAATAACCCTTGTTATTAATATGTTCTCGGTAGGGATTCTTTCCCTCCTGTTTTCCGTAAAAAAAACATTGGTACCTATCAAGACATGATAGAATATAACGTGGTACCTATGACAGTGTGTCACTTGTTACTTGGAAGACCTTAGCAATATAACCGCAAAGTTATTCATGATGGACATACCAATCGATACACATTCAAGCGGAAGAATAGCGATGTAATATTGAAGCCTTTATCTCATACTCAGATTTTTAATGATTCTATGCAGAAAAAGGAAGCGAGTGTCATTCCACAAAAGGGTATACACACGTGCACATCCCCTATTACACACGCTAGGAATTTTTTGGAGGCACTAGGACCTCACGTAGTGTGGACACACGGTTTTCACTAAACGCGTGCGCACGCGTGTACTCTAAATAAATTGATGAGCACACGCGCCAAGTGGAGTTCAAACACGGATGGGCTGATGGCACGACAACCACTTTTGCCAACTGAGTTACGCTCCTTGTCGATCAAGTTGGGGAGACTCTAAATAAATTGACGAGCACGTGCACCAAACGAAGTTCAAATACGAATAAGCTGATGACACGACAACCGCTCTTACCAACTAAGCTACGCTCCTTGTTCACCAAGTTGGGGAGGTTGGCGTGGAGCCCCACTCCCACTTGGTTTATTATCCATCCCCTTCCAGATCAGAAAAAAGAAAACGGAGAGAGAGAGAAGGCAACGAGAGGCGCGCGCTGCAGTGCAAGCCGCGTGTGCCGCCGGCCGGCTGATCGATAGTGCTCTCCCCATTTCGTAAACGCGCTGCTGCCTTTGCCCTGATTTTCCACGGCTGACGACGTGAGGTCGAGAGGGACGTTTGTGTCTGTGCTCGCGCGCGCCCGTTTCTGTTTCCCCGCTCCGTTGGGTATCGTTGAACGGGCCCGGTTGCCATATCGGGAAAAGGTTTGGAGCTTGTGGCTTCTGCGTTTGTGGTGCGTGCGTGCATGGCGACCCGACTGGTCGTTTTAATCGTGTGCGGTGACAATCCGCGGAGTGCGTTCCGTGTTTGCTTCCGGTCTTCGGTGGCTAGTACGTGTCGTATTTTGAGTACGACTGAGTGAGACCAGGAGAGCGTGATGTGGCAGTGGATGTGCGTAGGTACAAAACGGACGCACTGGCCGACTAGCTAGCCTCTGATCTCTACCGTGCTGGTGACACCCGTCGCGGTTGAATCGGTCGTAGTTCAACCGGTAAGCTAGGCCGCATCGAGACACTACATTCAAAGCCCGAAACAAGCTGGAGGTAGCGTTGATTGGAATGTTGCAATCATACGAGCCGACGTTCAACGGCACGGCATGGTCGTGTAGATGGAGGAGGGATGCCCAAATGGAAACGTGTGGAATCGGGAAGAGAAAAAAAACGTTGGAGGCATGCGGGAGGAAGGCTGTTAAAGCTGCCACATCGCGAGGATGATGCTGGCCTACTTGCGCCCAACCAATTTTCCTGTCCCGGCTCTATCATTGCGAGCGTGACGTCGAAACGGCCAAAAACACAGGAGGGTGAGTGAGGCTTGCGGAGGAATGCAAGCTCTGTTTCTGTGTTAGCCATACTTCGCAAGTAATAAACATGCTAAGATAATACCTATACGATCACGGTAAAATTAAGGCAATCGAGTGTAGTGACATGTGAAGATGTCAAATGTAAACAGCCGTGGAGTGTCTGGACGCTCTAACGAATTAAAGAATGGAAACGTAAAGAACGATTCCAAACAGCTGCAGAGTTTTACACCGTCACGGAATCACCAATATTAACAGGCAGCCACCTAAGTAGTTCCGTAAAGAAACAGCCAATTAAGCGAAAGAAATTACGGTTCTAGTTTGATTAGTATGCATCAATCTGATGTGGCGGAGACACCCCCATTCCATTTTCAAATGCTTTCTTAGTGCCAGCTCCTGCTTCACAATAGTTATTCAATTCCATTTTGAGGTTCTTCGATTTATGTTTTTTTTTTTCCGTGCAGCATTCAAGCTACCTATTGAACATATTTGTTGTTCCATAATGTCCCACTGATTGACAAAATCGACATTTTGTGTTGTTTGCTTGATTATATTACGAAGTTCTTTTACTAATAGAACAGTAGTGCCTTGTGAGATAGATTATGGTCGATACTCACGCATGTACAGTTTGCAACCTGTAGAAAGTTCTGAATATTTCAATCACTGAAACGTCGCCTTTTGACCTATCAATATGTTCCGAGTTAGAGTTCTCCCCTTTGACCCCGAACTAATTTTAGTTGAATCGATCTTCATTCTTCAATTCTCATGTTCTCATTTTTCTATGGATCAAAATTACATAAGTCAAAATTGTTCTCCTCCCAATCATGTTATGATGGTCAAAGAAAAAAGTCAAAAACAAACCCACGTATCACATTTGACTCTCTTTTCTGAGGCTTTTCTGTTCCGGTGACATGGTCAACTTGTTTGACCGGCCGGCATGAGCGCAGGCTGACTTTGGTGTGAAAGAAGAGATCAGCATAAGAGCACACTCCATAATTCTAAGGCCAACTGATATTCTTTCGTGCTAAACATGTTCATGCAACACGTCTATTCTGACAAATCACCAGCTCAGAAAATATATCAATATGTTCTCTTCCCAAAATAGATGTAAAACGAACAAAATGTTGGATATGAGATGGGAAATAATTATTTTTGATTTGGGGGGGTTAATAAATCGTAATCGAGTTTCTGTAATATGCCCACATCAAAAACCGGACAATCTATCGACGCTTACTTCTTCGTTAGGCTTTGCAAAAATTATAATGGACTTCCCATCAATCGCAATCCTGAATTTATTTTAATTTTCACTTTCAAGTAAGTTGTGGGTCACCTTACCATACGGCCTCAGAAAGCAAAAGGGAAAAGTGGCAGTTTTTCGTCTCTGTTGATTGTAACAGTGGAGGGCTAAATCATGCATAAGAGGGTTAAGTTTCTTCTGGTACAATCTTAGCAATTGTCCTCCATCTCTCTCTTTGAAGTAATTTATACGAAACCATATTTTGTGCTTAGTTGGGTTAATTATGCAACCAAGGGAAGGAATGTATTATGGTAGAAAATAATGATAATCCTCATGCAAGCTAGTGATAGAGACTATGGGCAAAATTATTTCCGTAGTATTTGTCTGTCCAATCAAAAGTTCCCTACAAGTCGCTTCTCGATTCTTAGATGCCTAACTTACGATCTCCTTGCCCTCAAATAGTATGTTTTGCCTAACTTATCTATGATATATAGGTTAGCATAACTCATTGCAAAAAAAAGGAGATAAGTAAGAGGGATGCGCCATTCATCATGAAATGCTTCGGTCATATTACAATTACTTTGTTTTCTTAAGGAAGTGATAATATTACACTTTTGGTCTTTCCGCTGCTGTAGATGAAACAAATCGTTATATTAATTATCAGCTGAAAATGCCATATTTTCTACTACAATAAGGAACAGTGAGTCAGTGACTCCAATTCCGTTTCATTGCCTAACTCTGCACCACCTTTTTCCGGGAAGGATATGAGGTTAGCCTTCACTACAAGAGAAGTGGCGATCCTATCAAAGAACAAAAAATTGGAACTAGTGACGACCAGAGCTAGCTGATGATTCACGCGTAAGAGACGTGTTTGGACCTCGGAGTGAACCATGGCCGAAAAGACCATGTGGACACTGCTTTATTCCTTCACGACGACATTGGCAGTCGCAAGGTTCCTGGGCAGGCTACCATGGCTACACGTGCCAGCCCCGTGTTTGACGTGCATGGGTTTGATTATATTCAGTCGATATCGTTAGAGATGACTACCATGGTTGTCGTGTATTGTTTCTTCAAACTATTTTAGCTATTACCGGGACATATAAGGGATGCTACGTAAATAGCTGTGAGCCAAACACTAATTAAAAAGAGAGAATAGGTTCTGTCACATGGTAATAAAAACGTTCGTCTAGCTGCACCCAGCTACTCAGTCAACTTAATTCCTAGCCATGCAAATGCACTTCTTGCTCGATCGCCCTCTCCCACCCTACTTAATTGTAGCACTTACGACTTATTAGGCCAAAAACTCCCAATTGACCCGCTGCCGCCGTCAATACTTTAAAAAAGACAAACGAAAAAAGAAAGAAAAAAGACTAGCAGAGAGGACGTACATGTCGTTCCAAAAACTACAGCTCAGTGTGCGTGCACGCCGTGCAGAAAACGAACTCTGGAATGCGACCTTCTTCACCGCTAAAAAATGGATCTGTGCAATCAAGGAGTTTCGGAAGTTCCAAAGGAGAGAGAGAGAGAGAGATGTCCACTAGATGTACTTGATCCAACTAACTACAGTTGCCGGTCCACCATCATTCTAACCATGCGTGCCACACTATGCGCCGCTAGGCCAACGCTCACTTGACAGTAGACACGACACCACGCAGCACAGCAGCAACTAAACAAACAAAAACGCATTAGGCGGAGCTTCCTAATAAGCCCAAAAGCACAGCCACGCACTAGTTATTTTACAGCGAGAGGGGTCAATTCGAAATCGACACTCCTCCATAGCAGCGCAACCGTACAAGAACAGCAGCAACAAGCTCGCGGATTGTTCAAACCCACGGACTCCTGCGGTTACCGCGTCCTCGGCGTGACGGAGACCCCAGGCAGAGCTCGCCGCTCCCCTTTCCAAAACTCTGAACAGTACGCAACCGAAAATTCATGGGAAAATTAGTTTAGTGGCATCTCATTCGTACTATTTTAGAGAAATAATAACGTTTTGGTGATGTGGTGCAAAATAGCACTCCGAAAACTTGGAAATCTTGAGAATAGCACCGCTGTCACTTGGACGGCGGTTAGAAAACGGAGGATGCGTTAGAGAGAGAGAGAGAAAGAAAGACAGCAATGCCCCTTTTCTCTATGACAGTGTGACCTAGACCTAATGCCCTTAGCGGCGGACGTACGTTTGAGCTGTGGTGTCGCTTGACAGCACGGCTTTTGCCAAACCAGTGGAACACTGGGTATAGCATAAGTGCTTGACCCCACAGGTCCCAACATCTGACAAACAGCAAGAGCCAAGAAGCACACAACCACTACCACCACACAACCCCCTTTCCTCTAGGTCACAGCAAGCAGCAACAAAAAAAAAAAAAAAAAACGCACCCTTGCACAACTCTGCCCAAATCGGCTGCCCAACAGCAGGTGTCCCATGGCTAGAAGGTCGGCGTGTGTCCAACGACCGACGCATGGGCGTGGCCTTCAGCTACTTAGTGTCTCCTTGCAGCCTTGTCTGGTCTAGTAATTAGTAAATATAATTTTCCCCTCCTTTTTTTTTCTACAAATCAATATGAAATTGCATATATATTCCTCAATTGATCTTCTCAATTCTCGGTACAAATTGCATTCGCTAATTTTCAGGGCATTTTGGCAATTGATAGATATATCAAGTTATAGGCATCCAAATAAAATACCTCAAGTTCACCATAAGATTCACCTGTAAAAAAAAGAAGAAAGAACTCAAGAAGTTGCTTTGGTGAACAGCAATGCAATGCCACCCTCTACGGAAGAAGATGAAGTTGATTTGTCTAATCTCCTAGCAGATCTCGCACTAAGAAAGCCAATTTCACAATATAGACAACCAAAATTCGTGACGAAGTGAGAAGATCTTACCTCCAAAAAGGTCCATTTCAGCCCCTTAATCATACTTCCCCAAGCAGATATGAGTGGAGTTATGTGCCGTTTTAATCTAGTATGGTTTAATACATATAGTAATTGGTTGGAGTATAGTATAGAGGAAGATGCAGCATACTGTCTTTGTTGCTATTTGATTAAAAAATAAAACTCTAGGACATGGTGGGGGAGATGCATTTTCAACCAAGGGGTTTAGAACTTGAAATAAATTAAAAAGGTTTGATATTTATGTTGGTGGCCTTTCTAGTGTTCACAGTCAAAACATGAAAAGATGTGATGATCTCATGAACCAAAAGCAATCCATTCAATCTGCTACAAATAAGCAAATAAAGAAAGCTAAGAAGGAGTACAGGATTTGTTTAACGACATCAATTGATGTTTCAAGATTGCTTCTTATTTTGGGCTTGCCATTTCGGGGTCATGATAAAAGTGAATCTTCTAAGAGGAACCAAAATTTCCTTGCTTTTTATGAATGGTATGCAGCACACTCTAGAGAAGTGGGTGCGGTTGTTCTAACAAATGCTCCGAAGAATTTTAAATTGGTTGCTCATACTATCTAAAAAGATATTGTAAGAGCTTGTGTCAAAGAAACAATTAAAACTACATAGAAAATATTGGAGGTGAGTATTTTGCTATATTAGTTGATGAGTCTCGCGATGTACCTCACAAGGTACAAATGACTCTTGCTGTAAGATATGTTGATAGAAGGGAGTTTGTAATGGAGCGACTTCTTGGAATTACTCATGTTACTCAAACAACTGCTCTGACACTAAAAGAAACTATTTATTCTTTGATTGATGATCATTCACTTAGTCCCTCTCAAATCTATGCCCAAGGTTATGATGGAGCTAGTAACATGCAAGGACATCTGAATGATTTGAAAATTTTAGTAATGCAAGATTCTAGATCTACTCACAACATTCATTGTTTCGCTCATCAACTTCAATTATTACAGTTGCCAAAAATCATGAAGATGTTGTATGGCTTAATGTTGTTGTAACCACAATTGGAGGTTCTTTCAAGAACAAGGATATGCTTCGAGAAAAACAAGCAAAGAAAGTTGAAGAGACAATAGTTGGGTGAACTTGAAACTGGGCGCGGTTTGAATCAAAAACTTAGGATTAGATTGTTATTTTTCCCTCATTAATTGAAGTTATTGATGACATTGCACAAAATAACTCCAAAGATATTGATAGGCTTAAAGCAAAGATTCTTGGATGTTTTACAAACATTTGATTTTGCTTTTATGTTGCACTTTATGAAGGTTGTACTTGGGATTACTATTGATTTGAATATTTCTTTGCAAAAGAAGGATCAAGACATTGTGAATGTTATTTCATATCTTGGTATAACTAAGAGACAACTGCAAGATCTAAGGAACGAAGGTTGGGAAGGTATGTTTACAAAAGTTATTAACTTTTGCATCAAACATGATATTGAACTTCCTGATATGGATGCCAAGCATGTTCCTCGGGGACCAAAATCAAAACGTAGAGTTGAATTTGATGGCATATCAAATTAGGAATACTATCATAGTGTCATGTATGCTGTTATTGTTATATTACATGAAGAGCTTAATGATTGTTTTAGTGATAACATCACTACCTTGCTTCTTGGAATGGCTTGTTTGGATCTTGTTGATTCATTCTTTAACTTTAACAAGGGCGAAATATTGGAAATGACTTGTTTGTATCCTGATGATTTTGATAGTGAAAACAAGATTGAAGAACTTAGTTGCCAACTTGATAATTTTGTTGAGAACATTCGTGATTATTAAATATTCTCCTATTTGAAAGGGATTGGTGACCTCTGCCAAAAACTAGTTGAAAAAAAGAAGCATACTACTTATCCTCTAGTGTTTGTATTATTGAAGCTAATATTGGTTTTACCTGTCGTCATGGCAACGGACGAGAGGGCTTTTTCTACAATGAAATATATCAAGTCTAATTTGTGCATCAGAATAGACAATGTATTTTTATATGATTGTATGATTACCATTGTTGAAAGTGATGTATTTCAAATGATTACTACGGATACTATTATACGTCACTATCAAACGATGAGAAGCCATAAACAAGAACTGTAATAAATCTATGATTTATGTTTTGAATGTTTTACATGGATGCGACTTCAACCACTATTGTGTGTAAATCTTGACCCTATAGGGTTTGAATCCTGGCTCCGCCACTGAATACCTCAATCGCCGCCTCTCCCACTTCCCCTTCCCTTCTGGTGATAGCACTGCCGCCACCACTCCACTCCACCACCACCACCACTCCATTCGGCCACCGTCACCAGCACTCTACTCCACCACCACCACTCCTATCCATCATCTTCCTCTCCTAACGTAGAAGCATGCCACGATGAGTAGATTGAGATGGAGCGAGATGAGTCCAGCCAACACCGGAGTGAGGAGTACGACGAAGACTGTAGCAGAGAGGTTCCCAGAAGATGTGACAAGCCCGGCTTCATGGGTGCTAGATGGGTAAGGATTATTACTGTCGAATATAGCTTAACAATGAGGACTTAGGGTTTCTAATTGGCTGGACAAATGGGGATTTCTGATTTCTTATGTTTTATTGTATTATTTACGGTAGAGGGTGCTTTATTTATTTCTTGTGATGTATTTATTTCTTGAGTTAGGATGGATCCTACCAAGGCTTTGCGGCTAAGTGTTACAGTCGGCGGTTACATGGCAAAGCCGGATAGGAGTAGGATTGAATATAACAAGGCGAAGTGGGTGCAGAAGGTCATAGAGTCAGAAAATTTTAAAATAGAAGATTTTATTGCCTACTTGTGGACATTATTCAAGTGGGGAAGTCAACAATACCTCTCTATGTCCATTTGGAATGATGCCCTTAGTGAGCACGTTGACCGCTGATGCAGATTTGGTTATCGCATTTGCGTTGGATAAAAATAGAAGAATATTGCTAAATGTGCAGGTGATGGATGTAGCTCCATACTGGGAAGGTGATCCATTGCTAGGCATGGAGGTATTAGAGCTGGCTAGCATCACTATTATCAACTTAGCAATGATTCCACTTACCCAAGCTAGCTACGATTCAGTTGCTCTACCTCCTCCTCGGGATGAATTGTAGGCTATAATCCTGAACCACAGTGAGCCACAAATTGAGCCTGCCCATACTAGTGAGCCACAAAAAGAGTGAGCCACAAAAAGTGAGTGAGCCACAAAGTGAGAAAGAGGAAGATGAACATGTTGGAGTGGATGATGAGAGCATGTACAAACTTTCTGATTCAAATGACAATTTTTCTGATTGTGATCCTAGTGAAGATGTGGAGCAGCTTGAGGAGGAGGTTAATGATGAAGCTCCATTAGAGCCTCTCTCTGTGACTGACCTAAATAATCCAGTAGTAGATGATTCTATCTTTGCTGACCAAAGTACTTTTAAATGAGCTCTTAGACATTATGCAATTTTAAATGAGTTTGAGTATAATATTGACTATAGTGAGCAGAAGAGGTTTGGAACATCATGCACTGATCTTGGCTGCAACTGGAGAATTCATACATCAAGGTTGTAGGATGGCAGAACTTACCAGGTATAGACAATTGCAAATGCATTTCATATTGCTGCAGTCTTATAGGGAATGGTTCATGGAGAAGCTAAAGTTAGCCATTGGTACACCAAGAGGTTTGTCAATTCATACTTACGTTTGCAAGGGGCTTGATACAGTTATCAATAAGGTGTTCACAGAAGGAGTTGAGCAGAAGGATACATCTCTGGAGGAACTTAAAAAAGAAATTTAGAGGGCCTGTGATTGACAGGAACATGTGGCGGTTGCAAGATCCTGTAACAAGACAAAATTCTAGGGTCACATGAGTTTGATTGCAACTGCATGTCCAACTCTCATGCAGTGGTTGGACACATATTACCCTCACAAATGGAACAAGAGTATGTTCAATGGAATGTGTAAAGTTGACTACATCAACAACAACATATCAACAGGAAGGTAAATGCTCACAAAGAACTTCCAATTGTAGAGATTCTGAACGGGATTAGACAAAATGTGATTGGAAAAATCGAGTTGAGGGGAAGAATTGAAGAACATTAGTAGGTAAGATACCGCCACACATTGTCAAAGACTTGAAATCCAAGAGTAGGGGTTTGAAGGGATATAGGATCACTAGATGTGGCCCTAGTGGTGCTGAGGTTTCTGCCCTTGAAGCAACAACAAAATATCCTAGATATACAGTGGAGCTGGATAAGAAAATGTGCTCTTGCAATCTATGGCAAATCAGTGGTAAACCTTGCACTCATGCTATAACATTCATATGCCACACAAGGGGGCAAGATTGAGGAGTTCGTCGATGATTACTTCACAGAGTTCAGGGCTGCATATGCTGGTTGGTATATTCAAACCTATTCCTGACAAATCTCAATGGGAAAAACTTGACCATAGCTTCAAGCTTTATCCACCAAAGTAGATGAGGCCAGTTGGAAGGCTAAAGATGCAGAGGTACGAGGACCATACAAAGCAACCATTTAAGAGAAGACAATGATTCAAGCGTTGTGGTGAACTTGGATATCGCTAGAAGATACGCAAAAATAAGGTACCAGAAGAGGGGGAAGAAGCTCCAGCTGCAACACTAACTAAGAAAATGTAATTTGTTAAACTTACGCCCTTGCACTTAAATTGTTACTGATGCAATCATGTGTGTTGGAAAAGAGTGTGCAAGAACAATGCACCACAAGAGGGTCAAGAAGCACTACCACTTCCAGCTACAACACCAACTAAAAAATGTAATCTGTTAAACTTCAGTTTTCATATGTAGATAGATACTTAGGTCATCATATATGCCGAAAAAGAGCAACCAATGGTACTAACGCAAAGAATGGAACTACCGCTAACTAGTGTGATCAACTAAGGTATTTTTCACATCACTACAACTCAATTGGTAGGATATATGGTTCATTTAGCACTATGGGTCACGTTGTAACAATATGGACTATCTTAGGCTAACTGGTACATCAACTGTAAAACCTAAGACTGTTGTGAATGCCACTCAAAGAAGCCCAGAGGCCAGGTCCCATAACTAGGGGTATGAAAATGTCACTAGCCATTGAGTTTCCAACTACCTCCTCTCCAACCAGCAAGAAGACAGCTCCAAAGATAGCACGAAGCAAGGAGACAACCCTCAGAAGAATATCACCAAGAAAGGGAGGGAGCAACCAGACTCCGACCAAGTAGTTGATGCATGTTGTTGTGGCCTAGTGCCTTCTCAAATATTTTGTGATGATTCTTTGTTATGAAAACTGCAATTTTGTGATGATGCCCTGTTATGAAACCTGATGTTTATGGTACTTTGTGATGATACGCTGTTATGAAACCTGGTGTTATGGTACTTTGTGATGATGCACTGTTATGAAACCTGATGTTATAGTACTTTGTGATGATGATTTGTTATGAAACCTGATATTTTGTGATGATGTCTTTGCATGTTGAATGAAAATAATTGTATAGTGTTTCTGCCAATTTAACAAGTTGGTAATTTTCTGGTACATAGTGAATATTTCTCATTTATTCCCACAAAGAAACATAGTACAATAATCTCGTTACATCACATTCTTCTACTACATTTTCAATATGACCACAACAACAAGAAGCAAAAGTACACATAGCATCCAATTAATCTTGTATTCCAATCTTTTCACCATATTGACCTTTATTCTCTCAACTCGCTCTATTAGGCGCTCAACATCAAGCATCATACTTTTGCTTCCATCCCGTTGTGCATGAAGGGGCTCGTCTGTAGCCTTCTAGATAGACTCTAATTCATCTGCCCATCGCCAAAATGTACAACCGATACCCGATTTCTTCAAAAAATAGGTCAAAAATCAGCTCAATAGCTAAATTCGAATTCATACAAATTCACAAAATCAACATACTTACATAATACAAAGGGCATTTGTAGTAACCTAGATTTTTCTGTGAGCTCGAGGTCCTGCGCCTCACCTCCACATTGCAATTCGGACACTTCACAGATCGAGTAGAGAAGAATGTATCCCCTCATTGGCTTATTTTTCACATATTTGAAGCTCAAGGAAGAAAAGAATAGGAGAGGAGGACGAAAATAGATAGGAGACAAATGGGGAAAAAGTTAGGGTTTACTTGATTTATAGATGGGAGGAGGAGAGATTTTTTTTGCTCCAACCGCCCTCACCTTTGCCGCTAGAACCAACATTTTTAGGAGGACATACATGTCTTTTTACCTCTTTAAAGTCTTCTAACGACTAGGGGTGGGTATCGAACTAAGTAGTGGTTTTACCGAGCTTTTTTTGAAATTGCCATAGTTTAATTTAATATCATTTTATTTATAGTTTGAAAGTATTTTTATGGCCGAGCTAACGAGCCGAGCCAGAGTGAAATCCAATTTCATTCGAAATTGACTCATTTCAATATTTGACCAAATAACAAGTCTAATTAGAGCAATTTTGAACTGAGCTAACGAGCCCTACTAACGAGCTTGTTTTTCACCCCTACTAACGACTGTCAGAGTGACGACAGTGCTATTCTTAAGATTTTCGAGTCTTAGGGTGTTATTTTGCACTGCATCATAAAAGCGATATCATCTCTCTAAAATCGAACTAATGCGATACTACTAGACTAATTTTCCTAAAATTCATCCATCCGGTTTTATTCCACGTGACAGCCCGGCCGAGCATCATCCCAATCACCTGTGCGATCGAGGAAAAGTCTGGAACGCCGGCCAAGCGAAACAGAGAGCAACGTAAAGCCGCCACGTCAAAATCAGACGCCGTCTGTTCGTTCGTTCGCTCGCGTGGGCTTTTTTTTTCCCGTTCCAATAAACTCAGCCTCCCCCGTGCCGTATAACTGCGCCCCCATCGCGTCTCCTCCCCTCCGCCTCCGCCTCCGCATCGCCCATAACTGCGCCTCCTCCTCGCTCGCTCTCTCTCCCTCCCTCCTCGAGCCTCATCCCACCTGCCTGCCTCCGCCGCGGCCGCCCATCCCGCCCCACCTCCCTGGCCGCGCCTCCGCGCGCCTCGTCCGATTCCTCCTTGTCCGCATCCTCCTCCCTGATCCCATCGGCGTTCCCCGGCGCCCGGGGCCGTGGTCTCGCCGACCACCGGCGAGGAGCTCCGGGTCTCTCCGTCTGCCCGGTTTCACTTGCCGCCGAGTGCAGCTGTGTCCGCGACCTGCGACGGCGGCACGGCGGCGTGGGCGAACTGCGGGAGGAAGCGCCTTGTGGCCGCGCGGACGGGCACGGCTTGAGGTGCGATTGTTGGCCGAGCAACCGGCGTATTGTTTCCAGCCTTGTTCTTGATTGTTGCCTGAATACGTTTTCTTCTTCTTCGAATTGTTCACTATTGGTTCTTAAAATGGGCAACTGGGAAAGATAAAAGATTAATCTGTTGGATGAGCAGCTGGTAGTTAGTGCTGGGCTGCTGGCTAAAACCAGTTCAAGAGTCTGAATATAAGAAGCCGTAAGTTCAAGTGGAGCACATTTTTGTTGGGTAATAACATCGGTGACGATGTACTATGCAGATTTGCCATCCTTAATTTCAAGTATAGAAAAGTAGTATTATCTAGAGTAACAATAGTTTTTAATCAAGCATATTTTTGCTACTCTACAGGATCTTTTTCCTGGAAACGTATCCTCTGCTATTACATATCAATGTCATGATTAACAGTGCCATGACACTCTATACAGGCCATCGGATCGAAAATGAGAGGCCGAGACCGAGGCATGCACTATCCCCAAAACCTGTAGTAAATATTGTAGCGAAAATACTGTAGCATAGGTACTGTCTATGAGCACTGTAGCATCACGGTAGTTTTTTTAACTAGACCGTTCTTTCCGGATTCGACGGCACAGATCTACTGAATGTTATGACACTGTTCACCATGACATTCCATACCAATCCTTTTTCCCTACAACCTGTTAGACATTGTTTAAATTTTATTTACTGCATAGTAAGAATCAACATTAGCTGTCCTCCTTTCTAAGTTATGAATATTTCTATTCATGCTGATAATTTTGCATTATTCTCGCTGCTGTACCAAAATAGTAAATCGCTATTAAATTCACCAATCATCCAGAAGCTCATATATATGAACTTAGGACCAACTTGGAATACCAGTTCTTATAGTTCAGCTGCAAGAAGTATGTTCACATAGATATGACACGTGTTAGCTCAGATGTAAATTTCTTTGTTTTAATAGCTGTTTGTACTATGGTTTTAAAAAAAGCTGTTTGTAATATTAACCGTTTGAATTTTCTAGAGAATTATTGAAAATGAATCGTATGGTTGCAGTAAATACTTGATATGCATCTTTGGAGGCTTCGGGACAGCAAAGTAGTTCAAAGTTCTTTACAAATCGATCTATTTCCACATACAAGCTAGTCTCTTTTTTTGTATGTGTGTTGTTTGCGGTGGGTTTTGCTTTTGATTCTGATAGTTTTTTTTCCTGTATTGGATTTTTGCCAATTTGGGAGGCCCGCTGCTTAGTTCTGAGTTATGTGTGTTTTGTGTGAATTTAAAATCGTTTGAGTACATGCCCATATCAGTTGAAGGGGCCAGTTTAGAAATTTGCGAGTTTTGGGGCCTTTCTCAATTTATTTTTCTTTCAGTATGGTGGACTAAGTAGTTAGGTTTTGGGTGGACTTCGTCTTCCAATGACATGTTACAAACGTGTTACTGGTGGATCCTTATAGGTTGTATCCTTAGGTTGGTTTGGAGATTTGGGATTTTTCCGGCTCACGTATTGATCTGTTATGGTTGGATTTAGCTCCATGTCATGGTCATGTTATCCACGTGAGTAATCAGCAATCTTCTATTAATCCCCTGCTGTTTTGTAAATTTTGCAATCAATATGTACCATTGGCCCAAACTTTCAATGTTCGTCAGTGTTTGTAGTTTTGTTAGGCTTTTCCTGGATTGAAATCATATGCATCCTTGTTTGATTGATTGAGCTGGGTGATGCTTGAAAATCTCTTGCAACTTTCGGTTATGTACACAAATGCGATCTTCTGCTGCTATTTGCATAGCTAGAATAATACTCTTATTTGAGTAGAATTCCTGGTGACATGGTTTTGATCTCTTGCAGGTTCAAGATGCGTACAGAGGGGTCGGGGTATTGTGTATAGGTTCCCTCTCAATTGACATGTCGTTGTAGATTCTGACGGAATGTTGGAGGGTCAATCTTACCTGATCTCAAGATCGCTGCCTAGCTCCTGCGAGCAGGAATCCAGATTAGCTTACATGACTTACCACCTCCTCGAGATCACGAGGACTAAGCGCCCACCTGGGGCCCTGGCTATTGAGTACGACGGGGTTTCTGCAGTGGCATTGCTGACAAAGCGGCCCAAGTCTGAGGGCAACCACGATGATGAGCCGTTGGACTGTCAAGGCAGTAATGATCAGGGCTACTCCGATTCAAACACCCTGATAAGTTCTATTGGTCGGGACAACTCAATCAATTGCCTTGCCCGTTGCACTCGGTCTGATTATGGTTCCATTGCATCACTCAGCCGGAGCTTCCGCTCACTTGTCCGTGGTGGTGAACTGTATAAGGAACGGCGGCAGTTGGGGATTGCGGAACACTGGGTCTATTTCTCCTGCAATGTGCAGGAGTGGGAGGCGTATGACCCCTACCGTTCGCGGTGGATGACGCTTCCAAGGATGCCACCTAATGAGTGTTTCATGTGCTCTGACAAGGAGTCACTGGCTGTGGGCACTGAACTTCTGGTGTTTGGCAAGGAGATTCTTGCACATATTGTTCTGAGCTATAGCATTCTGACGAACTCATGGTCACGGGGTGTTGAAATTAATGCCCCTAGATGTTTGTTTGGATCAGCTAGTTTCGGAGAGAAGGCAATTATAGCAGGTGGGATGGATGCTCAAGGGCGTGTGCTTCGCTCTGCTGAGCTGTATAACTCCGAAACAAAGAGATGGATAACACTTCCAAGCATGAACAAGGCTAGGCGAATGTGTTCTGGAGTCTTCATGGATGGCAAGTTCTATGTTATTGGGGGAATGGCCAGTAACACAGAGGTGCTGACCTGTGGAGAAGAGTATGATTTAGATAAGGGTACCTGGAGGGTGATAGAGAACATGTCAGAGGGACTCAATGGTGCAAGCGGTGCTCCTCCCCTTGTTGCTGTTGTCGAAAATGAGTTATATGCAGCGCAATATGCGGGAAAACTAGTAAGAAAGTATAATAAAAAGGATAACACATGGACAACACTGGGAGAGTTACCAGAGCGGCCAGAAGCTGTGAATGGCTGGGGTATTGCATTCCGGGGATGTGGAGAGCGGCTCTTGGTGATTGGTGGGCCAAGAGTGCTGGGCGGTGGGATGATTGAGCTCCACTCGTGGATCCCAAGGGAGGGGCCCTTGCAATGGAACATGATCGGAAGCAAACCATCTGGTAACTTTGTTTATAACTGTGCTGTCATGGGTTGCTGATTTGTGTGCCACCCACCTGTCAAACATACTGTCAACAAGAAAGGTTTGTGATATTGGTTTCTCAAATGGCATAAAGCACTGATTCTTCCTGATGGGTAATCTCTGCGTTGTTTTGGACATTTCAGATTTTACTCAAGGTTCAATAGATTAGTCACATCTGTGTATTCGTTAACAGTTACCCTTCGGTTTATGTTTTCCGTGCATTTTATTTGCAGTTGGGGATTTGTACCTTGGTCCATATACTCTGTCGAAATGAGAGTTTCCTGAGATGGATGCATGTAGGTGAAACTGTAATTGAGATAACGGTGCATCTGTACAATTGTATCGGATTCAGAATGGTGCCAACTTCATAGTTCTCTTGTGCAAATGTCTCTTGACAAAAAGAACATGAATTATAATGTTCATCTGTACACTTTTCATGTGCCTTTTTTGTGCATTGTGCATGGAGACATTTGCTTACATGTTCCTTGGACTCTTGGTGATAAAATTTAGTACGAAGCATACATTTGCATGACATTCTGTTTGGTGCTGCTTCATCTTTACATACAATTTTGATCTGATGGTACAAGCCGAAACCTTGAACTGATCACGCATTTGGCTGACCTGACTTGACCTCTCTTAAGCAGTAAAAACTACAGCCCAGTTTTCTGTTTGTCTAATGGTTTAGGCTGGAATTTTAAACTGATTACGCCTTCATCCGAATCCCACAAGAAAATCAAGACTAAGTCAGGCCATAGGTCCTTGAAGTGTACTCAACCATTGCATATGACACATATTTGGACAAGTCAATATTTTGCACCGAGTTTTCCATGTTTCTAGTGTGGTTACTTGATCCCTTTGAAACACTTGGTGCTGAAGAAGTCGTTCCACTTACGTTTCAGTAGCATAGACCGAAAAAACAAACCGGCAATCGAAACGGTCGGCTGCACATATTTGGACAAGTCAATATTTTGTGTTGAGGAACCGTCGCTGGCGAGTCCAGTCCGAGCGATAACCTCGTAGACAAACTCAGAATCGTAAGAACAATGCATGAACACAAGAACAGAAATAAGAGATAGAACACAGAGATGTAGGGGGACGTCTTGCTTCTCTTTATTCCTTCATCCATCGATCAATCTTTTACAATGAATAGCACCCCCTATATATAGGCTACGACCCTTCTAGGGTTTGGGATGAGGAGCCCACCTTGGGCCAGGACTCCAGGTCCTGGGCCCGGTTTCTTAACACTCCCCTTTGGGCACTCATCCTTCATGTCCATGTCTCATCAAAACTCCATAAAAACCCAGTGGGAAAAATTTGGAGAAAGAGTACATGAATCATGTTCTGCTATGTTGCACGAATTGCCTCATTAAAAACCTTAGCGAGAAACTTGGAGAAAACTCGTCAAGGAAAAAGAGTACAATCCACCCAATTTCATTTAATCTCCGGATTTACCTTTTGGGTACTCGATATTCGTGATCAAGCTTTAGTAATGAGTTTGTGAAGATTCTCCCCACTGATTCGCACTTCTCTAAGTCTCATCATTCCAATTCCACATATGCATCTTTCAAAGCTAGATTTTGAAGTGACTTAGTGAATAAATCTGCAAGATTCTCACATGACCTAGTATGCGATACTTTGATTACGTTCATCTTTTGCAATTCATGAGTATAGAAGAACTTGGGGTTGATATGCTTTGTGAGAGGATTCTTCACAATAACCCATCCGCACTTGTGCAACACAAGTCGTATTATCTTCATTGATAATAGTGGGGTTGGGTGCGGTATTCAATCCACATAACTGCTGGATGTAGTGAATCATCCGCCGAAGCCAAGTACATTCTCGTGAGGCCTCGTATAATGCTATTGTTTCCGAGTGGTTCGTCGAAGTCGGTACAAGACACTGCTTAGACGATTTTCATGGAATTGCAGTTCCACCACACAGGAGTTCATAGCCTGTTTGCGATTTGGCTGTATGCGGGTCCTACAAGTACCCATTTTCTGCATTGTCATTCATAGTTAAGTCTTTGTTCTTTTTGTAGAACAGACCAAGTTCTTTGCTTCCTTAGAGGTATCGGAAGATATCCTTTATTCCCTGCCAATGCCTTTGGTAGGTTACGCACTATACCTTGCTAGTAGGTTCTGGCAAATACAATGTCCGTTCTAGTACAGTTTGCTAAATACATTAGTGCTTCTATTGCACCTCGGTGTGGGAGTTCGGTCCCGTGACTTCCTCCCCTCTTCTCTAGGTCCGAGCGGATCCTTGTCTTGCTGCAAGGATCTCCGATCATTGGCACTTTCGAGGTATGCCTTTCCAAAGCCGAACCTTTCCAACACCTTCGAGTGTAGGTTGTGAGATGTACTAATATCCCTTGAGGGCATGCTCAAGCTACAAGCCTAAGCAATATTTGGTTTTACCCAAACCTTTCATTTCGGACTCGACTCCGTGTAAGAGCTTGCTTTCTTAATATCCTTCTGGTTAGATGATATTCAGATCATCTTCATACTCTAAGATTATACAAAATCTATTCGAGATCGTTGTATAAATACACGAGATTATTCTCATTTGTTCGTAGCCTTTCTTGCATAGAAAGTCGCCTGCGATTATACCACATTCGCTCTGATTGCTTAAGTTCGTACAATAACTTTCGAGTTTCACACTGTACATATTTCTATTTGCTCTATCTTGGTTCGGAGACGGGATACATTGGGTATCTTCATATAAATGTCCGAATCCAATATTTCATAAAGTTATCTTTGTACCTCATCCATCAATTTCAATTCTAATTTCAAGTTCACCGCCATTGAGATAAATATTTAAAGGAGTTTCGCCATGACCGGGAATAGGTTTCTTCGTAATCATCTTACGGATGTTGGTGAAACCTTATGCAACAAGCCTTGCTTCTTTTCATTTCTCTTCGAACAAAATACCCACTTATGCCCTACGGGGTGCACAAGGAGGCGTCGACTTACGAGCCCAAACGCCCTTCTTTTATTCGGAGAGAATAATTCGATTTCTATTGCCTTCTCTCAATCTTCTCAATCTGATCTTTTCTTTCATTCAATGAGCGATCACGAGCTCGAATCAAGATTGATGATTGTGGCAAGTTTCTTTACAAAGTAAATGTCGACATTGGTCATTGTCATATTCAAAGATTCTCCCGAGGTCATAAAGTTTATAACTATTTCTTCAAGGCGATTCTTTTAATGCTTCTACTTGCTCACCGCTTCCTTCCATGCGGAGCAAGTCCTTTAGTTTTTCACTCGATGTGTGCGCACACATCCATGCCGATGTCTCCTTCATGGGATGTTCAATTCGTATGCCTTTCTGAAGGTTCCATACCGATGCCGTCTCAACCGCTCCCCTTCTAATTCGGGCACTTGGTGATCGGTGTGTCAAGTCCTTCTTATCCTTTTCACGGCGTCCCGGTTACTTTGGATTCGAGGGTCGGAGTTCTCGTCCTTTCAGAGGCCTTAGGACGGGATTAGGGATACCTTCATCGGTATTTCAACCCTCTCCGGTGCATTGCATACAGGCACATGCTACTTGGTCACGCTCTTCAAATCACTAAAATGGTTAGGCAGTTGATTCGCTAATACTTGCAAATCGATTATCTTCTAGACTTCAATTGTCTTCTAGACTTCAATTCAATTATCTTCTGGACTTCAATTATTGCCCGACATTATTATCAAGGGTTGATTTCCTCCCCCTAATGACGGGAAACTAATCTCATCTGATATACTATCAACGAATCGGGTATTATTCAAATCTCCAGTCATAAGGTCCAAATACTCGATTATGGATGTTGTCTCATAACCAACGTATATCCCAGACTTTGGAGAAGACCCATTGCAGTTCGCTGTGGTGGTGGTATAGGTATATAACCCTTGCAACCCAACCTGCGAAGATGAGTAGTTTTCGGTGCTGACCCTTGCGCTAGTTGCTTAGGTGGATGGATGTTATAAGTCGACGGTCTAAAATTGATGAGAGTTGCTGCGAGCAGGACTGCGTGTCCCCAACACATAGTTGGTAAATTACAATTCTTCAAAGTTACGCTAGTCCATTCAGTGCGGACATGCGGTACAAAATGCTCAATTTTAATTCCCATTTTCATGCAATAATCATCAAATGCTTTGAGTGAGTTCTCGAGCGTTGTCCATTCAGGTGGACTTCTCATGATGATCAGGGAAAATATTTCTAGTTTAATTATCTACGAGATTGGCTTTGCAAAAGCATGATTTCTCGTAGACAATAAACATAGTGCGACCATTCCGAGGAAGCTTCGATGAGCACTATAAAATACCTCAAATTACCCTTACGGGGCTATATAGTACCATAAAGGTCTCCTGGATACGGTCCAGAATGCAGGACTTCATCCTTTGCTTTGAGCAAAAGGGTCTAGTAATTAATTTCCGGTGGCACATGCGGGCACACATAGTCTTCTCGATTCGAAATTCTTAACATTCATATCATGTCCCCGTGAATTGTTAATTATATTTCTCATCATCCTAAGACCTAGACGACACAATCTATCATGTCGAGAGATAGAAAAGTTCAGAGCTTCTAAATACGGTTTTCAGGACAGTATAGGCTGTAGGTGCCTTAATATTAGTGTAGTATAGCCCAATTTCATATGGAGGAAGATATTCTAATGCTATTTTTCACTTTCTTCACGCTTTGTAATGGCGGTATTCTGTACCATACTCTTCTTGGTTTCTACATGGAAGCTGTTAGCATAAATATCCTTGAGTTCTAGTCAATTCAGGTACAACGAGTCTTCTTCAATGACCAAAGTTGTGCCCGTTGAAGTATAATTATGGCCCTTCCCGAGCCTATTATACAAGTATCACGTCACTGATGTCGTAAGACTACCAAAGACTCTTGCCGATCGATTGAAAAAATTACATTTCTCTTAGGATGGTATTCGTTGTGCGCTACATGCTAAGCACACTTCCTCCATAGGCGCCACACGCATTCTAATATAATGTACTTTATTAATATGTAGCGTAAAAGGGCAACACATAAATAAAATACTTCATATATCAAAACGTAACTTGCTATTATAAAGTTGGGAAAATAAGTCTTGCAGGACTCATAATAAGAATTTAATGTTTTGCTCTCCTAGAGCTTGCAACTATTATTCAATAATTCAAAATTCTACTTCAATTACAAACTGCAGGTTTCTATAAAAAAAGGTCCGAGTGCAATGCGTGCCTTTGGATCTAATAAATGAACATTCGGCACTACGCCTAAATCGGCTCCATGCGCGATCTTCTCTCTTGGCGCCTACGTGGTGGCGCGCGATGTCCAAAGGAGGGATGATGGGGCAACTACTGGGCTATCCTCATCCATAAGTGCAATTAATAGGTGTGTGTCCTGTATGCCTTCAATGGCAAGGTGTGACACATGCTGTCATTTGCCCGTCTTCTTAGACTGGAAAACATCAATAATGTGCGACGCACGACCTTACCCTTCTTGCTCCTCTCATTCGTGAGAGGCTTCATCACCTTATAGCTGCTAGTAGTGGCTCATGGCCAACATTGCTACTAGGTGTCTGCGAGATGTAGTTCTTTCTTAGAACATTATCTTGAGCTTTCGCAACTTGCATGATGTCAATTAATTCGGCATACTGCATGTAGCCGACTTGACGATAGTTGCGTGCGGATTATACGCGTTCGGGTGAAAGGTAGAAAGTCTTCTCCATTTTCGCTCAAAATTGAAGACGATACAAATTCTATACAAATTACGCCATCTTTGGTCGATTATTCAACTCTTGGTTCATGATGCCGATCATATTTATATTCATGCAAAAGTTCAAAAGGATTACTACCGTAATTTGCATAAAATGGTTGCAAAATTCTCACAATGCTCTCGAACTCTGGTTCAAGATCCGTATTTTTCTATGCATTTTCATGATTTCTTGCAATTTCAGTGATTAAAAGCAATATAAATAATTACGAGATAATCAAAACATAAATACAGATAATAAATAGCATAGAAATAATAATAACAAGAATAAATACGCTTCAAAGTTCACAATATGCAAAAATTTGGATTCCCAGACCCTTTCTCTGAAAATGCCTTTTCAAAGAAAAGCGCAGTTTTAGGGGCTAAAACGCAAAATTTCAGTTCTGAGGAGAATTTGCGCGCAATTTTCATATTTTCGGAGGTCCTTTATGCAAAATTTCCTCATCGCAATAAAATCCTCATAATTTTCATAATTTTTAAGGACTTTATTGCAAAACCAGATTTATCCACCGCCTCCCCTTTTTTTCTCTCTCATGAACCCCTTTTTTTTTTTTTTTATTCGGTTTCTTGGGCGATTCACCGGCCGATTGGGCGCTCACACCTAGGCCCATTTGCCTATTCCTTTGGCCTACAGGCGGCAGCCACCTAGCCGCTTCAGAGGTTCGGGTAGGGTTTCTCCTACCTGTTGAAGGTCAGCGCGCGCCGATTCCTCGGTGGCGGGGTGTTGCGAGCCGCCGGCGGGGCGGAGGCGGCGGCGGCGGCGGCGGCCGTTGTGGCGGCCGTTGGTGGCTTGCCATGCGCGCGGCGGCCGGAGGTGCGGGAGCGCCGCTACGAAGCGGCGGCCGAGGCCGCCGGCGTGGGCTCCGGCATAAGATGGCGACGCTGCAAGGCGGCGGTGCGGGGCCATGGCGGCGGCCCTTTAAGTACGGCACGGGCGGGTGGATGCGGCGGCAACGTGGCGTGCGGCCGGCGGCTTCAAGGCGGAGGCACCGCTACGGATTTGCTCGGCGGCCGTGCGGGGAGGCGACCCGCCAGAGGCTTCAAGCGCGGCGGTTGGAGCCTCCCCCCTTCTTCTTTTTTCCTTACTTGCCGTGGCTCCGGCGCTTCGAGCGCGGCGGTTCCGGCTCCGGTGGCGCTAAGCGCCCATGCGGCGGCTGCCGCGTGCGGGGAGCAGGGCCGGAGGCGCGTCATTGGGTTTCGACCGTGCGCGCGGTGGCGCCGCTGTGCGCGAGAGCGAGGGGTGGCTCCAGCTGATTGGCGCGACTTCATGCCGGCGACGCGCGCATGTGGTTACGTATTTTCCACTTGCTTTTCTTGTTCCAATCTGAGATCGAAACCGTTGTAGATAGGTCATGTATGAGTATCGTCAATTGATCTACCGTGGGAATTGCTTACGATCCAGATTGATGCTCATTCAATCTAGAATGATTCCGTCAGGTTCCTTCCAGAGCTCCCGTGTTCTTTCTTTTGATTCAATCCCCGTAGTTTCATATGAGACTAGGTATCATTCGTGTGCTCGCTTAGTGAAACATGATACCGTGATAACCCCATGATCTCCAACGATGATCATTAGGCCGGCGGGGAAGGTGCGCGGAGGCTGCGGGCTCCGGCATGGGCGGCAGGCGCGGCACGGGTGGCGCGGCCACGTGCGTGTGGCCGGCAACACAGCTTCAGGCCGATGATGCAAACGGTGCGGCCGTATGCAGCGACATGACGACATGCGGGTGTCGGCGTCGTTTTTCCTTTTCTTCTTACTGTTCATGCAACAATCTATAGTGCAATCAACAATCACTCTTTCATACGATCTACCGATCAGCTTGGCTGGCGACTTCAAATCGCTCGCGGTAGATCGGGCGAATTTGCACCATAGGAAACCAATCTAGAAAGCCAAATTTGCAGAATTGAAAGCAATCTAGAAAAACGATTCAATCTACGAGTGTCGTTCATCGACGGTTACCTTTCCGATGCGAGAAGAGTCGATCGTGCTGATAACGTGTTGAGGAACCGTCGCTGGCGAGTCCAGTCCGAGCGATAACCTCGTAGACAAACTCAGAATCGTAAGAACAATGCATGAACACAAGAACAGAAATAAGAGATAGAACACAGAGATGTAGGGGGACGTCTTGCTTCTCTTTATTCCTTCATCCATCGATCAATCTTTTACAATGAATAGCACCCCCTATATATAGGCTACGACCCTTCTAGGGTTTGGGATGAGGAGCCCACCTTGGGCCAGGACTCCAGGTCCTGGGCCCGGTTTCTTAACATTTTGCACCAAGTTTTCCATGTTTCTAGTGTGGTTACTTGATCCGTTTGAAACACTTGGTGCTGAAAAAGTCGTTCCACTTACCTTTCAGTAGCATAGTACGAAAAAACAAACCGGCAATCGAAACGGTCGAGCAACCGGTCCAACCGCCGGTTTTTACATATACGAATATTATATTTATTTGTCAAAGATAATACTAGTACTCATAGTAAAAAATTCAGTTTTGACAATTGGTAGTCCAACATCAAAGCTAATGTAAATTATGTAATACTCCAAATCTCCAAGACATTGTGACCCTACTACAAAATTGCTGATGTATAATAATAAAAGGTGTTAAGCTTTATCAACAACAATTTGCCAATGTCTTAATGCCAACTCAATCAGTCAATCCACTCCTATTCAGCTCTTTCCATTCTTACCCCTGAAATTTACAGCAAAAAACATGAACCGCTCGGTTCGGTAAAATCGGCTCCGGTTTGACGATTCTTTCAAAAACAGACTGGTTTTTCCTGGTCTGATTGTATGGATGGTCTTTGAGCTGAACCGAGTCAGCTAGGTATTCTGGCTTTTTCCGGTTTAATCGGCGATCCGGTCCGGCTTTTTGTACTATGTTTAGTAGTAGTAGCCTAGTAGGGATCCTATAATGCTAACTTGGCTGCTTAGCCTATGGAATATTGTTATCATCTAGATTCTAGGGTGGGCAGGTACCCACTTTATTTCCAGGATGGCGACAACTGTGGAGCTAATCAGTGGATAGTTGTCTGATTCGTGCTTTACGTCGTGGAAATTGGAAACCCATGTTTTGCTGTCGAGTTGTGCTTACAATTAGTTTTATTAGATTGTTTGTACCGATCATTTCGCAGCATATCTCTGAAACTCCGCTTCTTTGGGGTGTCTTTTTTTTTCTCTCTTTCTGTTGTGATGGGGTGCTTGTCGGGTTGTCTTTCAGGCCTTGGTTGATAGATTTGAGAATTTGGTGACGAATTTCATGATAAAATGAGCTGGTTAGAATAGGTAAGGCACCATCCTGAAAGATTAGGAAAAAGATCTGTCAAACCTAAAATACCTACTCTATCCAAACACCAATGTTAGAAAACTAGACCAAAACCTTTTCTGCAGATTTTGTATGTCGGGTAAGATCTGTGGTATTTGCAAGTAGGAACATAATAGACCTGAAATGGTGGATTCTTGTGGTTTCTGTAGGCAATCATTTTCTGTTCATCTACAGTGCTGACTGCTTCGGCAATAGCTTTCCCAGTTCTGAGTTCTCATGCGCATGTTCACGGTTAAATTGAATAATAATCGGTCATTGATAATGGACTGCCACGTTGGTTATTCCATCTTGACCTCTCTATTACCAATGGACAACACCACGTCGACGCCAGAGCTCCTTGGCCTCTTCCTTTCATGACGAGAAGAAACCCCAAGATCACCATCGCCAAGCTATAGCTACCTCAGTCGTTGTCACGGCCTTCCGTTTTGATCCCCATTGATTAAGTCAAATGCATTCATCGTGGGTCTGTTTGGAACGAAGAAATGTGGGGCCTAAATTGGAGATTGATCAGGGAATACAGCAAGGGCATATTTGGTATGGCTGCAGTTTTTCTAAAAAGCAGCTTCCGATTGGACTGAATAGGTGCGCTTAAGACGTTTGATGTTTGGCAGTCTGACTTTTAGTTAGATTGATTGATTGTTTTGAGTTGGAAAATCGGGAATGCCCCTGAGGCAAATGGTTGCTTGTTTGATGTCGTTTGAAGGGCATTATGAGTGTTTTTTTTTTTTTGCATGTTTGCATAGAAATACAATTTTAAGCATCAAATATACTAGATTGAGAATTTTCAGGTATGAAACACAAAAAGTTACGTAGAATCTTTTCTTTGCTTTGAACTTCACGTAAGTGTCGATATGAGCCCGACCAGAAACACTAATTTATATGTATCATTTTGTATCAAAGATGACAACTTTGTAATCCGAACTTCAATTGAACACTCACATCCATACAAGTTAATTATGCATACATATGTAATCCGAACTCCACTTGAACACCAGCATACTTGAGTAAGGATTCAACAATTTTACAAAACTTTTCTCAAAAACCATATAATTTAATTTTACATTCAACAATTCAATTTGGTACAGATGAACAAGCTCGAGCTACATACAAGCATTTGAATCAGTAGTAAGGAATCAATTGAACCAGAAATGACAACATTGACACAACAAACAATTAATTTGTCACAAACTCTAATAATCATTCTCTGAGCACAACTTCTGTAGACCAAGAACTAGTACTAGTTCTGGAGACCCAATCAAGCACTTGTACTACACCATGAATCGACATAGTTCTAGCTCTGTGCGTAGAAATTGCAAGTTCTTCCCAAACTTCCTCTTCTCTGAATGATGGATGATGCACATACAGAAACTGCAAGTTCGTGCATTGGTAAATCTCTAATTGACCTCAAACTCATTAATCCCCTGTCAACTGAACAACAAGAACAAGTGTAAGGCTATGGAAGCATTCTATCAAGCATATGTTAGCCAACAAGAACAATAATCAAATATGAGCCATTCTATCAAGCATAATTCCTTCGCTTTCTGATCCAACGGCTACGAACCAATTTTACAGCACTGTAGTGCCGTGATATTACTGTGCAACGCCCAGAGAATGCACATCCGTGCGTGCCGGCTTTCGCTTTTGCCCCTCTGCTGCCTGCTGGTCCTCCGTCTCCTTCCTGTCTGTCCGTCCGTCCTTCCCCTGCTGCCCGTGCCCGTGCGTCAAAACGCAACGCCGGCTCGCGAAAGTAGTGAAAAATGACGGGGAGAAATCGTGCGCCGAGTCGGGCTGACGCGGTCCAGCGTCGTCCTCTACGCCAGGGCTGGACTGGGACTTTTTTGTGGGGCTCGTCTGGGTCAGGACCACGCCCCCGCGGGTGCGAGTGGCGGATGCGTCTGCACGGCGCGTACGACCGGGCGAGGCGATGCACGCACGTCGTAGCCAGCAGCACGTACGTCTTTTCGGGATGGGTGGCATGCAACTGGCAACGCGTGGACGCGTGGGCGTGGGCGTGGGCGGAGGTCGCAGTCTCCCATCTTGATTGCCCCCAGCTGCAAAATGATGGGCTTTCGGGGATCGTTTGGTTCGTTTTCCCGGCTTTTTTTACCGTGGCCTCTGTGCCGCTGCCGCTGTCCTTGTTGTTGATCCCTGCCCTGTCTCTTCCTGCGTCGGTCGGGATCTTCGTACCGCGAGGTTGTTTTGGTGATTTCTTTGTGTTGCTCTTTGAGTTTTGTGTTTTGTTTTTTGTTTTTGCACACAGGGTTTGGAAATTTGACGTACAACATGTACTAGGCTGTGTCTTTGGAGTACGAACCTACTTTGATGGATTCAGCAATTCGACATGAGTCGGTCTAATTCCATTTTCTGTATTATTAGGGCTGCGCGCCTGCGCCAGCGCCTGCGTTGCACGTAAGTTCTTGCCTTATCCTGTTGTTTCACTCTAGTACATCAACTTATTATGTCTTACCATTGTTGTTCGTTCTATAACCTGCTTTATCATTATTCTAGTTATTTTTCAAAGATTACATAAAGAGAGAAACCACCTCTTGATATGATGGTGGAGTTATGGGTATACTACTCCATCCACCAGAGTTTAAATCCCAGTACCCACCTACGCACGCGTGAGTACGTCTCAGTAGAAACTTTGTAAGACCTCGGTCTATACACTGTGCCACAGGCCACATGTCATAAGCATTTTTAGTTCTAGTGTTCATTTTTACGCACACGTGAGTATGTCTTAGCGGGCACTTTGTGAGATTGTGAATAACCCCTGCCTCCATATTTTTAGACATGTGTTAAGAGGGTATACTTGCGCGTGCGTGGTGTGCGTGTATGGTGATGTGTGCACATGTCCAATGAAAAAAAGACAACTTTGTACGGGATCAAGTGTGTAACACAATGAAATAATAAGCGCAGAGGCCTGATTTAAGTACCTAAAAAAAGACCTGCTTAAAGTAAAAAAGATTAATGTTGGACTAAAATGAGATAGCCACACAACTCCAGGGGCCTCCAAGTCCAATAGAGCATGCATGCCAAACCGTGCTTTTTCTTGGGCCTGTAATCCAAACCCCTTTTCTTTACAGTGTTTTTTTAGTAATCTTTTACAGTAGGACACAGCCAACAGGCTGCATTCTGCAAATCAGAAAGCCCGTTACTTCAGAAAGCCCATCATTTACTTAGGCCCATCTCCCTAAATCCCTCGTACAGATACGTCCTAAGTTGCGAGCAATGGCCCATGATGAAATAAGGCCTGTAGGTAGAAGACCTTGACACAACTTCTTTTAAATCTTGTTTTTTTACGAGTAGGGAATCTAAAAGAAAGTGATACATATCATTAAAATCGTATAATAAATATTAATTTTTTTTCACATACATATAAACATAAATATTAACTCCGTCTATTGCATCACCTACTATACCTGGAAATTAAAATTTTGAGCTCATAAATTATTTACCTTTGGAAATTTAAGTTGATGTCGACTTTCCTTCCCGACGTGGTGCGGAAAAAGGGCTACGCGTCGATGGTCACCTTCTTCTACCCTAGTGTTCATTTTTACGCACACGTGGGTATGTCTTAGCGGGAACTTTGTGAGATTGCGAATAACCCTGACCTCCATATTTTTAGGCGTGTACTAAGAGAGTATACTCGCGTGTGTGTGGTGTGCGTGTATGGTGATGTGTGCACATGCTCGTCTACCTTGTAATGAAAAAAAAGACCACTTTGTACGGGATCAAGTGTGTAACACAATGAAATAATAAGTGCAGAGGCCTGATTTAAGTACCTAAAAAAAGACCTGCTTAAAGTAAAAAAAAGACCACAACTCCATGGGCCTCCAAGTCCAATAGAGCATGCATGCCAAACCGTGCTTTTTCTTGGGCCTGTAATCCAAACCCCTTTTCTTTACAGTGTTTTTTAGTAATCTTTAACAGTAGGACACAGCCAACAGGCTGCATTCTGCAAATCAGAAAGCCCATATTTACTTAGGCCCATCTCCCTAAATCCCTCGTACAGATACGTCCTAAGTTGCGAGCACATGGCCCATGATTAAATTAAGGCCTGTAGGTAGAAGACCTTGACACAACTTCTTTTAAATCTTGTTTTTTTACGAGTGGGGAATCCAAAAGAAAATGATACATATCATTAAAACCGTATAATAAATATTAAATTTTTCATATACATATAAACATAAACATTAACTCCGTCTATTGCATCACCTGCTACTACCTGTAAATTAAAATTTTGAGCTCATAAATTTTTCACCTTTAGAGATTTAAGTTAATGTCGACTTTCCTTCCCGACGTGGTGCGCGAAAAGGGCTACGCGTCGATGGTCACTTTCTTCTACCCTAAATCCAAGCCATGACTCAGTTTTCACGACTATTGACCCTCTGCGGTCCTTGCCATCCACATTGCGGTGAGGTGTGAAGCCGGGGGAGGAGGCGGTGGCAGCATCGCAATGGTAAGCGAGGCGGAGATGCTTGCTCAGCCGACGCGGAGCAAGAGGTGACAATGACGTAGGAGAGAATTAGGATGAAGAGGACACGATACGGTGAACTTGAGATGGCGACACGGTAAGGGAAAAACGCCTTCGTCTCTGCCTCTTCCTCGAGCGCCATTGCTGCCCCCCTCCATCCCCTGGCGCATCTGCTTTTCCTCCAAGGTACCGCTGACTCCTCTCCCCGCGGTGCCTTCTCTCATCCCCGATAACGCCTCCCCTCCGCGTATCTCCTCCTGTTGCGAGCACTACCTCCCTGCGCGTGCCTCCTACGCTTTCGGATTTACTCATCTTCGTGCACGCCGTCGTTGCAACCCGCAGACTGAGTACCGGAGGGGGTCGGGATCTCTGAGGCATGAAGCGAGTGCCGCACGAGACATAAAAGAGTGGAATGACAACGAATTTTGATGTGTGCATATGAAGAAAAAGTGAGGCGGCGATGGTTTGGAATGTTGCGGAAGAAGTGAGGGCATGAATACGTTCGCGAGGTCAACCATGCGGATGGGAGAAAGGACATCATCCTGATGTACAGAGATAAACTCATTCTTTTATTAGTTAAGATAAGAAAGATAAGAGATAAGAGTTAAGATATCTCCTTAACGACCCAGCCGGTTAAAATTCGCATCACCGCCGCATCGACCGTTACCCGCTCAAATCAACGGACAAGATTAGGGCTCAGAAACCTGTGTCCCGAAGGGAAAAGGTAAAAAACTCGTAGCACTCGGTTGCTTTGCCGGTCGTCTTCCTCCCCGCTCCCCCCCATCTCCACTCCTCTTCCCGATCCAAACCCTAAGCCGCCGGGATCCATTCCGCCATGGAGGCGGTAGCTCCGCCTCCCTTGCCCCAGCTACCCACGGACATCACCCCGGAGCTCCGGAGATTCCTCGATGCCCGCTTCCGCTCGCCGGCCGACCTCGCCGCGGCCGCCGACGTCGAGGCCAAGATCCGCGCGCGCTGCACGGAGCTAGAGGCCTCGGTATCCGACCTATCCATCCGCCTCGCGGATGCAGCCACCGCCTGCTCCTCTTCCCTCGAGGTCGCGGGCTCCGCCCTCCGCGGCATCCGCGGCGGCCTCACCGCCCTCAAAACTTCGACCTCAGAGCCAGGTATCTTAAGCGCAGGAATTTCCCAAATTTGGGGCTTCTCAGTTTGATCTGCGCTTCCGCAAAGATGTAATTCTCTGGGGTTCTTTAGGGATTAGAGAAGAGGTGGACGTTGGGAACGACAAGATGCTGTATGAGCAACTCCCTGCTCTGGCCACCGAGGTGGCGAGAGTGGAGATGGTCAGAGATTACGCCGGTGAGTATGTCAAGATGTCGCCTCTGGTCTTGTATTTCTTTCGTGCTTTGCTTCAGATTTCGGATGACAAACACTACATTAAAAATTTGCAAGGCTGTCAATTTTTCCTCTTATGCTTATGTTTGTTTAGGCATAAAGTGTTATGATTCATAAGTCGAGTGTAAGTTAATACCGACATCTGCTTGGTTAAGTGAGCAATTATGGATTGAACTATTCTGTTAGGCATGTGGAAAACAGGACTGTGCATGATGTTGAATCCGACAGGTGTTTTATTATGAACATTATGTTGATATGATGTGTCAGTGTGGAGATGGATTTACTTTTAGGCAATGTACTGTACGAGTGCTTGATGCGATGGGAAATGGGTTGCTTAGTGTTGGTGTGGGAGCAGGCTGGGTGTTGGTGATAGAAGCTGCTGTTTGGTTTGGTTAATTATTAGGTTTGGTTGGTAGAAATCTAGCCCAATACAGCTGGGAGGGATGATGATACCTGCCCTGGTCCTCAATTAATTGACATTGGATCTGGCAGCTCTCGAAAGGGAGCTTCATTTTGATCATGTGGATTTATAAGTTGCATTTGTTCTTGTAATTAACTGGAAATGATGGGGGACATTTCATTATGGCTCCCACACAGTGGTTGATTTCATTACCCACGAGTCACAATTAACTATTATTCCATGTATGCCCTCTGTCTACAACTGCAATTGTCGATGATCTACCACCGATAAGAGTGTTTTGAAACCAGAACATCCATTCTGTTCCCCTATCCTCGCTCATCTTTAATCTAGCCCTTATTCTGTTTATGCTTCTTTTGTTAGGGAGTGGGGGATTTTGGGTGCAGGAGCGTTGGTGGTGGTTGGACAGGGTAACTTGAGATTTTAATTTGTAAATTGAGCACACTCGAGAAACATATGAATAAAGACATAACACCAATGAGGATGATACTGAGTTTCAAAAGGTTAAGAGGCCAAAAAATAAATAGGTGGAATTTGAAATGTTAACTTAATGAGTGAAAGTGCGCACACAAGGGAAAGTACTAACAGAATATGTAATCCATTAGGATTATGATTTAATTTCTTCAAAATTGAACAGTTTTCTCCACCATAGGGTAAGTTTGCTACACACCTCAATGAGTATTCTTTGTATATGGGTTTTCTTATGGCCAATATTGTGTGAAAATGATGTAAAGAATTTCATAAAGCTCTCTTGTTAGTCAGATGGTGCTAGTTACTGTTATTAATCTTCTTAAATGAGGCAGTCACTGTTTTACAAGATTGATATCACAACTAAACTAGTTCTAGGAAAAAAGGGTATATCATAATGTGTTTCTCAAGTTGGTGTGCTATCCTAAATTTAGTATTTATTATTTTGTTAATCTACTATTCTGAAATGTTTGGTCCAGTCTGCTAGCGTGTGTTCAGTTTTGCATATTAATGCTTAACGTTGTTGCCTCTTAATGATATTTTATGTGTAGCATGTGCAGTCTTTGTAAAATGGTATGCCACAGTTTGACAATTCGTAGTTATGCCCAGGATATATTGGTACTATCTTTTGGCTGAAAGAATGCCATGTTTTGGCAATCAATGTCTTTTTTATTTTCATATGTTATTGTGTACTTGGGATGTGTTAAGTTCTTTGCCTGTATTTCATCATCTTCTTTACTTTGAGGCTTTAAAGTTTGAACCCAAACAAACAATCCAAAATTGCCAAAGTCTCCTTTTCTTTCATTACTATTCTTTCCTGCCTACTCTGAGCAAGAGTTCTCTGCTTTATGCTAGAGACCTAGAAACGAGAGGTACTTACATGTCATGCAAGCCATCGAATGAAAAGATGGTTGAACCTAAGGTACTGTACCAATTGAAAGAGTGTTATAAAATGACAGCGAGTTTAACGAAGAGGTTCATCATGGACTAGCATCAGGATAATGACTTGAATAAAAACTAATTGAACCAAATTGCTTTAGGTGTTTATCAGGCCTCCATTGTTTGTATTTTTCTTGCCCTTCCCTTGGCTTACTAATTTTTTTAGTTATGTTGCAGATGTGCTTGTTTATATTAAACTTTGCAATTGATGGTTTCTTAACAGTAGGTTGTCCTATACAGAAACGGCTCTAAAGCTTGATAGTTTGGTCGGTGATGTAGAAGATGCTGTTGCCTCTTCTGTGACTGGAAAACTTAAATCTCGTGGGGAAAATTCAGAGGTATGAATCATGTCATACTGTGTTTGTGGGGACAGTTAATTTGTCAACTGCTAATTTTGCCATTGTTTTTTTACGCCAGAAAACACATCATGTTGCTATTGGATATCTTAAAAAGATAGAAGATCTGTTAGCTTCAGTTACACGGACTAGACCACAATGGAGTCGCCTTGTATCTGCAGTGGATCACAGAGTGGACCGATCTTTAGCTGTACTAAGACCACAAGCCATTGTTGATCATCGAGCTCTTCTGTCATCCCTTGGCTGGCCTCCTTCCCTTGCTGGATCAAAATTTTCAAGTATTAATTCCGGGAAACCAGTGGAGATTGTGAACCCGTTATTTTCAATGAAGGGTGACCTGAAAAGCAAGTATTCTGAGAGCTTTCTTTCGTTATGCAACCTGCAGGAATTGCAGAAACGCAGAAAAGCTCGGCAACTACAAGGGCACAATGTTGACAATCAAATACGTCAACCTTTATGGGTGATTGAAGAGTTAGTAAATCCAATATCTGCTGCTGCACAACACCATTTCTCCAAATGGGTTGAGGAGCCCGGATTTGTTTTTGCTCTTGCTTATAAAATAACAAGAGATTTTGTTGATTCCATGGATGAGATACTACAGCCCCTTGTGGATAAGGCCAACCTTGTAGGATATAGTTGCAGAGAGGAATGGATTTCGGGAATGGTTATTGCATTGTCTACATACTTGGTGAAAGAGATATTTCCTAAGCAGATTGAACTTTTTCAAGAAAGTAGCTCAAGCGATTCAAGCAGCACGCCGTTTCAGGCTAGAGTCTCGTGGCTTAACCTTGTTGACCTGATGATATCTTTTGACAGGCGAACTCAAGATTTGATCTCGAGTACAGGACTGCTACTTTCAGTGAACGATGATGACAATTGGCAGAGGATCTCAGTGCTCTCTGTCTTCTGTGATCGGCCAGACTGGCTTGAAATATGGGCAGAGATTGAGAGACAAGAGACTCTTGATAAACTGAGATCAGCAATGGAGACCGAGAAAAATTGGAGTACTAGGATTCAAGGAACAATGCTTGAGTACGGATCAGATGATTACAAGTCTCCAGCAATTACCGGTGCTGTTCAACAGTGCTTGTCTTTGCTAATAGATCGTGCTAGGACTATTCCAAGCATTACACTTAGGGCAGAATTCATTAGGATTTCTGCTTCACACATAATATCAGAATTCCTTGGATGCATGCTTCGAAGGTGCCAAGAAGCAGAGGGGCTAACTGCTCTGGCAGATGATAAAGCTCTGCTCAAAGTATCACAGTCCATTAATGCCGCTCAACACTTTGAGTCAACATTGACAGAATGGTGTGAGGATGTGTTCTTTCTTGAGATGGAAAATCTACCTGTAGGCAGGGCTAGTGGGTGTATCTTCCAGCAAGAAATAAATCAACTGAAAGAGTTCAGAGTGGAATGGGTTGATAAGATTTCCACCGTCATTCTAAGGGCATTTGATGCTCGCTCCCGGGATTATCTGAAAAATAAGAAGCAGTGGCTGGAGAAATCAGAAGGACCAGCTATATCCAGGGCCATGGTAGAATCTTTAGACTACATGCAAGGGCGGCTATCTAAGCTGGAAGATGGCCTAAATGCCCTGGATTTTGTAACAGTGTGGAGAAATGTGGCAAGTGGAGTAGACCAGTTGCTTTTCACCGGAATTTTCACAGGCAGCACAAAGTTCAATAATGGTGGGGTGGAAAGGCTTCAAGGTGATGTGAGTGTTCTGTTTGCTGTTTTTTCTGCATGGTGTCTGAGGCCTGAAGGCTTCTTCCCAAGACTGTCTGAGGGATTGAAGTTACTAAAGGTTGATGAGAAGCAGCTAAAAGATGGGATGTTTACAGATAAGGATTGGCCGAGGGAGTATGGTATTAGGCATCTGACAGCTGCTGAGACTGAAAAGATAATAAAAAATAGGGTGTATGAGGCATGATATATAAGATGGTGGCGAACATCAGGCTTGAAGTTCAAAAATGAATTGTCAAATCGGAATGAGTTTTCATTGTTTTAGTTCATACAGATTTTGTGGCATTCTCATTTACAGTTTTCATTGGTGTAATAAGGACTATTAAGAAGAAATATATGGAAGCACATTGATTTATGAGATTGCAAATACTACTTCCCCCCTTATTGAACAAAAAACTGTTTAGCCCCTTGCTGAAAGAACTTTCTATGTTTGACCAAGAATGCAGCTTTTTTTCTCAGAGCTGTACTGCGCTTCGGTCCTCTCCTCGGAACTGAACACAGTGAATGCTGATCAAATCATTGTGTTTTGACAGACTGCCTCTTTTAGGGAACCATACATTTCCCTTTTCTTGGTCCGTCTCAGTCATCGCCTGAATGGAACAGTTTTATTTTGTGTACTATTGGAAGACCTACTTGCATGCTTTATAGCACTAAAACTCATTACTATTTTGCGCTTTTCTCTGTTAGAAGTAGGATTTAAGTAGCCGAGGAGCAGCTGTCCAAGAAGAGATCGAAACTCGGCCAATCAAATGCTAAAGCTCATTAAAAATGCGCGCGTTCGGTCGCATTGCAGCTTCCTCGCAGCGCTGTCGCGCAAGCTCCTCGTCCCCAAATCAATCTTGTGCTCGTGCCTCTCACACGTACATGCATGGGCGATCAGAACACCCCAACCGAAGCGTTAATGCGGCAGAGGCAGCACCAACTTTTTGCTGCAAATCTTTGGCCTACGATTCCGTGAACCGCCGCCTAATCATGCATGCCCTGCGTGCCTCCCGGCCCCAAACCTCCACTGGATCGATGATGCTGTCACTCACCTAACCTGGGCCTTGAGAGAGATTAACGAGAAGGGGAGAGAGAGAGAGAGAGAGACGTATCGACCACACATGTCGATCGAGAGGTAGGGTGGCATGCAGTGCAGCAGGCGCAGGCGCAGGCGCAGCTGTCTGTCCCTGGCTCGCAGCAGTGCGCGCGGCACTATTAGGTGCCTGCCTGCCTGCGCGCAGGGGCAGGCAGACACCATGCCGTGCAGCCCGGCCACCACAACCGCCGGTCCCCCGGGCACGCACCCGCCCCGCCCGTTGCCATGCACGCATTGGTCCCGCGCGCGCAAGCGGCACCACCGGCGCGTGACCGCGCGCGATGCCCCCGTCGTACGTACGTACGCGTGCCGAGCGGCCGGTCGATCGATCGAGGTGACGCCTAACCGCCCCCGGCCGCGGCACGCAGCCTGTCCGCGCGCCTGACAGACTGGTACACCTGCTGCGCCCGAATTGACGGACCCGACGGCGCCCGGCCGGCCGCCTGCATGCGCGCATGTTATGTGTGCGGCGCCGCGCGCGCATGTGACGAGGGATCGAGCGGTGCGTCCACTGCCAGATCAGCGGCACGGCACGGCGCGCACGCATAGGAGTGGAGATAGTCGATGATGAGCTAGTGATGAGCAGCTCGTGATTGGCCCTGACAGTTGACGCCGCGCCGTAATACTGGCTAGCCATTGATGCGAGAGTCCAACTGCATGCGCTTGATGTGAAGTGGACCTCCTGCACATCATGTGGGTTTTCAGGTGCGGGATACGTGATACGTTCGCCGTTCGCGCGCGGACCAGTACAACTCATGTACTGATGCCCAAATACAACGTCTGAATCTGAATGTCACCACTCACCAGTGCTGGCCTATTATTGTAGTAACTCTTAATTAAGGTTGAACCACACGCTCAGCTGTCTAAGCTTTCGTCGATCCTCGATTCATCCAAATTAAACAAAATAAGTTGCACTCTCGTGCATTTACTGGCTGCCTTTGTCGTTCAAGACTCGTGCATAGTTTTTGAAGGAAACCAGTAGGAGAGATGTATATTATATTAATAAAGAAGGTGGTGCGAAACGGAGCCGCGGAAGTGACAGTTTAAGAAAGAGTCTTAATTACAGATTAAAAATTGCTCCAAATATTTCGCTCTTACAAGGGACCAAGTTCTATCCTCCTCCTTTATCTTTGCCAGAAGCTCCGATGGAGTGGTTGATTTGTTGTGGAAAATTCTGGTGTTCCGTTCATTCCAGATCTTCCAAGTAATTATAATGACTACCGTGGTTGTCGCCCTCCAGGTAGTCCTTGCAACCCATTGACCTTCATCCACTAATCTGCAATACTCCCACTGCTGACCCGGTGGGGTGGCTTCAGTTGTGCAGAACCTAATCAATCTGCCATGGAGTTCCATACTCATATAGAGTATCTGCACTGGACGAATAGATGTAGTGCCGTTTCGATGATTGCCTACAGAGTGAGTAGGTGCGCTGGTTTGACCAACTTCTCGCTTTCGGTCTATCCGAGGTCCAGAGCCGATCCTGGATTGCCAATTCCTATGCCAGCTAAATTAGTTAGTGTGTATAACTATTTCATATCAATCTTTTGGTGCGAAAAAAGAACGAAAGCTAAATTAGTTAGTATGTTTTGGACCGTCACTCTTCGATTGGTACGAGAAGGAACAAATTCAATAGGCCTTGTGTGACAGACCACCAACATATTCAATTATTCATATACTCTGTATGTACTCTATCCGTTCTTAAATAGATGACGTTTTTAGGATTTTGCTCTTCAGCTAAGGCACGTGTAGAAATGACCAAAATTTCCTCCTTCATTAGCTCACCTATTGCTCTTGGATGGTGTGTTATATACTCAATCCATAGTAACAAATAAACTTGAGAATAATAAATGGTAAAGGTATGCAAAGGAAACAACACTTAAAATTTGTCTCGAAATTGTAGAATGATATGTATTTGGAAACAAAATTTGAAAGATAAAATGACATGTATTCATGAACGAAGGGAATATACTCACACGCTGATGTAGTCCATCAATTAATGTGCAAATGGATAGGTTAATTAGTACACGCCATATACGAGAATCTCATATCCTGGCATCGATCGATCGATCCTAGCTAGACTGATTAATTTCTACGGATCTCTTGGTGGATAATCACCGGCCGGCCGTGGGCTGGTCCAGCAGCTATAGCAGGGGTGGACCGTGCTGAATTATATCGTGAGTGATCAATCGAGAGTACGTACTACTAAGAAGATGATGCAGCTTAATTCCTATCTTGGGACCAAACAAAATTAGACATATAGGTTCAGGACCATGAAATCTTGGAGGGTGGTCCGCTGGTCCAGCTGCAAAGATTGTTTTTTAACAGCGTACGCTCGTTATGTTCCTGCAGCTAGCTCTTGCAGATAATCACGTACGTACGTACAGCATCTGCATGGCCTGGTTGGCTTCTAATGAGGCCACTTAGTCTCATTGTCTGTCACCAGTGGCAGATCCAGGACGAAAATTATCGGGGTCCTCATTTCGCATACATATCATATATGTTTAATTTTTTGGTTTGAGGTGTCTTCTTCTCTTGGGATAGTGGTGTCCATACTATATATACATGGCTATATCTAAAGAAAAATGATTTTTAACCCAGTGTCCTGTGCACCCAGGATAGATCATTGTAGATCCGCCCCTGTCTGTCACCCTGTCAACGTATGTAATGGAGGGATTTTTTTTCTTTTATTCATGATGTGCCTACAGTAGTACATCTGTGTTGACAACATGACAGGATCAAGGTATCTGATGGGGCTTTAGCGAGACATGCGTACGTACGTAGATTGTATAAATGCGTACGTGCGTGCACAAATGACCTGGTTATATGTTTGGAGGTGTCTATTTGCGGAGTGACTTAAGTTTTCCTGCAGGTAAGTCGTGTCCTTGTACAATTTATTCTCTTTTTGTTTGCTTGTTTGTACTTACATTCTCCTTTCATTGAATCGGAGGCAGTTCTTCTGCTTTTCGTTAAAAAAAGTCATGTCCTTAACCATTGCGTCAAAATCAGATGACAAACATATCTCAGAGAAAATCTAGACGCCAGGAAAATCGACCTAGAATTTAGAAAAATCCAGTAAGTTATCAGTTGAATGTCAAAATCGTATATGTTTTCCTCCGAATAAATCTGGACGAGTTCTGTTGATAACAGCGGCCGGCACGGACGAAAAAGTCCTGCCCGACGTACAGTAAATTAACCGATCGATCGATAGGCCAGCCGATCGACCACACATAGTAGTATAGTTTGTGACAGCTGCAACAATTTCTACCTTAGGATTCGTGTACCGTGTAGTACTTATCTACGTATGTAGCTAGACACACAATTAAGTCACTGCAGGATGAAAAATGCACGGTCGGCTTGTTATGTGACAAGACGAAAATTCGGATGCATGCATCGAGCTCGCTGGAAGTCACGTAAGACTCACAGCTTGAGACCAGTGGGGCACCCGTGTATTAATCTGGTCGGATTCACACACTTATTTACCCCTACTTTGGCACAATCTACTATCTTATTAAAGCAGAATCAAAAGAAATCATCACGTTCGTTCTCAAATGCTAGAAATTCCCACATTAATCCGTGAAAAAAAAGAGAAAGATCTACACCATCGATCGTGGTGCGTCCAGATTATAATGGTCTAGATTAAAATAAAAGTTCATATCAAGTACAATAAAACTAAAATAAAAAATAAAAAATAAAATAAAATCAGCAATTTAATTTTAAAAATAAAAACAAAAGTTATAACGAGATGGTACAAATAGTGTCGGAGAAGACACAAAAGAAGCCATCGCGTTTGCTCTTAAGGTTATGTGTTTCTATTATTGCTTTCTACGGAATAAAAATTAAAGATAATTAGAATTTTGATTTAAAAATACAAGTTATAACGAGGATAACACAAATGGTATCGGATAAGACCACGAAAGAGTGCAATGGTATCATTTTGTCATGCAAGAAAATATTGATCCGCGGAGAAATGAAGAGCCAAGGAGACGACGACGGAGATGAGGACAATATCGTGCTGCTCGCTGGAGCCATTGAAGAGAAAGTCCAGTGTTGAAGGAGACAAGAGCCGCGATGACAAGTGGTGAGCGTCAGTATTGTTCAATAAGTTATTGGCTAAAGAAGCTCGATGATGAGAAAACCCTAACAAATAGGTGATGATGCTTTGCATTGAAAACGAGCTATGGTCGTTATGGGGTCATCGGGTAGTTAGGAGCGTGTCAACACTGGTGAGGGGCACGTCGTCGCCGGCAATGGTGAAAAGATTCTCCATATCATTATTCATTAGACAACGACTAAAGCAGACATGCCAACATTAGTTAAGACGGGAGGTCGCCATGGTTAATAATGAAGTCACAATGTTGAGTTGGCCAACATTGAAAAAGATGGATGATTGACACGAGAGAAGAGGACGTCGAGCATGTATAACATCATACATCCATATGTACATGCATGCATTCGTACGAATAGAAGCACCGGCGTGCAGATACAGAGGAGCAAAACAACTTGGAGTAGAGATGACTTAGCCGCAGGAAATATGCTCGGGGTCACCAGGGAGAGCGTGACATGTGTCCTCAGCTGAGATCGGTGACAATTGCATATCTATGTGCATTGATGTCGCAATAGTAAGCATTAAGAAATAATTAGGGAGAAGTAGAAAATAACTATGTGATAAAATATTGCATTGGAAGTGGTTGTAGCTGAGAAGGATCGATCAAGATTTGGACTTACTGTTGGAGGTTGAAGCAAAAAAAATTGTGATGGTGAAAAGAGATAGAAGTCACACGGTTTGGTGGGGTAGCCATCGTGTGGGGGAAGATGTGTTCAAGATAGGTTGTCCATGATGCATCGGTGTACACGTGAACAAGGTGCTCTAATATATTATATCATGTAAACTAATAAGATAATTTGCCACACATATAACCAACGTATTTCTTGATAATAAATAGAGGTACATGTGCATACAATTTAGAAAAAAAAATCTAATAGAGAAAGAATAGGGGTATACAACTACATGATATATGTATGATGAAGAGTGATTAATTTCTAAGAATCCAAACAACTTATTATGCTCAATGATTTTCTTCCATCAAAACACATACTTAAATTACGTTCCTCTTGTTGTAATTTCTTCTATTTATCGTTTTCAATGTTTACAATGTCTTAAAAGTCTAAATATCATACAAGATATGTAAATATATTATCAGGTATTTATACAAACTTCGGAACAAATCTAGCCGCGCATTTGCGCGGGGTACCATGCTAGTTTAATAGTACACATGATCAGTCGATCCGTATAAATCTAGACTACATACTCGGATGACCGTTTCCGTGAAGTACTCCTGTTCTTGGATCACACACAAGTATAACCTAATTTAAAGGCCGATGGAAACGCCGCCTCCTCGCTTAGGCCACGTCGCCCGAGATGCGCCCGCTCTCCGATACCGCGGTACCGCCTGATCGACCCATTGTGCTTTGTGGGAACGGCCTTCGCTCGCGCGGCCGGTGGCCCCATTGCCTCTTGCCTCGCGGCAACGCACGTCCGGTGGCCCACGTCTTCGGCGAGACACGCGTCCGTGTTCACGCCGAAGGGCGCGGGTGATCTTCCTAGTATTATACATCGTTGTTGAATATAGTATGTGTTGAATATAGTATGTGCACTGGGGCTTCACAAGTCACGGGTGAGTAGGTGAGCTCACAAGATTCCAATGACAAGAACAACAGTAGTGCACTCTCGAGCAACACTTAATTATTACCGCCTTGGCCGGAGATATTTCTCACGTCGCTCGTGCCGGCGCCAAGAGCGAAGCGAGAACAAGTGCGTGACACAACTACCCCACATGCACCGGCATCCGACGAAACATTTAACTACCGGACTGTTACGATGGAGCAGCATGTCTTGTGCCGATCGAGACGCGCGCTCACGTCACAGCTTACAAGCGTACTGGAGGCGCTAGCTAGTCCTCGATCGTACAAGCGAGTGTACGCGTACACTGCAAAGGCGGGTATATACATACGCACGTATATATGCAATGCATGCATATGCACATGTAGGTACGTGCGCGCGCGGCAACTGCCGATGGAGGAGTTGGTTGCTTCTGGCGTCGGGCACAAGCACGTGTGGGAGCCCACGGCTGCCTTCAACGTGGGGGGGCAGCCCATGCAATCGGGTCCGCCCCATGCAATAAACACCGCGACGGCGACGGCGACGTGCAACTTGGTCGCTCCGCCGCCCTCCGATCCCTTCCTCTCCCTCTCCCTCTCCCTCTCCCTCTTCAATCAGGGCCCGCCCACCACGTACCGGGCTACCAGGGGTACGTACGTACTCTCCTTCCTAGAAATTACGTGGTACATGTATCAGCTGTATCATCGTATCATCACTTACGTACGTACGTACACCCAGAAATGTAGGACTAGCTAGTACGTACGATCTACAGAGTAACAATCCTGCAGGACGTACACACCATGCATAACTACTCCTAGGCATAGATATCAGCTCCTAGCTCGCTAGCCAGTTGTAAAATGACAGATGTTTCCGCAGGACTAGCTTTTCAGAACCTTTTGGCAGAGAGGACAATGGATCGAACATGACTTGGCAGAGGGGCGCGTACGCAACTGTTTCTTGCCTTTACCGTGCCCTCTCTAGTCTTTAGCTAGTGCTAGGCCCAGCTTACTAATATCAGAAGATGGGCACTTGCACACCCCATGACCCATTCGTAGCACATAGCTAGGCCGATATCGGAATAGCCGGTTTGGCAACAGCAGAAGGATAAGAGCCAGAAAGCACTCGTACCAGCATGCAGCCCGAAGCACACACGCACTAGCTGTGAGGCTGTGAGCTACTGGTATAGCCGTCCAGCTACATATAGGACCCGGCCGGTCGTGCCTTCGTTAAAAATAGGGCCTGGCCCTGCTCACCATGGATACATGGAGATAGCTCCACATGACCGACACGTGGTTTCGTGCATTTATCCCCAACATTTACTACTCCCAATCGATCGGGCGTTTGTTCGGTTGGTGCGGTCATGTCACGAGGGCAGAGACTAGGAGCACTCTACTACTACTAGCTACTAGTAGAGTAGTACTACTACAGTAGAGTTATATAGAGCCTAGAGCACGAGGGGGCCGGCCGGGGCTAAAGTAAACAATGAACGTGCCCGGGGGAAGTTAGTTAATTATGGCGCATATGTGGGTGTCTGGGGCGCGCCTACGGCCGGGGCTCGATCGGCGACAGATGTACGTGCCGTGTAACGCAATCGCATGTCAAGGCCGCGTGAGATCGACCGGTGGGCGCCCGACCTCGCCATCAGCCGAGCCCACCCGCGGCATGCCCCCCCACATGGCCCTTTTGCCCTCCACAAGTGGCAGCTGTCTCCCGGCCACGTTCTCTAGCTAGCTTCAATCTTCATCGAGCTGAGCTAACCAACAACAACAACTGCGGCCGCGCCCGCGCCCGCGCCCGCGCCCGCGCGCGCACAGCAAACGCCCCTCTCGCGGCCACCGCGCGTGTCGTGGCCGTGTCTGGTTCGCACGTATGCATCTCGATCGAACGACCGACCCATCCACCCCTCGGCGTTTGCGCGAGCGCGACGCATATAAGCGCACACGTACGCAGGTATTATACTCGCGCCCGGGCCGATCGGTCGATCGAGACGCGCGCGCGGACGGAGGGGGCCTGACCACCGAAGGGCCCTCGTGAGTCGTGTTGCCCGATCGATCGATGGAGGCGCGCGATGATTTCGTGACATGACGGCCATTTTCTGGCCGTCGCAGGGGGCCTGTCGCTCGCGCGGCACGCCGGAGCCAGGCCCGATCACATGGACGACGGGCCTTAAATGGCCACGCGCCACGCGACGGTCACGTGAAGGTTGGCGCACGCTGTCCGCCGGCCGGCCGCTCGGTTCGATCCAACATGGCAGCGGCGCAGGGCTCCACGTCGACCGGGCGCCCGAGATTTGCGTCCCTTCAGTCGATAAACGCAGCCAATTAAGCCCGCCCAGAGAGCTCTTACTTAATTGGAAGTACCCACTATATATCGACATATATGATATATGGTGGCGGGAGCATAAACAAACTTAGGCGTACGTGTTGCGTCACGCCCTTAATCATCGTATGACATTTAGGCATTAATCTCCGGTGTTAGGTGCGTTTATTATACATACTACATGCTTAATTAAGATAGTGGCGTATCACTGTACGTGCAGACACAAGACAAGGGAACGGAGGTGTGTGTGCAACTGTGCATGCATGTATGCCCTCTCGTATGAGGGAACAGTGGACAAGAACATCTTTTGAATTCTGTTGCTCGACTTGTTTTTTTAGAGTACATATATACTTGATGTAGTTAAAGATTTCCACGCGAAGCCAGGATTTTGATGGGGGCCGGGTGCAATCTCTCTTCTTCTTTTTTTACGATTACAAGGAACACTCACATGCACATACATCACTACGCATTCACACCACACACATGTGTGAGTGTGTCTCCTTAGCACGCGTTTAGAAAGACGGATGCCGGGAATAAATCCGCGATCTTACAAAAATTTCTCATGAAAAGCGTACTTGTGTGTGCATAAAGGTGCGAACTTAAATGACACATTCTAGCATAAAAGTTTAAATGATATAGTAAAAGTTCAAATGGAACAAATTACATGTTTCTAGTACAACAGACATCACAAATATAGCTTATATTGGTGGGCTGCATACTATTGATTGCTGAGAATAACATATAGCGTAATTCATTATATAGCTTGTATATTATACTATGTATATATACTATATAGTGAGTTTGCATGAAAAAATTTTGAGAGTACAGTTGTACCGCATGCACCTCAGGTGCTCAGCCTGCCACTGATTAGAGTTACTATACTACACGTATGTGTGGAAAACAATGGTAAAGTTCGTGTCCTTTTGCAGGAGGATGATACAAAGACAGAAGACAAGAGGTGGTACCCTGTTTTATTTAAGAGAAAATCTAGCGAACGGTATACAGTCCAATGAGAATCGAACGGGATTGGTCACAGCCATCCGGTTGGTCGATTTTGCTTTCGGTTTGAAACTTGCCCTTTTAATCTTGGTTATTTTGTTGAAACTTCACACATTCACCTAAAACTTGCATTTTGGAACATGAAACCTCTTGAAACTCACATGAAACTTGCATTTTGATACATCAAACCTCGTGAAACTCACATTAAATTTTGTATCTTGAAACTCACACAAAACATTCTTTTGGGAACCTGAAACACTTTGAAACTCAACTGAAACACGAACTTGAAACATGAAACTTGGATGAACCTTGCATTTGGAACATGGAACCACTTGAAACTCACATGAAACTTGATCTTGAAATCCAAAACATGTATTAAAAACTTGCTTTCAATCTTTAAATTTGCATGAAGCTTATCAAACCTTTTTGAAACTCCTACAAAAATTGCTTGAAACCCACAAAATCCACTCATAGAGGCTAAAACTCATCGCATGAAACTCACCAAAAAAATTGATACTTGCTTGAAACTCACCCAGAAACTGAAATCCAACACCTGAAACTTGCTTGAAACATTAAGAAAAACTCGGTAACACAAAACTCGAAACTTGATGAAATATTTGACTTGCCATTTCTTTCAACAAGCCGCACCCACAACAGTTTTGAAACATTTTGTTCCCCTTTAGGCACAAGATCACCAAGAAGGGGCATGGGGATGTTTCAGGGGCGCTTGCAGGAGGTCAGGGAGGTCGCTTGGTAAACCGGCGGAGGAGGTCGCCGAGGCGCCGGGTGCAAAGGAAGGTCGGTGAGGTGTAGGGGTCAAGTTTGCGCTCCATGCACACGATGTTGTGTGCCACCGCCGACTGCTCGCAGAGGAGGCCAGCGGCGAGGTTTCACGCACACTCCACACGACCATGATGGAGGACTTCGGTGGGTCCTGCGCGCGCTCCGCACACGCGATGAAGGACGACGGAAGCAATTCGACGTCGGAAGCAGTCGTGTGTTGAAAGAGATGCGTTGGTGGAAGATACTTGGAAGCAACCGCATGGAAGGAATCGAGCAGGAGGAGCCGTCCGATTGAATTGCATTTGACGGCCTGATCGTATCCTGTTAGATGCGATCTGGACGGTATAGCGTGGCGTAGTCGCGTCCTTTATTTAAATGATGCCTTTTATTTTTTTAAAAAAGAAAGAGTTAACTCCACGATCAAAACTCGTAAAATGGACTAATCGACACACATGAACTACTAACTAGGCAATTCTGATTGACAGGGGTTTAACCAAAAGTTTTGTCGATATCAGTTCATGATACACAGTTAATTACAAATCTGTTTTCATACGACGATTTGGAGCTACTGCTTATTAGCATACTTAAATCATCATGCCACGAAGAGGGACTTGGGTAACATCAAATCACAACATAAAACCAAACAGAGGATCTAATCGATTTGTTCAACCCTGCTGGATCGATCGGTCAACCTGGCTGGGAGGCAACACGCCTAGCTAGGGTTTTTCGGGGTAAATAAGTGCTGCAAGCCTGCAACGCGGTATGGGCACGTGGCAAGTGGTGGGTGGTCATAGCTTATTATAACTAGGCAGGCCCACGAGCTGCCTACCGGTGGGCCACACCGAGGGGGAGACTCCGCAGTGATCAGACAGAGAGAGACATGCGGGCCCAGCCCAACCCCTCCCCTTTTTTCTCGTAGTCTATCTCCGCTCCTACTTTTCTCACAGCCAGTATGATTAATGAACGAATTCTCTCTCATAGGTGGCCATCCCTCGTTCCCCATCTCCTTATAAAGACACCCTCTCCCTTTCTGTCTCCCTCACACACTCCTCCAGCTATTGCAGAACCAGCAAGCGCCCTTCGTTGAGCAGTTGGGACGGGCGAGCTCCTCTTCCCTCACAAGCCAGCGGCCGGTGTGTACACGCACGCTTCTCAGGACCTCACCCAGCTTAGCCTCTCTTAGCAAGCTGCAGCACTAGCTCTTCCAGGCCGGCGACGAGGAGAGACGACGATGTCGAACCGAAGGTCGTCGCGTGGCAGTGGCTCCATCTCCGAGGAGGAGATCAACGAGCTCATCTCCAAGCTCCAGTCTCTGCTCCCCAACTCCCGCCGCCGCGGCCCGAGCCAGGTAACTAACTAAGCGATACTCACGCACATTACATAGTGTGTACCATGATGCAAATACTCCATATGGTGATTTAGTTAAGTGCGTGGGTGAGTAGGTGGTTGCATTGTGCGTGCCGTGTATGGAAGGAGTAATCAATGAATGTGGCGTTAATGCAGGCGTCGACGACGAAGCTGCTGAAGGAGACGTGCAACTACATCAAGAGCCTTCACCGGGAGGTGGATGACCTCAGCGACCGGCTGTCCGACCTCATGGCCACCATGGACCACAACAGCCCGGGCGCCGAGATCATCCGCAACATCCTCCGCTCCTGATCAGCTAGCTACAGCGCCGGCACGCCGGCCAGCGACGACCGCCTCGCCAAGCTAATTAAGCGGCGCCATTCTCCGGCCACGAGAGCTTAGCTAGGGTATATATATCTACATATATATGTATCTCTCTCTCTCTCTCTCTCATCTCTGCCTAGATCTGATAATCTAGCTCGCAAAATGTACTAGCTATGCGTATCTCTAAGCTTCACTCGGTACGTAGGGCATTAGCGCTAGGGCCTAAGCTTATCACCGCTTTAGCTCGCCTCATCTCCTCAGCTCCTTCATGTGTTCTCTCGGAGCTCCTCTCGTCTTCCTTGTTTTGTTATCCCCTCAACTTCTCTCTTCGATCTGTAAATTTAGTTGGTGGCTTGGATCGAGTTGTGTCCTCTACAGACAACCGACCGACCACTACTACCTAGAGCGAATTAATATCATCATGGTGTACTGCTCCAGCTTTAACTTTAGTTGTCTACGTACTACGAGAATTATATCTTCCACATATTATGGTTAATTAAGATATGCAAGTGTGCAGGAGCTACCTAGCGAGCCAAATGACGTACGCCTGGCTTTCATGGTTGCTTCCCTCGCCCGGCCCTCGGTTCCATCCGTTATCCGTACGTACGTGAAGTGGCGCGTTTACTTGAGATTAAAAACTTAGAGCCAGCCAGTAGTACTTGGCATGCATGGCATGGCCCACTTGCGTTCCGACTGTTCTGATGCTAGGTACGAGTTGAGTTACGACGACTACTCTACGGCGGCACAGAGTTGTGACAAGCTAGCCCGCCCGCCCGCTCGCTGTGCATCGGCGCATGTGTCACCACTTGGGCTTGTCCTTTCTTTAATTAGCCTGAAAGAAATAGATGAGGGGATCAGGAAAAGGTTCGCGTCGGCTGACTTGTTTTGCTCGGCTGTTAATGCTGTGTGGATGCTGTCGATACTTTCTTATTTCTCTCTCTGCTGCGACGCGTGCCCCCACATGCATGTTACGATCCATCGGTGCACCGGACGACGACCGAGAGGGAGAAGTCACCCTACAGTGCCAGCGAAAAGCGTCCAGCTAACTTGCCGTCTTGGCTTTCATGCCGTTTGTAGGACCGGCTACCACAGCCGGAGGGTGAATGACTCCGACAACTTTTCTCCCTGGTATTCGACAATCTTTTCACTTCGCTGGTTATGAGCAACTGTTAAGATAAAGATTGAATTTGTAGGCACAAAAAACCAATCCTAAACAAAGAACCAGGCAATCACCTTCTCGGGCCGGTCTACCAGTCTGGCAGGCAACCACCATCCAGTATGACTGGTGGTAGCTGGTCTGACTTTCAGGGCGACCGTTCCTGTTGACGAACTGAAAACAACACGGTTTCCAAAGAGGATTTGACTTAACTTTTGATCACACCAAATTTGAAACACAACTACCCTAGGATGTTTGGAACCTATTATAATCAACAATTTCAAGAATTGTAGTCAAGGTTTCCACCTTAATCAATCGTAGGGAAGAGTAATCAAGAACCAGACAAAAGAAGAAAAACTTAATCTACTCGTGCTCGTGATATCTAGGTAACCAAGATGATTCTAGATTGGTTCCTACAAGCCCTAGCAAGCTATATCTCAATACAAATCACACTAGAACAAGATGGAACCAACATTCATCAAGAACATCTCAAGAAGGCAAAAGAAAAGCACAAATAAGACTTGTACAATCAAGTTTGATCATCTATTACCACTTGAAGTGGAAGGATTACAGCCACTCCACCAAGAGAATACAACTCTAAGGGCAACACTTAGCTCTCTCAATCAAACCCTAGTTTCTCTCATGAAGGCTCAAGTGCAAAACCTAATTTTCTCTCTCTAATGCCCCCTTATATAGTGAAGGCTCACAAGAAACCCTAACAGGGATATAAAGTGGATCACATCGACTATACACACGCATGGGAACCCGTTAACCCATTACACAGTTTTTTTTCACTCACACATGCTTTTCAAAGCGTTGTTCTTCACCCTGAGCTCCATAGCCCGGAATCTTTATGTCTCTTTCTCCATGAAGTCTCTTTGACCTAATTCACTTAGGCCACCACCGCGGTTTCGCAAACCACTCGCTTTTCTGGTTTTGGGCAAATAACCATATTGCCTGTCCACTGGTATTTCCCGGTTCCTTCTCCTCGAAGCATCGCTCATGTTTCATCATCCTCCATGTGGCCCCAATATTGTCCTCGCTTGCAAATGGGCCCAAGTCACTTGGCACACCACATGTTCCGCTCGACCTAGAACACTTGTGCCTTCCATAGCCCTTGTCCATCTTGCGCCTTGTCCGAGTCCAACTATCTCACCCGACCTTCATGACCGCTCTAGACCTTAGTTCTCCTAACCAAGTCCCAGTCTTCCTCGCCATTAACCATAGTTGACTCTGGACCCTCATGCACAACAATAGACCAAGTAAACTATTTCCGAACACAAGTTCATTCCAACATGATCCACATTAGTCATAAACACAACATGCAAACACATATGCACCATCACCAAAAACCTCGACAAAAACAACACAACAATTGGCTTGGTTGACCGCCACTTCTCTGGAAATTTCAAACTTTATCTAGTTTTTCCTCGAAACTCTATTTTCCATGAGACCAAGTGCAAAAGTAACACCCCATGTTCCTACACAAGTGATTTTCGGCCTTTTCCAAAATTCCACTTTTTAATCATCACCCGATCTTAGCGCCACCTGGCTGGTCAGACCGCGGCCCTTGGTCAGTTAGACCGCCGGCTTCTGGCCGTCAGACCGCCATTCCAGGGCAGTCCGACCACTTACAATCTGATAGCATCTCTAGATTCAGATTAGTATCAAACCCAAACTCAAATTTCAATAACTCATGCAATACATAGTCAATTACTCATCATAAACTATGGGTGGCCTCCATATGACCCCACACAGTCGTAAGTAGCTAAGCCGGAGTACTGCTCCGTGTAGTATAAGAAATTTTATCCTGAGTACTAGCTTGGCCAATGAATGGCACGGCCGCACGGCGCAGCTATGGATCAAGAGTTTGTTGTGTTAGTTGAAAGCTATAGCTAATCTAAGATACGTAGTACTCCGTACCACGCATTATTTGCATTGGTCGATCTAAGTAGAGACTAGCTAGAGAACGGTGTAGTAATTAACTAGCTCCACCCTCTTGGAAATTCAGAAGAGAGAGCTTTATATTAACACACGTACGTACTCCTAGTTATTCTGGAGCATATATTAGTACGTAACATCTCGTGTGAATAAAATTATTGCACGTACGCCTGTGCGGTCAAAAATGTGGTGACCAACTGTACCTAGTCAAGATCTGACCACTCAAAGTTAACGACTGCCAGAAGCATCTTTTCACATGAGAAAGTAGTATAGTAAAAATCTCTGTCTGGTACATATATTAGGTCTGGACCAGCCTAGCTATATGTTGCATCAGTGACTCAATAGTGTCTCCGTAAAGATTTCAGGAGGGAGAGATTCAAGTCCTTTCCGCGGCCTCAGTTTTCGGGCTCACCACCAACATGTGCGAAGAACAACATATCGATCAGTAGTCTGGCATGTGTCGTAAATTTAGCTGTTTTTATCAAATATTTCAAAATTATTCTAGCAGTAATTGTGATCATCAAAGCATATTTGCTACTACAGAAACAACATATAAACATTGAGTTTAAAATGTAATTTTCTCATGTCAATTAAATAGGATAATATGCTCAAAAGATAGAACATGTGAGCTACTAAAATCAGCATATGGCTTAGATTTAAATAGATCTTTATTGCTCTCAGATATCGGGCTGATCAATAGTTAATTCTTGGCCTCCTCGCCACTTAGGTTAAGATTCAATCACGAATTAAATATAACAATATTTCTTAAATAAATTAGGCATTGAACCCAAATAATTTTTTGCTAAACTAACCGGTTATATAAATCATTTAACAGTTTAATGTTCACTGAACAGCAAGCAATTGAGCTAACAAGACAAGCTTTCAAGTTAACAATTGACAGAGATGTAAACAGTGAAGGAAACTGACAACTCAGAGTGAACAAAACAAGAGTTATATAACAAAATAGTAAACAACAAGTGATCTACAAGCTCAAGACTAAATTTATATCCAAATTGTTGTATTTAATCTCACAGTGACCTCAAATCCTCCATGCAAAGTTGCTCTGTGCTATAGATAAATCACAGACTAGATAATCTGAAAAATACTAGTACGACACACTTATACACAGTAACAGAAAGGAAGCAAAAGAGCAAACTCACTGAGCGGATGGCACTCAAAACCACTGAGTCGGTCGGCAAGGCACGTCGAGACGTTGTCTCAGAAAACTAATTGTCGCGTTGTGCCGTGGTGAATGTATATGGTTGTCGGAGATATAATGCCACTCCACAATTCGGGACACACAAAAAATGAAGTCGAGCTACAGGGAAAATGCCACGCAAGAATCAACAACGAGATGCACCGGCAAATGCACCTAGGAGCAAATCCACCGCAAAACGTTGCCAATCTACTCACCCACAACTGCACGGAGCCGGGCGGAATCAACATTGACGGCACACTGGCCTTCTTTCTTCGGTCACCTCAGTGAGGAGGTGGCGCACAGGAGGAAGAAAGGGAGAGCACAGGGAGGAGGAAAACCAGATCCTCACCGCCGGCATCGTCGGTCTCAACCACGGCGATGCAGCCACCCACACGGCCCAAGCCCGCGACCAAATCGGGAGAGATGAGAGGGAAAACCAAAATGGGAGACTTGGTGTACTGTGGGTCAAGAAGAAGGAACAGAAGCCCTTAAGAAGAGGTGGAGGATCCCATGATGTTGCCAATGGCCGGCGCGAAGATCGCCCTAAGCCGCCCAAGTCCGCGCCTGCGCCGCCGGCATGGAGGGGGAAACCCCATCCCGTGTGCAGCTCTGGTTGGAGACTTAGTCTCCAACCTTATCCCCTCTTCTCTCCCAATGATAGGGGCCCCACCTTCTATTTTTGTTTTTCATTTCTCTAATTGAGAAATTATCAAAAAAGCCCTTGCATACAACAACATGTACGTATGTATCTACTGGAACTAAGGCCATGTATAATGTAGCAAGTGCTAGATTCTCCATTTCACTGTCATGTCACAGAGATGGCAAAATTATTTTTTTTCTACAATGTTTAGGACCTCCTTCTCTCTTCAAGTGAGATCCACAACTAAAAAAAATACTGCACCCTTGTTTCTCCACCACACACATTGTCTCTCTCTATTTCACTTACAACTGGCCCCTTGTAAATTTTCTATTTGCTTGGCATAGGTGCAAGTAGATGCACCTATTCCAGCATATATTTTTTTCTAGCAAGGATTAGTGCAATATGCTAGCACCAATTTCTATATCCTCTCTCCTCTTCTAGCGCCGGTTTAAAGCAACATTGTGAATGGCCTCAGGCGCCATCAAATCTCACCCAAACCAAATCTGCATGCAGCTGTAAACAATATTCCTGACACATGCAGTTCTGTTAAAGTCTAGGCGCCAGCTATCCCCTGCAGCTTTCCAACCCAAAATGATTGCCCATTCTTTGACTCAACGTATACTCTCGATGCAGTTAGTAACTTAGTACTTCCTCTTCCACCACCCAACTAAATATCATCGACCGATCATGACCGAAATGCAACGTGTATATATAGTTCGATCCCGTTGCTGTACATGCATGTATACCGGCAGATGTACATACTTGCATCGCGTGCACGTACGTCGATGCAAAGATCGATATCTAGCTAGCTAGTATACATACAGCCTAGCGGTGCAATTCAATCGCAGATATGCAAAAAATTGTGTTGCAGGTGATGGATAGCTAGCTAGGACAGTGGCATGTAGTACGTGAATGCACTGCACTGCACCCCGACCCGGCCCGTGGATGGCAATTTCTAGTGTGGCCTTTAATTTTCTCCCCTCTGCCCGCTCAGTATCGTGGGTAGGGGGTTAATCTTCATCCCGAACAAAAAAAGGGACCTAAATTACCGAACCGAACCGGTTGACCTGTATTCGGTATTCGCTATTATAGAGAAATTTTGCTAGTGATGTTATACGGTAAATACAGAGAAAAACCTAACAACCGAAATAGTCAAACACCAAATAATTGAATAATGTAACAACTCGGAAGGATTAATATCAGATCGTCACATTTCCCACCACAAAATTGAAGGAACAATAATGATACAGCACTTCAAATTCAAAAATAGACCTATTCAAACGACGGACCGAGACCGAAAAGCTCATTCTCAAACGGACAGGTCCAAGTCCGGCCAGAAAACTGTCTTTTTTCATTAAAAATATTTTTTTTTGGGAAATAATATTTAATTCATTTCAAGAATAAAAAATAATTTTTATTTTTGTTATATTTCAACGGGCTTTCGGGCTAGGCCTTGGAGCCGAAAATGGAGGCCGTTGTACCGGGGCCACCCATGAACAACTCTATTCAAAAGCAAAGATGAGCGATCTGGTTACAACAACCGATCGAGGCATAAAGTCCAAGTGAACTAACGAAATCCACTTGGTCCTAATAAAGACAAATCAAATAAACCAAGCCTCGAGATACAAACAAAATTGAGACGGGATAACAAATTAAACAAGGAAGCGAATGGAAAATTTCATAACCTCGGATCAATAGATAGAGAACAGCACACAAAGAAATATGAAATGAAGCAAGGAAAAGAACCACGAGACATGAGACTTTCCACGTACCACTGCAAGACGCTTTCCAATGGGCGATGCTAATTAAGAGCGCAACCCACGGAGAAGGACACATTAGGCAGGCCTAACAATTGCGCTGGCTTAGTGACACAAGTGAGGAACTCCGGTGGCATAATGGAATAATAATAGCACAAGATCACCGACTAAGCGATGATCTCCATCCTCCTATTCCCTTGCCGCCTAGTTAGTAGAGGATAATCATTTACCTCTGATTATGCAACTAGAGGATTAACTAATCAATTTAACAACAAATTAGCAATAAACACACAAAATTGAGACGGGATAACAAATTAAACAAGGAAACGAATGGAAAATTTCGTAACCTCAGATCAGAGCACACAAAGAAATATGAAATGAAGCAAGGAAAAGAACCACGAGACATGAGACTCGCACGCAACCAATTGAATCACGCCGCTGCTCTCCAACCTCTCTACCCCTGCATAGTGGTGAATGGTGTGTTCCTGTTTTGAGATTGAGGATTGAGGAAGCCCTAGGCTGCGTACCAACCAAGCCACAAATTGCGACTAGACCGACTTAGCCCAGTCGCCCAACCTACCGCTCCTGTTCCTTCAATTCCCATTTGCTCTTGTGATTTTTTACTATGGGCAATGATCCGACTGGCTGGCTGGAGTTTACTTATTGGATAGAGTTCCTATGCTACACAACTTTATTCTTTTGTTGCTGGTTGTCCCTAGTCAATTGTTAATTTGTTGTGACGCAAAAAAAATTGTTGTACCGAAACAAAATTCATGGTATTTACCGATATCGTAATGAAATAATTTGTTATTTACTAATATATAACCATATTTTTAAAAATATCATACCGTATTTATCAAATACACCGAATAAACAAGGAGCAGCAGGTAAAGCGGGGGAGAAGGACCGGCCGCTTTCGCCTCCTCCACGCCGCTGGCCAGCAGACTCGCGTAATGCCCGGCAGCCCCGGCACCCAACCACAAACCACCCCCAGGACCCGCCGCCGATCGAGCCGGCCGTACGGATCATGCGGTTAGCGGTTGCTGCTGCTGCGCGCACCGCATCGATTGATCGGCGCGGAATCCATCCGCCGATATATCGATCGAGCCGACGGTTAGGGGGAAAAAAAGACGCCGCGCGCGCGCAGTGGTGGCGATCGACAGTGCATGCTGTGCAGGGCAATGACCGGGTTGCCCCTACCGGCTACCGCAACAGACTCGGAAAAAGGCTACGCCCGCTAGCCGCGGGGAGGGGCGGGATTGTAATGACGGGGGAAATCAACGTGAATGACCAGTAAAAAAAGCCTTTGCGCGCTGCAGTCGTGCTGCTTGTGTTAGCAGTACGGTTTGGTTCAGGAGGTGGCAGGGTGACGCAGCTACAACCGACCTACAAAGCTAAGTTACATTGTTGGAACCTGTAAAGGGCAGTAGTAATACGGAATGTTAGTACTGGCAGCTTTTAGCGAGTTTTTTCTTTATATTCTTTACACGTTCTGCGCTCGGATTCGCGAAAATGATATTAATAAAAATAGTGCTTCTCACCGTACAGTCACCACGCGAACTTATCAACAACACAGCACGTACCCACTGCCGCACCGTTATCGTGCGGTGAAGGTGCTCCGCACGACCACCGTGTGGCCCGTCCTCCATACCGCCACATGCCATACCCTCCCACACGGCCACGACCATCGTGTGGTGACATCAATGCGGCACTGCGGCCTACCCTCCCCTCCCGCCACGTGCCCACCCCTCCCGCACGGCCAACGTGCGGTGGCATTCACGCCCATCGTGCGGCCCTCCCTCCCCTCCGGCCACGTGCCCTCCCCTCCCTAAAGAGCCGGTCCAGTTCCGGAGAAACAAAAAACCGCTGGTATCTAGTCCATCTGTCGTTCAGTCAAGCCTCCGAAGCCAGGTCTCTTCCTTCATCTGTCCATCCACCGCTTGGCCTCCCCTCCAATCACTTCCATCGGTCGTTGTCGCCACTTTGTTACCCGTCTCGTCATTGTCACATCGTTGTCTCATGCATGCATGCAAATTTCAATTAGCTCGCGCGGGGAAGGATTCCCTCCCGTAGCAGCTATAAATTAGCGGGCGTTCGATCCTCTCCCGTAGCGGCTATAAATTAGCGAGCGTTCGCGCTCGAACGCTCGCTCTATCTTTTGGTCGCTCTCTAGCTCTGTCGATTATATTTTTCGGGGACGTGTTAGCGTTATTAACCGTCGTCATTAGAAGCCATTTTAGCAGGTAATTTTTATCTTTGTCAAATTTTTTTGTTATTTGTAAATTCTTTATTAACTGCGTACTTCAATAGTTGTAATTTTCCAAGCGCACCTATTGTAGGCGTTCTGATATTTTTGTAGGAAAATTTGTTCGACTTTATTAGTCGTATTTAATTAGCCGCCGTTGAACTAATGTTACGTGATTAATTAGTTTTAATTCTTGAGGCACTGTTAATTAGTTACCAAATAAATAGTCGTAATGTTAGCTGAGAAACGGTATGCACTTACTTAGGAGTTATATGCAGCAAAATGAGCTGATTTAGTAGTCGAAAGCATGGGCTCAACTAACACCAATTAATTAGTTGGTTACTACTAATAATTTAAACATATCTTGCATTGATGTGTCTTTAATTGAGGACTAATTATATCAAGATTACTAACAAATTGCATGGTCCAATCAATTATATACTACTACATGTTCTTTATTTCGCAATCCATGGTGGTACTGCATGCTTTGTCTTCTAGCTATATACTGACCTACTTCCCGGCCATTTTTTTGAACAATATGTAGTGTGTAGTGTGTGCATATCAAACATAGTAAAGCTGAACAATAACAATATGATGATGGGTGCATATCACAATCACACATTGTGTAGTGTGTTGCTAGCTAGTGTGTAGTGTGCAACAAATTACTTCGGCAGTAAGACAGCCTAACACAGGCAGCAGAGCATGTAAATCTTAGCGATTTAGTCTAACATTTAAATCCCCGTGCATCAATTCATTCTATTGCAGTTAACATAGTCATGTTTAGTGTTTAATTGGTCGTAATTTTTAATTTATAGTATTTCATCGTATTTATCAATCTTCTCACTAATATTCTATTTATTCCATGTGTTGCAAGCCATGTCTCTACCGGCGCTTCTAGAACCCTTCTACGATGAGAACCGTCGGTGCAAGCTGTGGATCGCCGGTGACGCGGATGGCCCTCCGCCTCTACTGCTTCGGTCAGGGAGGGATTACTTGGAGCTGGACGCTCGCTACGTGCACTACTACAGAAAAGGTCTTCACGGATGGTTCAAAAACGTTATCACATACGGTCTCGTGAGCCGTCTGAGTTTATGGGTCAGTGATGACATGAGGTCATCACAGACGGTTTTTGAACCATCTGTGATGCATACTATCACATGCGGCTATTAACACAGAACCGTCTGTGATGATCTTTTTCTATAAAATCTCTAAGCATAGGGTGCTTATGCCTTTAAAACCGGCTTGTTGCCCCTTGTGATGCTGCTTTCTGTTGGATGCCGGTTCACCCTAGACGCCAATCTGCTATCGGCATTTGTCGACAGGTGGAGGCCCGAGATGCACATGTTACACTTTTGGTGGGGTGAGATGACGGTCACTCTACAAGACGTCTCGTTCTTGACCAGTCCCCGATCTGGGGTGAGCCACTTGTTCCAGGCTGTCCATCGGTAGACTAGAAGGCGAGACTAGTGTGTCGATTCAGCATGCCTGTCCCAGAGCGTGCTCGTAGCATCCCCGATCTTCGCTGAGGCATTTTAGTCAATAACCGCAGCATATACCTGCTGAGGTCGTTTGGACGCACCTCGTTGCTTACCTTCTTCAGCTCTTTGGTTGGGTCCTGTTTCTAACCACACAGGGTGATTGGTGCTACCACAGCTTCGTCTGCATCACCGAGTCTTTTGTTCACGCAGAGGTTGGGCCGATGCCTTAGTATAGCCGGGATTACTTGTCCTTTGCGCCACATACCGGGGGGTTATGTGACGCTTTGCGGGGCGACACTGGTGCTGCCCCCAACCTGACTGTCTGCTACGTGCTCCTACAACTGTGGAGTTGAGAGCACTTCCCTGTTGGACGGTCGACCATCGAGAGAGCAGTGCACCCGTACGCTGAGTTGGACGACCCGATAGACGAGCCCACTAAGGCCTTACGGTGGACTGCTGCCCGTCTATGCTGGGCCAATGATAGACCGACGAGGTGCTACTCGTTGTTCCACAACGAGTTCGAGTCACGGCCGGGGGACTGAGGACTGGCAAGCAGTCCAGAACAAGTGGATTACGACATGGACGGAGACGAACACACTTGGAGGTCTTGTAGGAGCAGCGTATGTACGATGTTCGGACGTATGGTGAGTACCTAGAGTGGTATGTAGCACGGGCGTGCTCCAGACTCACCCTTCCTCCACCGGAGTGCCCGGAGCAGCTGACGCACCACGAGAGCCTCCAGCACTCATTCGATCATCACAGCGCTTTGCGGCGTGACGACACCGTAAGACACCTACAACCTCTGGTCGTTTCATTGATGATATTTGTACTCTTTGTTACTGAACCTGTTATGTATGTCACTTCAGTTGGAACGGGCGTAGCGCATCGCAAGTGCAACGGAGACCGCCATCCATAGTCCAGACACAACACCGGGACTGCTAAAAACTTTGAAGTACATCTTCGCATTGTCGGAGAAGAAAATAAAGAATTTGAGCTACGGTCGTTCGACGGACAACGTCCTGCGCATCGGGCACCAAGTGGGGGGACTGTGCTCACCCGCTAGGTCATCACGACCTAGTGAGTCCGGCCGGCGTCGTAGCGCCACCCGTCGGTCATCCACGGGCCAGATCGGCCGGGAGGTAAGTTATGTACAAATCTACATTATGTTTTTTGGATATGCCTTACGTTCCGCTAACATCATATCGTTCTCCCGCCGCAGGTCCGTCGGGATGCATCACTTCTATCGTCATCTGCATTGCACATGCAAGAGGTATGACATTCTCAGTTCAGTCCAGTATTTATTTTGACTAACATCGTTCCGTCTTGCAACCTTCAGTTGACTGTAGGGGTGACGACCATTTTACGTCCAGTGATGAGGATATGAGCTTCCCAGCTCCTGCCAGAGAGCAGGACACCGCGCCAGGGTTTGGACCATGGCACCTAGGGTTTGGAGCGTACGCAGGGTAGAGCTCCACCGGGTTCGCTGGTGCACCGTATATTTAAGGCCAGAGCTCCTCCAAGTTCGTTGGCACACCTGGCGTCCAAGGCCAGAGATCCTCCGCACGACCGGAGTTGCAGACATCGTACCTTGTGGCGGATAATTCAAGAGTGCATTTATACAATCCGTCATTCATGAATTCATTGCAGGTGGCCCCCAGTTCGGTATGTCTCAACAGGACGACATGGACGCTTACCAGACTCAGCTTCCTCCAACTCAGCTTACCGGTGCACCTCCGCCCACTGAACATACTCAATGGTCCCTGTACCTCCTCCGATCCGGCACGCACTTTCCGGACCGGCTGACGTATCTCATGGGACATGCTCGACGCAAAACATCTAGGCGCACGCGGACACAGACGTAGCGAGCAGAGAGTAGTGGCTCAAACGAGTGAGCCACATTGTATCCCATGTTATACGATTTTGTTTTGGTATATTTATATTTATATTTTGTTTTGCTATATTTATTAGTAATTAGTAAGTTGTAATTACCCACCTTTTCCTCGAAGAACTATGATGACAAGAACAATGTGGTTTTACCCACCTTTTCCACGAAGAATTATCATGACAAAGAATTATGTGTGTAAGTTGTAATTAACCGTACACACACAATTCTGTCATTGTAATTCTTCTTGGAAAAGGTGGGTAAAACCGTGTTGTTCTTGTAGGTAGATGATGTCCTACTTGATTGACAATTAGCATGAGTGTGATGACTCACATGGTAGTGTGTCTTCCTACTTGATTGGCACTAGCATGAGTGTCTTACTACTTGATTGGAATTGTGGACTCCATGCGGTTGCGGCAACACCGTATGGTGGCCGTGCAGTTTCGGCAACCGCACGCAAGGTAACAATGCGGTACAGGTTTTAGTTGACAAATTTGTACTAATATGAAATGGAATCTACCTCCTCGACCCCACTGTCACTAGTTTTATCCATGGATGCGCCAGTCCAACATAATTTAAGAGTTTAGATCTGAGTAAACACTAGCGTAGTGCACCGTTCCACAAATTAAACAACACATTGAAAGAGGCACACGGAGTGTAGTCAACTCAATCCTTGAGCTCTTTGCTTGACTAGATTGGCCGGAACGTGCCGTGCCACCAATAGTTTTTGTGCACATGACACCACCGCACGATGTCCGTACGAGAGCGAGCTCTAGTGCACGGTGGTCGTGTGTGACCTCCTCAGTCGCAGGGTGGCAATGCGGTAGGGGTACGTGTCGACCAGTGTGCTCGTCTGCGTGATCGTCATGCGGTCGAGGTGCTATTTTTGCAAATACCGCGGGCCGACTATCATTTTTGCAAATGCGATCGCAAACAGCGCCAATACAGCCAAAAACTCCAATACGGCCAAAAGCTCGCTTTTAGCGGGTGCTACTGTACTAGTATACGGTTGCACTGCGTAACAAGCCGCTGCAAAGTTGATTTTGGTTTGGTCTCTGCACGTTGAGCGCCCTGATCCACCGAATGCCTCCTTGAATGAATTGGGATTTCTTGAGAAATTGCAATAGTATTTTTTCTTAAAAAACGGGGGATAAAAGATTCTATAGATTTCGTGATGTCCCCGTGCATATGGAATCGAAATTGCCGTACCCATGCTCAAAGATAATACACACACGTACACACGGTTGTGGAGGCCACGTTCACCCGCAGTACAGCGATAAAATAAGGTGTGCCGAGTCAGGTAACGACCTGAAACTTCCATGTCCACCTGCCCAATCGCTCCCTGGCCGGTTTCTGGGAGATCTGGGCGGCAGATGCGGCATTGGGGAATAGGCCCAACGAAATCTTTGACCGTGCCACCGGGCAGAGAGCTCGTTTTGGGAAGTAAACGAAAGCCACATGTATTCCTTTTTTTTTTTGCCCCTCTGGGAGCGTAGTAGTAGTACATACCAGCCCGGCTCTTTCTGGGATTCGATGCAGTACGTGCAGGACAGCAGCCGGTGATGGACGACTGATGGGCAAATTGCAGGAACACGATCCTTTTTGACTTCCGGTTTCCTTTGCTTGTTTCGTTCCGTAATGGGGCGAGGTACTGCAGATACAGCAGGGTCATATGTGCGCTCGATGAAATTGTACCCAAGTTTCTGTGTGCTATGCTCCCGTTGCTCGATCGAGTCGATCGTACTCATGTTCATATTCTTGTGAGCTTGATCGATCTACGGCAAGAAAACAAAATGCCTCACAAATGCTCATTTGATCGATCCAAAAGCTGTTTTTTTTAGCAGGGTGTTTTTCCCCCAGATAAGTTGGTTTTATTTTGCAAATACATGCCATTTTTGTCTTTTAGTTAACGTTTCCTACCAAATGCTCCTATTAGTTTTTTTTAAGACACGTCATCTGTTTTGTATTAATAACTTAACGAGTAAAGTACATAAGTACCTAACTTTTACATTGGAAATTGTAGATGAACAACATATCATCATCAGGTCCTTGGATCGATGGATGTGTTGGATTTATTTATCTTCCTTGTCATCGACTCCATATCTTGCAACGATGTCTTGATTGCCGATAAACACGACAATGAGAAGAAAATTGTCAATGATCTCCATTGATGTGTAGGACATACGCCTCGGTAGCGACGTTGTTTGTCGGAAGAAAATCAAAAGTGATTTATTTACACCCTTTCTCGACCTGGTGTCGATTTCCGACGTAGGTGTCGCCATCGTCGTATAGGAGACTTGGTCCGATGAAACCTATCATGAGTAAATAAAATACGGCTAACAACTCACCGGAGAAGAACACAACTAGAAATTTTAATCTAGAAAGGAAAACAAAAGAAACTAAATATCGATGATCGGAACCTAGGTCCCTTATCGAGCTTAATGGAAAAATAATAAAAGAGCATAACCAAAATAGAGGCCTTTTATTGCTGTTTGACACAATGAGAGCGTTTACAAGAATACTATGAGATTGAGAGTTTCAATGAATCATATTCTAACTCTTCCTATGAGAGAGATATATCTTACAGGTACATGGTCTACCCTCTTTATAACTATTGAATATGTAACAATTAATGCCGCTAAAGACACATTTTATCTTCACACACGTTCCTTCATTGAGTCTTGAACCGTTGTGTCTCTTAGCCAACTGTCGTAAGTTGCTTGATGCGCCAATAACTGATCTCACGTTAGTCACGTGAGAAACTTCCACATTCCCCGACTAGTTTGTTGATTAGAGATGGCTCAAACCGTATGACTAGTCGTCTCATGACTAAAACTGGTGATAGACCAAAACTGGTCTACGACCAGTTTGTCCGTAAAAATAGGATTAGACTTCTTTTTAATTGTGGTCATAGATAATGACCATAATAAAGTGGGTCCTGGATATGCGGACCTAGTTTCATGGAGACTAATTTGGTCGAAAAATGTTGACATGATCAACAATCCTCATCATTAAAGGAATATAAAGTTACTTCTAGAAAAATTCACCCACTCAACGGCAGCGTGCACATCAGAGAAGAGGGGAGAGGGACCGACGGAGGAACGGCGGAGTTGCGGCCGGCGGCCAGGTTCCTGGCGGCAGTTCCGTACACAAAGCACACAATCATCTAATCGAAGACCGTTGGTACTGGAGATATCGTTAAAAGGGGTAAAAGAAAAATCCTCGGTAGGTATCGATTGTGGCCTTTTATGCCTCCGTGGCAGCGCAATAGAGCTGCCCTTCTACTGGCCTGATGCCCCAGTATGGTGTAAGGTTGTTAAGTCCATAGCAGATTTAGAACATGACAGCAAAATTCAGCCCACGGAAGTATAGCATCGACCTCTTCAAGCCGTTGCTAAAGTCCACATAGCTAGGCCTTGATATTTTTTCCCCATCAATTATGGGCCTCCAGAGTAACCCAAGACACGCACTGAACCCGGCGCCGTTGTATTAGACCAAGGCGTAGCGCCGTTGTGGGGCCCAGATCATAAGTACGTAACTCGTATAATATGACAACAAAACAAGGCCCACTAAAGTGTAACGACGTTCTCACGAAAACCCAACTTCAGGAGCCCACATTAGCCCACAGTAGCTAGGCCCACGAATATTGGTTCGCCGGTTTCTTCCCCCCCGTGCCTAATATTGACAGAAAATCCTCTAGAAAAGTATTTACATAAATCGATTCAGTGGGATGACTCCATTAGCCTAAACGAGTATGTTATGAAAGTTTTGGATGCGGACAACCAACCGAGAACTGGATTATTGAAATGGAATAGTACTAGATTGTTTGACGTTTGTTTTTTTATTATTAAAAAAACAAGTTTGACATTTGCTAACGAATGGTAAACGAGCTTGCAGAAGCCCACCAAATTTCAACTCCAGATGGAACGGCGGCGGCCGCGCTGCACTGCTGCAGCGCCGGAGTCAGACGACGACGCAGGCGGCGGCAGCCGCAGGATACCGATCCCCTCGAAGTCGAACCGTGCGCCACTCCGAGCCGTCCAAAGCCTCAATGATCTTCCCCTAGAACGTTCCAGTCCGTCTTCTCAATGATCTCGTAACGCCAGACGGCGCAGATCCGCTCTGCGTACGCAAAACACATCGCATCCGTCCACGTGTCCATGCCATCGTGCGGGCCTCGCATCGGCATGGCGCGGCCCGCCCTGGCTCCCACCAGCCTAGCACGCGTCACGAGGGCGTCGCGCAGGATGCGAACGCCCCCAATTAGCTCACAGTTTAATACTATTAGAAACCGGACCCGGTCAGAGTCCGAGTGCGAGCGCGCCTCATCTCATCAGAAAGCTATATATAGGAGAGGAGGACCCCCGTCAATTGGATACATTCATTATTAAAAGAGCAATAAAGAGAAGTCTGTAGTCCTCTCTCATACTTGTGTTTCATTTATTGTTTCGTTCTTGTGTTCTTGCATCGTTCTTACGATTCTGATTTTGTCTACGAGGTAATCGCTCGGACTGGACTTGCCAGCGACGGTTACTCAACACGTTATCAGCACGATCGACTCTTCTCGCATCGAAAAGGTAATCGTCGATGAATGACACTCGTAGATTGAATCGTTTTTTCTAGATTGCTTTCAATTCCTCAATTGTTGCTTTCTAGATTATTTTCTACGGTGCAAATTTGCTCTAATCTGTCGCGAGCCGACTTGAAGTCGCCGGCACAATGCCGATCGACAGATTGCATGAAAGAGCGGATGTCGATTGTACCGTAGATTGAAAATTGCAAATCCGTTCTAACCTACCGCGAGTGACTCAAGTCGCCAAGCAAACCGATCGGTGGTTGCATAAAAAACCGTTGTCGATTGCCTCAGATTACATCGCATCGCATTGCATACACACATAGATGAATGATAATTTTGGGAAAAAATTTTCTGACTGCCATGAAGAGCGGTAGCGCCATCGCTGCACGTACCGGGCCAACCCTACCGCGCCCGTGGCGCGCGCGCCACGCCTTGAAGGTCGCGGCGCCGCCCCGATCGGCAGCCCGCCGCCGCCGCGTGCGACCTACCATCGCCGCCAAGCAAAGAAAAGGAAAAAAAAACGGGCCCGCACCCCATGGCATGCAGCCGCCGTCCCGCCGTGCGCCGCCCATAGCCCGCGCCGCCGCTTCCGGCGCTGATGGCCCGCACCACCAGCAGTGGCCGCGCCGCGGTCTTCTGCGCGGCGCAACGCAAGCCGCCGCCGCCTCCCTTCCGCACCGCGCGCCTCGCGCCCTTCTGCCGCCCGCCGCGCAAAGCCGCTGGCTCACAACACCGCCACCCGCGTGATGCCTCGCCGCAGATCGGGTAGCCGCGCTCGTCGCGCGCTTAAGCTGAGCCGCCGTCACTCGCGCGCCGGATGGCTGGCCGCTGCCGCCGTCGGCCACGAACGCTGCTGCCGCGCATTCTCCTTGCGCCGCCGCACGGGCTCGCACGGGCTCGCACGGGCAGGGAAACCCTAGGGTGCCCCTCCCTTTTTGTGTTTGGCGCAATGGGCCATAAAAGGCCAGCCCATGAAGGCCGGCCCAAGAAAATTTTCGGAGAAAGAAAAAATGGCAATTTTGTAGAAAAGTCCTTGAGGTTTTCATAATTGCGCGCAAGTTTTCGCGTATAATGAAATTATGAATATTTTTTTTACAAAATGGCCCTCGTGATTCTGAAAATTACGGAAACCTTTTCGCGAATAATGATTTTTGCGAAAAACCCCTCGGAAAATATGAAAATTGCGCGCAAATTCTCTCAGAACCGAGTTTTCGCGTTTTAACCCCTGAAACTTGCAGTTTTCGCCGAAAAGTCTTTTTCAAGCAGAAAAGGGCCTCGGGAATCCAATTTTTTGCATAAAATTTGAACTTTGAAGCATATTTATTCTTGCTATTTGTTTTTCTATGCAATTTATTCTCAGTATTCTTGTTTTGATTATCGTAATTATTTATATTGCTTTTAATCATTGAAAATATGATAAATCTTGAAAAACGTGAAAAATACGGAACATTATGGGAATTCTTGCAACCTTTTATGTACATTACAGTGATAATCTTATGCATCCTTTGCATGAATATGCAGATGATCGGAATTACGAACCGGGAGTTCGGAGGAGTGCCCAAGATGGCCATAATTATTTGACTTGGGCATCGGATGTCGAGATTGTACCGGAGCCAAGAAGCTCGTCTCGCTATTGGACTCGGCGCCTTGCGGATGTCGTTCCAACCACGAGGAAAATGATCGAGCACTTCATTTCCTCAGACATCATCTTTGTCTAACTCTCAAGAATGAGTATATGGCAGAGAAGAGCGCACTGGCTTTATGGACCGCCCTGAAGAAGCGGTTCGAGAAACTGAAGTACACCATCCTACCTCGAGAAGAGCAGGAATGGACTCGGCTACGTTTTGCTGACTATAAGACCGTGGGGGAGTACAACTCTGCTTTGCACAGAATTTGTACCAATCTTCAGCTATGTGGTAAAGTCATCACAGAAGAGGAGAAGATTAAGAAAACCCTCTCTACCTTTCACCCAAATGCGGTGCAATCCGCACGCAACTACCGTCAGGATGGCTACAAGGAATACGCCGAACTGATTGATATCATGCAAGTTACGGAAGCTCAAGATGAGGTTCTCAGAAAGAACTACATCTCACAGCCGCCTAGTAGCAAAGTTGGTCATGAAGTCAACGCTAGCAGCTATAAGGTGAGAAAGCCTCAATCAAAGAAAAGAGGCAAGAAGGTTAAGGTCATGAGTCACAAGACTAAGCAAGATGCTCAAGCCAAGAAAGGCGAACAAAAGAAGCGCGATGAAAGCCCTATGGCGGCAGGACCAAAGCGCTACAAATGCGGCGCTTGGGACATTGGTCACGTGTGCGCCGTGAACCGCAAAGACGTGATTGATGCTTTCAAAGCAAAGAAGAAAGGCATAGGGCGGCCGAGGCGCACCTCGCCATTGCGAGCATAGAAGATCCACGTCATTGGTTTGCACCTATGGATGTAGACATGCCTACGGCGACTTCTATCACTCCTTCATTGGACATTGCGGCATTGCGGCGTGTAGTTCTTGAAGAAGAAAAGATAGAAGTAGATCAGATTCAGGCAGAAGTTAATTTTACTTCGCTGATTCAATCTAGTGCACGCATGACACTTAGTCTTACAGTCATTTGCAGTTTATGTTAGAATTTTGAATAAAGGTTGTAAGCTCTAGAAGAGCATTGACAATAAATTCTTATGATGGGTTCAGCAAGATTTTTCCCGTATTAATAAAGCAAGTTTTGTTCTGAAGTATGATTTATGTGTGGATTGTTTTACTCCATATTAATAAATTCTTTATATATCAGAACGTGTGTGGCGCCCTATGGAGGAAGTGTGTCTAGCGGATAGCGGCAACGAATACCATACTAAGAGAGCGAAATTTTTCGGTCGATCGGCAAGAATCTTTGGTAGTCTTACGACAATCGCTGGCAGTAATAGTTGTATAATAGGCTCAGGAAGAGCCACAATTATACTCCCGATGGGCACGACATTGGTCATTGAAGAAGTCTTGTAGTACCCGGAATCGACTAGAACTCTCTTAAGTTTTAAAGATATTCGCGCTAACGGTCTCCATGTAGAGACGAAGAAGAGTATGGTAAGGAATACTGCTCATTACAAAGCGTGAGGAGAATGGGAAAAGGGTATTAGAACGACTTCCTTCATATGAATCGGGCTATACTACACTCATATTAGGCACTGCGGCCTATCTTATCTGAAAACATCTTTTAGAAGCTCGAACTTTTTGTCTCTAGCATGATAGATTAGGCCACCCGGTCTTAGAATGATGAGAAATATAATTAACAATTCTCGGGGACATAATATCAATGTAAAGAATTTCCGAATCCGAAGATTTCGTGTGCCTGCATGTGCCAGAAATTAATTACTAGACCTTCTCCTCTAAAAGTGAAGGATGAAATCCTGCATTCTGGACCGAATCCGGGAGATATTTGCGGTCCTATTCATTTATCGGGGCCATTTAGGTACTTTATGGTGCTCATCGATGCTTCATCGAAATGGTCGCATGTATGCTGTTATCTCGAGAAACCATGCTTTTGCAAAGTGATCCATGAGATAATTAAAATAAATAATAATTTCCGATCATCATGTGAAGTCCATCGAATGGACAACGCAGAGAATTTACTTCAAAGCCTTTGATGATTATTGTATGGCAATGAGAATTACCGTTGAGCACTCGGTACCACATGTCCACACCGAAATGGACTAGCGAGGCATTGATTAAAGAATTAAATTCATTGCCCGCCCGCTTTTCTGAATTGTAATTTACCAACTACATGTTGGGGACACGCGATCTGCATGCGACAACTCTCATCAATTTTAGACCGTCGGCATACAACATCCATTCACCTATGCAACTAGCGCAAGGGTCACCACCGAAAATCTCCCATCTTCGAAGGTTTGGTTGCAAGGTTTATGTACCTATACCACCACCGCAGCGAACTGTAATGGGTCATCTCCGAAAGTCTGGGATATACGTTGGTTATGAGACTGCATCCATAATCAGGTATCTGGACCCAATGACTGGAGATTTGCATACAGCCCGTTTCGCTGATAGCATATTTGATGAGGATAGTTTCCCGTCATTAGGGGGAGGAAATCAACCACTTGATGAAAAATATCGGGAAATAACGTGGCAAGCCACGGGAATTAATGCACATGACCCAAGCACTAGTGAAGCGGATAGAAGTCGGAAGATAATTGATTTGCAAGCATTAGCGAATCAAGCGCGACCACTTTAGTGATTTGAAGAGCGTGACCAAGTCGCATGTGCTCGCACGCAATGCACCGAGAGGGTTGAAATACCAAAGAAAATAGAAGGTATCCTAATCCCGTCGAGGCCTCGGAATAAAAGGGCGAGAACTCCGGCCTCGAATCCCAAGTAACAGGGGCGTCGGCGAAAAGGATAAGAAGGACTTGTCACGGTAGATCACCAAGTTCCCACAAGCGAAGGGAGCCGGTTGAGACTGCACAGTATGGAACATCCAGCAAAAGGCATACCAGATTTGAATATTCCCACGGAGGGAGACATTAGCATGGATGTGTGCGCACACATGGGATCTGAAAAACTAAAAGGACTTGCCCCTGTAATTGAAAGCAGCGGTAAGCAAGTAGAAGCATTAGCAGAACCGCCCCATGAAGAAATAGCTATAAATTATATGACTACGGGAGAATCTATGAATAGAGCAACAGCCAATATCGACATCTATTTTGCAAAGAAATTTGCCACAATCATTGATCTTGATCCAGAGCCTGCATCACTCGCTGAATGCAAGAAAAGATCAGATTGGAAATATTGAAAAAAGGCAATAGAAGCAGAATTAATATATCTGAATAAAAGAGAGGTGTTTGGGCCTGTAAGCCGCACACCTCCCCATGTGCACCCTGTAAGACATAAATGGGTATTTGTTCGAAAGAGAAATGAAAGAAATGAAGTTGTAAGATATAAAGCAAGACTTGTTGCACAAGGTTTCACTCAAGGACCAGGAGTAAATTATGAAGAGACCTATTCCCCGGTCATGGGCGGAACTACCTTTAGATATTTAATCTCAATGGCAGTAAATCTGAATTTGGAAATGAAATTGATGGATGTGGTAATTGCATACCTTTATGGGAACTTGGATTGAAATTTATATGAAGGTACACGAAGGTATCCTGTCATAGAACCAAGGCAGAGCAAATAGAAATCTATACGATGTGCAACTCGAGAAAGTCACCGTATGGATTGGAAGCAATCGAGCGAGGATGTGGTATAATCGCCTAGCGACTTTCTGCAAGAAAGGCTACGAGCAGTGAGGATTGTCCTGTGTGTTTATCTGGCGATCCGGGATGGATTCTGTATAATCTCGGTGTATGTAGATGATCCGAATATCATCGGGACTTTAGAAGATATTGGAAAAGCAAGCTCTTACAGAGTCGAGTTGAAATGAAAGATCTGGTAAAACCAAATATTGCCTAGGCTTGCGGCTTGAGCATACCTGAAGGGATTTTAGTACATCAGTCAACCTACACTCGAAAGGTGTTGGAAAGGTTCGGCTTTGAAAAGGCATATCCTCAAAGTGCCGATGATCGGAGATCCTTGCGTGAAGACAAGAACCCGTTGGACCTAAAGAAGAGGGGAGGAAGTTACGGGACCGAATTCCCATACTTGAGCGCGATTGGAGCATTCATGTATTTGGCAAGCTGTACTAGACCGGACATTGCATTTGCAGTGAATCTTCTAGCAAGGTATAGTGCAGAACCCACCAAAAGGCATTGGCAGGGAATAAAAGACATCTTCCGATACCTCCAAGGAAGTAAAGATCTTGGCCTGTTTTACAGGAAGAACCATGACCTTACAATGACTGACTATGCAGATGCTGGGTGCCTATTAGACCCGCATACAGCTAAGTCGCAAACAGGCTTTGTATTCCTGTGTGGTGGAACTGCAATTTCATGGAAATCATCTAAGCAAAGTATGGTATCAACTTCGACGAACCACTCAGAAATTATAGCACGCATTTAGCCGCGGGAATGCTCTTGGCCGGCGGATGATTCACCACATCCAGCATCATGTGGATTGAATACCGCACAAACCCCACTATTATCTATGAAGATAATGCAGCTTGTGTTGCACAAGTGCAGATGGGTTATGTGAAGAGTCCTCTCACAAAGCATATCAACCCCAAGTTCTTCTATGCTCATGAAATGCAAAAGATGGAAGAAATTAAGGTACTGCATACTAAGTCATGTGAAAATCTTGCATATTTGTTCACTAAGTCACTTCCAACATCTAGCTTTGAAAGGTGCGTACGTGGAATTGGAATGATAAGACTTAGAAGTGCAGAGTCGGGGAGAACCTTCACAAACTCATTACTGAAACTTGATCACGAAGATCGAGTACCCAAAGAGCAAATCCTGGAGATTAAATAAATTGGGTGAATTGTTCTCTTTTTCCCTTGACGAGTTTTCCTGAAGTTTCTCGGTTAAGGTTTTTAATGAGGTAATTCGTGCGACATAGCAGAACATGATACATGTACTCTTTCTCCATTTTTTCCACTAGGTTTTTATGGAGTTTTAGCGAGGCATGGACATGAAGGATGAGAGCCCAAGGGGGAGTATTAGGAAACCGGGTCCGGCCAGGAGTCCGGGTCCGGGTGGGCACCTCATCTACTGTAGGCTATATATAGGAGAGGAGGACCCCCGTCAATTGGACACATTCATTATTGAAAGAGCAATAAAGAGAAGCCTGCAGTCCCCTCTCATACTTGTGTTTCATCTATTGTTTCGTTCTTGTGTTCTTGCATCGTTCTTACGATTCTGATTTTGTCTACGAGGTAATCGCTCGGACTGGATTTGCCAGCGACGGTTACTCAACAAATACCAGCAAATCTCGATTCGAGTTATGAACAAACATTATTCACATATCCCTCGGAGCATTACTAAAAGTGTCATGTTAGCTGTCGATTAACCCTTCCATATCAGCGAAATCTTAAATAAAAGAGAGAAACACGAGAGAAGAAAAACCGTTTCTTTCTCGAACAACCATCTCTACCTACGAACTAAGACAAAACAAACAGTTTATATGAGAGAGAGGTAACAGAATGATAATATTATAAGTTTGGTATGAATGTTAGATAATTTGCTAAAGAGACAGTTTATTGAAGGTACTATATCTAAATCTATTTTTCTATAACATGTAATTAATATAATAAAATTAAAAACAATACTATTAAAGATACCCTTACGTCGTTAATCCTAACAGCACGTACTACAGCCTACAGGTTAAATATCCGATCGTTAAGCACAAGATAAATCCGCCTCCGCGATTTTTTTCCCCTCTATACTTTCCTCTCTCGATTTGCCCGAAAATTTTTGTTCCCATTAGCGATTTTTGTTCGTTGTATCCCGCATCACTCTCCACTGCCGCCGCCGCGCCGGCTCCTCGCTCTCTAGCGCTCGTCTCCTCGTCGTTTCCTTCCCCATTTCGCCGTCGCCCCTATATTTATTTCCTGCCTCGATAGCCAATTTCCTGGAATTTTTTTTACCATTTTTGTTGCCTCACCGTCTTATTAGTATCCGCACCGCGCTAGGATTTTGTTTTCTTTCTTGCTTTGGGCGTGCGTTCAATCTTCGGAGGCTTCCGGATCTTTCGCCCCCGTCAATCGCTGCGGGCTGAGGCCGAAGGTACTGGACACACCGCCGCTTTCTTGGTTTCTCCGATTCTTGCAAATTATAGGTTTTGTTTGGAGCGATAGAGTGATTACGTAGGTTTTCTGATATAGTTCTTTAGATCTAACCGTGTGATTTTTTGTTTGTAATGTTTATTTTCTTCTCCTCTCTTGCAGAAGATAGTTTGTGAATAGGGAGGCTGATAGATAGGTTAGGGTTCTGGGGGTTATTTTATTTTTGCTCCCATCATAGTTGAGGGAATCGGAGGAAGGAGTTAATCCGGGAAGGAGAATGGAGGGTTCTTTGGAGGAGAAGCCTGCGGGAGAATCGGGGGATGAGGGGAAGATAGAGAGGAACCACTCTATCAATCTGAATTCGTTGCCGGCAATTACTGCAGCGGCTGCTGCCACTAGGGAGAATGATGACTTGCATGGTGCAGTAGAGTCAGGAGACAAGGATTCAAGCACCGGGAGGGGAGAGGAGTCCAGTGGTACTGTTCAGAAGAAGTTCCCAAAGAATGAGGATGTCAACGAAGGTGAAGTTCAAGGCTATGCAGACGTGAAGAACAACTCAGTGGGCCCTTTGAATAGCGAGAACCCTGTCGAGGAGAAGGATGCTTTGGTAAATGTGGCGGAAAATGAAGGGTGTGCTGATGGTGGCCATGGGGCTAAGAGAGTTAAAGTTCTTAGCGTTGTCAAGAAGGATGAGTCTGCGGAGGAAGATGGAGATTCTATCAATTCTGTAACAGTTGTTGGGTATAGAGAGGAGAAGGGTGCCACAGGTGCCCCTGCTGGAATTGCTGTGGTGCGAGCTGCTGGCACCCGATCATCGAGTTTCCATGGTGTGACTAGGTGAGCTTGGTGGGTTTGTTCTTATAATTTGTAGTTGATCAGTGGAAACGAAATAATGTGTTTCATCTGTCAACTAACCAAATCTTTCCTGCTCTAAGCCTAGAGGGAGTTACTTACCAAAGTATCATCAATTGTGCAGGCATAGGTGGAGTGGGAAATTTGAAGCTCATTTGTGGGACAGTTCTTGCAGAATAGAAGGACGGAGAAGGAAAGGAAAACAAGGTATGCCTTTTTATTTTGGTGCTGTCTAAGGTGCAGTAGTAGACATTTTAGCTGGATGACTACTACCCTTTTCTGCACCTAATCTTTACCATGTTTGTTACATCAAATTATTTTTATGAGATTGTCAGGTATTATTAACCTACAAATAGAAATAGTTGTTTTAAATATTAGGTTTTCGAGGGATCTAGATATTTGAACTGTATTTCTAGCATTTCTTTCTCTTATGTTCTGTTACTATATTCTCTGTCCTTTTGTGATGGTCATTGCTAATATGGCCAGTATCAGTGTTAGAAAAGGAATAAGGATAATTAGGAATTAGAGAAAATGTGCAAATTTGCATTGCAATTTTTCCAGGTCACATTTGCTCAAACGTGAAATTTATTTTTTATAAACACAAGGCTAATTGTGAAATTTATTATTCCAAAGTGCCATTGTACCGATAATTTTTCGTTTTGTCATATTATTATCTGTCTTTAGTTGTCTGTGTCAGGAAGGTAGCAATTTGTTTTTCTTGCATGTTACAACTTTGTTGTATGTCCAAGTTCCTCATTGGCATCTTGAGATGTTCCTTTCCCGTATCTGATTCGCTTACTACTGCTAGCGATGCACACTTGGTCTGCAGTACCGTTATTGGTTAAACAAGCTCCAGCAAAGTGGACTGGCTGTCTGGCTCAACATAGCTCTGAACAGGCAAAAATTATGTGATACACCTAGTTAATCTTACCTTTTGGGACCGTTTGCACATCAGCCGGTCCCAGCTTCTAACTCTATACTCTTAAATATATTCCTTCAATATAAATAACCAAAGAGGCATAGCTGCGAAAGGAATTGTATCTAGGATTAAATTTCAATTTGTGTTATTTTTAGTGAAGCTTATATTTAGCATGCCTTTAATGGCCTGTGAGTTCCTGTCGCACTGCAGCATGCAAAGACACCTTTTGCATTTGTCTGTATCTCTTATACGGCATGAGGAGAAAGTATTATGCATTATTAGTGCTTATTTACTAACATCTAAATTTGGAGTTGTCTCCCCTATGACTAGGAGCCTAGGAGCATAGTTTTAAAACCCAGACCGGACAATGAACCGGTTGAGTGACTAGTTCATCGATTTGCTGGTCCAACCGCCAGTTTACTAGTCGAACTGGTGTCTCTAAGAAATTGTATTTTAATACCTTTTGTTTATTTCCAGTTTGGAAACAATTGTTAAAAATGGCAAGTCATAATTGTAACAAGGTAACATATAACTCTCTTGCCTCCTACAGAATGCCAAGGAGCATAGGTGGGTTGGCAGTGCACTTCTCCTCACAGCATTGCCCTGATCAATACACCCGTGATTGCATATGCGATAACTCCGCTATAGTACATGGTAGTTGATGTAGCTTTTGGAGTAGGATGGTTTGATCTAGAGGCACTGATGCGGTGCAATACGAGAGCCAGAATTAAGGGTCCATTTCTGTAAGCTATCTAAAAAAATTGTTCCAACTTTTTTCTCCAAATGATCCATTGAGCGAACTGGACCGGACCTGGTGCTGGATCTGTTTTTTTCTTCAGCTAAATTGCCAGTCCGCTCCAGTTTTTAAACCTATGCCTAGGAGGGCATCTTCTTAACAAGTATTAAATATTGTAAGGTCCTTTGCTGAGTTGTTTCAAAATTAGGCAGAGCATTTGATTGTCCTAATCTTAAGATAGTTTAACCTATCTCATGCTAACTTTTTTGATTTCTGGTCCATATAGCTTTTTTATTTTTCCTTTCTGTAGCAAATGATAAAAGACATAGATATGTATTTTGTTACTTATGAGTGGTTACTAATGGTTTCATGCAATGGTGTTCCCACGTGGCGGTGCTTCAGTTTATTTAGGTAAGCATTATTTATTTGAGTTCTGCCCTTATGTCTTAGTTTCTTATGTTTAGGATTTAATTGTTTTTCTCTCCAAATTTCCTACTATGCAGGAAGTTATGATGCTGAGGAAAAAGCTGCCAGGGCATATGATGTTGCGGCTCTTAAATATTGGGGCCAAAATTCAAAGCTGAACTTTTCGGCAAGTCTTTTTTAATTTTGCTTTCCAGTGATATCTAGTAAGTAAATGATGGTCTTATGCAAGGATGGAAATCCCGGTGGGTACCGGTACCAAAAAAACCGGCCGAATTTTTCAAATTTAAATTTGAATTTATGACTGCATAATACACTTCCTACGTTGGTTTAGGCTTTTTTTGTGTTTGAATTATTGTATGAGCTAAATATGCTTGAATTATTGTATGAGCAAGTCCCAACATCCTCTAATTAATATTTGCATTATTCCTCTACTAAATGGGGGAATTCATTATTTGCCCTCCACTTAGATCCACTTTTAGAATTTACACTCATTCCCGACGTAATATATTTTTTGCCCTTACATTAGTCTATTTCTTCGCTTTTTGCCCTCTTTGCATTATTTTAATAATTTCTGTCTGTTTTTCTGTTACAAGCCATGCGAAAAGACATTTTTACCCTTCTCCAACTGCCCTCCCACACCGAGTCCTCTCCTCCCTCCCATTTGCCACTTCTCTATTCTGTAGCCTTCACAAATCAAAGCATCAAGCATCTCTCCTTCCTCTTCTTCTCCCCCCCTCCTCCTTCCTAACAAACTCAAAAGCCTTTGCTGATTAGCCTTCAATTAATCCGAGCCAAGCCATGGCGCTCACGCAGTGGTCCTCCACGTCGTTCCTGTCCCTGGTCGACCCCTCCTCCAATCCCGCCGTCGCCGACGCGCCGCTGTGCTGCGTCTCCCTTGTTCGGGCGGGAGTGGCACAGGCGCCGTTGGACCGCGCGACGGCTCCGAAGCCGTTGCGGCCGGGGGCCACACCGATGGCGCGCCGCCACGGGTGCCTTTGCCTCCTCCGTCTCTCGCTTCAACCTCCCCGACTCGACGCTGGCGCGCGCGCTCCTCCTACTCTCTCCTTGCCGTCCTCCACTCCGCCTCTCTCCTCCTCCCCTTCCTACTCTCCTCCTCCCGCCTCCACCTCCACCACCGCTGTCTCCAACTCCTCACCAACGACGACGTCGTCGTGGTCGCCGCTTGACCCCGACCTCGCGATCACCACCAACACCACCTGCCGCCACCGAGGCGGGCGGTCTTTGCTTCCAACCCCGACGACGATCGCATCGGCGAGCTCGATGTGCTCGGCGAGGACTCTCCGCCGCCGATCGCGCCGATGGCGTCTCCGCTCCCACGGCCTTCGCCAGCGCCTCCCGAAGCCCCATCCATCGCGTCCCTAGCCGCCACCTCCTCCATTGCGGCGCCTAGTCCGCCGCATACAAGGCGCCATGGCGCCGCCAACTCGGCGGCGTCAACCTCGCCGCCGCGGGCAACAAGAAGCGCAAGTTGCCGGAGAAGCGGCTCCGACCGCGTCGCCGTGCGCTCCGAGCCGCGCTACACGTAGCTACTCAAGTTCGAGGCTCGCGTCGACGCGGCGCTCGCGCGCAAGAAGGTGGACATGTAGGAAGCGCTCAAGATGCCGCCGTCGCTCCAACGCACGCTCCGCATCTACGTCTTCAACACCTTCGCCAACCAGGCGCCGCACACCATCCCACCGTCCAAGAACGCGGAGCCGCCCACCTGGTCCCTCAAAATCATCGGCTGCGTGCTCGAGGACGGTGCGGAGCTAGACCATCCTCAGGCCCGCCTCCGGTGGCGCCGAGATGCGGCCCCGCGCTGGGTGGGTATGGTGGGTTGGGGAATGGAACGGGGAGGCGAAAGGGATGGGCAGGGGCAAAGTTGTATTTTTGCATGGTCAAAACGGGGAAAACGGTCGGATATTAATAAAATAATGCGAAGAGGGCAAATAACGAAGAAACAGACCAATCGAGGGGTAAAAAATGCATTACATTGGGAGGGGGCGTAATTTCTGAAAATCGATCTAAGCTGAGGGCAAATAACGAATTCCCCCCTAATAAATATGCTTGAATTATTGCATTTCATATAGATTACCTATTGTATGAGTTAAATAAGTCTTTTTTAGGCTTTATGTATTAGGATTGTTACTTCATTAAATACTTTCTAATTAATATTTGTATTATTCAAATTGTTAATTACCCATAACCGGTTTTCTCTGTTTTTTCCCCCTGTTTTCATTCCGGTTTTGGGTGGTGACCGGTTTCAAAACATCTTCAGTTCAAATTTCAGTTTTCGAATTTCACCTGTTTTTTTTCCCCGGTTTTTCCGGTAACCGCTGGTTACTGTTACCGGCCGCCAACCGGTTTTTCTACCGGTTCCGGGATTTGCATCCTTGGTCTTATGAGTCAATTTTATTCCAGGTTTCAGAATACGAAAAGGAACTGGAGGACATAAGGGACCTGTCTCCAGAGGAATGTGTGACATACTTGAGAAGGTATGTTATTTGTATACATTCACTGCACTAATTAGAGAAATGACGGGCAATTTGTTTTGTCCTGCAGAAGGAGTAGCTGCTTCTCGAGAGGGGCTTCTATTTATAGAGGAGTTACAAGGTGACCTCTCTTTTTCATTTTGTTCATCTTGTTCACAGGACTATCTTTTGTTCTTTAAAACTACTCAAACTCTCAGCTAATATCATGTCCCTATGATAGAAGGCAGAAAGATGGTAGATGGCAGTCACGCATAGGACTGGTTGCTGGATCTAGAGACATTTACCTGGGAACTTTCAGTATGCTGCACATGCCTAATTCTGATCCCCCCTCCCCTTTTCTTAAAAAAATATTTGCTGATGAATTTTCTCTTGTTTGAACTAGAAACTGAGGAAGAAGCGGCGGAAGCTTATGATATTGCTGCCATTGAGATACGTGGCAAAAATGCTGTGACCAACTTTGACCGAAGCAACTATATGGAGAAGGGCCTGCATTGTATAGAAGGGGCAGGTTTGAAGCTGCTTGCATCGAAGCCAGAATAAGAACTTGACTTTGGTGCATTGGTGTCGTATATTGAGCAGATTTGGTCAGCCATATTTGAAGCTTAGTGGTACATACAGATAGAAGAACTGGTTGCAGTTTGTCAATACTTTCTGCTTTACAAGTCTTCAGATTACAGTTGTTTAAGAGAGAATTTCAATTAATTAGCAAAATTTGTGTCGAGAAGAAGATTTTGAGCATGTATTATAGGGTGAGAAGGTTAGATCTGTACTGGAAGTTGTCGCCAACTCAAAGTTTGTGTTCTGTTCAATAACTTCATCATGCCACATTTCATGCTCCCTGGTCTCCCTGGAGGATAACTCTTGCTATCATGGGAAGAGTATGTTTTACTTTCGGTATTGGTACTTGGTTTAATACCACATTCAAGTGTATAATCCCATGAGCGACGCTTCTTAATTGCACTTACATTCATTTTTTTACTCGTTGGCGGCTGCCGCTAATTGACACTTCTCAAGACGAGTAGATCTTCTGAACGTAGGAGTACTACTGAAGACCATTCCCAGAATGGATACATAGGACTATGTCAGATTCTTGCACAGAAGTAACACAGGCTGGCTGCCCTTCCAGGATGGTAGCAGCATGACTCCCGTTGTCGTTGCACCAGAAGGAATATTTATGCTCGACCTGCAAGCTGCAACGTCACCATTTGTCCTGTGCTGTAATAAGTTAGCTTTCACGGGTGTAAAGAATCATTTTTACTCCCTGCGTGTCTCATTCTCAGCTGTGCTGTGAGCTCTAGTTCTGGTATACCGCGCGGCGTACCGCGTCTCTGCAGACCATGGGAATGTCAAATGTGTTATACCAAAAAAACCACGGTTGCACGGGGCATATCGCGTATTCGCGTATGTGCTGGTGGGTGTTGCCAAGCGGCAAGCGCGGCAGTGTGCGACAAACGGCAGCGCCCGGGGCTTCGCTAGCAGTCGTGCTAACAGCGTGTAGCTTTGAAAAAAACTGATTATTTTTTTGCACAAATAATGTGTTTATTTTAAAGCATTGGTGTTTAAATATACATCGATACTTAACGAGTGCTTATATACATAACTATATCTAATTAATAGATACACTACATCTAAACACTTATAAAAAATATTTGTATCGGAGAAAATGAATTTTATATAAGCACTTCTTGACATGACTACATCTTTTTAATCTAAACATGCGTCCATGTGGATAAAAATGGAAGGATTGGGTACGTGCTGTTTGGCGTGGCGGTTGCTTGCAAACTTCTGAGCTTCGGGCTGGCAACGACTGTGTTGGACTTCGCGGCATGATGAGAGAGGACAGAGGAGCGGTCCGTGAGAACACGAGGTCCGGCCGGGTGGCAGAGGTAGGTAATAAGCGCTGCGGTGGCCGCTCAGAATGGAGTGAGTCTGTAGCACTAGATAGAGTAGAGGTGGTAACGGATAGAATACGAATCGAAGTGATCTTCTCGTATTCGTATTTTCTAAATAAATATAAATATAGATTTGAATATTGTTGAATACAAGTACGAATTAAATGTTGTAACGAATATGAATCGAATACCTACTCAATTCGATCGGATTCATATATTTTCATAACTTACGTAATGACAAGATATTTATGATATTTTGTCCTCGTACATAGCACACTTAATAATTCTAGTTTATCTATTTCACCTAAAAACATGAATTCATGTGCATTAAACTAAAAATACTCATCCAACTAATTAGGCATATTGCAATAAAATATGTATATTGTTTTATCGAATTCGAATACGAATAGAGTGGATAAAGTAACATTTCGGATGACAAAATCCTATACCATATTCGTATCTATATCTTTTTTTATGCGAATATGAATAGGAGAAAAATGTTATTTGGATGTAAAAACCTAAACCATATTTGTATCGTATTGAATACAATAGTCGAATAAAATAGATAATTCATATCCGATTAACACCCTCGATAGTGGTACGCACGAGGGTGGGGTGGCACGACGTGGTGTCGGCGTGTGAGCATCCCTCTTCATCCCTCTTCTTTCTAGCAGCGGTGTGAATTTCTCGATGACTATGGAGCGCTCTAGTTTCTACTACCTGCTAAAATTGTTGGAAGATTCATTTTTTTTTCTTTAGTTTATACTACCCGCTTCTGTTGAGAGATTCTGTTGTTGGTAACTAGTAGTAATTCCAATGTTCTAAAACTTGGTATCAGCCACTCGCTAGGCCACCTCAACTTGTAGCGAGTATGCGGTACTCGACCTTCTACTCCGCCTTCTAACCTGTTTTTTATTTAAATTGTTCATATACCATCATTTTTTTATTGCATCTCTTTTGTTGTAGTAGTAGCAAGATGTCATCAAGTAGACATAACATGTTTGAACATAATATGATCTAAAAGCTACAGGTGGGCTAATTTACAATCTTAAGATGATGACCATGAAACATCACTAGCTTGTATTTGGTATGCTAATTTAAGTATTAAACCATGGCATATATGATTAGGAGAATACTGAATGAATTAGATTAGCACATTTACTCAGCTATATGCTCATCTCACTCAATACAGAAATGAATAGAAGTGTAGTGGGAATCTAGGAGCATAATAGCACAAATAAACAGCATAGATGGGGTCACAAAGAGAGCTCCCGTTTCCTGCCTCCTTTCTGATGCGTACAACCACTGCATCTCTCCCCTCATCTACCAGACTACCACCTTGTAAGCGGCCTGTTACCCGAGTATCCTGAGTAATTGGGCGATTATACCTGTTAAACATGTTAATTGCTTGTTTTTGCATACTAGTAATAGGGAAGGCGACCTGTTGCGAGGATGCGGCCTATTACTCAGGCTAAGGCTAGTAGACCTGTTTTTAGAACATTGAGTAATTCAGATGATCATTTCCTCGAGGAAGCAGAAGTGAATTTGACACGTGTGCTCACCCGTGTTCTCGCAGAAGTGAATTTTTTCGTCTGTCAATCGGATGTTTTGCCAATCTTATATCACACAAGCATATAGCTAGAAAGACGGAGACAGCTACTTTTTCCTAAATCCTGAAAACCGTGTCACACAACCACCGAAACACGAATATAGAGTTCAATGGCATGCATATTTCAGTAACATTAAAATATTATTAGATCCGGCGACAACCCTTTGCGTGAGAGAGAACAATCACAATAAACACACAAGAGACATGAGAATTTGTTTATGAGGTTCGACAGAGCCTATGTCCCTGAGAGCCGAATTACGGTGACTCCGTCTGTATGAAGAGTTTTTTTATTTGATTAGGGTTACAAGAGGTCGGCAATATATATTTATACCACATGTTCGACTCGATTCATAGTTCGTATCGCGGGGGCTTCACCCCCCGCACCCTCAGCTCATAATATTTCGTAACCCCGTGCATCTCCCCTGTAGGGCTGTGTCCAAAAAGCGTATGTTACGCTTCCGCTTTCCGAACATAGCCATTTCTTTTTACCTTGTTATATATAAACCACACACAACAAATATTCACAACAAAACATTACACCGTCCAGGCTCGCACAACTATCCAAAGCCAGAACCTATTTACAACAACTCATGATTGTTCATCTACAGAAAATAAATTCACCTGAGGTCTAGACTTCCTTTTCAGGCGGAAGTTACATGAAATGCTGGGGGACGACCTCAATATTCTAAGACAACAACCCAAACCCAAACATCATAATGTACTAAAAAGAAGCAATGCGCAGACGAACATACATTTTGCTCACCTGGCGTGTGAACAAAAGAGTTGTCTAGTATCGGTAATTCTGATCGAAGAAAGGATTCTCATCCCTTGCTTCTGATTCTCGTTCAGCCTTGGCTCTCCTTTCCATCTCCACCTCCTCCAAGATTGAGCGCCTTGTGTTTGAAGTCCTCAACTGCACGAGTGAAAAGTTATGTGCCTAAGATTACTCCGCACGAACACATTGTATTCTCTGGTGTGAACAAAAAGGAAGCTAGTTGCAAAAGAAAAAAGAAAATAAGGTGATGCAATGCTTTCCACTTAATCATTCTATAAAAATACGCTTTGCACTTTTTGAGCAAGGGGATAAAAAGCTGCCTGCTAAGGACTTGTATGCTCTTTGATTATGCTCATCTCATAAGGCAGCCTATTAGGTTTAATGTTAACTGTTAATCCATCAATGCTATTTGGGTGAACCTATCTTATAAACCCACACAAGCTTATTTTTAACAGTCATTCCAACTGGCTTCAGCTTTTCTGTATAACGGTAGCTTACGAGTTTTGCTCGCAAAAAATCTAGCTATTTAGCTCTGACTTAAAGCTTATTTTGGTAATGAGCCTTTGATCTAGGTCTAAAGGTCCTAAGAACATCAGTAATACCATATTTCATAGAACAAGATACAGTGGATGAAAAGGGTAACCATGTCACGTCTAATATAGAATGCTTGACACTTGATAACTAAAACTCTGTAATCATTATCAAACTGTAACCAGTCAGGTAGCATCAATCATCACTGTAGAGGCACATTGCTATGGTTCTCACTGCACAAATGAAAACCATTGCCAACTTGCCACCATTTTCACAAACGAGCATTGTAAAATTTACCCGGAAACAGATAATACCTTGTTAACGAGATTCTCAAATGCTTTTGAACCATTTTGTTCAATGTATCTCTGTGCAGCTGAGATTACATCATCAGGTCTACTTGAATCATCCTTTCTTGGAATATACCAGATGTTTACTACTTGCTGATTCACAATCATTGGCCGCACAAAATGCTCATAAACATGTGCGGCGCCATTGAAGTAGGGCAAGATCAGCCAGCAATTGAAAAACAGTTTTGCGTAAGACCAGAAAGGGAGCCTGCAAAGTGCATAGATTAGTCTGTAGTAAGCATACCCATTCATCTCTTGATGTACTTGACATACATCTCTCCTCATCATCAACCATGAGACAGTAACAAATCATAAAGTGTATCACTAAAACAGAGAAGGTGAAAAGCAATGAATTTCATTTGATAGAAGAACAATGCACTTTTTGTTTATTGCTCTTTCAAAAATGTTCTACAATCACAAGAAAGGTTTCACAGCTTAAAATTGTAGTAAGATACAAGATCTAATCACATCAGACTAAAGGTAATGGGAAATAATGAATAAAATTTTGAAAAGTCTCATGAGATAGGGAAATCCCTTTTACCATTCAATTATTGGAGCGAAGGTGAGCTCAAATAGAGTGATAGACGAGTACAACACCCAACACGTGAGCCATTACTGATCATCTACAGAAGATTTTGTTTCTATTGCTCTGACAGATGCATATCTGTAAATATGTCCAATGAGAAAAAGCAAAAACACTTACCATAAAATGGAAGGATATGAATAAGTCTCTATTTATTTAACTAGAGAAGGCATTAACTTACAGAGGATAAGCGAGGGAAACAATAGGCCTGGAAAGAAAAAATAAAAGCATCTCAGTACTAATAGAGGATTAAAGCTTTCCTAAAATCTGCAGCGGCAGCGTTTAGCAACTTACAACACCATGATTATATTTATATCACCTCAATTGTCACTTAACTAACAGAAATAAGCTAACAACAGCTAAAAGGTTATCGCATTTGCTAATCATTAGTTAGCTATATTCTCTGGATAGCACATGGTTATGTACCATCATGATTTATATAATGGAGTTATCCTGATTATGATACTGCTATAGAGGGGAAGATTCCAGTAAGTTGTGCAGAAGATGTAAAATCATAAATGCTAATAGACAAAAAAAACCAGCCCCATTTGTAACATGATAGGCAAACTTTTATCAAAGGCACTAATAAGTAATAACTGGACGTCGGCCTCCTATGGTTGATCGTTATGTGGAATCTTACGCGATTGTGATGCTCGATCTTTCTAAAGAATCTTAGCAACGACGATATCCTTTCGAAAAAGAACACGCCTATCCTTCCTAGATCACATATGCCGAAGTCCTAAGCTGGAAGATTACATGGCATTTCATTACATTAATGTTTGGTAGGTCTTTTCATAGCCACTGGCAGCACGACAAATCAGTCCTGCTAATACTATTGGTATGTAGCAATGTCTGATGAACGAAAAACCCTGAACCCTTCGGTGAATTTTTTTTTTGAATCCAACCATATATGCAAAAGTTTCGCACTATATACACCCCAACCAAAGTTCCTACCGCTTAACCATTGAAGATTTAAGTGAGACTGTGAGAGAAACACTATATCCAACAAATCACGCAATGATTCGCGCGCACGCTTTCCATAAGTATCTCAACAGAGGGCAGACAACGATTACTTCCAGTGAAATCGCAGCGCAGCACACCAACCCTACTAAGAACACAAAACTAATCCGCCCAACAAGGCAACAACATCTGAGAGAGAGAGAGAGAGAGACGAATCAGATCAGGAAAAGCGTACCCCGCAAGAACATCGAGGAAAGATCCGGACCCGGACCCCATTTCTTCCACACCCTGCTCTCCCAGACCGCAAATCTGAGAAGCAGCAGCAGTAAACAGTAGCAATGCTGATTCATTTGAGCCGCTGGGGTTTGGTGTAGGATGCTGCCCTGCCCTTTTCTTTTTGTTTCTTCACCCTTTCGCCAGCCCACGCCACGCTTTCTTGTTTCTTCGTGCTTGCTTCGTGGACCCTGACGAGTGCCTCCGGTGAACACCGTGCACGACGCGTGGACCAAGGGCGCGGCACGTCCGCATAGAGTTCTCTCTGCGGGGGTAGCACGGGATTTGGGCCGGCCGAGGTGGCCCGCCCATGCAGATAAAAGGAGCCTAGACTGCTTATTATCCCTGCTCCAGATATCCCTGGGCTTGTACAATTTTAGTCTATGGACTGCAATTTTTCTCATAACCACTTGTACAGTCACACGTACATCTGAATGATTAAAGCGTGACGCAAGCTCAGCGATTATTTTGTTTATAATCGCTACTGCAAGTAGGCAGTACTTACACTGTGGTGTGTTTAGCCTACACAGATCTAAAAAAACCATTAATTAAGCACGGGCAAAACTACACGAATTACTTAGTACTTATTTGGTTGGATTAAAATCCCTACGTAGACAAGTTAGAATTTTATTTCAAATTCTCGATCTATCCATATGGATCCCGGTTAAAAATGCAAGCCCTAGATGTAACAGCAAAATCTAATCCAGTAAACCCAAACATAAAGTGTCCAATTTGCTGATCCAACACGTTGACTCTGGCACCAGTGACGGGCGGTTTTTCTCCCATGTCATCAGATCGAACAAAAGGAGACGGGGATTTGCTAGATCGATCGAGAGAAAGCGACCGGGCGGCGTTTAGTCGATTCGTCAAAGCTTTAACGCTCCTCGCTCGCATTTGCACTCCCACGCGCAATTAAAAGTGCGCGCGCGACCACTCGTCCGTCCGTCCGGCCGGGCGGGCGGGCAGGAACAGGTGGTGTATCGAACTCCGAGATGGGAGGGGGCAGACATGGATGGAGATCGAATCCCCAGATGGGAGCACCCTGGCTAGAATGATGCGTGCGTGCGTGCCTGATGGGCGCGCGCGGGAGTGAGGAAGGACAGGCGCACAGCGGTCCTCCCGTCCGGGAACTGCTCGTCAAATCTGCTGATAACCTAATGCCTCGTGGCAGTCGTCCTGTCGCTGTTCGCCATGATGCCGCTCGCCCGGCCTCCACTCCGATCGATCGCGACGTCTCTTCTCGTGATCATCTCGATCGATGTGGTTGACATACATATACATGTATCTAGCTTGCTAGCTAGCTAGATGGTCATCGATCGTGACAGCCCGGCCGTGGTTAGTAGTATATGGATCGACAGGTATATCGATCGATCATCTATCCAACGCCCTGCCTGCCTGCTTGCCTTTCTTTTCTTTGCAACATGGATGAACTATATATGTACATACGTACGTCAAGTACACGGCATGGATTGCATACGGATTCTTATTAATCGACTCTGATGCTAACTTGCCGACACAAACTACTAATTATAAGTGCGTGGAGCTAGGAAAAAAAGGGCAATATGCATGCTCGATCGCCGCGGGCCGCGCGCGGCACAAAACATCCGTCTTTCGCTTTTCTTGCTCATCATCGTGTTCCAAGCTCAGCAAAGGGGGCGGGGGGGTAATCATGCCGCTTTTGTTCAATGCGCGACGTGCGTACGAGCATGGCGCGCGGGCGCGACCTATGTCGATCTTTTTCCGTCTTAATTTGTGCCTGCTTGACCCACGTCACCTTCTCCTCCTCATGCATTAACTTGAGCTACTGGATCGATCGATGTTGAATAAGTACTTCACATGATAGCTGCATTAATATACCAGTACTACCTTAAGTTTATTTTGTTGTTGTCGAAAATGTTCATGTATAACATCATATATACAGGTTTGACAAACTTGACATATATATGCATATATAATTAAAGGCCACTTTATACTACTAGCACTTACCGATTAAGCTGGCCAGGTTGTCACTTGTCAGCAAAAAGATAGGTTAGGTCCACTAATTGTTCCAGCTGTATTAGCTAGAGGCTGCTTGGTTTTCTTTTTTAAAAGTGGATTAAGGACATTAATGATATGGGGTAAAGATTCATTTTCATGGAAAGGGAAGCTTTAGCTTAAGTCACATCATCTTTGTGATTCAAAGAATCGATCCACTTGGCACAGACTTAATCAGTTTCTGTTTAATGATTCGAAGTGGCTACTCAAATTGCTTCTAAAATAATGTAATTTTTAAAAGGTAAATCAAATCATGCAGTTGAAGAAACAACTTCGATTAATTGACTTTAGTTGTGGCAAAGGGAGTGTAGTGCTTGTGTAAGAAAGGTATCTCTGACTACATTGGATTACTAATTCTACCTAAATGTTTAGCTAACGTCTATTTGCTGCATGATCAGTTTAAAAAATGTCAAAATACGTTTGTGTCCTGCAGGGGGCAAGATTCTTCTCTGCTGGGTGTGTGAGTGAGTGCATGCGTAATCAAACATATCTTATCTTACACTACACATAGGTCCTAATTAATATTCTTCTGATAATTTAAGCCTCAACGTATAGAGTATCTACCGCACTAAACTTCAAAGCAGCAAGGACCACTGAAATCTAATTTAAAATCATTAGAGTCTTCTAATCTCATTATAATGGCCAAGAGGAAGACAAACCTGCCTAGGAATGTTAGCATGCATGCATGAGGCCAGCATCCAGCAGCAGGGAGAAGAATTACAGTCTACTAGTACAGACAAATTAATCCGTATATGATTCCCTGATTCCTTCCTGTTTGGCACTAGATATATTCCTGATGATATATGCATGGCAGCATTCATTCAGACATAGATGGATGTATATTCATGACAATGTAGTAATTTCTGGTGAAACAATTTGGGGCGACTGATCGAAATGATCGGTCCATCAAACGTAAATCATGGCACAGTCGACCTCGAGGCGCAGAAAGGAGATCGAGGGCAGCAGCAGCAGCAGCGCGACAGGCGAGGATGAAAGTTGAGACACAAAACCTTTCTGAAAAAGGACTACAGGGAGGGGGAGCAAAAGAATTATAGCATGCGCTGCGAAAAAGCAAGTAATATGCATCGCACACACTACACTATGCACAATATCTGATCACATAAAGCTTCTGTTTTGAGGTGGAAGACTGCATCCCGGCCATAAAGTAATAAAGAGAGGAGGGCCTCCGGTTACAAGCTAGTCAGCCATGGCCGCTGCAGATTCCTTCAATTCTCCTGTGAACAAATTATGCAAGAGATGGAGAAAAGGGAGTGTAGCGAAGGACTCCATGCGATGCGATAAGTTAGTTGTTACTTTACACTCATGATCCCTATGAATTCCCTGTAATTTTGTTTCACCTCGACATACACGCACACGCTGCCTATCTTTTGAAAAGAAAAATGCGCACAGGCATAGACCCCTGACAAAAGCAAAGTCAAAATGAGAGCTCGCTTCAAAAGCTAGCTCTTCAACTCATCAACAATACAAACTAAATTAGATGCTTGCTGAAATGCATGTATTTAATTGTTTTGAAGAGAAACAACGTGATGATGAGCTAAGCAGGTTCTGTGGATGGCGCATGCATGCACTAGAAAATGTTTTTGCACCTACTAAATCATGAACATGCGTACAAAAGATGATTTGTGCATGAACTTTCAATTTATTTCGTGTGGATCTCCTTGTTTACCTTGTGCATTTGAAGTGGACTAGTGCGGACAAGCCAGACAGTAGACAACTACACACACACACAGTAAGGTGTTTGAACTTCGAAATGGCCTGCATTTGCTTTGCGTCCACCGTAAACATTTGTTTCCCAACCTGTAAACCTACAGTGCTCTCTCTCTCTCTCTCTCTCTCTCTCTCTCACACAGAGAGACATTAGCAAATTTGTGTCAACTGTCAAGCCCTCTTCTTGACCCCGGGAGAGAGAGAGAGAGATCACTAAGGTAGACAAGGCTAGTAGCAAAACAACAGGATCATGCTAAGTCTGTGTTCACAAATGTACGTTTGTGTTTAAGTCTGATCAGAGATAGCAACGTTCAAACAGGACAAGGGCACATGTGTTTAGGAGCCGGGCTACCACTACCACCACCACTCAATGCACCCAATCAGCTCAACATGTGACAGCTCCAATATGGCACAGAGAGCAACCGACAGCTCCAGCACGGTACTGGCCTCATCCTTCCCCCTCTTTTCCTCCTGGACTCGGCAGCTGGACTGTGCTGACCACATTCAGGACAGCTTATCATGCCAACAATCGCTGACACGTAGGCCCAAAACATTAACATAGCCCACTCACGTGTAGTTCCACCTGTCAGCGGCCAAACTGGCTTATAGGTTATTCGAACTGTTCCGGGCTAAAAATAAGCACGACAGGGGTCATATGAGGCTACAGCTAATCATGTCTCACATCACTGACATCTAAGCCCAAAATGTTAACACAACCACTTAAGTGCAACCCCATTTGTCAGTAACCGGACACGGTTAATTATCAGTCGCCCAAGGGCCTCCTCAAGCTGCAAATCAACACGACAGACTCATATGCAGCTACAACTCATCTGTCAGCGACCAGGCACACACACAACTACACAGGGCGCATGCCCCCAATGGACATGCGCCGGCCGGCTATCCATCCATCCAACCCGGCCCTCCTTGAGAAATTCATCAACCCACCATCATCGCGCACGCACCCATCCATCCATCCATCCATAGTGCCAACCACCAACCAGCTACATAGCATAACCCCCCTGCCTTGCCCCCGAGTTAGAGCAAGAAACAAGAGCAAACACATGGATATGGAAAGGCAGACACATGGAATTAAAAACCACGTCGATCGAAACATCGACCAAGAAGGGCAACCCTGGAGGTGCAGAACCATATACACGCGCGCGCCTGCCCTGCCCTGCCCTACCTTCCCTGCTTTATATGGATGGATGGGTTGACTGGTTGATCTGAGTCTGACAGCGCGCGCGAGCAAAGCAGGAGGGGGGCGGAGAGAGTGCGAGCGAGGAGAGAGCGCGGGGCGAGAGGGGGGGAGACGACAAGGCCCACCATAAATGCCCGTCTGCTCGCCTCGGTGTATTGCGCGTTCGCTGCCGCTGTAGCCGCGGCTCGGCTGTAGATGTACAATTCGAGCTCCGCGCGTCCCCGTGCGGTTGATCGAGTTGGGCACCGTTTTTTCCTTTCAAGAGGAGGGCGCGCGGTGCGGCGTGCATCGATCTGCCGTGGCATGGCACGGTTGGTGCGAGGGGGGAGACCGCGCCGTAGTGCGCGTGTGAGAAATCATTGATGGCTTCAATAAAAATACGGCCTCGCGTCGTCACTGCTGGACTCGAGTCCGCGCCAGCGCGCCGGTCTTTGCTTGCTACTCTCTCTCTCACTCCTGTCTCTCTTTCTCAGTATTCTCTCTCCTGTGGTTGTGGCCCTCGCCATCGATCGGTTGCTAGCTTGGCTTCTCTGCAGATTGTTCGCTCATCAGATGACAAAAACCTTCGCACGCAGCTGGCCATAGCTTCGTCTCCTATACCTTATTTCTACATCATCATCGTCTAATGACCAATTCTGGAACATTTCTTGTGTACTCATCCAAACAACCATTGTTATACATTTCTGTTTTCATGATCAGAGGTTAGTAGCACGGGAGAAAACGAAAGGCAGCCGATAAAAAACCCTAGTGGTTGATGGAGAGTCTATTGTTGAAAGAACAAATTAATTAAGGAACACAGCAAGCATGCAAAATGGAATGGTGGTTGTGAAGAAGAACATGAGAGCTGGGACTAGCACTCGGGGGAAAATGAACAATCATGGCAGGTGAATGCCATGCCTGATAAAATCTCTTGTGCTCGCAGTTGATCAAACTCTAAAGCTAAAGAACAAAAGGAACAACCTCTCTGCTTCTGCGTTTCCCTCCTCTTCTCCCATCGCACACCTCGCTCTCTCACAGCCACAGCGTACGTAGGATTGATCCAAATGTCATGGAATGCAGCTAAGTGTAATCCTCGCAAGTGTGTCTAGGAGGAGAGGATGGAAACCACAAAAAAAGGAAACCAAGACAAAGAACAGATCAAAGCCACACCAGACCAATGCATGCGATCCTCGGAGACGCGGCCCGCCTATGATTCGCTGGTGCTCATGCTCTCATGCCGCTCGCCGCCCCCGCCGCCACCTCCGTGTTGCTGCTGGCTAGAACCTCCTCCTCCTCCGCCTTGGCCTGCCGCGGCATCCGTAGCCGCCTGTGTCCGGTACGCATTGAGCGCAGCGAGGATCCCCATGTGCCCTTCGCCACCGCCACTGCCTCCCACCGGGCCGAGCCCCAACTGCTGCCCGGGTAGCAGCGCCATCGGCGACGGAAAGTTCATGAAATGTAGCCCGCTCGGCACGCTCCCCCGGTACACGGCAGCCGCGGCGGCGGCGCTGCCCATCTGCGGGAACGTCCAAATCGACTCGCCACTGCCTCCTCCTCCACCACCGCCGCTGCCACCACCGGGCGGCGCCCCTCCCTGCGTGTTGTTGCTCGGCACCATCCACACGGTGCCCGGAATTTGGCTCTGCGTGTACCCTGCCATCTGCTGCTGGTACTGCTGTTGCTGTTGCTGCATTTCTTGTTCCCACCGCCTCTTCCTGGAGAGGTCGGCGGCTGCGGCTGCGGCTGCGGCGGACGGCGACGGTTGCACGTCAAGACCGACACTGCCCGAGTGGAAGTTTAGCAACAGCGGGGACGGCGACGATGACGACGAGGCGGGGCCCTCGGAGGGGAATCCGAAGCCGACAACCCGGTCCCACGCATCAGCACGGGCGCCGAACCGCGCGGCGGCGGCGGGGCCAGGCAAGGCGGCGCGGAGGTGGGCCGGCGCGGAGAGCGAGGAGCCGGAGGAGCGGAGGGAGATGTTGAGGGAGGTGAAGTTGGCCGGGATGGTGCCGGTGCCGGTGGCCGCGATCACCGCCGGCTCCGCCTGCTGCAGCAGCCACTCGATGGTCTCGCCGTCCGTCTTGTGGCCCAACTCCCGCGTCAGCTGGAACACCCGCGCGGCGCACAGCGCCGGCATCCGGATGCGCCGCCCTCTCCCTTCCACCTTGGTATGCCGGTCCTTGGTCGAGTTCCGTTTGGGCGCCGTCTTCCGCACCTGCACCTCCCCTCCGGCCCCGCCGCCAGCCCCTGATCCATTCCCGTTGCCACCCGCGCCCGAGGCACCCCCTGCAGCCGTGCTGGAGCACGGCTGTTCCTCCTTCTTTTCAAGGAGCTGCAAGGGGAAGTTGGGGCGGCGGCCACCTCCGGCGTCTCCGGCGACTTCCATGGTCAATTAGGCCATGGTATATATACACACATATAAATATATCTGCGTGTATATTTTTTAGCCGGGGAAATGGGGTGGTTGTTTGGAAGCTAAGAGAGGGGAACGGATTTGATGTCTCCGGACTCTTCTTGTGGGTCTAGCTCGAGAAGGTTAGGTGTGATGTAGCGGTGGTGGTAGAGAGAGAGAGAGAGCCCAAGAAAGAGCTAGCTATCAGGGAAAGATTGTAGGTTGGAAAGAATCCTTCCTCATATGATATGATGAGAGAGAGAGAGGGAAACATGGAGGGAAGGAGGGTGGTGAGCTTGTGTTTGTGTGTGCGTGTGGAGATCACACACTATTTTATGGTGTTTTGGCAAGGTTCATCCGTGATTTAGAGAGAGGGAGGGAGGGGGGAGGGTGGAGCATGAGCAGATGACCCTAGCTAGGAGGGGAGAGAGAGAGAGAGAGAGAGAGAGAGAGAGAGGAAGAGGATGGTGTACTTTGTAGGGCTTGGAGGAGAGAGATGGGTGAATTAAATGGTTTCTTGATGTAGAGAGAGAGGGGGGGGGGGGGGGGGGGGGGGAGGGAGAGAGGGAGGCTGAGCCTGTAGGAGCGTACATGGAAGGAGACCGGTGGGTGAGAGGAGGATACGGCGGACGTGAGGGGGGAAATTATTAGGCTCACCAAGCCAAGCCAGCGATGGCTAGCTAGCTAATCCCATACACAGTGTGCATCAGTACTGTGACAGAACGTAACGTGATATGTTCTCCCGATGCTAACTAAGGAATCTCCCATTTAATCAGCAGAAACACCATAACACTGTTACTCACCTTTTCTCTCTCTCTTTGTCAAGCAGCGTTATACTATATGCTACTCCCTCGGTTCCTGAATAGACACGTCTTATGATTTTGCATTTCAACCAAGATAAGTGTAGAAATGATCAATTTTGTTGAAGTATAAGTGAATTGTCCACCTTTCCTCATCAGCTTAAGCTTTTGGGTGAACTGGTTGGTGCATGCAACTCAATATGGTATCAGAGCCAAGAGGTCTCGAGTTCTAGACCCGGCTAGCGCAATTAAGAAAATAATTGCAGCTCATTTCTAATCCACGTCTTAGGCCTGAGGGAGCCTACACGTGAGGGGGAGTGTTGAAGTATAAGTGAATTGTCCACCTTTCCTCATCAGTTTAAGCTTTTGGGTGAATTGGTTGGTACATGCAATTCAATATGGTATCAGAGCCAAGAGGTCTTGAGTTCAAGACTCGGCTGGCGCAATTAAAAAAATTAATTGCTGCCCATTTCTATTTCCACGTCTTAGGCCTGAGGGAGCCTACACGTGAGGGGGAGTGTTGAAGTATAAGTGAATTGTCCACCTTTCCTCATCAGCTTAAGCTTTTGGGTGAACTGGTTGGTGCATGCAACTCAATAAATTTATCCTCCTTTATTGGCTCATTTATTGCTTTTGGATGATATATGCTACTCTAATCCACGGTAGTAAATAATCTTCGGAATAATGAATGGTAGGAGCATGCAAAGGGAAAAAACAGTGAAAAATTGTCTCGAAATTGTAGACTTATTTGCATTTTGGAACAAAATTTGAAAGCTAAAATGACATGTATTCAGTAACAGATTAACTCCAACTAGATCGAGCTATTTGGTGGGATGGAAAGCAATCTTTCCTTTGTGGATTGACTGCTTTTGAGAGCACACCCCAATCTATTTTTTTTCTTTCCTTTTGCTGTTTGAAATGTGTTTCTTTTTCTCTCTCTGCTTCTCCTCTCTTTGTTTCTTTTTGTTGTAAAAAGGAAAAATCTTTAAACTGTAGAGAGGCAGTCACTTGGCTCAGACTCCACGTGTGGTGCTAAATCATTCAATCCCCAAAGACTGCACTGGCCACTGTTGGCGCCACTCTCCAAGTCAAAATATACAAGGGAAATTTTTTAGCAAAGGGGTTTTTTGGGTCTTGAAAAGCCTTTTGTTTCCAAGTAGCCGCCCATGTATTATGTTCTTGTATTTAGTGAATTATCGGTGTTCAGTTTCTTGCTCTGTGCTTCAAATTATGTAAAGTATTCAAAGTATGTATAGACCTCTTTTGTTTAAAAAGAAAAATAATCATGCAAGAGCTAGCATACTCACTATATATATGGGAAAATTGTGAGAACAGCAAAGAAAGGGATAATAAAGTAGGGCCAGCTCAACCAGCAATCATTCCGTTGCCTTTCCTATTAGCCTCTGCTCCCTCCTTTGTTTGGCAGCCTTAGAATCTGGGGTGCCCTAGTTTCTGCTGCTATGGACCTGGTGCACACAGGTATCCAACAGAGCCCCTTACATGCCCGTATACTTGGACTGGAGTTGGACAGAGTGAAACGAAACCAAAAAAAAAAGCAACAAAAAAGGGATTTATATCTTTAGACTGCAAATGTAACTCCTCGGCACAACACGGGTCCAAAATACCACTAAACTACACTAACTATCATTTTTTAATAACAATTAATACTAAATTACAGCAAGCGTATCAATGATAAAACTCGTTCACGGGTCACAATAACACAAGCATAACGATATGACAATCCTGGATAATTAATTCTTAGAAAGCATGATAAGATAATAAATAAAGATCAACGTAAAACCAATCCAATCAAGTCTATTAAATGAATAATCAACTCCAACATATCAACTAAGACTAAGCAATAATATCAAATCTTAATTATAATTCATCACGCTAATAAAATGTCTCATGGCCACGGTTTCATGTAATGTGTGACGTGGTTTCAAGTGCGGTAGCCCTTTCCATGTGCAACGTCGTCAACGGTCACCTAAAGACAACAATAGAGCAAGGGTGAGTCGACGACTCAGCAAGCACAATAATAAACAATGAGCAATGATTAATCAACTGTAAACCATATCATCATCAACGTCTACTATTTTCTTTTATTTATTCTCATACTCAATCATCCAATTATCTTTTCATTCAATGCATCCCTACACTACATGTTCACATGCACTTTTTTCGCGTATACCAGTATAGCGTGAGAGAACACTCGTGACAATATTCACTCTCAAGCCTGTCCTCCTCAACGATCGGGGACCCCCTCCACTCCCGTGGAGGTGTGTGATCACTTATACAACGATGCTTATGAATGCACAATTATTCATAGGTTCAGCAATAATACTATCATCCAACATTCTGAAATGCATCAATACATTACTTTCATAACCATTCACATGTTTGCAATTAAATAAGATAAAATCATAAACAATATAATGGTAATGAGTGGTAAAGAATACAACGAGAAACCAATGAATATTGTCTACCATGCACTTGCCTTTTTATCCCTGTGAAGCTGGATAGCGAAACGGTGGTAAAGCGCTAGAGACCACACTCTCTAGACAAACATGGCAATACACAACTCAAAATCACAATATTACAACACTCACACTTTAAAATTATCGTCATCGCACATCTACTCCAAACCGACCCAATTAACTCAAAACTACTGGACGCACTACCTGTTGTCCTAGTAGTAAAACAGTTCCAACCTATTCATCTGAACTCCAAATTCAACTATCCAAGACTTTCTGTAATCATCACGAAAAAACTTACAACTTCCTAGTTATGACCAACCTCTGATTCTACCGTATTCTGCCCTGTTTCTTTACCCAAAGACCGTCCCAGAATCTGTCATGACAATTTGTTTCATAATTTTATATCTTTAGTTCTAAAACTTAAAAAATATATGAACAATACCAGTTCTGGAAACAACTCAAAATTTTCTAGCTAATTCAAGTTATCACCAAGTTTTAATTCTTTTATTTACTAGGTGAAAACAACCATCTACACGATCTCTGCCAATGACTCCTAAATTCTGGACAACGATCTTTCCGAGGCCGTAACTTTTATTTTGCTACTCCAAATCTAGTGATCTAGACTTTCCTAGAAATCTAACGAAATTATCTACATTTTTCTAATTGGATGAAACCCTAAATCGGAGCCTAAATACGTCGAATTGTCCTCGCAAGGTTCTACGTCACAACTCGACGAATTAGGGCTTACAGAAAACTACACTTACCAATCGATCTACGAACTGCACAACAATTAATCTCTGATAAATCTAGGGATTATCATACGTTACCTACAAGAAAAACATCAACGATCACAAAATTTTGCGTAAATTCCTTCTCTTCCTCTCTTCTCCTTTCCTTCTCCCTTGCTGGACGTCCGCATGGTTTTCTCCTTGCTTCTTTCCTTGTTTTTTCCCCTTTGCCTTGGTGTGTACCCAGCAGTAGTAGCAAACTATAGCAATTAGCACACAGTGAGACACATGCATGCATGTAAGGGTGGAAAAGGCCCGAAACTCGCGAGCCAGCTCAGCTCGTTAAGGGCTCGACTCGACTCGGCTCGAACTCGATCCCTTAATGAGCCGAGCCGAGATGGACATTTAGCTCGCTCTCTTAATTAGCCGAGATCAAGCTGGCTAATGAGTTGCTTGTTTAGCTCGTTAAGAAAACTAGCACAGTTGACTTGAGCACCAGGCTAGGCCCAACACCCTAAGCAGCCAAAGGCGCAACGACCCAAGCCCAACCCTAAACGCAAGCTGCACAAGTACGCAACCCGCTCCCTACACCGCACGGCCGCACTCCCCAATCCCTACGCCGCCACGCCCACGCCCACGAGCAAGGCTGCGGTCTCCCGCCCTAGCTCCGGTCCGGACTGGACGGTGGCGCTGCTCTCCCTCATCACCTCACCTCCTACTCCCTCGTCAACCCCTCCCGCCTGCTCCGCCTCCACTTCGCCCACATCTCGCCCGCTCCCTCCTCACGCTCGGCCTCTGTGTCCACTCCCAAGGTATCCACTTCTCCCACCTCCGGGCGCCACCCTATCTCCTCCGGCCATCCCCGCCCCACCTCAAGGCCACATGCCCTCTCCCGCTCCGGCTGCGGCCTCTTGCCTCCGGATCCAACCGAGCGTGGAGTCCAAGATGGATCAACAACCGATCCTGGAGTCCAAGAACCGTGGAGGGAGGAGGTTGTTCGCCTCCGACTCTGTTTCACCAGCACTAGCGTCCGCTAGAAAGCCGCCTCGCCCTGGCCAACCAGCAGGTCTGGCACCGACCCCTACTACGGCTGTCCCCTCGGTGAGCTCTCCTCTGATTTGGATTATCCATTGAATTATATTTACATGTTGGATTATGGCTAGGTTTAATGAGTGACAGTGAGAGCTTAGTAAATGAGGCACCTTTGAAGCTTTGCAACTTGCAATCCTCTCCGGGGACTGTAGGCGTTATACTGACAGTTTTGCTTAGTGACAGTGAGAGCTTAGTAAATGTTGTAGTTTTGCTGTAGTTTTATGTGATTTGGATTATCCATTGAATTAGATCTATATGTTGGATTATGGCTAGTTTTGCTGGAGCTAAATTAGTCTGGTGATTGTTAAATCAGTCACCATTAATTAAAGGATGTGGTTTATGTTTTGGTTGTATTCACTACTACACACAGCCTCATCACAGACGGTTCGGAACAGTCATCACAGACGGTTCCGAACCGTCTGTGTTTTTGTACGTCTGTGATAAACAGGCGGTTAAAAATCCGTCTGTGATAAGTCACAATACAGATGGTTCTAATTATATAACCGTGTGTGCTATCTAATTATCACAGACGGCTCTATTAAAGAACCGTCTGTGCTATCTAATTATCACAGACGGTTCTATTTACAAACCGTCTGTGATATGCACATATCTCAGACGGTTCTAATTATTTAACCGTCTGTGATATGCACATATCCCAGACGGTTCGTAAATAGAACCGTCTGTGATAAAAAGGATATCCCAGACGGTTCTATTTACGAACCGTCTGAGATATGTGTATATCACAGACGGTTATTAAATAGAGCGGTCTGGGATATGCATATTCACAGACGGTTTGATTGTTAAACCGTCTGTGATAGTTACTTCAGCCTAACTATTTTTTAAAATTTTCGGCTAGCCTCAGGAATTGCTAGCCATGCCCTCTGAAAATAAGCAGGCAAAAAATAGATACATCACAGATAAATCAATCGTTGACAACCCAAAGTGATCATTGTCAATTACAAACCGATATATATCAAATATTGTCGCTAGTGTACCATTGAATTACAACTATTCAAAGTGAATTACAACTATATCAAATATATATTAATTGTTTCGAGGTCGTTCAGTAGTGAAACTCTCCGTTGGCCGCAATGATATCCGTCATGATGAAGGTGCAGAGCCTCCCTCGAACATCCGAGATCTCTTTCTGAACGAGTGAATCTAAATCTATATTCAAAACCTACAAACAAGAGTAAAGTGTTACACATATATATTTAAATTTATAATTAGCAATTATTGCGAGATTGACCAACCTCGGGATCCGCAACCTAGCACTCATGAGAATCGCATATGATGGCAAACGTAGAATGCACATTCTTACGCTTTTTCTTGGCGGCATCAAAAATAGAATTACATATATAGGTATAGTCGGTTCAAGACACATTATTACAGTATGATATAGGATTATTGTGTTGTAGCACGCACTGTAAATCGCGTCCTGTGATTAAGTGTGGCGTTCGTTCCTTGTATAGCCCTCCTCGGCAATATAGGAGATGGACGACCTACATGTTTCAAAAAGTTAACCTCGGCCATTTCAAACGAAGGAAGACTACAATAGAGTTATGTATGGAGGAAATGAGCACACCTGTCGAGTACTTCTTGCACAAGGGTGAAGTCGTGGCCTTTTTTTATTAGGGAATCAAGGTATAGTACCTGATTCCTCTTTGGTATAATGACTAAAAGGATCCATGGTGCCTACTCATGTATGTCACTATAGTCATTAAACCTAAGTTCATCTCACATAAAGTACAAATGAAATTTGTATAGCAAGTAGTGAAGCACTTACTTACGTTGTAGGGCACCATTATGTAGTCCCCGTAGTTTTGAGCAAGCAATCCTGCCGTTATGTATTTCTCGACGTAGGATGCGTCTGCCAAGATGGTTTGCTCAGAGACCACGTGTGGGTCGAGGAAACCCACCGTTCTTTCAATCGCCGGCGTTTTAATCATGTATCTATACATAAGCAATGAGTTGTTATATTACGTGAATGTACGTGAATGTAGAACTTGACTGTACACACTTACGGTGTCGAAGATCGTAGAAGTGAGGCATCGAGGGCTTTGAGGTTGAATAGGTCGAATAAGTCGCCGAAGCCCACGATGAAGGGGGCGGCTCGTGGAGAAATAGTCCTCGTGTATTTGACGGTGATTCCATCAGCGCACCCTTTCTCTTTGGTCTTCTGCAAGTACCAGCTATGCAAACTCTGACAACCTAATCCAGCGAGGGCTAATACTGTGCTCGTCGCCAACGGACTTCCGAAAGAGTATTTCTTAGGGTTAGGAGGCGGAAGCGCCTTAATGTTCTTCGATTTCGATTTGTCCTGAACGACTTGCCGCTCGCGCGTCTTCCTCTGTCGACGACTCGGGAACCGATACGGCGGCACGCTTTTTTTGTTCGTTCGGTGTCTTCTCCACGGGAACTGATGAGGCGGGCTTCTGAAGCGAAGGTTGAGGTGCAGTCATGGAGGGTCATGTTGGAGAGACATGGTCGTGTTGAGATGGTTGGGGTAGAGTCATCAAAAGTTGAGGCGGCACTGCAGGGTCCAGGACGATGTCCTTCAAAAGTTGAATTGGAGAGGCATGGTCGTGTGGAGATGGTTTGGGTGGAGTCATCAAAGGTTGAGGCGGCACTGCAGGGTCCAGGGCGATGTCCTTCTGTGAGGACCCCGGTTTATTCGGCTTGTACTGTTTAACCATCCACTTGGTCCTAACAGTACAAATCAAATAAACCAAGCCTCGAGATATGTATACTTCCTGTGCAGCAGATACACACCCGTTACAAAATCATGCATCAATTCCATTCATACACATAGAGCAAGCAAAAGCAACAATCGAAAGACATAGATAATATAAAAGAGTTATTACAAAAGAGAGGCCGACTGCCAAAAGTCATACAATTAAGTAAATACACAATGAAGCAAAATGGCCATAAGATGGCGATAAACAAAAGCCAATCGGTGTGCCTTTACCCACAAGGCAACCAACCGGACCGCCAAGCTAATCGTCCCAACAAGCGCAAGAACACACTCACAAAGTGAGGCCCTTGGGGCTCACCTTCTTCCTCTGCAACAATTAATATTAAGCAAAGCGGATGAGTACAAAACTTGTTTTTGTACTCGCAAGACCGACGTGTGAGATAACGAACTATAATTAACTACATGCAAGCTTTATTTAAGTGGATGAGGCTCGGACTTGTTTTCAAGATAAAGCAAGTTTCCATTTGCAATAAGGTAATAGATTCAAAGCAAGTTTGCAATTAACTTTTATTGTTCAAATAAAAGAGAGACAATTATAACAATAGATAGATGACAACACCAACCTAGAAGTGACTAACCCATAGTCACCACAACAATAGCATGAAGTACCCTTCATACCACCCGTGTCAAGTTTAAGTTTTAAAAGGTTGTAGTCTAGTTCTTGCACGACCTTACCAAGCATGTCCATAACCTAGGGCGAGGCTATTCGAATAGTTTTAACCTCGCAGGTGTACCAATGTACCCACACGATAGACGCCTTTCCACCACCACGGTTAGCACACTTCCTTTGGTATGCAGCATGGCTAAGTCTAACAAGACGCTTTCCAATGGACGATGCTAATTAAGAGCCGCAACCCACGGGAGAAGGACACATTAGACACCCTAACCGGTCCGCTAATGCTCCTCCAAAACACACACACAAGAGCACACCCACCACCAGCTCATAATTAACACCTTCCAAAGTACTTAGTCAAGAGAGGTTCCATATCCCCTCGTGTGGTTAGCACGCAATAAGCGCTGGCTTAGTGGCACAAGTAACTCGGTCCTGGGGACTTAGGCACCATTCCACACACCCAACAGATCACATCAACATACCATTGTGCCCAAGTCAAGATATAGTTTTGTTTTCGCTTTTGATTTGTAAATCAAGAAAACACAAGGGTTGGACATAATGGAGTAGTATAAGTAGTTGTGTGATCAAGATCACCGACTAAGTCGATGATCGCCCAATACTACCGATAACTAGGCATGGCTAAGCAATATTCATTCGTAATCTACTAAGTGATAAGAGTTCATCCATCGAACTCTAACCACAGAAAAATAACCTAGGCTCGGTAGTAGAGGGTAACCATTTACCTACAGATTATGCAACTAGAGGTCTAACTAATCAATTTAACAACAAAATAGCAATGCATACATAGAAGTTAAACAAAATATTAGACTTCAAAAGTAATGGGATCAATGGAAATGATCAAACTGCTTGCTCGCTTGTTGTGGCTCAAATTGTTGCGGAGGGTCGTTCTCGGGTTACCGCAAATATCGAATCCTAAGCGAAAGAGCGAAAACAACCAATAAGACGAGCAACACTTAAACAAAAGAGCAAGCAAAAATTATCCAAATGCGACTTAAATTTATACACAAGGTAGAATACGATATACCTAGACATAGGAATTGGAAAAACCTAATTTGGATTTGTGGTGCAAAAGATATTCTCTAAAAACCTATTTTCGGCCATAATTAGCACTGTAGCAAGAATATTTTCTAGAAAGATTTTGGAGCTGAAATTTTTAGGGTGGCTACCTACTGGTGTGGTGATAACCCATATAAAATTTCAGGTCATTTGGAGTTATATTGAAAGAGTTATGATTTGTTTAAATTGTTTAGGGTATTAAACTAAAATATGATCCTTATGATTTTTAAAAAATAGTAAAATTTGTGAAACCAATTTTCCCAGCAAATAAATTAGCAGTGGAAGCTACTCCAATTGGATTCATACAAAAAGGATCTATAGATTAAAAGTTATGCACTTTACAAGTTTGCTAAAGTTCTGAAAAACAATATTATGTTCACTTGTTTACTATTTTTGAAAATGGTTTTCCAGGTTTTATCATGGTCTACAATTATTTTTATATTTAAGTTCAAGTTATAAGGAAGCTAACAAAATTGGAATCATCTAATTTGGAGCTAAGATGACAAAGATATGAAAATGACAAGACCCTAATGTGATACTGATTTCTGGACTTAGCACTTTCGGGACTTCACTAACACCGAGAGACGTGGGCGAATGAGAGCCGTCGATCTCAGATCCAACGGACGACATTGAACCAGACCAAACACTCCTCACGCGCGCGGAACAGAGGGCCGACGTGGAGGCTCTAGGGTCGTTGATCTCTGGATCCAACGACCGAAGACCAGCCACGTCGCTCCCGCAACGTTGTCGTCCGACAACGCGGCCGAAGGCTTCGCCGGCGACCAAAGGCACGGTGGCGCGAGTGAATGCCAGGAATGGGTGCGCAATAGCATTGCGCACCCTCCGGTACCACCCACACCGACGGTGGTGGACCAGAGCGCGCGCGACGACGGCGGCGCGGAAAATGACAACGACGACGAGCGGCAAGAGCTCCGCAATGGACCATTCCAGCGGTGCACGAGCATCTAGGGGCTACCAGGAGCTACCGACCGACGCGAGGTGCAGAGGCGGTCGAGCGACTCGAGACGAAGCTCGCGACGGACACGAGGAAGATGACGCGGGAAGACGGCCGGGCAAAATCAACCACGCCGCGTCATCACGATGGGTTCCAGAGAGCACGAGAAGCTCCCGAGAAAGGAATTAGAAAAGGAGCACTCACCGCTGGCTGAGACGAAGAAGGATGCTCGCGGCGATTTGGGAAATCAAAATCCGGTGCTCCGTTGAAGCAACTGAAATGGAGTGGTTGTTAAGCACCACCGAGGCGAGAGGAGGTGCAGGAGTAAGGAGGAGCCAAAGAACCACCGGAGCACCGTCGGCGGCAGGAGCTCCAAGATCGGCAATGGCGAAATGGGCGCTGGGTGGTATGGGCTCGCTCGTGCTTAGAGAATGCAAGAGGAGGCGCGGGAGAGGAAAGGAAGCCGAAGGGGTGACCCGGAGCTTAAGTAGGCACGAGAAGCAAGAAAATGCCGTTGCTTCACCACGGGTCCTCTCGCCGCGGCCGCCGTGAGCGATGGGAGCAGGTGAGACGACGACTAAACGGGCGGTGGAGTGACGGGCATTAAATGCGAGACCCGCTGGCGGGGACGTGGAGTGGGCGGGCGCCGCACACCCACGCCGCTCGCCATCGACGACCTTGCGCGCGCGGCGAGAGGAGGACGACGACGCGCGCCGTCCGATTCGCATCCAAGGGCGAGGCACGATCGCGTTGAAACGGCATCCGCGAACGACGCACCGCCCGATTGAAATCCAACGGCTGCGAATCCGGGGCAACCGGAGTTGTCCGAATGCATACACGAACGCGAGCCGTCCGATGGAGATCCAACGGTCCAGAGCGCGCGCGCCCGATCGACCGCGCCGGTGCAGTTAGTTGACTCGACCGAGTCGGTTGGCTCGAGCCCGAGTCTGACTCGAGTCCAATGAACAGTGCAAACCCATTAGAATTTGATTTTTGAGCTGAAACTTTTGGGGATTTAATTGAGGCATCAAATCAACTCCAAAATTTATGAAATTTTAACTGGGGCTTCCAGACTTAATGATTAACCTTCCATAAAATTTCCAGAGATTTTTGTGCACTAGAATTTTCTTAATAAATTCCAGAAGGTTATTTCAGAGGTTTGACCAAGGTTTGACTTGCCTCTAAAATATTTCAAATAATTTCCAAAAATTATGAAATAATTCAGAGGTGTTACCAAGCAACCTTAGAACCAGGAAAATTATTTCAAGGGTTTGACAAAAGATTTGACCAAGGAGGTAGTTGACTTGATAAATGAGGCTTTTGATTTTTAATTTCCCAAAATTCCTTTACAAGAATTTCAGAAAAGTTTCAAGAGTAAAAGGGTGTAAGAAAAGTTTTAATTTACCCTCAATTTCTTACATTTGAAACACAAGCCAAAATGGGGATGTTACAAACCTCCCCCCCTTACAAAAATCTCGTCCCGAGATTTGGTTCACTCGGAAAAGAATGAGGGGTAGTCTGCACGGAGACGATCTTCTCGCTCCCAAGTAGCCTCGTCCTCGGAATGGTTTGACCACTGAACTTTAAGGAACTTAATGGTCTTGTTCCTTGTCCTTCGCTCGGCCTCCTCGAGTATGCGAACAGGGTGCTCGCGATAGGTCAAATCTTCCTGAACATCAAGAGTTTCCAACGGAGCTTCCTCCGTTGGAACACGGAGGCACTTCTTTAGCTGGGACACATGGAACACATCATGTACCCCCGCAAGTGCAGCAGGCAACTCCAACTTGTAGGCAACGGCTCCCTTCTTCTCGATAACACGGTATGGACCGACATATCGAGGAGCCAACTTGCCCTTGACACCAAAACGCTGGTGACCCTTCAGAGGAGAAACCTTGAGATAAACGAAGTCATTGGGCTCAAAGCTCAACTCACGACGACGGCGATCCGCATAGCTCTTTTGCCTGGATTGAGCTGTGCGTAAGCGATCACGAATGAGCTGGACTTGACCCTCGGCCTCATTAATCGAGTCCGCCAAAGAAAGGTCTCTCACCGGTCTCGCACCAGTTCAACGGGGTTCTACACTTTCTCCCGTATAAGGCCTCAAATGGTGCCATGCCGAGACTGGCTTGGAAGCTGTTGTTATAATAAAACTCGGCGAATGGCAAGCACTTCTCCCAATGCTTCCCATAGGAAAGGACACAAGCTCGCAAAGATGTCCTCCAAAACTTGGTTGACCCTCTCGGTCCACCATCTGTTTGGGGTGAAAAGTCGAGTGAAAGAAAGGCGAGTTCCCATAGCCTCTTGCAGGCTATGCCAAAATCGAGACGTGAACAGCGAACCACGATCTGACACAATTGTCTTTGGTACACCATGCAAACTCACGATGCGGGCTATGTAGAGATCCGCCAGAAGACCTACTCGAAGGTCAGTCTTGACAGGAAGAAAATGAGCCACCTTAGTCAATCGATCGATGACGACCCAGATGGCATCATTCTTCTTTGGGGACCGGGTAGACCAGGTGATAAAGTCCATCCCGACCGAATCCCACTTCCACTCGGGATTGGTAAGGGTGAAGGCGATCCGGCCGACGACGATGTTCGCCTTGACACGACGACACACGCCGCACTCGAAGAACGAACCTTGCGATCTCCTCTTCATTCGGTCCACCAAAATCTCGCCGGAGATCATGATACATCTTCGTGGCCCCGGATGAATGGACAAGGAGAATCATGGGCTTCGCGGAGGATCAACTCCCGCAACTCCATGTCCTTTGGAACTACGAGGCGCTGTTCGAACCTCACGACACCAAGCTCATCTACGGAGAAGCACTTGGCTATTCCATTCTTGACATTTTCCTTGATGCGGTTCACTCCAACATCCGATCACTGAGCGCACTTGATCCGATCCACCAAGGTTGGCTGTACAACCAAGGCAGCGAGGGAACCATGCTCAACCAAACTCAAGTTGAGACGCTGAAACTCCTCTAGAAGAGGGGCCGATGCTCTGAAGCAACAATGCATTGCAATGCGCTTATGACTAAGCGCATCCGCAACGACATTGGCCTTGCCGGATGGTAGTGAATACCCATGTCATAGTCCTGATCAACTCCAACCATCTCCTTTGCTGAGGTTCAGTGTGCAGTTGGGTGAACAAATACTTTAGGCTTTGTGATCCGAATACACTTCACAACGACACCGATTAGGTAATGTCGCCAAATCTTAAGTGCATGAATCACAGCCGCCAACTCCAAGTCATGGGTAGGATAGTTGAGTTCATGAGGTCTCAATTGCCTTGATGCATAGGCCACTACCTTGCCTTCTTGCATAAGGACACAACCGAGGCCTCGACGAGAAGCGCCACAAAAGATATCGAAGCTTTGACGGACATTGGGGAGAACAAGAACGGAGCGGTGGTCAATCGCTCCTTAAGCGCTGGAAACTTCCTCGCAATCAGCGACCACGAGAACTTCTTGTCCTTCTTGAGCAACTCCGTCATCGGCCGCTATCTTGGAGAAGTTCTCGATAAAGCGGCGATAATATCCCGCTAAACCAAGAAAACTCCGAACTTCGTGACCGAAATGGCCGACTCGGAAAGCACGTCGATCTTGCTAGGATCCACGCCACGCCTCCTGCCGAAAGAATATGGCCTAAGAAGGCTACTTCCTTCAACCAGAACGCGCACTTGCTGAACTTCGCATACAGCTGATGCTCGCGAAGCTTGCCCAACACAAGCCTCAAATGCTCGGTGTGTTCCTCATCGCTCTTGGAGTAGATAAGAATATCATCGATGAAGACCACAACGAACCTATCCAAATACTCCATGAACACCGAATTCATGAGGTTCATGAACAAGGCAGAGCATTGGTTGCTTCGAATGACATGACGGTATACTCGTATAAGCCATAACGAGTAGAAAAAGCCGTCTTGGGGATATCCTCAGGTCGAATCCGAACCTGATGATATCCCACTCTCAAATCAATCTTGGAGAAGACTCGAGCTCCAGTTAATTGATCGAAGAGGTCATCGATACGGGGCAAAGGGTACTTGTTCTTTACCGTTACTTCATTAAGTGGACGGTAATCAACGCATGCGCAGCTGCGTCTTGTCCTTCTTCGGGACAAAGATTGCCGAGCATCCCCAAGGAGATGAGCTAGGGCGGATGAAACCCTTCTCTTGAAGCTCACCCACTGTTTCTTCAACTCCACCAACTCGATTGGGTCCATCCGTAAGGCCTCTTCAAATCGGGCGATGCACGGAACCAACTCAATGACGAACTCGAGGTCTCGAATCGTGGCATCCCCGAAGGTTGTCGGGAAGACATCAACAAAGTCACATACCACCGGGACTTCACTAATATCTAGAGTCGGCTTCGCCGAGCGCGAAGAGATGCGGATCCCGCAGCCGGCGAAAGCGAACTCGCGCCGCGGAAGGATCGTGAGGTAGATGAGCCTCCTAGCGCAATCAATTTGTCCCATGTGCTGAGACAACCAATCCATGCCTAGGATTACATCTAAGCTTGCCGATCGAAGGAGGATAAGGTTTGCCAAGAATCCTACCCCTTCTATCTCAACAGGGACATCCCTACACTCAGATTCAGCTCTCAACTCCGAACCGGGAGAGCGAATGAGCAGCGGGATCAACAATGGAGTAAAAAGAAGACCTCCTACAGCAGCAAAAGACTCAGAAACAAACGAATGAGATGCGCCTGAATCAAACAAAATCAGAGCAGTGGAAAGAGTTAACCAAAGGGTACCCAACACGACGTCGGGTGCCTCTTGTGCCTCCTCCGCGGAGATGAGGTTGGCGCGGCCACTACCCACGCCTTGGGTAGCGGGGACAACCTTCTGATCCTGGGAAGAACCACCTCCCTGCCCGCGTCCTCCATTAGGACGAGGGCCGCTCGATCTGTTAGGGCAACTATTGGCATAATGCCCTTCGGTTGCATGAAAAGCAAGTGACCCCGCACCGGATTGCGGGGCCACCTGCTGGTTCGCAGCGCACGTGATCGGGGCACGCGCGCGAGGGCGAGGAGCCGGTGCCGGGCGGCCTCGGTGGTAGTGAAGCCACCGAACGGGCCTCGGGGTAGGCCCGACGCGGGACGGAGAGACCGGCTGTGCGGATCGCTGGGCCTCCCACTTGCGCTATGGACTCGCCAGCGCTTTGGCCTTGTGCTCAAGCAACAATGGCCTTATCCACCAAGGCACGAAAGTCGCAAAGTCCACAATGGAGAGCCTGTCTTGCGGCTCCTCGCACAAACCCTCCATGAACTTCTCTGCTTGGCCTCATCGGTGGCCACCTCGGATGGAGCATAACGAGCCAAGTGGTTGAACTCGTGCAGTACTCCATCACCGACTTACGCCTTGCTTGAGCGCGAAACTCCTTCTTCTTCACCTTCATCAAGCGGCAGGACGTGAGCTCGACGGACGCCGTCCGAACTCGCCCCAAGAGACAAGGTGGCCGGCGGGCTGCATGGCCAAGAAGTTCTCCCACCGTGAGAGTGCCGCCTGAAGGCGATGGGAGGCAAAGAGTGCCCTGCCCCGGTCCAGCATCGAGCAACGCCGAGCTTACGCCAACTCGACGTGCGGCCATCTGCGCCCAAAGGGTCCTCGGACTGGAAAACGTGGGGTTGAGTGCGAAGAAACTCACCAAACTCCCACGAGATCGATGTCCACCCGCCGCCTGATCCCGAGGCACCGCAAGGGCGGAGGTGTTGCGCGCAATAACATCCAGCAGACCTCCCGTCCTCCGAACGGTTGCGCTCTATCCAAGAAGGACTCACCATGGTCGGAGGAGGCGGAGCTCCTCATCCAAACCAAAGTCACGACCACGGCCGCTACGAGTACCTCCAGCCATCCTGATTCAAGAAATTTAGGTTAGAAACCAAAGCACTAATACTAGAAGTTGATGAAAGCGAAAAGCTAACGATTAGGGGAATGAGATACCACCCTAACCGAAAGCCAAAAACAGCAAGTAAACAAACTTTAAATATTTCCAAAGAAGCTCCAAAACAGCAAGGAAACTCCAAACCAAGCTCAACTTCTCAATGCCATTAACCCGTATTGAATGAACGAGTAATAGTGTGAGAAGATAAAAATTTCAGCGCACTACAACAAGTTTAACAGTACTCATGAGCAAGGTTAAAGCGATAAACATACGTTAGATACTTAGCTAACTAGTATCACATCTTACCCTTTTATTCCCACAAGTTTTAATTGATTAACCTCTCATTTTCTACCCTATTTAGAACCTTTGAGCCTGCTGTCCGGAAATTGAATGCTCGCTGTCCAGATTTCGCATCCAAGCTCCTAAGCCGAAATCTTCAACTTCGGAAGCTTCAAAACCTTGTAGAGAACAGCTAACACTTCAATTTTCCAAACTCATTGGTTCCCAAAACCCAATTTAAACGATAATGACTATCTTTTGAGAGAAGGAAAGGAGAACAAATTTTAAAACTCAAATTAGAGCAAGATGAGATAGAAAACTAAGATAGGTAAGGAATAAAATCGAGAACTTACTTAAGCTTTCATAACTCATTTGATACTTTGAAAATAAGGTTTCCAAAATATCCTAAGGACGACCAAGCTTGGGTTACTACGGTCGGAATGGCTCGATACCAACTTTGTGAGGACCCGGTTTATTCGGCTTGTACTGCTTAACCATCCACTTGGTCCTAACAAGACAAATCAAATAAACTAAGCCTCGAGATATGTATACTTCCTGCACTGCAGATACACACCTGTTACAAAATCATGCATCAATTCCATTCATACACATAGAGCCAAGCAAAAGCAACAATCGAAAGACATAGATAATATAAAAGAATTATTACAAAAGAGAGGCCGACTGGCCAAAAGTCATACAATTAAGTAAATACACAATGAAGCAAATGGCCATAAGATGGCGATAAACAAAGCCAATCGGTGTGCCTTTACCCACAAGGCAACCAACCGACCGCCAAGCTAATCGTCCCAAACAAATACAAGAACACACTCACAAAAGTGAGGCCCTTGGGGCTCACCTTCTTCCTCTGCAACAATTAATATTAAGCAAGCGGATGAGTACAAAACTTGTTTTTGTACTCGCAAGACCGACGTGTGAGATAACAGAACTATAATTAACTACATGCAAGCTTTATTTAAGTGGATGAGGCTCGACTTGTTTTCAAATAAAGCAAGTTTCCATTTGCAATAAGGTAATAGATTCAAAGCAAGTTTGCAATTAACTTTTATTGTTCAAATAAAAGAGAGACAATTATAACAATAGATAGATGACAACACCAACCTAGAAGTGACTAACCCATAGTCACCACAACAATAGCATGAAGTACCCTTCATACCACCCGTGTCAAGTTTAAGTTTTTAAAAGGTTGTAGTCTAGTTCTTGCACGACCTTACCAAGCATGTCCATAACCTAGGACGAGGCTATTCGAATAGTTTTAACCTCGCAGGTGTACCAATGTACCCACACGATAGACCGCCTTTCCACCACCACGGTTAGCACACTTCCTTTGGTATGCGCATGGCTAAGTCTAACAAGACGCTTTCCAATGGACGATGCTAATTAAGAGCCGAACCCACGGAGAAGGACACATTAGATGCCCTAACCGGTCCGCTAATGCTCCTCCAAAACACACACACAAGAGCACACCCACCACCAGCTCATAATTAACACCTTCCAAAGTACTTAGTCAAGAGAGGTTCCATATCCCCTCGTGTGGTTAGCACGCAATAAGCGCTTGGCTTAGTGACACAAGTAACTCGGTCCTTGGGGACTTAGGCACCATTCCACACACCCAACAGATCACATCAACATACCATTGTGCCCAAGTCAAGATATAGTTTTGTTTTCGCTTTTGATTTGTAAATCAAGAAACACAAGGGTTGGACATAATGGAGTAGTATAAGTAGTTGTGTGATCAAGATCACCGACTAAGTCGATGATCGCCCAATACTACCGATAACTAGGCATGGCTAAGCAATATTCATTCGTAATCTACTAAGTGATAAGAGTTCATCCATCGAACTCTAACCACAAAGAAATAACCTAGGCTCAGGTAGTAGAGGGTAACCATTTACCTACAGATTATGCAACTAGAGGTCTAACTAATCAATTTAACAACAAAATAGCAATGCATACATAGAAGTTAAACAAAATATTAGACTTCAAAAGTAATGGGATCAATGGGAAATGATCAAACTGCTTGCCTGCTTGTTGTGGCTCAAATTGTTGCGGAGGGTCGTTCTCGGGGTTACCGCAAATATCGAATCCTAAGCGAAAGAGCGAAAACAACCAATAAGACGAGCAACACTTAAACAAAAGAGCAAGCAAAAATTATCCAAATGCGACGAAATTTATACACAAGGTAGAATACGAATATACCTAGACATAGGAATTGGAAAAACCTAATTTGGATTTGTGGTGCAAAAGATATTCTCTAAAAACCTATTTTCGGCCATAATTAGCACCGTAGCAAGAATATTTTCTAGAAAGATTTTGGAGCTGAAATTTTTAGGGTGGCTACCTACTGGTGTGGTGATAACCCATATAAAATTTCAGGTCATTTGGAGTTATATTGAAAGAGTTATGATTTGTTTAAATTGTTTAGGGTATTAAACTAAAATATGATCCTTATGATTTTTAAAAAATAGTAAAATTTGTGAAACCAATTTTCCCAGCAAATAAATTAGCATTGGAAGCTACTCCAATTGGATTCATACAAAAAGGATCTATAGATTAAAAGTTATGCACTTTACAAGTTTGCTAAAGTTCAAAAAAGATTATGTTCACTTGTTTACTATTTTTGAAAATGGTTTTCCAGGTTTGATCATGGTCTACAATTATTTTTATATTTAAGTTCAAGTTATAAGGAAGCTAAAAATTGGAATCATCTAATTTGGAGCTAAGATGACAAATATATGAAAATGACAATACCCTAATGTGATACTGATTTACGGACTTAGCACTTTCGGGACTTCACTAACACCGAGAGACGTGGCGAATGAGAGCCGCCGATCTCGCATCCAACGGACGACATTGAACCAGACCAAACACTCTCACGCGCGAACAGAGGGCCGACGTGGAGGCTCCAGTCGTTGATCTCTCGATCCAACGGCCGAAGACCGCCCACGCCGCTCCGCAACGTTGTCGTCCGACAACGCGCCGGTTTCACGGCACAACGCCGCGACCAAAGGCACGGTGGCGCGAGTGAATGCCGTGAATGGGTGCGCAATAGCATTGCGCACCCTCGGCACCACCCACACCGACGGTGGTGGACCAGAGCGCGCGCGACGGCGGCGGCGCGCGGAAAATGACAACGACGACGAGCAAAGAAAGAGCTCCGCAATGACCATTCCAGCGGTGCTCGAGCATCTAGGGGCTACCAGGAGCTACCGACCGACGCGAGGTGCAGAGGCGGTCGAGCGCCTCGGCGACGAAGCTCGCGACGGACACGAGGAAGATGACGCGGGAAGACGGCTGGGCAAAATCAACCACGCCGCGTCATCACGATGGGTTCCAGAGAGCACGAGAAGCTCCCGAGAAAGGAATTAGAAAAGGAGCACTCACCGCTACCGAGACGAAGAAGGATGCTCGCGGCGATTTGGGAAATCCAAAATCCGGTGCTCCCGCTGAAGCAACCTGAAATGGAGTGGTTGTTAAGCACCACCGAGGCGAGAGGAGGTGCAGGAGTAAGGAGGGAGCCAAAGAACCACCGAGCACCGCTCGGCGACAGGAGCTCCAAGCTCGGCAATGGCGGAAATGGGCGCTGGTGGTATGGGCTCGCCGTGCTTAGAGAATGCAAGAGGAGCCGCGGGAGAGAAAGGAAGCCGAAGGGGTGACCCGGAGCTTAAGTAGGCACGAGAAGCAAGAAAATGCCGTTGCCACCACGGGTCCTCTCTGCGCCGCGGATGCGCCGTGAGCGACGGGGCAGTGAGACGACGACTAAACGGGCGGTGGAGTGACGGGCATTAAATGCGAGACCCGCTGGCGAGGACGCGAGCGACAGGCGCCGCACACCCACGCCCGCTCGCCATCGACGACCTTGCGCGGCCGAGCGAGGAGGACGACGACGCGCAGCCGTCCGATTCGCATCCAAGGGCGAGGGCACGATCGCGTTGAAACGGCATCCGCGAACGACGACCGCCCGATTGAAATCCAACGGCTGCGAATCCGGGGCAACCGGAGTTGTCCGAATGCATACACGAACGCGAGCCGTCCGATGGAGATCCAACGGTCCAGAGCGCGCGCGCCCGATCGATCGCGCCGGTACAGTTAGTTGACTCGACCGAGTCGGTTGGCTCGAGCCCGAGTCTGACTCGAGTCCAATGAACAGTGCAAACCCATTAGAATTTGATTTTTGAGCTGAAACTTTTGGGGATTTAATTGAGGCTTCCAGACTTAATGATTAACCTTCCGTAAAATTTCCAGATATTTGTGTGCACTAGAATTTTCTCAATAAATTCCAGAAGGTTATTTCAGAGGTTTGACTTGCCTCTTAAATATTTCAAATAATTTCCAAAAATTATGAAATAATTCAGAGGTGTTACCAAGCAACCTTAGAACCAGGGAAAATTATTTCCAAGGGTTTGACAAAAGATTTGACCAAGGAGGTAGTTGACTTGATAAATGAGGCTTTTGATTTTTAATTTCCCAAAATTCCTTTACAAGAATTTCAGAAAAGTTTCAAGAGTAAAAGGGTGTAAGAAAAGTTTTAATTTACCCTCAATTTCTTACATTTGAAACACAAGCCAAAATGGGGATGTTACACCTTCTTTGGCCACTGAATAAAACTGTACAGGGCATCCCCTAGTGTTATGATTTCGTCGTTCGGGCGAATCTCCAGCGGGACGGCCCTAAAATTATAATGTACCATGTCCACTGACCGGCGTAACCTCGCGCCACCGGGCACCGTCTTCGCACTATCCCTTCATTGCATGGATACACCACCCCGCCCACCTCAATAGACATCCCAACCATCCTCACTTGGAGTGTGCAAGTCGTCGGCTCCTACAAAACGATACGCAATTAGCTAAGGCGCCCTATAGGTCTATCTTTGGAGCATTCCGAGATGTACATTACCTTGATGTCGCCGATAGGTAATTGGACATCATCATGTTCACAATTTTGCGTGGACGCGACGCCATCCGATGTTGAGGAGGATCGCCTACCAAAACAACTGGCGACTGCGGCTGGTTGTTGAGGAGTAGTAGTTGATTCACTTGGTCCCGCAATCTTGCTATCTTTTCTTCAAATTTTGCGAGAAGCACCCGTTCTCTTCCTTCAAATTTTGAAGTAAGCACATGTTCCAACACCGTGTCGTACTCGCCTTGGATCTCTTCCCGCTCCTATACGTGCGAGAGTCGCCAGGGAATCCATCCTCCAAGATATGTTAACCCCTTTGCCTACTGTGCGACCCGGTGCTCCTTGTTTCCAGGCCGTAGATAGTATATCCTTCTCCTATGCTCGCTTGAAAGGAGCCTTCTAACATGCGGAACTCAATTCTTGCTGCAAGAGGTCATCATGTTATTATATACATTATGAAGTTATAGACTTATTAACAACTAGGTAGTTCGAAGACATTTACCACACGGTTGGCCACATCCCGGTCTGCCGGGTTTGTGAAAGAGATTTCGCCCGAAGACGTAACTGATGCCCTCGCTCTTAATCAGGAGAGAGCGCGCTGGTCTGTAATCTCAGCAAATGGACTTGTTTCGTTCACGTCCTCCGCCGCCCATTGCGCGGTTTTACCCGCGTACCTAGCGGTGCCGAGTTTGTGGGGGTGAGTGTTAAGTGTCTGGAGAGCCTTGTGTGTCGCACTTTCCTCAAGAAATTCGGGCGTCGTCTTCATTTGCACAAAGGCATCCCATATATCCCGCGACAAGAATTTATACGCCGTGAAGGGCGTTCGACCCGTGTTCGCGTACTTTGTGACAAGCACGCTCTTGAAGGTCCTCCACGCCTTTCCGATCGAGAGCAACGCTTTGTTGCTCCACGCGCGCCAGTCTGCGGTGGGAAAGTGAACAATTTTAAAACTCGTCCCACACACCGCTTCTCCAACATCCGACACGTTGTCCCACCTCGGTGTGGTGATGGGGACCCGTTCCTTCAAGTATCCCGCACAAGGTCCGAATCTCGCCACGCTTTGGGGACTCACAGGATCCCATTGGCATTGACCTCGTGGCGGTCATTAGGCTCGAGGAATTCTCGATGTTCCTCCGCCATCCGCCGTCGTACCACTTTCCTCGGAGATCCAGACGCATTCGCGACATCGATGACGACGGCGAAGATGGTGCGGGCGCCATGTCGCTACTTGCTATCTATATATGCACGAAGCAATATGCGTAAGCTCTAATCGACCATTCAAGCGGTTTACTCAACTTAACCAAAATGATGCACAAACGTATAATATATAAAGAAGGATTGATGGTAGTTTGTGCTCTCGTATGAGAGTTGCAAAGAACAAGTCTTTACCATCTCAATCCTATTGTCTATACTCTTCATTAAATGAATATGATAGTATAAATTCAAACTATGAGCTTTAAACAATACTTTGCTTAATCACAAATGATCTCAATCATTCACAAAATGATCTTAACTATCACATTCAATCTCGTTATAAGAGAAAAGTTCATCACAGAGCGAACGTAACAAAGCCCACTGATCAATTTCAGTTCACATTATCAAAGACTCTCAAAGTCACATCACAGACGGTTCGTCAATACAATAGGGCTCAAGAATGAACTAACAGTATATCAAATTGATAGTGGCATTCAACCGTCTGTGATAACTAGCATTCAATCGAAAGTAACAAATTAACAGTATATGAAATTGACAGTAGCAAGTAATTTGTACAATAGAGCTCAAGAATCAACTAACTATCACATTCAATCTCAGTATAATACAAAGTTCATCACAGAGCATGTAAACAAAGCCCACTGATCAATTTGCCATATCTTTAGTACTAGATTCAGTTCGCGTATTATCTTTAGGAATACTCACAGAGAGGATGCCGCACAACAACTCACGGTGCAAGGAGGAGGCCGGTGCAGAGGAGGAGGCCGACGCGGGGAGGAGGGAGGCGCCGGGAGGAGGCCGACACGGGGAGGAGGACGGCGTGGGGAGGAGGCCGGCGCAGGGAGAGGAGGCCGGGGAGGAGGCCGGCGCAGGGGGAGGAGGCCGGTGCAGAGGGAGGAGGCCGACACGGGGAGGAGGCCGCGCGTCGAGGCGGAGGCAGCGTCGTCGATGAAGGGGCGGCGGCGTCGGGTCTTACGGCCGGGGAGGTGAACGGGCGAACCCTAGAGGAGCCGAGAGAGCGCGCGAGAGCCTAAGGGGCGCGGGAGACGAAGTGACGAGTAAAGAGCAAAACCTAGGTGCGCTTTTTATAAAGGATATCACGAGCGGCTCTATTGAAGAACCGTCGTGATATACTATCACGCACGATGCTTTAATAGAGCCGTCGTGATATGGATATCACGAGCGGTTCCATTAAATAACCGTCGTGATAGTGACGATATCCCGGACGGTTCTTTAATGGAACCGTCTGTGATATTGAGGATATCACAGACGGTGCTTACATAAAGCCGTCTGTGATATGGTAATATAACAGACGGTTATTTAATATATCCGTTTGTGATATCTTATCACAGACGGATCCATCATAGAGCCGTCTGTGCTATGGATCTTATTCCCTTCATCTCCCGCGCGAGTGTCTCTTCGTCTCCTGCTCCAGCTTTACTACTTCTTTTATATAGATAGACAACCCTTATCAGAGGGATTTCTCACGAATCTCGGTCCTTGATCATCCCCTCTCTCTCCACAAATTCCAAATGGCTTCCTCTCTCGTCCCGGCTGTACTGGCCTACATTATGGTTGTGTACTCGTACCTCTCTGATCGCAACCTGGCCCAAGCTGCGAACAAGACGTCTGTTCGCAATGCAATCCGTTGTAGAACCTCCGATCTACCGGAGACCATAACGACGATCATCGGTCGATTGGAGCTCCTCCTCCAACAGACCAGTGCGAGGCTCTCCAGCATCCGGCGAGTAAACCTCGTCGTGGAGATTGTCCTATGGAACTCTTTGGTCCGCACCGAGGATGCAGCCCAGAGAGTCGAGGACGACCTCGACATTGCAGGAGAGCGGGTCAGCCTAGCCGAGACTGTGGAGACCAGGGTTGATGGCCTCTGGGTTATATGGGACTTGATTACGGAGTCCGAACATCTACAAGAGGAAATTGGCGTGCAAGGTCACGGTGGAGGCGTTTGGTGAGACGATCGATCCCGCTCCCACCGGCCGACGAGAATGCGTACGAAGATTTGAAGACTAAGATAGGATCGCTCATCCTTTTTTTATCGTCTGTGATGTAAAGAAGATAAGGCCAGTCTATTGTCTGTGATGTAAATATGGTCTTTAATTTTTATCGTCTGTGATGATATGGTCTTTTTTATCGTCTGTGATGATATGGTCTTTTTTATCATCTATTTATTACTGGGCAAAATTCATTTTGTTAATTATTTGCGCATATACATGCTCCGTACGCTATCATAGACGGTTGAATGAAGAATCTTCTGTGCTAATATACTCATCACAGACGGTTCCTATTACTAACCGTCTGTGTTGAACTTGTACAGACGGCTCCATGTGGAACCGTCTGTGATAGCCTACATATCACAGACGGTTAATAAGTAGAACCGTCTGTGATATACTCACATCACAGACGGTTTGTTAATAGAACCGTCTGTGATGTGTGTATATCACAGACGGTTATTATTATTAACCGTCGTGATATTGAGGATATCACGACGGTTCCACATGGAGCCGCTCTGCAAGTTCAACATGCATTTGCTGTGGAGAACCGCTCGTGATATACTCGTATCACAGACGGTTGGAAATAAGAACCGTCTGTAATATGCCACCCCTATAAATATAAATACCCGACAGAGGCCCCCTGCCCTAGCGCCTCTGATCTCTTCTTTGGAATAGAGGGGCTTGAGAAGCTTTGCTCTGTGTTGGCTGTAGGAGGCTTGTTTATTTTGCTTGCCTTGTTCTTGGTTGTGGGTTGCCCTAGCAACTTATGGCCATTTGGCTTGCATGCATGCTTGCTTTGTGAGGCTTGGCTTTGATGGTAGCTCTCGGTTTGGGTGTTGTGAATGAGTGTTTTTGTGAGTGGGATAAGCTTATGTGGGAGCTGGTGCATTTCGACTCTGGCTCTTCTCTTGCCCTGTTCATTGGCCTGAAGGAGAAGGACAGTGAGGAATCTCATGAATATTAGGAATTTTCGCGTGAGCTCCGAGGGTAACGATCTTTAACTTTTTATATTTGCTCTAGGTTTATCTTTAATCAATTTTATCATTTGGTTAATAGGAGGAGTAACGTATTTGCGCTTTATTAATATAATTTAACACTACTAATTGTTACGTGTGTAGCGTAGATGGACCGAATCGATGTACGGTGCGAACCGTGTGAGTGAAGAGTACATTAATGGCGTCATTGCTTTTAAAAGAGCCGCGAAGGTGATATGCTGAATAAGGGATAGAATTTATGTACCGCCCATGCATTGATTGCGTAATCAAGATTTTTAACAACCCGCGCAGATCGTAGGGCACTTGATTCGAAGGGTTTCAAAAAGGGTATACATGTTGGACCATCCACGGTGAAGAGCGATTATACGGAAGTTAATAATGATGACATCGCCGAGGAAGTCAACGATATGCCGGATGTGGACTGTGTTTTTGATGACGATAGGTCGCACGATGACAATCTGGATCGATGCTACGCGATGCGTATGAAACTACATGAGAGAGTTTTGTAAATTCGAGCGCTTAATGGAGGACTCGGGAAACCTTTGTTCCTACCGCAAGCCGAATACACAAGGTTGTCAACCGTATTTGAACCGCTGAAATTGAAGGTGAGCAATGGTTGGTCCGACAAGAGTTTTACTGGCGTTGTTAGGTCTCCTAGCGCACATTCTTCCGGAGGGAAACGTGTTGCCAAAGACCACCTACCAAGCCAAGAAGGTTCTTTGTCCATTGGGAATGGAAGTAGAAAGAATACATGCATGTCCGAACGATTATATCCTGTATCGTAAAGAGTATGCAGACTTGCATGTATGTCCGTGTGCAAAGCATCCCGATACAAGCGTAAGAATACTACTAAGGTGAAGCAAGGACCTCCTGCTTAGGTGTTGTGGTATCTCCTCGTGATCCCACGCTTGAAGCGTTTATTTGCGAACCGAAAGGAGGCAAGATTGCTGCGTTGGCACTCTGAGGAGCGTAAGAAGATGGAAAACTAAGACACCATGCCGATTACGCCAGGTGGAGAAACTTCGATCGGACCTTCAAAGAGTTCGGTGCGGGCGAGGAACATAAGGTTAGGGTTGAGTACGGATGGAATGAATCCTTTCGGTAACATGAGCACCGACATAGCACTGCCCGTGAACCTATGTATGTACAACCTTCCTCCTTGGTCGTATGAAGCGAAAGTACATTTTGATGTCACTACTTATCCAAGGGCCAAGCAACCTGGGAACGATATTGATGTGTACCTAGCACCATTATCGGATGATCTTGTGACACTTTGTGGAACGAAGGGTACAAGTATGGGATGCGTATAAACGAGAGAACTTCTCTTTACGCGTCATGTTGTTCTCGCACTATCAATGATTTTCCGCCCTTGGTAACTCGTCGGGCTTGATGCGAAAGGAGCCAAAGCCCGTCCGCACCGCTTAGATGCTACGGAGAGTGTATGGTGAACAACTCGCGCAAAATCGTATATGCGTCCACCGTAGGTTCCTTCCCGTGAGTCACCCATACCGCAAGATGAAAAAATAATTCGACGGAAATAAGGAGGACGATTCACTCCAAGGGCTTTTAGAGGGAAAGAGGTCTATGATATGGTTAAGGATATCGATGTTGTGCTTGGGAAGGGACGTAAATTAAAACCCGTCGAAAGAACATCCGAAGAAGCGGTCAATTTTTGGGACTTGCCTTATTGGGAGCACTTAGAAGTTCGTCATCGCATGAACGCCATGCACGGAGAAGAATGTATGTGAAAGCTTGATTGATCTCTTCATCAACATTAGTGGCAAAACAAAGGATGGTGTTAACGCACGACGCGACTTGGTTGATATGAACATAAGGACCGATTTAGCACCGAAAGAGACCGATAAAGGACGAACATACCTTCCACCAGCTTGCTACACTATGTCCAAGGCCAAGAGAAATGAATTGTGCCAAAGCTTGCATGGTGTCAAAGTCCCGTCTGGTTACTCCGCTAACATTAAGAAACTTGTTTCTATGCAAGATTTGAAATTAATTGGTATGAAGTCTCATGATTGTCATGTGCTGATGACACAAATGCTTCCTGTTGCAATTAGGGGTATCTTACCGAACAAGGTCCGAGTGGCAATCTTGAGGCTGTGTTATTTCTTCAACTCAATTGCTCAGAAGGTCATCGATCCCGAAGGACTAGATGCTCTACAGGCCGAGGTGGTGACGACTCTATGTCAACTTGATATGTATTTCCCTCCGTCATTTTTCGATATCATGATCCATCTCATTGTTCATCTTGTGAAAGAGATAAAGATATGTGGTCCTGTGTTCCTACATCATATGTACCCGTTCGAGAGGTATATGGGAATTCTCAAGTCCTACGTACGAAATCGATCTCGACCGGAGGGCAGCATCATCGAAGGTTATGCAACCGAAGAGGTCATTGAGTTTTGCGTCGACTACATGGCTCAGGTGGAACCGATAGGTGTGCCTCTATCTCGTCATGAGGGAAGGCTGGATGGTATCGGGACCATCGGAAGGAAATCAATCACTCCCGATCTGGATACGTACGCTCAAGCCCATTTCACGGTCTTGCAACACATGACCCAAGTGTCCCCGTACATCGACGAGCACAAAGACATGGTACGCCAACAGAATCCAGACCGGTCGGAGGTTTGGATCATGAGAGAGCACAACCGTCGGTTCAACGAATGGGTAAAGGTGCGAATCATGACTGGGAGGTCATCAAGTGATGATACGCTGCTATGGTTGGCAAAAGGGCCACAATTTACAATTGTCACATGGCAAGGATACGACATAAATGGGTACACATTTTATACGCAGCTCGAGATAGGAAGAGCACGATCCGAGCAGCGGTGTCCGCATAGATGCATTCAGTACCGATGGGCTGAGGAGCTCGTACTATGGGCAAATAGAGGAGATATGGGAGCTCGACTACGTGCTTTTCAAGATCCCCCTATTTCGGTGCCGTTGGGTCCATCTCCCACATGTGAAGGTCGACAAGTACGGCGTCACTACCGTGGACCTCGATCGTGTCGGATACAAAGACGAACCATTCGTCAAGCTAACCAAGTTGTTCAAGTCTTCTATGTAACCGACCGGCAAATAAGAAGCGCCACGTAGTTCTTCATGGAAAAGAAGGATTGTCTGAGTTGAGAATATAGTGGACGAGGAAGAATACAATCAATTTGATTTGTTGCCTCCTTTCGGAGACGACATTAGGCTCGAGGAAGAACCCAGCGAGGAAGCTAGCTATATGCGCGTCGATCATCATGAAGGACTATATTTTAATTAAGAAATTACTCCATTGTAATTAATTTATTCCATAACATCATGTGTTATGAACTTGTAATATGTCGTACGTATATTTTGATGTCAACGTGGAATTGTAATCGCTCTTGTCCTTGTGGACCGTATATTTTTGGTGCATTAAAAATTCATTTAATTTGGAAAATAGTCCAGCTGCACCACCTTTCTAGAAACCTAAAAAACTAAAATTTTACGGAAAATAGTCTAACACCTTTGCAAAGAAACTGGTATACTCATGCCTAATCCTGCAATGCGTCATCGCGAGAAGACGGCGTGGTCGCCCCACCCTTCCATACCGCAGCCGGTGCTCGTGCACCGTGGCCATCCTCCGACAGCGCCACACCGCCCGGTGGCGGCCTTCTTCCCCACGCCGCTCGACCATGTCCGCGGCGAGCCTCTGCACCGCTCGCACTCCCGTTGGTCTTGGCCGCTCGCACCCGCCGCGGTCGGCTCGCCTCGACTGGGCCGATGTAGTGCTTCCCAACGCCACGTGTCTCGCCGGCCGTGTAGAGGAGGAGACCGAGCACGTGGGTCGCGCCTTGTGGCGGCCACGCCGCCGCTCAAGGAACATGAGGCCGCGCTGCATGTCTTGGGGCGCGAAGACAAGCCCGAGGCCGACGATGAAACAAGCCCCCGGGTTGCCGGCGGCGGCCAGGTGGTTGACGACGACGAGGTAGCGCTCGTTGTCCTGCCACTTCATCGCCTCCTCTCGCTCCAGCGCCACGCGCCTCCCCACGGCGCGTTCCTTGGACACCTTGTACAAGGCCTTGCAACTATACGTACATACATTCAAGATGTTAGAATAAATAGTAGTATGTACGTGCACGTATATTGTAGATATAAAGATGTACGTCGTTAATCATAGGTCGCATAGGTCCTCCATGGGCTGAGAGAGCTTGCGGCCACCGCCGACGGCGATGTCGACGACGACATCGTGAGAAAGAGCGCGATCACCGACCTCCTCGCCTTGGTGCCGCCGATCGCTCTGCATGCTCACCTTGGCGATTGACGTACTCAAAACCGTGAGACGAAGAGCGATGGGAGGAGTTTAATCTTCGTGAATTATTCCGCCTTATATAAAGAATTAGAGTAATCGCACGTGAGACGAAGAGACACATGCATCGTCGGCGTGCGAGGCGAAGAGATTTGTTGTGCGATGGTGAAGAGACACATCGCGCGGGAGACGAAGAGGTTGGATATCACAGACGGCTCTATATGGGAACCGTCTATGATAATAATATCACAGACGGTTATTTAATAGAGCCGTCTGTGATAGTAGCTTATCACAGACGGTTTAAAAATAAAACCGCTCGTGATACTTCACGACGATTTTATTTACAAACCGCTCGTGATAAGTTTTCTCATCACGACGGTTCATATTACGAACCGCCGTGATACTTCACGACGGTTCAGAATATGAACGTCGTGATATGTCCTCATCACGACGGTTCTTTTACCAACCGTCGTGAAGTATCACAAACAGCTGGTAATAAGAACCGCTCGTGATGAGGACATATCACGAGCGGTTCCCGACGGTTCCAAAGGGAACCGCTCAGAGAAATTCAACACGCACGGCTCCTTTGGAACCGTCTGTGATGAGGTGTCTGCTATTGCCTGTTTTGTAGTAGTGATTTGATCATAAATTAGTGCACATTGAGTGATGTCAGTTGGCATTTTAGTCTTGAATCGGGAAGTTTTGTGTTGACATCAAATCTGATCCCCTAGTACTGACCCCCTTTTGGTCAGGATAGGGAAGTTTTGTGTTGATTATTTATGTACCAGCTTTAAATGCTAACCAGGAAATATGATTGCCTCATTCAACAGTGCATTCCTGATATATCATGTTCTGTATCTATGCAGGACTCTGAATATAGTGATTTCGACATGCCTGATGGTTCGTCTGAGGGTGAACCTTCACATGTGTTCATTGATTCTGCAACTCATGATGAGAATGAAGATGATGGTGGTGTGTCTGGATCTCCCAAGGCAAAGAGAAGAGCCAAAAGACAGAAGGGTATTCCATTGTCTCCTTCCAAAAGGAGTAGAGGAAATCGTTCAAATTGTTGGGAGCTTTTTAAGGTGGTTAACGTTTCATCCAAGAAGGAGAAAGGGAAGACTGAGACAAAGGTGAAGTGCAGATTTTGCTACAGGCTCTTTGCTTACAAGCCAGGGGGATCAACTTCAACTCTCTTAAGGCAAGTACCAAAGTGCACACCCTATTTGAATAAAGTGGGAGATAGAAAGCTCAAGGTACACTCAACTATGAGCCAGGTTCATCTCTTATTGTTACTCCCACTGAATATGATCATGAGGAAACCCGTATAATAATTGCTAAGATGATAATTGTCCATGAGTATCCATTTAAGATGATAGAACACATTTGGTTTAATGTGTTGATGAGGTATATGAATGCATCATATCAGTTTATTGGTGGGAAGACTATAAGAGGTGAATGCATAAAGATTTATGAATAAGAGAAATCACTCCTTAGGAAGAGTCTTAGAGGTGTCGACAATATAAGTTTAACTTATGATTTATGGACATCAAATCAAAACCTTTGCTACATGAGTTTGGTCGCTCATTATATAGATGCTAATTGGGCTATGCAATGCTATGTCTTAAACTTTGTTGAGTTGGACCCTCCACACACAGGCAATGTGATAGCTCAGGTAGTGTTTGAATGCATTAATGAATGGAAAATCGAAGATAAAATTATGACTACCACTCTTGATAATGCAATCTCAAATGATGTTGCTGCTAAGAATTTGGTGGCTAAGTTCATTGCTACGGGAACAACACAGTTCACTCCTAAATATTTTCATGTTCATTGTTGTTGTCATATAGTGAATTTGCTAGTGAATGATGGCATGGCACTATTAGAATCTTTGATAAGCAATCTTTTTTTTTTGACTGAAAACAGGAGGGGAAGAACCCCTACTGTATATATATATTAGATAAAAAGGAGAGAACAAAAAAATTAACCGAGATCTCTCAACCAAACAACAAAAACTCCTCGAAGAGATGGTTTAACTCGATGGATAACCAGAGCAAAAGCATCCCTAAAAGCTCTCTTCCAGACGGAAAAAGACAAGACCCCCTCATTGAAAATGTAGTTGTTTCGATGAGTCCACAGGGTCCAGCATACAGTAATGACAATTTCTTTGAAGCAACGAAGGCGAGAGTGAGCCAGCCCAGCTTGAACGAGATCAACCAACGGGAGAGACAAATCCCAGGAGAGGCCAATAAAATGCCAACATTGTTCACTGAAAGGACAATCAAAAAACAGATGCTTCCCCGTTTCAATTACCCGGCTAGAACACAAAACACAAGCAAAACTATCGAGATGAAACTGCTTCCGACGAAGTAGGTCCCTTGTGTTAAGCCGATCTTTCAGGAGAAGCCAGAAGAAGAATTTTTGTTTGCCCAGACAGTAGGACTTCCAAAGCCAAATGAAGGGAGATGGAGTGGAATGCATCCCTATAAGATGCAAATAAGCTTGTTTGGGAGAAAAGTCCAGCGATCCCCAAATGAAAGACCATAAGTCTGAAGCATCAGAGCACAGCTCAAAATCACTTAAAGTATTGGAAAGCAACTGGAATTGTGACAAAGCAGTATGTGAGAGCGGGAGGTGAAAATTGTCAAGGAGATCATCCACTGCCAGGAACTGACGAACTGATGCATCTTGATTGGTTGCAAAAGAAAATAAATGAGGCCAGTTGACAAGCATACAACCAAAATTCCAAATCCTTCCAAAGAGACAGAGCGCCATCGACACCATGCAATGAGAAAACCTTTAAAATCATCAAGCAACTGAGCTGAATCTTTCCACCAAAAAGAGCCACAAACGCGGCTGGAGATGGGAGTCAAACTATTCTGATATAAGGCTTTCCACGTCAGAGAAACCCAAGGTATCTTCTCATTATTGAGGAATTTCAGAAGATGCTTCATCAACAATGCTTTATTCTCGATAATGAGGTTCGAAATTCCCGCACTCCTGCTCCTTAGGCCTGCACACCTCTCTCCAGGCCACAAGGTAACCCCCTCGCTTATTAATATCAGAACCATGCCATAAGGCGCGCCTTCTGTATTTATCAATTTGATTCAAAACCTTGGCCGGAAGTTTTAAAGAGGACATGTGATAAACTGCTTGGGAGGAGAAAACTGAGTTAACCAAAACCAGTCGGCCTCCATAAGATAAAAAAGCTGACAAACCAGAGAGGCGTCTACTGATACGGTCTAACAAAGGCAAGTAATGCTCAAACTTCGGTTTAGAGGAGCCCAGCGGCAAACCCAAATAAGTAAAAGGTAATGATCCAACCTGACAACCAAAAGTATTGGCCAAGTGGAGCAACTTATCTGGAGCAACATTAATGGGAACCATAAAGGACTTTTGGTAATTGACGTGTAAACCAGTAGAGTCCGCAAAAGACCTTAGCAAACCCTTCAGGCAAAAGATTTGAGAGGCAATTGCCGGCAAAAAGAGGAGTGTATCATCTGCATATTGAACAATTGGGAAATCGAGATCAACACCCAAATCCAAAGGACAAGAGAGTAAACCCTGCCGAAAAGCCTTGTTAATGACAGACTGGAGGAGGTCAGCTGCCAGAACAAAAAGAAGAGGCGAGAGTGGATCCCCCTGTCGAACTCCACGTTTACAGTGAAAAACCTTGCCAGGTACTCCATTCAGCAGCACTGAAGATGAACCTGAGCAGAGGATATTAGATATCCATTGCTGCCATTTAGCACTGAAACCTTTGCATTTGAACATAGCAAGAATCACATGATGTTCCACTTTATCAAAGGCTTTCTCAAAGTCAAGCTTGACAACAACAATCTCAATCTTAGGAAATTAGTCAAATACATGAAGAAGTCTCCACCCCGTATGTACAAATTCTTAGAAGTTTGTAAATCTATTGCTTTGGAAGTTGGAAAAGGTTTGAGTCTTGATGTGTCAATAAGGTGGAGTTCAACATATAAAACATTGTCTGTTAGCATTACCTAAATATAAAACTATGCGGATTCGGATGCTAATTACAAGTGGCTTCCTTCGAGTGAACAATGGGCTTTATACATCAAACTTAAGCCAATATTGAAGGCATTGGCAAATGTAACTACTGCATTTTTAGGATCTCTATACCCCACAGCAAACATTTTCTATCCTCATATAGTGAATGTTAAGATTGCATTGAGGACCGCAAGTACTTCTTGTGATCAACATTTGAGGAGTATGGGTAAAGCAATGTTGGATAAGTTCAACAAGTATTGGGTTGAAAAAACAATGTCATGGTTATTGCCAGTATTCTTGATCCAAGGCTCAAGATGAGATTTGTTAGTTGGTGTTTCACACAGCTGTATGACTCATCCAAAACCGCCAGTGAGGAAAGTGATATCCATGACGAGTTGTTTTATATCTATGCCCAACATGAGATGCAACATCGCCACAACAAGGCTGCCAATAGTAGGGCTGAATCCTCTTCAACCATTGATACCAATTGCTCATTAGTTTTAGTTTCAAGTGAGTTTTAGACCTTTCTGCGATCTACTTCTACAGAGCTATCTAAATCAGAGTTACTCATCTATCTAGATGAACCAAATCATCCTTTAGCAGACACAGGTTTTAAATTGCTTGATTGGTGGAGATTGAATGCTCATAGGTTCCCAGTTGTGTCAAAGATGGCCAAGAAATTCTTGACAGTACCTGCGAGCAGCGTATATTTTGAGTCAATCTTTAGTGCTGGAGGTAGAGTTCTTGATGATTATCGTAGTGCTCTGCGCCCATATATGGCTGAGGCATTAGTTTGTGGTTCTAGCTGGATACGAGGTTCTCAAAATAACATGACACCCCAATGTTTGTGATACATTTTCCCATACTAACTATTATCCTCTTTCATACCCTGTTTGTTAATATTATATCTAACTCAATTATCATTTTCCTCAACAGGAAGAAGACGATGAGGATGATTGTAACAGCCCCAAGTTTATAAACAGTAATAAAATGCTTTATGAACAGTAATGAGATACTGTTCATGGCATTACTGTTCATGTTTACACTTTGGGCAAAGATGTTACAAGTTAAAACCTTCCTTTGTAGTCAAAACCCTAAAGAACTATTCAAAGTCTTAAAGGATACAAGATAAAACTTGTATTATGACTGGAAGTATTTTTATTAAAGCCTAGATAAATTATCTTGACTAAAAATATTTTTGTTGCATTTTTAGAAATTATTTGGGCTTAAAAATTAAAAATTATTGTCTTTAAATAAATATTTTCGCCTGAAATAAATATTTATGTATTTTACAAAGTGAAAATGCGGTTTATAAAATTTATCTGGGAAATATATCATCCCAAAGAGCTTACAAAGAAAAATTTCATGAATTTATGAATTTATTTGCTATTTTTAAAAGCCCACCAAACCTTTTACAAATTTGAATAGGATTGGGTCAACTAAACTGGTCTAAACCTAACCCTAGTATTGTAGCGACTCGCACCTTCGTGGTTGGGTCCAACCGATCTATTTGGTCCGCCCGATCACGCCCAACGCAAGCCGAACTCCACGATTGATACAAGCCGTTGATCTTCAATCGAACGCGCGGCTATAACACTCCACGAGCCGTCCACGTATGCATTTTAATCTCGCGTTGGATCTCGATCTAACGAGCGAGGTTAGTGTGTGCAATCGGACAACTCCGGATCCATGTTCAATCTCCACCGCTCGCTTTCCAATCCAACCGTGACGCCTTTTCGCTTTTAAACCTAAAGACGCGCTTTTATCTCGTAGTTAGATTCAAATCCTACGGCTTTTCCTTTTTCGCGTGTTATTAAAGCCCGCACTCCTCCGACCGTTGGATCTTCATCGTGTGGCCCAGATTAGTGTATGCATTCGACGACTCGGATCCCGCTGTCGTGGCCGCCCATCCTGATCTAACGGTATTGCTTATTTCAATTTGAAATCGAGGCGCTTATGCGGGCCTTTGATTTCAATCCTCACGGCACTCCTTTTTACCGTGGGCCTCTAAAGCCCAAAATCGGTGGATCGTTGGATTTCAATCGCACGGTCTATATGAGTGTATGCAATCGGACCATCCGGTTCAACTTTCCATCCCGACCGTAGAAATCAAATCCAACGGTGTTGCGCCATCGTATCTAAAGGGGTGACGTATATATCTTTAATTGATCGTTGGATTTCAATCCAACGCTCTCTTTGAAAGCGAGCCCGAGCCTTCGATTCCATTTAGATCTCGATCGGTCGATCTAGATCGTGCGGTCCATATTAAATGATACCGATTCAAATCATTTAATCTCTCTATTTATCGTAGCGCCCATTTCCAATCGGACGGTGACATTTGTTGAGCCTTTCCGAGATGCGCGGTGAGGATGACAATGGGGCCCACATGTCGCTTGGCTCTTATCTTCTTCCTCTCTCTCTCACAGATCTCTCAGAACAGAGGAGACGATTTATCCCAAAGTTTTTGCAACTAATTTTTGGGATAATTAGCCTAAATGGACACCTCATCAACTCTAGATCATTCCCTTTGCTCAGAACTCAACATCCATATATAAACCCTAGCCTTTTGAGTCATGCAGCCATTGTTGACCGAAGCAGCTCATCCTCCATTGTTAGCCAGTGGAGTTCTTGCTCTTGTTCCTTTTGCTTATCCATCCTAAACTCGGGTTACACCTTACAATAAAGATTTGTTATCTTTTGTAGGTTAAATCCAGAGTTTATTTCTCTGTCCATCATCATCAGTTTTCAGAGTTCTTGGTATCTTTCCATACTGGTAAGCCAAAAACCCTAGTTTCGACATCTTGAGCATCTTAAGAACCTTAGAAGCTGCTGTGAATCATTCTTTTAAGCATCAGTAGCTTGATCTTGCTTCCCCGGTCGGCATACCAAAGGAAGTGTGTCATCATTCGGAGGCATCCGAAGACAACGGCTAGCTAAGTCATGTGGGTAAAGATGTACACCCTCGCAGGTATAAATCGTCAATAGCCGTGTCCACGGTCATGGACGATAACTTGAACCGATATCACTGTATAGAGATTTTGATTTCCAAAATGTGGTTTCGGTTTATTTTCGGGTTGCATGAGGGAATCATGCACTTTATCTTGTTTACATTTAATGTATTTACTTACTGCTTTACTTTATTTTGATTTATTAAATTGCTTTATCAAAAGTTAGCCTTTGTAGGATAAGGTGTATCGCTTATGCAAATTTGAACCTTTATACCTTCTGTTGTAACCTTATGCATGTAACAACCCTACTCCTTTGAATAGGATCTAATAACCACTTTCTTTTGTTAGTTTGTGTAAGACTTGCCGAGTACCTTTGTACTCAAGGTGCTACCACCTATTGTTGCGGTGAGGATGGTTTTCTATGAAGTACCCGTTAGCGCCGATCGTGGTGACGCTAACGAGTAACGCTATTTCTTTCCTCCACGCAATTGCTGCGGGTGGATGAGGCCATTGGTGGACATTTTCCGTTTATTTTGCTTCCACAGATATCGTTAAAGTGACCAAGTCACTTAATATTGTAGTACTAATAGAATGATGTAACCTTATGTTTAATTATATCAATGTATGACTGGTATGTGTTTGATGCAATGTTGATGAAGGATATATATGCAATGGTCGTTGATCACGGGAACCATTGTGAATCATATATATCCGAATCTGCATCGGATCTGCCATTTGTTAAATTTATATCTTTAGCATGGTTTTTAATAAAGGCGATCTGTTCCTTCATTAACAATTGTGCTACAAGATGAATTTAATTAGTAACATTTCAATAACCGGGTCCTCACAAATACAGTATCGAGCATACGTTGCTGTAGGTTAGAAGTAGTGTGGCGAAGTTATTAGAGAGTCTTCGATAAAATTATCTTCAAACAAGAATGTATTTTCGAAAGTTTAAGTATGACATTTTATTTCTTATCCTCCTTAATGTCACTTCTTGCCCAACTTTCGTTGGTTTATCTAAAAGTGAATTGTTTCTTATCTTGTCCTTTGTCTATAGATGAGCGGTTGGTACTTGGTCAAGGAGACTCGAGTGAAGATGTTGATGGGTTCCCACTTACTTCGGGACATGCTATGGCGCCCAATTTCACCTATCACCGGAGTATGCCATTTATCGACGAGATCGAGGACCGGGATGGAGGAGTACCGTGCCTTCATCAACGCCATTGCTAGGCATGTAGTCGGCAGTGTTCCCATCGTGTCAAGCACTTGCCACCTCCGAGGTCGTGGCGGTTCAGAGGTCGCGAGTAGGATGATGAGCCTTCTTCGTCATGATTTGACGGAATTGTCTCAACCACCCTACGACCACTTCCGAATCAAGGTCCTACCTCCGAAGTGAGCATGTTCACGAGATACGCTTTGGCGAAGACCCTCAAAGTGCGGCGGTTGGCGAGGATGGTCCGCATCATGGACCAAATCCATCGCTGTCTTGTGAGGGAGCTGGGAAACTTCGGCATCGCCTTAATGAGGCCCCTATTAAAGCCGATCCGCTCCACCCGTGGGCATGTGAACCGATCACTGCCAAGAGGCGCCGATACACTGGTTGTTATGGGTATGCTCCTAGTTAATTTCAGTCCAGCTCATGCTTTATTTGACTCGAGCATCTCATTCTTTTATTAGCAATCATTTTGCTGCTCAACACCGCTAGACATGCATACCCTCCAACCACCTTTTATTATTCAATCACCTGGTCGGTCTTTAAAACCGATCGATTTGTTGTGGGTCAACATAACAATCCTTGGAGTAAGGTTTTTAGCAAATCTAATTGTGATTGACTCTAAAGGGTTGGATGTCATTTTGGGTATGGATTGGTGTCCAAGAACCGTACCAAATCAATTGTTCCCAACGGTCTATTTCTATGACCAATGCATTTACATTCAAGTTGTTTACCATTCCAAAACAATTGGCTCCCATCTTTGTGCTCACCAAGTTGATACCACTCCTTCTTTGGAGTCGCACCAATTGTCCGTGAGTATGTTGATGTCTTTCTGAAGACCTTCCCGCTTTACCACCGGATCGGAAGTGGAGTTCGTGATTGAACTAGTTCCTGAACTGCCCGATATCCGTGAGTCCTTATCGAATGCCACAACGAGTTGGTTGAATTGAAGAAGCAACTCGGAGATTTGCTTGACAAAGGTTTCATTCGACCGAGTTCCTCACCTTGGGGATGTCCGGCAATCTTTGTTAAAAAGAAAGACAACACTTTACGGATGCGTGTGGATTACCGTCCGTTAAATGAGGTCACCATAAAAACAAATATCCTCTACCTCGAATTGATGATCTTTTGATCGCTTGGTTGGTGCCCGCGTCTTTTCAAAGATTGATTTGCGGTCGGGCTATCATCAAATCAAGGTTAGAGCTGAGGACATTCCTAAGACAGCTTTCTCTACTCGTTATGGTTTGTACGAGTATACTGTTATGTCCTTTGGTCTGACCAATGCTCCAGCTTATTTCATGAATCTTATGAATTCAGTGTTCATGGAATTCTTGGATAAGTTCGTTGTCGTGTTCATTGACGACATCCTTATTTATTCCAAGTCTGATAAGGATCATGAACAACATTTGCGACTTGTGCTGGAAACACTTAGTCGGCATCGACTATATGCTAAGTTTAGCAAATGTGCTTTCTGGCTCAGAGAGGTTGCATTTTTGGGGCATGTATTATCTGAAGGAGGTATCGCTGTCGATCCAAGCAAGGTACAAGATGTACTAAATTGAAGCCTCCCAAAAGTGTCCCAGATTCGAGTTTTCTTGGACTTGCGGGTTATAACCGTAGGTTCATTGAAAATTTCTCCAAAATTGCTAGACCTTTGACTCAGCTCTTGCAGAAAGGGAAGAAATTTGAATGGTCAGCCAAGTGTGAAGAGAGTTTTCGGCTTTTGAGAACTCTCTTGACTAAAGCTCCATTCTTACTCTTCCGATGTTCTTAAGAGCTTGATATTTATTGCGATGCATCTCGCCATGGACTTGGTTGTGTGCTTATGCAAGAAGGCCGAGTTGTGGCATATGCATCCCTGCAGCTCGCCTCATGAAGTTAATTATCCTACTCATGATTTGGAATTGGTGCGTGGTCCATGCATTAAAGATTTGGCGACATTACCTCTTTGGTAATCGTTGTGAGATCTATACCGATCATAAAGCACAAGTACATATTCACTCAACTGATTTGAATATGAGACAAAGAAGATGGCTTGAACGATCATGGACTACGACATGGGTATTCATTATCATCCCGGTAAAGCCAATGTTGTGGCGTATGCTTTAGCGAAAGTCACAATGCAATCAGATATCTTCTCTACTGAAAAAGACTTGTGTGCTGATTTTCTACGCTTAAGTCTTGAATTGGTGGGAGCAGTTTCCTCATTGCGTTGCAAGTGGAGCCTACATTAGAATCCCATTCTTGAGGCCCGAAAACCGATGCCGAGGTGGCCAAATCAAGACGAATATGAAAGCCAGAAAGCCAACGAATTTTCAAGATGATCGCGATGCGATTCGATATCGCAATCGCTTGGTAGTACTCACGATTCGAATTGAAAAGTCTAATTTTAGAGAGGCTCATAATTCCAAGTTTTCTTTGCATCCCGGGAGTACCAAGATGTACCAGATTTAAAGAAAATATTTTGGTGGAGCCATATGAAGAGGCAAATTGCTCAAGATGTTGTTGAATGTGATATCCGCCAAAGGGTTAAAGTCGAACATCCAAGCCACCGGTACCCTTCACCTTTGCCTATTCCACAATGGAAGTGGGAAGAGATCGGTATGGATTTCGCATCGGTCTTCCCAAGACTTCCAAGGATCTGATGCCATTTGGGTGATCATCGATCGCTTAACTAAAGTGGCTCATTTTATTCCTGGCCAGACCGATTTCAATGACAAGCAATTAGCGAGCTTTATATTGCTAGAATTGTTTGTCTTCATGGTGTTCCTAAAGTCATTGTTTCGACCGTGGTCCCGGTTTACTTCCCATTTTTGGAATAGCCTTCATCAAAGCTATGGGGACCGAACTCTCTTCGATCGCTACCATCCTCAAACCAAGGGTCAAATTGAAAGAGTGAACCAAGTAATGGAAGACCTTCTTCGAGCCTATGTGCTATCATATAGCAAAGATCGGAGAAATCTTTGCCATATGTGGAATTTTCCTACAATAATAGCTACTGCAAGTATTCAAATGTCACCTTTTGAAGCCTTGTATGGGAGAGCTTGTAGGACTCCATTGAATTGGTCCGAGTCCGTGAAAGATCATTCTATGGTCCGACTTAGTAAAGGAAGCAGAGGAGCAAGTTCGTCGATTCGAGATTGCTTGAAAACCGCATAGCCTCGCCGTAAGAGCTATGCCGATCATCGCCGTCGTGAGTTGAGCTTTGAGGTGGATGTCCATGTCTATCTTAAAGTGTCACCCATGAAGGGTACTCATCGCTTTCGTGTAAAAGGAAAGCTCGCACTCGTTATATCGGACCCTTCCGAATAATTGCCAAGCGAGGAGTCAGAGCTTACCAATTGGAACTACTCAATCACTCTCAAGAGCATGATACTTTTCATGTGTCTCAATTGAAGAAATGCCTTTGTGTTCCTATTGAGGTAACTGCTTATGAGCATCTTAATCTCCAACCTGATCTTTCATATCAAGAGCAACCAGTACGTATCCTCGACACAATGGAACGCAGGACAAGAAATCGTCATCGTCAAGTTCTTGAAAATTCATGGGCTAATCATTCCGAGGAGGAAGCCACTTGGGAGCGCGAAGATCTGATGCAGATCGAGCACCCCCATCTTTTTGTTGTTTAGTACTTTCCTTTGAATCAAGAAAGGAAAGTTTAAACAAACCAATGTAAACAAAGATGTAATAATAACACTATGTTGTTATGTAAGGTTCTTCTTTGTTATCTTTAAAGGAAATCAAAACAACAGATGTTGAATTTCCTCATAATTCATTTCCATTTCACTTCTTCCTGATCTTAACTTGTTCCAAATCTCGGGGACGAGATTTTCTTAAGGGGGGTAGGTTTGTAACAGCCCCAAGTTTATAAACAGTAATAAAATGCTTTATGAACAGAATGAGATACTGCTCATGGCATTACTGCTCATGTTTACACTTTGGGCAAGATGTTACAAGTTAAAACCTTCCTTTGTAGTCAAAACCCTAAAGAACTATTCAAAGTCTTAAAGGGATACAAGATAAAACTTGTATTATGACTGGGAAGTATTTTTATTAAAGCCTAGATAAATTATCTTGACTAAAAATATTTTTTGTTGCATTTTTAGAAATTATTTGGGCTTAAAAAAAATAAATTAAAAAATTATTGTCTTTAAATAAATATTTTCGGCCTGAAATAAATATTTATGTATTTTACAAAGTGAAAATGCGGTTTATAAAATTTATCTGGGAAATATATCATCCCAGTAGCTTACAGTAAAAATTTCATGAATTTATGAATTTATTTGCTATTTTTAAAAGTCCAGTCAAACCTTTTACAAATTTGAATAGGATTGGGTCAACTAAACTGGTCTAAACCTAACCCTAGTACTGTAGCGACTCGCACCTTCGTGGTTGGGTCCAACCCAGTCTATTTGGTCCGCCCATCACGCCCAACGCAAGCCCGAACTCCACGATTGATACAAGCCGTTGATCTTCAATCGAACGCGCGGCTATAACACTCCACGAGCCGCCCACGATGCATTTTAATCTCTGCCGTTGGATCTCGATCTAACGAGCGAGGTTAGTGTGTGCAATCGGACAACTCCGGATCCATGTTCAATCTCCACCGTTCGTTTCCAATCCAACCGTGACGCCGTTTTCAAACCTAAAGGCGCGCTTTTATCTCAGCCGTTAGATTCAAATCCTACGGCTTTTCCTTTTTTTCGCGTGTTATTAAAGCCCGCACTCCTCTGGACTGTTGGATCTTCATCGTGTGGCCCGATTAGTGTATGCATTCGGACGACTCGGATCCCCGCTGTCAATCGTGGCCGCCCATCCTGATCTAACGGTATTGCTTATTTCAATTTGAAATCGAGGCGCACGTTTATGCGGGCCTTTGGATTTCAATCCTACGGCACTCCTTTTTGACCGTGGGCCTCTAAAGCCCAAAATCGGTGGATCGTTGGATTTCAATCGTACGGTTTATATGAGTGTATGCAATCGGACCATCCGGTTCAACTTTCCATCCTGACCGTAGAAATCAAATCCAACGGTGTTGCGCCATCGTATCTAAAGGGGTGACGTATATATCTTTTAATTGATCGTTGGATTTCAATCCAACGTCTCTCTTTGAAAGCGGAGCCCCGGAGCCTTCGGGATTCCATTTAGATCTCGATCGGTCGATCTAGATCGTGCGGTCCATATTAAATGATACCGATTCAAATCATTTAATCTCTCTATTTATCGTAGCCGCCCATTTCCAATCGGACGGCTGACATTTGTTTGAGCCTTCTGAGATGCGCGCACGAGGATGACAATGGGGCCCACATGTCGCTTGGCTCTTATCTTCTTCCTCTCTCTCTCACATGCAGATCTCTCTCAGAACAGAGGAGAGGATTTATCCCAAAGTTTTTGCAACTAATTTTTGGGATAATTAGCCCTAAATGGACACCTCATCAACTCTAGATCATTCCCTTTGCTCAGAACTCAACATCCATATATAAACCCTAGCCTTTTGAGTCACAGCCCATTGTTGACCGGCGACTCATCCTCCATTGTTAGCCAATGGAGTTCTTGCTCTTGTTCCTTTTGCTTATCCATCCTAAACTCGGGTTACACCTTACAATAAAGATTGGTTATCTTTTGTAGGTTAAATCCAGAGTTTATTTCTCTGTCCATCATCATCGCCAGAGTTCTTGGTATCTTTCCATACTGGTAAGCCAAAAACCCTAGTTTCGACATCTTGAGCATCTTAAGAACCTTAGAAGCTGCTATGAATCATTCTTTTAAGCATCAGTAGCTTGATCTTGCTTGAAACTGAAAAGCTATTATTCTAGCTTTTCAGTCTTTTGTGTCATTTTCAAGACCTAGGGTTCTTCCTGTCAACTTATCATCTTATTTAGGTTTTGACTAAACCCTAGCATCATGACAAGTTGATCTTTCAATTCTTGTCATCATCTATTCTAACTTCTAGCTGAGAATTGTCTCTGTTTCTTTTGTTGGTTTAACCGACAAAAATGAATTCCTTCTTAGTCGATGTGATCTAACTAGTTAGGGTTAGACTAAGATTGGTTTGGGATATTAATTACCCTAAAAGATCATGCTAAGATTCGTTTATGAACTTTTGCATGATCAATATTTCTTTTCCGAAAGTTGCAATCGTCTGCTTTTGACTCTTTTAAAATCAAAATCGAACTTTGCATTAAAACCTAATTTCTTTCTTTTGAAAATGTAGGTTATAAAATGGGTTATTATCACTATTAGGTAAATATAACTTAAGCATGCTGTTAATCATGCATTTCTTTATTGATCATACAATTTCTGATAATTTATACTAGTTGTCGTTTTTGGTATTTATTGGATTTTATTGCTTCTTTTAGAAGCTGGTTCTACTGAAGCTTTTGATTATACTTCAACAACTGAGCTCGCAATGTAAGTCTATTACTATCAAGGCAAGCATCCTCTTTGCACCATATTGAACCCAGATTTTGTACAATAGCTTTTCCAAATCCAGTGATATCTGTGCATGCTATGTGTCTGAAAATACAAAATGTGACTTGTAATAGCTAGCTATAACCTGACATGGTGGATTACCTTAATTATGACCATACACTTAACTCTAGTGTAGTACTGTATACTATATGGTCTATTTTCAGATTTGGCTTAGATATGCAGTCTAGAGATTTTAGAGTTTGACAAGCATATCTTGTCAAACATGGGAATCACTACTGAACAACTGTTATTTTGAACTCTTTGTCCAGTTTCTTTAAATCAGTCTTGTATTTGAAATTCAAATTGATCTGGACAAGAGGAAGCTAGTGATGGTGCTTTTGTGCACGAGATTGGGTTTTGTGGTGGACTTGTCCGGGTTGATTAAGGACCGAACTCGACTATTCGGTTCAAGTCCCCACGTACTTCCACATGCAGTGTATGGGCGCTGTTTGGTTAAGTAAAATGTTAAGACTATTGAGTTGGAAACAGGAGAGTAAGGATATGTGTATTGACCTTGTATGGCATAGATGCTTAGGTCTGAGGACTGCGTTTTATGCCATGTGAGCTTGTATGTCAGTATCAGATGTTCTTAGGAGGGTGAGGGCGTATATGTGCCTCGTCGCATATACGATACCTTAATGGTGCCGATAGCATTCTACTATGGGTAGGGAACCCAATTCGCTTTAAATTGTTTGGATCGGCATTACTGACACAACATGTGTGCCCCGTGGTTAGTAGGTGGTATAGCCTACACTAATGGGATTAGTTCACACATGGGGTCCAACTCAATAGTGTTGGCTTGTTGAAAATACCAAATCTTAGCTTCCCGGTCAAGATACCAAAGGAAGTGTGTCATCATTCGAGGCATCCAAGACAACGGCTAGCTAAGTCATGTGGATAAAGATGTACACCCCTACAGGTATAAACTGTTCGAATAGCCGTGTCCACGGTCATGGACGATAACTTGAACTGATATCACCTGTATAGAGATTTTGATTTCCAAAATGTGGTTTCGGTTTATTTTCGGTTTGCATGAGGGAATCATGCATCATCATCATTACATTTAATGTATTTACTTACCGCTTTACTTTATTTTGATTTATTAAATTGCTTTATCAAAAGTTAGCCTTTGTAGGATAAGGTGTATCGCTTTATGCCAATTTGAACCTTTATACCTTCTGTTGTAACCTTATGCATGTAACAACCCTACTCCTTTGAATAGGATCTAATAACCACTTTCTTTTGTTAGTTTGTGTAAGACTTGCTGAGTACCTTTGTACTCAAGGTGCTACCACCTATTGTTGCAGTGAGGATGGTTTTCTATGAAGTACCGTTAGCGCCGATCGGGTGACGCTAACGAGTAACGCTATTTCTTTCCTCCACGCAATTGCTCATGGTGGATGAGGCCATTGGTGGACATTTTCCGCTTATTTTGCTTCCACAGATATCGTTAAAGTGACCAAGTCACTTAATATTGTAGTACTAATAGAATGATGTAACCTTATGTTTAATTATATCAATGTATGACTGGTATGTGTTTGATGCAATGTTGATGAAGGATATATATGCAATGGTCGTTGATCCTGGGAACCATTGTGAATCATATATATCCGGGAATCCTGTTTACTGGATCTGTCATTTGTTAAATTTATATCTTTAGCATGGTTTTTAATAAAGGGGCAGTACTGTTCCTTCATTAACAATTGTGCTACAGTATGAATTTAATTAGTAACATTTCCAATAACCGGGGGTCCTCACAATAATGTAGAATCTGTACCATTTCCTGAGGGTGTGGTGGCTAGCAACTAGTTAAATAGTAAGTTATTTTTCATAGAACATTCATATTTGCAATATTGTTTTGGCTTGCTGTGAGTAGAAACTATTTGGTGGTGGTAGGATTCATGTAGAGTTGTAGACATGTGGCCTGGACCATCTGGTTAGCTATGGATTAGCTTGTGGTCTAGACCGTCTGGTTAGCTATGGATTAGACATGTGGTCTGTGACAAATAAAGAGAGAATAATAACAACACAGAAAATAAGACAATGCATGGTACACATTGAATTGTTGCATGCATTGGAAAATGTACTTTTGTCTTTCACGTGTATGATCATTTCCAGAATGTTTTTTTACCAACTAAAATTAGTATGATATTGTTCATCTCAAATATTCGTATTATATTATTAGTATACATAGGCAGTGTTGACCATTATTGTCTGCTAACATATTAGACATATATATTTGTGCTTACGCCCAATATCATAGTATTTATCTGTTATTCTTGCAGGAACACCCAACCCAGTTCCAAGATCACAAGTTGGCAAGACCTTTTGTTTGGTGGAGGATAAGTTGACAAGATCACTAAAAGACATTTTGTTTAGTGGCCAAGTTCAGTCAAGAATCTGCATGGATGTTTATTGATCTGCATGGACTAGTTATGAACTTTTTCTTGATATTAAGGACTTGATATTATTGATCACAAGAAGACATTTTATTGATCTGCATGGACTAGTTCATTCAAGTGATGTTATGAACTTGTGATCTTTATGGATGTTTTTTATTGATTTGTATGGATGTGAACCTTTTCTTGATGATTGTGAACTTGTGATCTGCATGGACTGATGGACGTTTATTGATCTGCATGACTGCATCTGCTTGGACTAGTTATGAACTTTTTCTTCATATTATGGACTTGATATTATTGATCACAAGAAGATATTTTATTGATTTGCATGGACTAGTCACTAGTTCATTCAAGTGATATTATGAATTTGTGATCTGCATGGATGTTTTTTTATTGATTTGAATGGATGTTTATTCATCTGCATGAGTTGGCTTTCTACATAGTGTGGCAAAAAGTTGATTGCATTAACTGTATTGCAATTACTAGTTAGTGTCATACACATGTAGTAGTCTACTTACGTCTGAACAAGATGATGACTAATTACTTGTCATCAAGAAAGCACTCTCAAAGTGACCAAGAAAATAGAAAACAGTGCACACAGAAGCATCAAGTATGCAATGGTAATAACAAACATGCATATAAGTAGATATAGCAGGGCAGAGGCACTAAACTATCAGTGTGTTGTAGTAACATGACAAACTAATAGAATGTAATATGCGTTGGAGCAGAAAAGAAGGTTGTTAGGAACTTTCTGGCGTTGCAGTAAGATGTGTGCCGCTCGAACAGTCCAGCAACTTGATGTTAATGATACTCCATCCTAATCATAGTACTACCATACCCTTACACAATAATCAGCAAGCTTAACACTAATTATTCGCAAAAACAAATAGATATTCTCTCCAAGCTAAAGATGAACTAGAATACAAGCAGCACTATATTACTTACCCAAAACTCCTCCTCCACACGATCTACATGCAGTAGTTACCCCATCGTCTTCCCTCCCAACCATAGAATAATCCCGCCAATAAAACGCATGATGGCGATCAGTTTCCTTGCTAGTATTATTTTTCACCACAATGATAGGTGGGTATTCATGTTTTAGAATTGCTCCAAGCATTGGTCCTTTCTTCATCTTATCATCCAGCGAGTAATTCACATACTCGAATTGTCTACAATTTTCATAGTAGTAAACATAAATGAAATTGCAGAAAGGAAGTCATGCAGGAAAGTAATTAAAATCATTTACATTCAACTCACTTGTCATCAACAGGTTTGGTGGCAATTCGACCATTGCAAGGCCTTTTCAATTTGGTAGCCCTCTTGGTCCTTTCTGCAGGTGGCTCACTCACATTCTCATTTGTGGCACTGCTTGCCAAAGATCGATTGTCACGCCGGTGGTTAAAGCTCCTCGTCATCTCCTGCCACATTACATGTTACATCAAATTGTTAGTAGCATTCTTTATAGATTAAAAGAATCATAAACAATATATATAGATAGATAGTACTACAACTATGAAACTAGAGTTCAAGGCATAAGTATAGTGGTATAGCCATGACACTAGAGTTCAAGCCACAAGTATAATGGTACGAAAATCATTCTCAGAAATCTTTCTCATAAGAATAGGGGTTGTTCCCATCATCATTATCACTATCTTCTTCTTTTTCTTCGTCGTCGTCGTCATCATCTTCTTCACCTAGCAATGTCTCCTCTTGATCAGAATCACTGTTGTGCTTCTCTAGCACCTCTAATTCTTTTAGATCAGTTATTTCATCGGAAGTTGGGGAATTATTTATTTCTAAGTCCATTCCTAGATTAATCACAAATGTTCCTTCCAGTCTATCCTCTTGAAAAATAGCATATCATCTATTGGCTCTTCAGTATGATTAGAATCGTTGTTGCTGTCAGTAGGAGGCAAACAATCTCGGGGTGCTACATGGTACACTACCCACCAATCGGTCAAATATGGTCTAGTTATTCAAGTGTATGGCAAATAATAAACTTGAGTAACTTGACTCGCCATGACAAATGGTTCAAAATTTGATAGTCTTGACCTATGCTTGACCTCTACCAAGCCTAAATTTTTAGTACGCCTAACACCACTAAAAGTTGGATCGAACCAATGGCAATCGAATAAAACTAGCTCAAGTTGCATGCTGCCTTCCCATGATATTTTGATGATGTCCTCAATAACACCAAAATACTCCACAACATTGTCATCATCAACACTAGTCACACAAATGTCACTATTGGTTGTGGCTAATCCTATTTTGTTCCTCTCATACTTCTTCGAACGGAATCTATATCCATTCACATCATAGCAACCATAGGAGGAAACCCTTGGGTGAAACCCATTAAACATTTCATGCAAGGCATTATGAATACTTGATCTGACAATACACTGCAAATAATTGTATTGTAAGTGTTAGTGTTTGGCTAATTTTAATATGAAGAAAATAGCTAGTTACAAGTGATTAGGGACATTACCTTTTATTTGAACCAGTCAAAGAAGTTAGGGCCAGATTTGCTGATGCGGTTGCCTTTCCAACCACTTAATCTCAAATCACTGATTTGTTGTTCGGTTGGTTCCGATCGACCCTTCCATACCGATTTAACATTGTTATAGTATGATTCTTACATAATTGCATTAGGATAAATGGTGTAAATTAAAGCCATACTTTAAGAAATCGTCCATCTCTGGAATGTTAGTTAATGCATATAGGAATGCTGCCTTCCATTGTTGTGTTGTTAGGTCCCGATAGTCCTGTGAGCTGAAGCCTCTACCAGGGCGCTCAAAAAATTCAAGATCACAACTGCTATGAAATGTTGAGGTACCATCATCATATCTAGGCATCTTATTTCTGATGGAGCACACTTGAGGTTTAAAATACAGTGAAAGAAAATTTGTGGCCTCCTCAATAAGGTAAGCCTCAACAATGGAGCCCTCAACTCAGCTTAATTTCGTACTTTCTTTCTAAGTCGTTGGATAAACCTACATAGGATAATACATTGCATTAATTCTAGCACTAGTATGGTAAAGAAATAAGTTGTAATAGTTGTGGTTATACCTTTCAAATGGATACATCCAACGATAGTGGACATGCCCTCCTAATCGAGCCTCATAAGCAAGATGCATCACTGGATGTTGCATAGGATTAAAAAAGCCTTGTGGGAATATCTTCTCTAGTTTGCAAATAAGGACCACAATATTTTGTTCCAATGATAATATTGAATCTTTGCTAACTTGTTTAGCAAACAATTGTCTATAAAAAACTAAGCTCAGCAAAACATATCCAAATATTTTCAGGAAGGAATCCTCATAATGCAACTGGGAGTACATGCTTCATGAAGATATGGAAGTCATGACTTTTTAGACCAAATATCTTCTTTTGTAACCCCACGCCTAATGTTGGCTACATAGCCGTTAGGAAACTTTAGGACTTAGAACCAATTTTGAATTATGATCTTTTCATTCTTATCAATGCAGTAAGCTGCCCTTAGCTTGTGCCAATTGCCATTTCCCTTTGAGTCCAAATGCAATGAAGGATGGTTGCAAATCATCGCTAAGTCTTGTATGGCCTTTACATTATTTTTAGTCTTGTTTGAAATATCAAAGCATGTGTTCCAAATAGTTTCAGACACATTTTTTTTCATTGTGCATTACATCAATGTTATGTCGAAGCGCTAATTTATTGAAGTAAAGAAGTTGCCAAAAGTAGCTTATATGTGTCCAATTGTGTTCTTTGCCAAAGTTCTGGGTATCATCTACTTGTCTATTCATTTTGGGCTTGAACCTCCTCCCCTCTCAAACGCCTAGGTGGTTCATCCAACACAACTGTGTTCTTTCGAAATGCATTCACTTGAGTTCGGAACTCATGGTCTCTAGGAAGAAATCTCCTATGAGAATCAAACCAGTAAGGCTTACCACCATTACGTAGTCGAAAGGCCTTGGAATCACACAAGCATTGTGTACATGCCAAAGGCCCATGGGTGCTCCATCCAGCAAACATACCATATGCAGGAAAATCATGGATATACCATATTTATGCTACTTTCATCCGAAAGTTTTGCTTCATTGAAGCATCCCATGTTTCTACCCCCTCCTACAGCTCGAGAAACTCAACCCATGTTTCTACCCCCTCCCACAGCTTGAGAAACTCATCTACTAAAGGTTGCATCAAGACATTCAATTTCTTTCCTGGATGTCCAAGACCCGGAGTAACAAGGGAAAGAAATATGTACTACAACCTCATGCAAACTCCTAGCGGAAGATTATAGGGAACCACAAATATTCATCACAGTGGTTCACACCGAGAGATATGCATGGACACTTAATAGTATCAGCCTCAACTAAACTAGGTGTAGAGAAGGCACGATCCTAAAATTCATTTGTTTTCTCAACCCATTCATTTGATGGTCTACCACGCTTCCAACCACTATACATCCACTCACAATCTGTCATCGATAATTTGTTATCTAGATTGTTATATAATTCAGGAATCAGGACAAAGATACTTTTTATTTAAATTCAACGAAAAGTTAACACCGAAAACAAAACATTAATGTATTTCTAACAAAGATGGTCCACTACATCAGTTTTAGAACAAGCATAGCCTTAATAATAGATATACATCACCAATCATACAATCAACAAGCAGACTATTATCAAAGCCCTCTTACATGCTACCAGCAAAGCAAGTAAATGTGGCAGTTGCTAGTCCATGAGAACTCAAAATCCCAAGAAGTAGCATCCAATACTTTCACACAAATCATACTCACCAGACATTCACATGCCATATAATAATAATAAAATGAAGACATGCGATTGTCTTCGATATGTCCAGAGATACACCAATAATTAGGAAGCCGTTAATCTTACGTGCATCAAATAGTAATAGCAATTAACATAAACAATTGTGATTTAACAATTTGCAGTCTGAAGCAAGTGTATTTGGTAATTTTGAATGATGACCAAACATAATGATAAGTAAGAGAATTCATAGAAGAACAACTATATTTTATGTAGGGATTCACCTTTGGGGAGAGAAGTATTCACCCCAAGTTGTCGATGCTGAGAACTTGGGGGTTAGCACACAGCGAGGCTGGTAGGAGGAAAGAAGGCAACACCAATGGAATTAAGAAGGAACTCAAAACCTGCAGCCAAAACTGAACTACCTCCATTACTCCAACAAGAATGAATGGTAACTTCAACATCAAAGACAATATTTTTTGGGATAAAGAAAGATTCATAACCTGTGTAAAATACAAGCAACACCAGTATCTGTATACAGTTCAACGGAAAACTGATTGTTCTCCAACTGATTAAGCCAGAGCTAAAAGATGAACAAGATGTTGCTTTACAATCAAATAAATTGCATAAATGCTTAATAGCAGAAAGCCCTAGATTCCCAGTGATTTATATCTAACCAAGATTTATTTTTTATGCAATAAAGAACAACCAAGAATCAGAGGGGAGCTCACCATGATGGGGATGGTAGAGGGAGGCACGTGCAGCCCAGAGCTAATCTCGCTAGGGGCTTATGGTAGTGGAAGAGGGGCGTTGCGGAGGGGAGCACACGAGGCGACAAAGGATGGCTAGCAACAACCAAGAATCCCGGTTGCCACCGCATAAGACCTAGCAACCATTTCTGTACATAGGCATTGTGGATCTGGTGGATTTTTGGGATGTACAGTTGGGGGAGGCGGGATGAGTTGATGAGGGAACAGATTGCTGATGGTATTGTGCGCCAAAGAGCTGGATTGGAGAGGGCAGCGGGGAGATCTAGTGAGAAGCAGAGAGCTTTGGGAGAGGAGAAGGATGGGGAAGGAGAGAGATGGGGAAGGAGTTCTGTGATTTTATTTTTTCTATTGTGCTATTATCCAACCGAGTGAACTTGCCCCACATGACCTGCAATCATTTATGCGCCAACTCGTTTCCTACCGCACCAAGTCCTTTGACCCTCGTGTGCAAACAACAAAATTTTCACAGCCCACCGTGCCTAATTTATGCACCATAAATTTCCTTTCGTGCCACCAGTGTTAAACAACCTCACGAATAGGGTTCTCCTGACGGTTGCGCTGAGACACCAAGAAAACTTTTTTCCCTATCGGTTCTACACATACCGTCAAGAAAACTCGGCCCAGTCGCGTCAGAAAGCGTAACCGTCAAGAGATGTTTTTTATCTCCTGATGGGGCTAGCGCGGCCGTCAGGAACAACAAAATCTGTTAGGAAAAAACTGGTTTCTGGTAGTGATCAAACTCTTTGGTGGAAATTAATAGGTTTATGCTCATCTTAATTACAGAAGTGTCTATAGTAGGATGCGTGCATATATTGGTTCAATTTAGCAGTAGACATGCACTCATAGTTATGTCCTGTTTACACGGCCAATTAAGTCAATTGCATGATAGATTTTTTTTTGTAGAAGCGGGCATGGTGTATGGAGATTTTAAGCGTGTTTACAACTATACAGTTAATTAATTGGGTTGACTCCAGCAATATTTGGCCTTTGTAGAGTAGTTTTTCCATCAAGCGTAAGGTTTGACTATTTGACTAATCAGCTACAATACTGAACTATTGAATTCCTTATTCTAGGCTTTCCACATCAATGAGCATTCATGCAAGCTTAATTATTCTTTTGGGATCCAAATGATATACTACTATACAGTCACATGAAATTCAGAGCCAAAGCTTTGTTGTAATATCCCGTTTAATTAAAAGAAAATAAGAAAGGAATTAGGGAGATATCTAAAGAGATTGATTTAAGAGGAGATTATAGGGGAGAGGGATTGGGCCAGCCCAAGGCCCAATCCGTGTTCGTGTGGGTTTCGACCTAGAGGAGGAGGGCTGACTGCCAGTAAAAGGAGAGGAGGGCAGGGCTAGAGTGAACCCTAGCTGCCAGCCCTTGCGCTGCACCTGCCTGCTGCCTCCTAGCCACCGCCTTAGCTAGCCACCTGCTCCCAGATTGCCAAGCTACCTAGGGCTAGCGTTCGCTACCAGCCAGCCCGTGCATACACTGCCATATAGCCACTGCTGCGCTGTCGTATAGCCGATGTTGCCCACTGTCACGCTGCCGTAGCTGCTGTCGAGTGGTGCCACTGTCGTGCTGCCATGACGCGTGCTGCTCTATTGCTGCTACTTGCTATGAAGGCAAGAAGTGTCGTTGCTGCTGGCTGAGGCGTACGTGATGTGTTGTGGCTGCATGCATGCATACAGTGCTGCCACCGATGCATGCATGTAAGGGTGGATAGCGACTGGCTCGGCTCAGCTCGGTAAAGCTGAGCTTTTAATTGCTGCACTATGAGTTGGCAACAATGATCTTTTGATGAAAAAATTATGTATGACACATCAGGTGGTATGCCCCATGGCCGTATGGCTATAACAGATGGTGTTCTAAACAAGGCCGACGTTGTGGATGCTACGAAGGCAAGTAACATAAGGCCATCCAACTCCATGGTGTACCAAAATCTCCAGAGAAGATTTGAGGACTTGATTGATAGCAACCGGAACTTAAGAAAGGAAAATATAGTTTTAACTTGATGTTTAGATCGTGTTGATCATCTTATTGAGGTGATTCTTTTGCTTATGTATATACGTTTCACTTGGAGATGGAAGGTTCAAAGATGATCCTCGAATTTGTGCTTTATTTGTAGGTGCTTTATGGCAAGCTTGAAATGGAGATACCAGATGACGTTCCTGAGCAACAAGTATATGAGATGGTAAGCACATTATCTACCATGTTCTATATATTGTAGTCAGTAGATTGCTACATGAATATGTTTTCTTGCCACTCTATTTTTCCCCTGTAATTATCCCAAATTTTTTCACACCAAATGGGAATTATATCATGAAACCTTTTCAAAGCCAAATGGGAAGTATAATATTACTGTTTTTTGTCTAGTATGCTTTTGAACTGCATATTACACTTGGAAAGTCAGTGGAATAAACATTATATGTTGTAAATAAGTAGCAGAATCACAGTTAGTAGTTGGTTCGTCAAGTTCCTTTGATGCAATTTAAACAACACACTCAACTCTTGGTATAGTGTAGAAAGTGCTTTAATAGATTGAAAATTGAGGCAACGGGGCATATTAAATGGGATTCGGGAGTAGTGTGTTACATCATGGAAAATTAAATATATATGTAGTGAACTAGGCAAGTTTCAGTTCAATATGAGTGAAATACGCTTATCTCTCATACAAGATTCTTTTATTCCTTTGTTACATGCAGGAGGGTGCTGTTGTAGATGGATCATCTCATGCTTCAGCCAACATCAACAACACTGACAACTCTAACTCTTGGGATGTGGCCTAGCCCTTGTTGGACAAAGAACTCTAATATGCATGAAGAACTGTGGCTGCTATGGTCGATTTAACTTGTCGGATGAACTCACTAGTGTTTTCTGCCATGAACTTCCTTCTTTTGTTGCACTAACTTATTGGATATGGCTGGATGTACGTACCTAGGTCATGGCAGACTTTGGCAGTACTTGTTGATGACCGGTCTTTTGTTCCTTGAACTTGCTTCTTGTTGGATGGTTGAATGTATGTAGCCAAGTCATGGTTAAATTGGCATTACTTGTTGGATTTATACTAGTAATTGGCATGTCAACTTTGGGTATATGTAAGTAGACACAAATTGCTTGCATGAATGTGATTGTGATGTCTAATTAATCTCTCTCTCTCTCTCTCTCTCTCTATATATATATATATATATATATATATATATATATTGTCAAATATAGTGGTAATATATTCTAGTGTAAGACAAATTTCAGGTATTTCTTAACGACATAACATGGCTTGCCTGACGGTTGCCTGGATCATGGCTTCAACCTTGGAGATTTCCTGACAATAGATAACCATCACGAAATATCATACTAATTCATGACAGGCTTCTCCAGCCGAAAGAATGACTTTCTGACGGTAATTTTCGACGGCCATATGTTGCGATAGCACATGCTCAGCCCCGACGCAAGCCTCTGATGTCCAGCAAGTTTCCATGATGGTACTCGTCAGGAACAACTGTTAGGAACTATTCTTGACGACTTGCCGTGAAGCAACAATCACTTTTCCTCACATCGCATCTCTCACGAATTGTTCTTGACGGTAACCATCACAAAAGACGGTTTCCTGACGGTACCTGTTCGTCAGGAAAAAAACTTATTCCTGGTAGTGGATGAACATCAAATTCCAATGCTATATGTGGCTATCTTAGGGCACTTTCAGTGCACTTATGCCAGTGATTTCCTTAAGAGTGTCATGTAGGATTAAATCTGATGGAAGAGAGAGGGTAAAGCTATGTCTCATGCAAAAAGCAACACGTTTGAGAAAACCAATAAAGTTGGAGGATGAGGATCAAGAGGAAGAAGAGAGGAGGTGGAATAGCAGGGAAGAAATTCATTGAGTGGGTTGTTGCTAGATACCATGAGTTGGGAATGTTGTATTTAGAGTTATTTTTATATGATGTGGTATGTGTGCAAATAACCTATATATACTATGCATTGGGAATGCCCTTAGGCCCTGTTTGGGACGACTTCGGCTTTTCGTTCGGAAAAGCCAGAAGCCATCCCAAACGAGCGACTTTTATCACTAGCTTTTCCCAAAGCCGAAAACTGCTTATAACATAGGACAGTCGGAAGCCGGAAGCTATCAAGGGACAGCTTCTCGTGGCTTCCCGTAGCCCCTGTTTTGACTTTACCTCTAAAGTTTGGAGGTATTTACCAGATTTTGCCATGGAACAAACCCCCCACCGGCCTCCCCAATCGCCCACAGCTTCCTCCCTTCTCCTCTCTCCCGCACCACTGTCGCACTACGCCCCACCCCGTCCCCTCCTCCTCCTTCCCCGAGCGGCCCTGCCCTGCCCTGCCCTCATCCTCCTTCCCTGAGCCGCTGCCCTCCCCTTCTCCTCCTTCACCGAGTAGCCACCCTCCCCTTCTCCTCCTCACCCAAGCCACCACCCTCCCTTTCTCCTCCTCCTCCTCCTCCGAGCCACCGTAGCCCACGCCATCCTCCCTCGACGTGGCCACTGCCCACGCCGTCCTCCACCGCCACCACCCTCCCCTTCTCCTCCTCCTTTGAGCCGTCGCCGCCCATGCCGTCCTCCACCAACGCTGCCCTCCCCATCTCCTCCTCCCCCGAGCTGCCACAGTTTTTTTTATTTGTTCAATTTTATTTTTTTTGTCTTTTTTCTGTTGCAAATTAATTATTTATGTAATAAATGTTTATTGTAGTAATTGTTTATCGCAATAATTATTAATGTAATAATTGTTTATCATAATAATTATTTATGTAATAGTTGTTTATTGCAATAATTATTTATTGTTAATTGTCGTCAATTGCGTTAATTGTGCTCAATCGCATTAATTACAGTAGTTGTCGTCCATTGCGGTAGTTGTCATCAATTGCGTTAATTATAGTTAATTGTGGTAGTTGTCATAATTTCATAAAGTGTCGTCAATTGTCATTAATTATTGTTAAACGACATCAAACAATCCATCATTTTCCTCAGGGCATTTTAGATATTTTTCAACTCAGAAGTTGCAGCCAATCTACCTAAAAGCTAGACAACCAAACACTAAATCTCTTCAGCTTAACCGTTCAACTCCGCGACCCAACCGAAAGCTGCTTTTCAGAAAAGCTACAGCCATGCCAAACAGGCACTTAGTCTAGTCTCTCTGCTTCGACAAATTAAGGCCTTAAACGTTTCTTTCTTGTTGGGGGTTGATTTAAGTACCTCTCTTGACCAAGTTCCAGCAACATCACGTCCTTTAATGGCATAGAATTATCAGTTTATTTATTTATTTTTTACTTCCCTCAGGGCCCCAACCAAGAGCCCCGCCAAATCCCCATCTTTTTCCTCTGACCATTCTCGGGTGTGGGCCGATCTTCTCTCTCACCTCGATCCCTACTGTCAACTATGTTTGCCACAACAATATATATCACAAGATCGATTATGGGAGGATGGATGGGAGAGATATGGCTATAGGTAGAGATAGAAATCACCAAAAGAATTATCCCCTTTGCATTGACCAGGTTCTCTCTCCTTTTTATTGTCCACTTTGAATCATAAAAACTACCAAATATGGCCAGCTAATGAATCTGTTGTAAGCAGCCAATACTAGTACAAAGTTGTTCTTCCAGCTCAGTATTATTTTTTTGTGGTCATCCCCTGTACAAATACCTGCTTGGGTAGTTGGGTTTGGCAATTGGGAACATTCTTTCATGTAGATAGGCAAATTGCAAAACCTAACTATTTTTGTGGCACTTTCACCATACTAGTAGACAGATGTTTGAAGCTCACCCTGTCGTCCGTTTTCATGCGATTTCTGATGTGTGGCCAACCTGGCTCTCCAACGGCGAGGTGATATTCTAGTGTGGCATGAGGGGCTTTATGCTAGGCATGGCACATGGGGAGCCAATCTGTTTCCCTCCTTGACGTACTCTGCAATGAACATGAAGTGACACATGACGGCAGGAGACGACCAAGACACACCCATGTTACCCCTCCCTAGGTTACCATTGTTGAACCCTATGTCACCTTCTCTGCGTTGTCTCCTCACCACTTCCTTGCTTCTTCACACCAAACCAGTCGGGTTGGAGAAGAAGACTGAACCGATTCGTTGGGTCAAACAAATTCGCCGCAATAAAAGGGTTCGGCTCCAACCACTTCACCACACTGGAAGACCGCCTCGCCGCACAGGAGAGCTAGGTTGGCATGTCATCACAAATCGCATGAACACAAGTGGCAGGAGGAGTTTCAAACAACTGTATACTAGTGGGGTGAAAGTGCCACAAAAATAATTGTAGGAGGGAAATCAAACTCTAACGTACTTGTAGATAGGTTTTTGTAATTTTTCCATGTACTAGATACTCCAATGATTTCTACATCTATTTGGATACATTATTAGTGTACATTTTTTCAAGAACAAGTAGGACTGTAGGAGAACTGGATGTCTTTGTATTACAAGATAAAAAAAACATTACAATGTCGGTTTAGGCCAAAGGCTCAGAAACAACCCATCTTATCTACATTGGAATACTAAGCTGGTCTCCTCTATAGTGAAAAAGATGCATGCATGCTTACCGCCTTATTACCAAACACATCCATTTCACGGTGCACATTCCCATTTGCACATTTTAAGTTCAGTTAATTAAGTTGGTAATGACTATTCGACTACCTTAAAAAATTCAGTTATCAAAAACAAATCAAGGATTTTTTTTAGAGTACCCAAGGAATGTTTTTTAAGGTTCACTATTGATGCATTTGCTGGTGCTTTGTGAGTTATGATATATATATATATATATATATATATATATATATATATATATATATATATATATATATATATATATATATATATATATATATATATGATATATGTGTTTGAATCTGATTTTTATTTATTTATAAAAAGGCAAAACATTGTTCTATATATGCATGCATCAAATTAAAAATCGCAACCACCTCCAAGAAACCCCATGAATGACCCCTTTTGGTAGGAGAGATTTGGTTGAGGTGGATGTGACTAATGCACAAAACATCCTTATGGAACAAGCACTCATTATTGTTTTTCTAACATATACGCTCGGTTTCTCCCTATTATTGTATTTTGAGAGCACGCTCACCAGACTCTATTATTGCTTGATTCAATTGTTAGATAAGCTTAATACACAGAGTCCAGAAAAAAAACATTTGATACCAACCACAGGAGTAACCCGTTGTCTAATCCATGCGCCGGGCCCATGTTACAGGGAGAGAGTGGTCCCTAGAGTTAATTCAAGGTGGCGAACAAAAGCTAGCTAGCATAGTTGCTCACCAGTATTAGTGCTGCAATAGGAGTTAACATGGACGAATGTTAAATGCAAAAGATGTTGGTTGTTACAGGTAAGACAGACAGCAATGCTCCAAGTACTCAGCCTTTCCTTTTCATCTCATCTTTTCAGTGCAACTCAGCCACACAACCTTTTGTATACTACATACAATACTACTCATCTCAATACAATGTAGCATATTGTCGGACCGGATTTCTGAATCCAAACCCTCTGTGTATTTCTGCATCAGTCCCAGATCAAGCTAGTGCACACAGTGAATACAGTGATGATAACAAGTCTCAATCACGATTCATAACATTTTAAAAAAGTAACAGTGTACCGGCTTTATGACCACTTATTACAATAAAGGTCACTTGACCTCAAGTCTTACACGCAATGGAAACAGAAATAAGATAAACTCTGGAAATGGTCCATCAAATCACCCACCGGCTATCAACTGGGGAGCGTATCCTAGTACTCTAGATGACCTTTGTCAAAGCCACACATGTAGAAGTCGTAATCCTCCTCGGCATCTTCGTAGACTTCTGAGATTTGTTTAAGTGTAACATGTGAGCACATATAGTACTCCACAAGTCTTGGGAATAATGCAATTACATAGATACAAGACTTAACAATGAAGACTTATTATGGTTCTTTTACGTGAAGTCGCATTTTAAGTTCCAAACAGACCACCGTTTTCCAAAAGCAATCATTTAACAAACTAGTTGCAATAATTGAAACTAGATATTTTATTAGTGAAGGTTCTAGCCACCAAACACTAGTTCTAAGGCTCTATCCGCCAAAGTTTGAAGAATCAAATTCTATCCACCCAACTGTCTCTAGCCCCCAGAATAATCATCCGAGAATTCTAACCACTCCTGGTTTCCCAAAATCTCATTTTAAAACAAAACCATAAATCTATCATGTAAAAACGCACATTGCTTGTCCTTTACCGTGGGCACGATTGTTTGAATAGTTTTACACGCTGCAGAGTTTGTACCACTTTACCCACATATATAATCAACTTATATTATCTGTCTGACACACTTCCACAGGTGTGCGACTAAGTAATTATCATAAAGCCTTTACAATGTGCCAACCCATCTCGACTTCGTCTGTAAGGTTTCACCGCTGAAGGGTTCTAGCTAGCCAATCAGAAGCCTCCTCTTGCACCGTGTGGGAAAAACTGTCTCCAACCGGCACCCACATTCAACCATCTGGCTTGTGGTCGTACCCATATTGACTTGTGGTTGTACGGTAGTGCTCAGTTTGGATAGATCACAAGCGTCGTTTCTTAATTGACGTGGGTGGAACTATTACATTACAAGTTTGCATGCTCAATCCGCACCCGCCTAAACTTAATATCCGCAAAGTCTAAAACAAATTTTTACCATTTTCTTTTATTTGTAAAACAACGGCAATAACTATTGCCATACATTTCCCAAAATGATTTGCATACAAGTTTTATAATAATTCCCACTCATAGGATGCATGACCGATATAGCTTGTCTACGCAGTTCTACTGACTAAACTAATACATAGCTAACATAGTCATTACAACGGATCAACTATACTAGGGCGACAAAGGTACAATAATGTCAATACCAAGGAGGTAAATTTCAATTAGGAATAGCTACCATTTCCTAACAAGTAAAATCATCATTTTTATGTAATTAGCCATGTGAACTAGTTTTAAATGATATAAAAATAAAATTTCAAAAACAGTAGGCACAACATGGTCAAGGAAGACTTGCCTTCATCGCAGGTGAGTGTTGCTCCCTCTGGTTGCTCTAAGTTCGCTTCGATAATGTCGGTTTCTACATGCGAAATGAGAGAAAAATTAATATCCAACAAAATAAATAAAATGAAAAGGTATAAACTTAGTACTTATGGACATATTTTAAATTTAGGAAGAAGAACGAGCTACCGGAAGTTTGGACAGGAGGGAAAATGCTAGAAATTGAGAGAGAAAAGAGAATATTCCATATAATATTCTCTCGAATTAAAACAAATAAAAAGCTATAGAGATTGACAGGTAGGCCCTAGTCTATGGACCGAGTCCACAGAATTGACTTTGGTCCAAGGTGAACCGAGTCTACAGAATAGTGCCAACTCATAGGCGGTACCCATATTGCTCCTCCACAGAGCGAAAATATTTGGTTTTAAAAGAAAGAAATCGTGTGGGCCCGCATGTCATGCACATAAGGGTCAACCGATTTATTAATGGTTTTGGGGAGAGATTTGACCGGTGGGGCCCATCCAACAGAGGGACAAAGAAAGGTAGAGAGAGAAACAGGAGAGGTGGCTGGCGGCTCGGGACGACGTTGGCGACAACGAGCGGCGGTCAAAACGGGTTGGCGCGACCTCGGGGAAGCGATGGGCGGTGGCGTCGTGGACGGAGGGGCACGATGGCGGTGCCGACGATGGCTCCTCACCACAGGCGATGGAATCGGCGGCGGTGGTGGTTTGAACTGCGACGGGGAAGGCATTCAACTTTCGGTGATAAGCTGCAAGGAAAAATCAAATTTGTTGAGGTAAAAGGTTCATTAGCCATGGGAACACGATATGACGTGAGAAGAATCGTCGGAAACTCACTGGAGACGATGGAACGACAAGGCGGAGTTGCGGCCGGCATCGGGGAAGACGATGCACACGGCGACGACAGGGCACCGGAGATGGTGAGGTTTGGGTGGACTGTGAAGGTGGTCATGGCGCTCCCATTTATAGGCTCGAGAGGGAGGCAGAGTGGACATGAACATAGGTGTGTCGACGACGCCAGTTTTTGGAATGTGATTCATTTCATGTTTAATATGCGCGATGATGGAGGGTGTTACCTATTTGTGTGATACACATTCAAATGGGCGGAGGTGGCATAGCAGGCACGGCGTGGCTCGGGTGCGCACGACGCGGGCGCGGGCAGAGTGAAACACAAAGAGAAACAGAGGGAGATGGGCTAGTGCGCCCGGCTGGACGGCTGGGCTGCGGCCCAAAGAGAGAAAGAGAGATGGCTTCGGCCCAAGATAGATTAGAGGGGGGAAATCTAATTTGAATTTGAATTTGAGATTGAGATTTGGAATTTGAATTTGAATTTCGGATTGAAATTTGAATTTAAAACTCCAAATAACAAACAAATCTTTGAAATACTTATTTTGAAATTAATTTTCTAAAGACAATAAAATTTGGGATGTTACACATATTAATGTGCAGCAAAGCTAGCAACATTGCACGCATGTATATCTATTGCAGACGTCACTTTTGATATGAATAGACAGAACCCCATCGATTGGTACACATAGCAATACTCTACTTTTTCCTGCTGTTTAAAGTTGGATGGCACCCGTTGTTAAAGGCTTAAAGGGTTGAATTTGGGATCACTATGTGAAGAAAAGGGTGCGAAAGATGGGAGGAGCAATCCATTTCTCAGCTTTTTGAGACCTAGCAACACAGTGGATGTACAGAATGTAGTTATATACAGCTTGAGTGACTTGAGTCAAGCTCCACTCCCAGAAAGGAAATATGAAAAATATGCAAATGGCCAAGCTGCATTAGGGGAAGCAGGGACCTGAAATTGTGGGCTAGTGGAGGATCTTTGACATGCATGATGTATAAGATAGCATCTCCCTAGCCCCTTAGGGCAACACTGAAAGGGCATCATCAGAAATATATCAGTACCTGTGAATTATTTTTAGCTAGTAGTTTCTTGTGTGCTTCTTTAAAAAAAATTCCTGCAAATTAAGGAGAGGTAAAAAGAAACATGCATGTGGAGGAAATTGAGATCGATCCCAGCGATCACTGGCTGGCAAGAGCGGTATAACGGTTGAGTCTTTGAGATTATCATGAGCTGATCTAAACCACTAAAAAAGAATCAATTTGTGTTTTAAAAAATCCATATATAGTTACTAATTATCAGTAAGGTGTCCAAAAATGCACAAGCTAGCGAAGGAAATATTCGCTGTGTGCGATGGAGGGGAATAAATTAAAGTGTGAGCATCTGATGTCAAATGATTGAGAAGCTAACAAAACAAATGATGTAGTTTGTTTAATTGGTGCAAAGGTACTTAGAATGCAAGGATAAAATATTGCCTGTCCTAATTAGTGTATATTATGACATGCGGCATTAAGGCAGCTGGGAGGACTTGTGTCTTAGCTAGTCTTGGCTCGGGAAGAAACTGAAGATAATCATATCAAATCCATTTTAAAAGGCCAAAGCACAGTTGCAAATGGTGGCCTGTCAATGATTACGGTTTGTGAAGGGATGGCTGTATATTTGTTTAATTAATTAGTATCATCGAATTGTAATGATAATTAATTATCATCTCTGGCTTAAACAATCGCATGGATTTCTGTGTCTCTCTGGTAAGATTAATTTGAACCCTACAAACTTTTTTGAGCCCGGTTTGAATGAATTAAGTGTGGAATTGTCACCTAGCTTAATTTTCTAGGTCTTTTGTGATTTGAATTCAGTGATGAGAGATTTTTAGGCCCAACATTGCCAACTCACGCAACATGCAGCCTTCAGAGTTTGTCCCCAGATTAGATGGAGGATCCGGCGACATTCTTAATCAGTGCGGTTGTTTACCTTTAATAGGGTAAACTGTAGATGTACTGTCCTAGTTATTTCACGTATATAATATGCATTCATACGAATGGGGGTACATTTTTGTTTTACTGTACAGTTCTGTAAATCAAGTTGTACTCTACCTTTTTACCGACCTAGCTAGAGCATAATTATAAAACTTATTTTCATAGTAGTCATTTCATTTCCATTAATTAGTTATGTGTTAAATATATTGCAAATTTATTTAGGCTAAAAATATACATATATTGGTACGTGTAGCAGGCATGCATGAATATATCTATATAAGGCTGCACTTGAACTACTGGTCTAACCTAATGTCCTCGAGCAGATAAGGGATGTGCGTACAGTATATATAATAGACTGATTCAGGGAACTATTTTTTATTCTATTGATGTAGCAATTGTGCTTTAATTGACTGGCTATTGAACGGAGAAACCAACAAGGAGATATCTATATCTTGTCCACAAGCATGCAGAACAGAAATCATGAAAGCATCGATCCAACCAGTTGTGCACTGATTTTTTATGCTGCACTACAGCTTTTCTATTTACAAACTATTTGATATAAACAAGGAGCAAGATAAGAATTTGGCATAATATATATAATTGAGAGAGCCAACCTGTCGAAGCACGTAGGAGTTCAGAAGCAACAGTTCATTTCGTATTCGAATGCCTGCTGTTATAATATGATTTGACGTCGTGCATGGAACGCCCAATGGATGGGCTGTATCAGAAGTTTCAAGAAAGAAAACATTAGCATATCTATAGCGCTGTAATTATTTACGGAGTGGAAAAAAAAATGACCGAGTCTCTGAAATATTATGTCAAGACACCATGCCCATAATGGGGGTAGGCAACAGCACAAGATCCACACTGTTACTTAAAAAACCAATGCATACGAAATAATATTTTCACGAAAATGTTACAAAATAAAGTTTTACTCAAATTCACTAGTTAGACGGACCACCCTAATCCATTCAGAAACCAAATGAGCCTGCCCCACTGTATAGCTGTTGTATTCACGAATAGTTTGGCTACTGACGCAATTGGAGCCCTTCTTTTATTTTGGAGTTAATTCCTTATTTTCCATTGAAAGTTGGCGGGATCCCTAAAATACCATCGAAAAATTTCTCTTCCCTCCGTTGCCATTCGATCTCAACTTCTCTCCCTTTTGGTTGCATCAAACCGAAATTTGAAAGATTTTTAGAGAAACATATGTTGCAAATAAAACTCTATAAAAATTACACAATAATCTACACTATGTCAGAAACTTCCCCTAAAAATTTCATAATTTTTGGAGCTATATTACTATATCAAACAATTCCCTAAAAATCTCAGCATACTTAGGGGCAAAATCATCCTTTTGCAGCCAAGTTAACGGTCAACTCACGGGAGTGGCAAAAAAGGGAGAGAAGTTGAGATCGAGTTGCAACGGAGGGAGGAGGAATTTTTCGATGGTATTTTGGGGATCCCGCCAACTTCCAATGACAAATAAGGAATTAACTCTTAATTTTGCTATGCACAATAAGTCAATAACACAACATGCTCGACTTGTGCGTATATATGGACATGACTGCTTAAGCTATATAAATCTTCAAGCTCGTACGTTTTAGAGTTCATCCACACACAATGCATGTACTATACTAGCTACCAATCAAGTTTACTGCAATATGTTAATTAGGTCCTAAAACGATAGGTGTTTCGTGGATTGCTACGGATTATAGTGCGTCCTGCATACATAATTTGTTTATTTATTTTTTCCTTTCTGAAACTGCCCTTAATGAACCAATTCAGTTACATTTTACAGCTAGCTAGCCACCTTTCCGTTGATGGATCATCAAAGGATAATCAACCAGGAGTACAGAGTACTAGCACTAATCAAGGATGATCTTACACAGGCCCTAATACCACGGCTTACGCCTCAAAAGGAGGATATGGAATGTTTCAGGTAAGGGTTGCGCGTGGACTGATGGGCCTCACGGTGGTGACCGGTGATTGGTGAGGCGAACTCCGAGAACTACTGCTCCCCTCCTGCGTACTGGCTACCACCACCACTGAAACCGCTCCAGGTAGGCAGAGGGATAGGGGCGTAGGAGCGTGTGTGGTCGAGGAGGGTGATTGGGATTGGATGGCCAACGCCACGTCACCCCGACAGTTGGAATCTTCCTGCCTGGATCCCTAGGCCACGCCCATCAATCACTTTTGCACTGACGTCACCCCGCCACGTGGGCCCACTGGGTCCGGTCACATCCTCCCCGCGGGTCGGCCCGCGTATTGCGGGCGGTAACCAGGTACCCGCCCCCCAGCTAGCCCTCTGCTCCTGCATGCCCCCCTCGAACCCCTGTATTTACCATATTCTTTTTTTAAAAAGAAAGGGGCTAACTCAGCTTTTATGAAAAGCGATTAAAGGTTCACCTGTATTTACCATATTGTCTCTACTCTTCGTTACTTTCATTTTTCTTCAATTTCCTTCTGTTTTCTCATTTTCTTGAGCTCTTGTCTCTTCGGCTGATGCCCTGTCTAACTGAGGTCTTTATGGTATGGTACTACTCTCTCCAGTTCACGAGGTTAAACTGTAGAAGCTTTGGTTATCGATATATTTTTAAATATTTAGATTAGATACATAAAAAATTATATGTGTGATTCATTTTGAAAAGTAATTTCACAATATTATGATTTTATTGAATTTTATAAATATATTACGATAATAATTAGCGGTCAAAAGTGTATTTTAGGGGCCATATCGATGTCCAAAACGACTTGTTTTTATCAACAAAAAAGAGTACTCCACTATGGTCAATAGCAACCGGCAAGGAAGCATCAAGCATCAATGTCAAGTCATGTTTGGTCTTTTTAGGTGATTTTTTGAGTGTTTTAGCCTTTTAGGCTAACTGGCTGGCGCATGGGTTTTGATTTGCGAAACCATAATTATTGGTGCCAAGTAGATTCAAAGAATTCATGATTCGCTTATTGAAAAATTAAAATTAGTTAAAATGTAGTGGTCAGCTTTCGTGCCATTCCAAATAAAAGTTAATACAATATTTAAAATTGTTATAATTGTCTCAAGATAATGATTTGGCGTGATTGGTATTATATACCTCACCCCGTGTTTAATTAGAGTTGCTTTCGAACATGCGGAATTTTTTATTTATTATAATAGCGGAGCATATCCTACAAAATGTTTTATAACACTTTATAAGTACTTATTATCAGTTAATTTAGGGGAACAAATTTGAGGGGTGTTATTTTGTTCCAAAAAAGATTAATGGGTGTTATTATCACGTTAGATCGAAACGAATTAAACCCTGGCCAACTACCCCAGAAGAAAATTTGTAAGCGACAGGTGTTTAAAATGTCATTTTCTAAGAGAGTGACGTGCCATTATTCCGTAGCTATTCGAGTTTTGGAGATAGCTTGATGATTATTCCAGATCAAATTGACAGGAATTCGAAGTTACATGTTGAGATCATCCACGGAATCATCTTATTTTTTGTGTCTATTAGAAAATATCTAGTTTAAAGTTGAATAAATCGAACTAAAGACTTTTGTTGGGGAGGGTCCCCACGCTAACTCGAGTCGACGGTAGCCTCGTAAAGGCATGACGCCCCGGAAGGATCCACCCTAGACGGGATCCAAGAACCAACTCCGGACCTCGGCGAGGCACAACACATCGATGAACCCACCCCAGACCTGGTCCTGGGTAGCCACGCGACGAGGTCCGATTGACACCCACGTACGTGGCGGGCCCACTTGTCGCGATGGACGAAACTTACCACGAAGCAAGCTGAACCCCGAGGGTAGCGATGTAACTTGACTGATCTCCCCCTCCTCTATAAATAGGATCTCTTTTAAGTGGGGAGGGGGATGCCACTTGTAACTCTTTTCACACATATACAATACAATGGTACAGACGCTTTTGTGCGATTCTCGTTGAGGTTCCCTTCACACCCCGATGGTCGACACATTTGATCAAGGGTGCTACAAGTTTACTGTCCAATCTCGCATCGATAACAACTTCAAAAGTGTAACTATGCATCAATTTGTATGTTTTCCCGTTCCCCGTTTTTGTGTCGCCTGCATTCCGAACAACAGACACCAACATGTCAAGCTAATACTAGTCTGCAAAAAAAAAAAAAAAAGAGGAGAAAATGCTAGTGTCGCTAAAATATGTACGTTGAAGTAGTCCATCTTGCTAGCGACAGACTTAGATCTTTTGTTGCATGAACAATCGATCGGATGGTCCTTCTTGCTCAGATCGATTGCCTTTCTCACCAAAATGTCGCTACCACTTTTCCTCCTTTTCAGATGGTCCAGCGTCGGAGGTTTTGGCTGGGGGCAGTCCTATTCCGGACACAAGGTGGTACACCTGTTAGGTTCTCTCCCTGGCAAAGCTGGTCTTGCATGGAGGAAGCGGCCGATTAGCCAGCCGCCCATAAATTCACGGTCCTATCGATCGGTCGCAGCCACGCCCATCAGGCCATCAAGTCGTTGTCCTCAAGCAATTTCCAGAATCTACACAGCAACTTGCCTGTCTCGATCCATCGATCGAGTTTACTCTACTTGATACCTCTACAGAAATAGCGATCGATCGAGTGGTTAACGTTAGTTATCCACAGAATCTATGTAGCAGCTGTGGTCTGGTCTATATGTAGCTGTGTAGTCATCGACACCACACGGTAGATGAGGGTGAGATCAGTACAGTGGTGAGCGGTCAAGTGGCTAGGCGACTCGGCGTACGGCGTTTGGCACCCTAGCTACCGGCCGAAGTGGATGGGGGCCAAGGCGGGCTCGCCCGCGCGGGGGCAGCCATAAAAACGGCGAACAAGACGTGACGAGAGGGCCGGGTGGCCCGGCCGGCGCATTGCCACGCACCGCCTCCCCCGATGGGATCTCGCACACCGAACATGTTGCCCAGGTGGCGTCCGCGCGCGGACGCGGCCCAGCGGCATGCGTGCGTGCGTGCCGCGATCGCGTTTCATTCGACGAGTGCCGGGTGGGCCGGTGCGCCCTCCCACGAGTGCAGGCAGGTGCGGCGTTGGTTGGTGCCAGGCCGGTCGAGTCGACCCCCCGATCGATTCGATCCCCACACGTAGACGCAGGCGCACGCGTTCCTTGCCCCTCCGCGCCCGGCCGGACCACCTCCGGCTCAGGGCTTTGAATGCGATCGCTCGATCTGAGGTCTGCTGAATTGACCGGGAAGCGCGGCCTAGCTCAGGGGCCCTGCCCTGCCCTGCGCCGTAGCCGCACCAGGTTGGGTTCGCCTCTCTGCTGCGGCTCGTGCGTTTTGTTCGCGGTTTCTGTAGACTGTACTTGCGTCTCGAACCTATATATTGGGGCCTATTTTCGTGTCAGGATGCTAGTAAACAGAGGTTTTACTGGTACTAAAGTTACATAAAGAACGCGATTCATTCAGAGCATTCTTGGCCCTGCCGTTGATCTACGTATGCACCATTCAACCAGACTGTGTACATACGTATAGTACTTGAGCACTAAATACTTTCGACATGTGGAATTCGGAAGGAAAATGGGATATGTTTCGTCATAGAGACGTGCTAACCGTGCTGCCAATGGCGACCAACAGGTGCATGCATGTGTGGTGCCCTGGTTCAACTTAACTGCAGATGCATCTAAGACGTATTGACAGGGTATCTCAGGAAACTTCTCCAATTAAGGAAAACCAGACCTGGTATCATTTAATTGGATCGATTAAGTAGCATCTAACATTAATGCTAGCTGAGTGGTCCGGTGTTTCTAGATAACATTTGGTTCCTGGTGATTCTTTTGTGTGTCTGTATGTGTGTGAGTTATTTATAACTCAGTTTATGTATAGTCTGCATCTGACTTGTGTGGTGCATGCTTTGACGGTATGGGAAGATAACTATTGATTGGTTCATATCTTCACACCATGCTAGTTGACCATGCTTTGACAAGCTTTGGCTACACTCTACAGCACTGCATCAACCCGGCGCCACTTCAAAATAATTTCCTGAGCGTGTGATGCGAATACATGACAGCAATGGTGGTATCAAATGCATCAGTACTGACGCGTGACTTTGTAATCTTTCAATAGTACGCAACTATGCACATCGAAATCACATACTGTCATACTGATCGATCGAATCGAATAATGTATAGCAAAGTATGCACGCGCTCGCGCGCAAATAAAACCTCTGACGAAGAGAGATGCTAACTTTAGCTGAACAACGCCATGTGTTGGTGTCTGTGCTTATCAATTCAGAGGCCCCATGTGTCTGGGTGGATATCTTGTGGATATGATCCTGTGGCGACTTGCCTTGGACATACCGGGGTGCATGCTCAGGCTCATCAGCTAGGAGAAAACAAACTTGGAATTGGCTTTTGGAATGGGGCCCATGAATGGCAACCATGGTCCATGGATCAGAACTTTCTTGAAGTTCCAAGCCTACCCTCTCCAATCTTTACGTGCTAATTATCGGCTTTGTTCTTGGTCTTATTTTATTTGCAATATTAGAACGCGCAGAAATTAGTATGTGTTCATCTATAAATGCATATATAATCCTAGCTTGCATGCATTGATGCCTACGACGACCTGACCTAATGTACTTGTGCAGTTAGCAAGTTGTGGACTTGGAGTTGTAGATCTAAAAGGCAAGTAAACGACTCTCTGCTGAATTGGCATAATTTTGTTTCTAACAGTAAAAACAGCGTGGTTCGTACGAAATTACAAAAATGATACTTCGGTGGGGTTAGACACGCGTCATGTGTTACCTTCAGCGCTCCCAGATCGCGACAGGAATGAAACAACAAGGTAGCAGAGGGAGAAGATCACGTACCACGCTCTCAGGGAAGCCAAGTACCGCGCTTTCAGTTCGTGGAACCCACATACTGCGCTTCTGGTCCACAGAAGCATGTCACACGGCTTGGTGTTTTATCCTTTAGTGATTAAGTGATTAAGCTACATGCAGTTGTTCCTACCGTGGACTGGAAGCGCAGTACGTTCCTTCTGTGGCTGAGAAGCGCGGTACATGGATTTCGCAGACTGAGAGTGCAGTACCTGTCTTCTGCGGACTGGGAGCGCTGAAGATGACATGTGGCACCTACTTAACTTGCCGCGGTGCTATTTTTGCAATTTAGTATGAGCGGGAGTTACTTTTGCTATTACAAATAAAAAAATATACCAATTCAGCCAAAATGTCGCAAGTAAACTGCCTATATATAGTGGGGTGATTGATATATCCAGTACAGATGGGAAAGATGCACATATCTATAGATTTTAACTTGCTAACTAGATTCGAATTTCTTTAGTGTATTTAGAGCATTGAGATGTTTCACCAAAAAACTCATTTTGTTGTTACGTATGATTCACTCTTTATCCAAACATAAACTCATGATGATTAGCACTATGATATTGTACCACAGTTGGCATTGAGACCGACATGCCACCTTAATCCACAAAAAGGAGAGGAAAAAGGGATAATGCAGAGAGAGAGAGAGAGAGAGAGAGAGAGAGAGAGAGAGAGAGAGAGAGAGAATATAATTCTTAGTTACGGATCACATAATGCATGCATGCAACGATAAGACTGACGCGATCAATGTAGTACGGGCTGGCCCAAGATACCATTTCGGCTGTAAGGTGCATGCAGATATGACCCCGGCGTGTGATGCAAACAATTGGTGTATCATCCTAAAATCCAAACTTGGGATTTTTGTACTGTTAATAAAATTAGGAGGTATGTTGAGCATATTTTTAAAATTTTCCTCAAATCAATTATTGCATTGGCATACAAACAGTAGCTTGAAAGAGTTTCCGAGAAAAATAAAGAACAAATAAAATTCTGAAAAAATTACACAATGAACTAAACTGTATCAGGAGCCTCCACAAAATTTTCATAATGTTTAGAGCCCGTTTTCTATCTTTAAAAAATTGCCAAACCGTTGGCCTGTTCAAAAATTTTCAAACACATCTCTTTTGCTCGCCGCCCTTTTGGGCCGAAAGTCCAGCGTGGCCCAGCTCCAAGCGTGCGCCAACCCGCGCCAATGCACCCCGCTTCCCTCTTGCTGACTCCGTGGCCCCACCCGTCAGAACCCATCGTCCACCTCGCCTTCGTCTCCACGCACCTGCACATGCTCTGCCCGTGGATTGCGACGCCGCCCACCGTTCGCGCCTTCACCTGCTCCTGTCGCCTCCGCTTGCGTCGTACGTCACCACGCCCATGCCACCCACCTGCCTGACACCGCCTTTTCCTGAGCGGACGGAGAAGCCAGAGCGTGCCCGCGAGTTTCTCGCGCATCCGCCAACTTCTTGTCCTCGATCTCGCGCTAAACTCAGCCGTACATAAGCTCCCCACCATGCCATCTTCTTCCTTAACTCACCCCCATTCCTTTTTTTTTGCGCAAAACCAAGCTTCTCGCTCTCTATTTTCGCGGGAACGTAAGTGTCGTCCTCGACGCCGGTGAGCAAGCTTCGCACCGCTATTTAGTCCAATGAGCTCCATTCCCCTCGACACACACATCATCATTCGTCTATCACCTCACTCATGCTCTTTCTCTGCTCAATGTAGCCTTTGGAGCTCTGTGACGCGGAAGCACCATCGTCTTCTTCATCTCCGACGCATGCCCCGATCTGAGCCAACACGTTCCCGTCATTCCGGTGAGTTTGAGCCCAACCCGAGTGCGTCACAACGTGTTCCATGCTATCCCCTTATTTAATGTTGCCTATCTCGTAGAGAATCAAGCCCTTGCATTTCTTCCCCAATTCCGGCTGCCACCACCATTTTCGTTGATTTCTGCTGACTTGGTGAGTCCCCGTTCAATTCCTCCCTCCTCCTCCATCCTCAGCGTGCGTGCGAGCTAATGCACACCTTCTTGTGGTATCTCCATCGACGTAGGGCACCTTCACCGTGAACCTTTCCACTACCGCTGTCGCTACTCACCATCGACAAGCCCACTCCGATGAGTCCCCAGCATCATCAAGGTCATTTTCCCCATCCTTATGCTCCCCTGAAGCTATTCTCGTGCTCCATTTCAGCCCGATTCCACCGAGGAGCTCGATTACCTTGAAGCTTGATGCCGCTGCCTCTGTTCATCGCCGTCTGTCCGCCCCAAGTTATCTCCGTCCTCATTATCCTCACCTCCATGATCGTGGTGAGCTCCTGAACATTACGCGCCCTTTAGTTCGCCTCGGGCGAGTAGGTTGCGCCGTTGAGCCCATAGCTTTCCATGTTGCCGTTGCGGAAAACACCCACCAGCTCGCCTCCAGTGACCCTAGATCCTCGTGCTCGGCCCGTTAAGACTACTTGGACTCACTGAGTCTAGTGCGCTCAACCTTTAGCCTGGAGGATGCCTCCTAAGCGAAGCCCATCGCAGACCTGAGGCACTCTATCGCTCCTCGCCGCCGTGATGTTGCCTCCGGCCATCTCCCTTGTCGCCACCACCACCCATTACTTCGCCATGCTACCCTATTCCCATTCCGCCGTTCAACGTCGCCGTTCATCACGTCATTCGCTGCCAGTGAGCTCGCCATCACGCTCGACCGCGCGCACCCTGTTCTTCCTTCTCTCACTCTCTCTCACTGACCGTGGATCCCACTCACGTTTAGGATTTGATTAATGCTAATGATAGTGGTTATGTGTATTAAATCAATGACAAGTGAAGGTTGAAAATATAATAAAAAATCTAATTTTAAACATGTTTAGTAAATGAGTCACCGACATGCGGGACCCACCGACTGTTTTCGATATTAAAACATGTTTTAAAACTGAGAGACTGACAAGTGGACCCTACGTGTCAAAGAGTTAACCCAAGATTAAAAATAAAATTAGATTTAATCATTTAGTTAATAATTAATGAGTCTATGACATGTGGGACCGCCATTGCTTTCGTAAATAAAATCAAGAAATTAAAATATGAGAGACTGTCCACATGTAAGAAAATAATTTTAAGAAAAATGGAAAAATGGAAAAGCTGTCTTTAGTATAAATAAAATATGTTTTCTCTGTTGGAAAGCATAAATTTCAGAAAGTACGCTTTCGATGTCACCCTTTTATTATTTTCAAGATTTTTCAAACCGAGCAAAATTGAAATGCTAATAACTTTTGCATATGAACTCCAAATTAAATGAATATTTTTTTTATAAATTTATATAAAATCATGCTCTGTCTGAATAAGCAAAAATATTTAGATTTTATTACTGTTGAATTTATTTTACTATTTATGATTTGTTATTGGCTCTTTCGAATACACGTCAGAAATGCGAACGAAATATTTAACGATCAAGCGAACCCATTCTCTGAGTAACCAGAGCAAGGCAAGCACCCCCTTTGACCATGTTGATCTTATTATTTCAAATATTTTACTTTGTGTTGCAAAATCTATTATGCATGCGTGTATGCTTGGCTAAAATTGTTATATTTGTGGATAATGGTAGTTAAATCCCTATCGTTTGCATGATCCTCCTTGATATATTGATATCCTTACTGTTGTAACCTTTTGGACATGGTTTGGACAATAAATGATGTCAATTTGGGTATTTCGACTATGAATAGCTTATAGATGCTTAGTCGGGCTCTAGTTTTCACTAAATTTGAACACTTGATGAAAATTGTGTATGGATTTGGGAGATTTTGAATTGTTAGACCAGAAGGGTTACCTCTATTAATTTGTATAAAAATAAAAAGTATAGCAAATAAACTCAAAAGTACAGTGGTGTGGCCATCCATACCCTAGCAAGACTCGTCATCGAACCCTCCGATACTGGGTGCAAAGAATGTGTCGTTCGGCAGAGGCGCGCATCCTCATACTCTGATCAACAATTTAAGAAAGATTGAGTATATTTTGTACTCAACAAGACTTGTAGTATATCTCAACATAATTATAAATGCAATGCTAATAAAAGATCAGGCTCTATTATATGAGTTATTTTTAGCATTAAGCAAGTTTATTTGTAATATCGATATGTAATTTGCAATGGAATTTTTAAAGAGCAGCTGACATATATTGAAATAACAAGTATGTAGCTCAATAATAGCAAGACCACAACCCTCCTTGTCGGACCCCCGGGCGTGGAATACCCAAAGACCCTATGTGTGTAAAGTACTAGTCTCATGATCAGTGGCTAGTACACGCATTCACAACATTTGGCATTCATATCCATACATCCACATATACAAAGTAAAGCAAAAGGGTACTTCACTTAGGCGTTTAGAATTATTACATCAATGACCGACAGGGCAAATAAAAACAGGTATCAACAGAGTAAAAGTAGCAGCGGAATAAGTAATGAAAGTAGATAAATTTCAGCAACATGCCCATCCAACCCTCAGGCAACCGACAAGAGACAAAGCCTAGATAGACCCATCACCGAACCGTACGATTCCAGGTGCGAAGAACGTATCGTCGGGCGTTGGCTCATCTTCAAACTCTGAACAACAACATAAGCAAGATTGAGTACAATGCGTACTCAGCAAGACTTGTAGTGTATTGCAAAGTTTATATAAATGCAAGGCTATCAAAGGATGAGGCTCTACTCTACAAGTTCTTTTGCTTTAAGCCAATTTTATTTGTAATAACCATACATAGTAATTTGCAATTGAAGTTTAAAAGAAGTTAAATAGATACAGAACAGTAAGTAAGTAATTAAATGAATAATAACAACAACTCATAACCCTCCTTGGCTGCGAGCAACATTTCATTTTCAGCCATAACATGACAGTTAACTCAAATGTAAAACCACAATTATTTCCCATGTTTTTCTAATAAAATAGTTTTTGAGACAAACAAGACTATTCCCGAAGTGACCGCACTAGGCATGCTCATGATCGTGAGCATAGCTATTTAAATAGATTTACACTCTACAGAGGGTTGCAACTTTACCCACAACACATAAATTTTCTAGTTTGTTTGACATCCGTCGATACCACCGCTCACTCCCGTAGGTAAGCAGTCTGGAGCTCGTGTCGAAGTATTTACATCATCTAGTCCTACCCTTGCACTTAGCTCGTCAAATGTTTATCCCCACTTCACCCAGGTATACCTATCTCATTGATACATTTATCCTCACCGCACCGGGTACACCCGTCTTAGTGAGGCATTCGCCGTTATGTCGGCAATCAAACATGCTCACGCGTCTACTGCCTACTCCTCATGCAAGGCTAGTTTTCAATAACTTAATCAGCTAAAGCCATCCCATACCAGCACATGTGGTTGTACGCTTAGTCTTAGATTGATGGCACCAGCGTTCCGTCCTTAATTGACCCGGGCGAGAATCTCCCCCTATCTACTAGTGAGGTACATCCCTCACTCTTCTCAGAATATAATATAACTTGCCCGTGTATTTTATTTTTATACAAAATAACAGAGGTACAACCCTCTGGATATTTTTCATAAAACTCTCATTTTTTTTATCATATTGTCATTTTAATACTTTTATGGAAAATCTATCGCTCTATTAAGCAGTTGTGCGATAATCGCACTTGAAAGCTCCCAACTTGATATTATATATTGTCTAACCCATAACTTAATGGCTACAACAGAAAGGAGATCATTATTTCAAGGATGTTCATGCATCACATCTACTGCATTCCCAACATAGCAATTTTTCAACAAACATACACGCATGCATAATAAATTTTGTAAAACAAAGTACAGTATTTAAAATAGTGGGATCAACATGATTAAAGGAGGTGCTTTCCTTGCTCTGGTTTCTCTGAAAGTGATACCGAAGGGTCATCAAAAATATCGCTCGAACAATCGACGTCTAATCAAAAAGAGCCAGAAACAAATTAAATAATGCAAAATAAATTCAATAGTAACCAATTCCAAATAGTTTTGCATATTATGGTAGAGCATGATTTTATATGAATTTAGAAAAAAATAATAATCATCTCATTTGGAGTGTTTATATAAAAGTTATTAAGGTTTTAATTTGATTCAGTTTAAAAAATTCCAAGAAAAAGAAAAGGGAAACAAAATTCTCTCTAACAGGTGGGACCCGTGGCCTTTTCTTTTGATTTATTTTTCTGCTGGAAATACCCTAGTGAATGATAGGTGGGCCCAGATATTTTTCTTTTCTTTTATTTTTCTAAAGGAAATCTTTTACTAACATGTGGGGCCCACTGTCAGTGACATGGTTCACAGAATAGTGCGTGGACCGAAGGTCCACACGCACAATGCATAGGTTCATGGGGTGGTTCACTGTGCAATTAATGGCGGTGTGACCCACGTGTCAGTGAGTCACAGTGAACAACTGAGTTAATGAGCTTTGTTAACTGTTTGTCGGGCCCACGAGTCATTGAAACATCACATCAATTGATCAACAGCAAATCATTGCCTTGTTTAAACGACAGGGATTTGGGTTTTAATTACTCTACTACAGTGTTTGTCTGTTTTCGACAAATAGAGACGCTCTCGGGGATTGCCTTGCCGCGCTCGTCACCGGCGAGCTGGTGCACGGCGGCGGTTCGGGATACCCAAAATGGGTTCCCCTTGAGTTGGCACATCTGATGGTGCCGCGCGGCGATGGCTAGGACAGCCCACAGCGGCGGTGCGATGGGTTAGGCAGTGGCGAAGCTACGGCTACAAGCCAACCTCAAAATCATCGACGCTTCCAACTAAAGAACGTGTGCATGAGCTACTACATGGCACTAGGATCTCACCAGAGACGAGAGGGAGGACAAAGATGGTCGGAGAAGGCTTGGCGATGGTGAATCAAGGTGGCGGCGAGGAGCTTCATGTGGGGAGCTCAATGGAGACGAAGGTGAGGCTCGGGGCGTTTTGTGGAAGGTTGATGAGGTCCTCGGGGTGCTCCCGATGCAAGGAATCGGCTCGGGCTATAGCAGCAAGAATGGCTGAATATGGGGAAGAAGCGAGGCTTGGCAAGTTCCTATGAACCAAAAGCCAAATTAGTTGAGGGGAAATACTCCTGGGATTCTGGAACACAAGATGACGCGTTCAATGAGGAAGGAGCTTCATTGGAGCGGAGAAATGACAAGGGCAGTGTGGTGGCCGGCAATGGAGCTTCAACTCTCCTTGTGGTTTCACTAGGTGAGAATGAGAGGGAAGGAGGGGAATGACGAAGAAGGGCGATAGAGGGCTTTGGCGACCTTTTTATAGATGGGAGGGTGGAGGAAACACACAAGGAGGAAAGCGAGCACGGGCACTGGCGGCGATGCGCTCAGGTGTGCTGACGCGGACACAGGCAGGGATGGGCGACGGGCACAGCCAAATCGGTGGGTGGGGCAGTTAGTGTGGCGTGGGCATGGCGAAGCCAGCCATGGTGCTACGCTGGTGCTGTGCTATGCCGTGGAGGAAGAAATCTAGTAGCGGGGCCCTCTGGTCGGTGAGAGGTGAGAGAGAGAGGTTAGATTAGGGTTTTGGGTTTAAGGCTGAAGGTTTGCTGAAATTTTATACTGAGTAAACAAAGTCCAAATTTTATGAAACTTTTTGTGAGCTCTCTTGACCTAGTGTAGGTTCTTATGTAAATTTTAAATTTTTTAGGACTTTATATTGTTTGAGATTTTCTAAAAAATCTTACAATTTTCTGTTATTATGTTATTACATTGTCATACTTAATGAAAGTTCATATAAATTATTTAATAATTTTTCCCCAAACAATTATGCCCAGAATTATTCTCTCAACTATTTTTATTTTGTTTTATCTAAATTTCATTTAAGTGCATGTTTGTTTGAATTTCATTATTTGCTTTTAAACAAAAGTTCAAAATTCAAACATGGTTAGATTTTCATATGTAATTTGCAAAAATAATTTTCCCAATGCATTTCTATTATGTATTCCCAAAATGTGATAAAATTTCCCCATGCCTGGTCCATTAGCATCGCCTAGACTCGCTGAGTCTAGTGTACCTCTCCTTTAGCCACAAGAACGCCTCCTTCGCAAAAACCGTCGCAGACCCGAAGCTACCCGCCACCTCTCGCCGTCACACTGCTGACTCTGTCCATCTCCCTGGTCATCTTCAACTCCTCTAGCATCGCCAAGACACCACCCTTCCATTCCCGGGCTCCCTCGAGATTTTCCGCGCCTGCCTTACCACCGGCGAGCTCGCCTTTCCCCTCGGCCACGTGCGCCCTACTATCCTATCCCCTCTCTCTCCCAGTGGGCCCATGTGATTAGGAGGATATTAACACTAATTAACAGAGCTCAAAGATAATGAGTCGATGACAAGTGGGACCGAGTGAAAAATTAAACAGAAATCTAATTCAAATTGTATTTAGAGTATGTGTCACTGACATGTGGGACCACACACTATTCTCGGTTTTAAAACACGAGAGACTAACATGTGGACCCCAACTATCAGTAGATTAAAATCAAAATAGGTTTAATCATTTAGTTAATAATTAATGAGTCTATGCCATGTGGAGCTGCCTCTATTTTATAAATAAAATCAAGAAAATAAAACTATGAGTCACTCACATGTAGAGGCCCCACATGTAAGTTAATAAAATTCAAAAAAAAAAAAGAGAAAGACGCTTTTAGTTAAGAGGGAAATACACTTTCTCTGTTGGAAAGCGTAAACCTCATAGGAACTAAGAGAAAAATACACTTTCTCTGTTAGAAAGCATAAACCTCAGAGAATACGCTTTCAATGTCACCAGTTTCTTAATTTCTGAAATTTCCAAACTAAAGCAAATTAAAACGTTAATAACTTTTGCATACGAACTCCAAATTGAATTAATCTTGTTTTATATAAATTCATCTAAAATCATGCTATCTATGAATATGCAAAAATATTTGGATTTTATTGCCATTGAAATTATTTTTCTATATTTAATTTGCCATCGGCTCTTTTTGAATAGACGTCAATACCTCGAACGAAGTTTACGACGATCCTCTGTCCTCATACTCTGAGATATCAGAGTAAGGCAAGCACATTCTTTGACCATGTTGATCCTACTATTTTAATTATTTTACTTCTTTTTGCAAAATCTATTATGCATGCGTATATGTTTGCTTCAAATTGCTATATTTGAGGATAACGGTTGTCATATTCCTATTCAATACATGATCCACCTTGAGATATTGGTATCCTTACTGTTGTAGCCATTAGGTTATGGTTTAGGCAATAGATGATGCCGATCTGGGTATTTTGAGTGCGAATATCACATAAGTGCTTAGCCGAGCTCTAGATTTACTAAATTTTAAAAATGGATGAAATGTTGAACATGAAATTGGGATATTTTGAAATAATTGTCCAAAGGGTTTTACCTCAGTTATTTTACATAAAAATTAAAAACTTAGTTTATGACGCGAGCGAGTTATATTATATTCTGAAAAGTGTGGGAGGTGTATCTCACAAGTAGATAGGAGGAGATCCTCGCCTGGGTCAATTAAGGACCGAACGCTGGTGCTCCCAATCTAAGCCTAAGCGTACAACCACATATGTCGGTATGGTACAATCTTAGCTTATTAAGTCATCGAGGACTAGCCTTGCATGTTTGTGGGCCGCAGTAGTACGGGCATGACCGGGTAGGCTTGCTCGAAGGAGTTCCCTTCACCAAGGCGTTGGGACCAAAGCCTTCCGATACAACGGGTAATGCCCCACTTTGACGGGATGCACCCGGGATCGAAGTGAGGGTTTTCATTACCGGGCTAGTGCAAGGTTAGGACTAGATGATGTAAAGGCTTTGTTGCATGCTCTAGACTGCATACTATAATGTTGTGTGCGGTGGCATCGACGGATGCCGAACAAACTAGAGAATTTGTATACTGTGGGTAAAGTTGTACACCTCTGCAGAGTGTAAATCTATTTAAATAGCCATACTCGTGATCATGAGCATGCTTGGTGCGGTCCATTGGGTATAGCCTCTACTTTTGCAAAAACAGTCTTATCGAGAAATGTTGGGATTGATATTTTGGTGTTGTTTCATATGAGTGTCATGTCTATGGCTGAGAATAAGATATCGATCACAGCCAAGGAGGGTTGTGATTTGTTAATTATCAAATTACTTACTCTTGTGGTTCTTTATCTATTTATCTGCCCTTCAAATTTCCATTGCAAAATACTATATATGTATTGATATTGCAAATAAAATTTGCTTAATGTTGAAAACAACTTGTAGCATAGAGCCTCCTCTCTTGTTAGCCATGCATATATATACATTTTGCGATACACTACAAGTCTTGCTGAGTACGCAATGTACTCAATCTTGCTTAAATTGTTGTTCAGAGATTGGGGATGAGCCTATGCCAGACAACGCGTTCTTTGCACCCAGTACCAGAGGGTTCAGTGATAGGACTTGTTCTTGTAGGTTGTCTAAGGGTTTGGATGGGCATACCGCTAGACTTTTGGACTTTATATATTATGCTTCCGCTGTTTAAATTGCTACTTCTGATATGTCATTTTATTGGCCGGTCGGCCGTGTATTATACTCTCAAGATGTAATCGTTTAAGTTAAGTACCATATTTGTTTCATGTTAGATGTATATTATGTATGGATGTGTATGCCAACGTTGTAGATGTGTGTACTAGCCACTGATCATGGGACTAGTACGGTACACACACGAGGGTTTTGGGTATTCCACGCCTGGGGGTCCGACATTAACTGTCAATTGCTCTTTAAAATTCCGTTGCAAATTATTACATACCGATATTACAAATTAAACTTGCTTACTGTTGGAGTGAAAATAACTTGTAGTGTAGAGCCTCATCCTTTAATAGCCTTGCATTTGTATTATGTTACGATACACTACAAGTCTTGATGAGTACAAAATATTCAATCTTGCTTAAAATGTTGATCAGAGTATGAGGATGAGTCAATTCCAGATGACGCCTTCGCGCCCGGTACTGAAGGGTACGACAACGGGTCTTGCTAGGGTTTGTCATTGTCGGTTGCCTGAGGGAATGGATAGGCACCCGCTGGACATTTTGGTTTTAATTACTATACTTCCGCTGTTTAATTCGCTACTTGTGTTTTAATTTGGTCAGACGGACGTGTAATATAAACTTGTCATGTAAGCGCTTAATTGTTTAATGTCCTATATTTGTTTCATGTTGCATGTATAATATGTATGGATGTGATTATCAATATTGTGGATGTGTGTACTAGCCATTGGTCATAGGACTAGTATGGTACACACGAGAGTTTCAAGTATTTAAAACCCGGTCCGACAGTTGGCTTAGAAACATTAACTTACATTGAAGTTCGGCACGCAGGCATGGAACAATTAATTGCAATTTACATGCATACATTGATTCGTGCATAGTGTAGTACCTCGCAATAAAAACGATTTTATCCTTCGCAGTAATAATACCACTGATCGGTAGTATTGTCTACAGTGCACTCGAAACGGTACATGTTCTTGTGTCCAATTCCAACCCCCTTCTCTTTTCGTCCGGTTAGGAATCAATTTCCGGAACAGAAGCAACTTCAGAGATTGGAAACATCTCAAAAGGGGACGCTGCAGAACGATCGACCTTTTGTCCGTGCGTCTTCATTTAAAGAACTTAAGAACGGCACTAGTTACACTAACTGGACCGTTAATTACATGTTGATGTAAATGCAATATGCATGTACCGATGTTGTCCCTACAAGTCAAAAATCCATGCACTCTATCTACAGCGCTAAGAATTAACCTGCAAGAATTTGCTATGGCATTCGGTGATTTTTGCTTGGTTAATTGCTGGCTGCATATAGGAGTAACGTTGTGTAAGAGCTGTCCAGCTCCGGTACGTTGTTCATCCGCAGACAAGCAGAAAAAGGGAACAGCACCCGCGTCACGGGCACCATAACAGGTGCGCACTTAAGCCATGCACCAGGCACCACGTACCCATGTTTTCCCACAGGTTAACACTTTGCAGGCACACCATATTTTTTTTCATTCACGAGGAGCAACGAGGCCACTCAAGTTGGTCTTTGAAAATGGCAGTAGATTGGATTTGGATTTGGGCTGTGAAACTTGCGATCCAAGGGGCCAGTACGTACGTCCAGGGAGGCAAAACGGGCAGAGCTGGATGATGACATGTGCTGCTGCGGCTGCCACAGGAGCTCTTGCAGTTGCAGGCCTCCGCTTGCGCGTGCATGTGTACGTATATATGTGTGTGTGCAGGGGCATTCACCATCACGACATATTTGCGTCGCATTATATTGCATTGCAAATGCTCCAGAAGAGAGAAAGAAAGAGTTTAGTTTAGCCCCATTAAACCGACCACCGGCTCACGGGTCCCCGGCCGGTGGCCCCCAGAGATATATAGCCCTGCAGCTGTTGGCTTAGGAGCAGTTACCATATCCACACACCACCACGCATGCATGGCACCCTGCACCTTTGTATCTACTAGTACGTGCATGTACGTACGTATTGCTGGATTCCTGGACGGCTGCATGTGCGAGACAAGGGCCTTTTTAAGCGCCCCACACTGTTGTGTACTAGTTCCAGATTTCAGGAGCCAGCCTCTCCCCATTGGGCCAGCTCTGCGTGCAGGTCCATGCAGAGCGCAGTGCAGTGTAGCGCAGCGCAGGCCGCAGTGGGCACGCATGCAGTCAGTCGTAGCTAGCTCAGCTCAGCTCCTGCCCGCGTCGCATGCATGCATCCGCTCGCTCCAATTTGTGGGCGCAGCCCATGCAATGTACAGGTTATTATTAATTAGATCGATCAGCTGATGATAACCTGTTGATCCCAGCAAGAGCTTTCGAGCCACCTGAAACGGCTAAAATCTACCTATCTACTTGTGCGTTTCTCCTTTCCAGCAGCGCGCGACCGGCCGGCGGCGGATTCGCGGCGCGTAATCGCGGGTCAAAGGGCGCATGATTTTGAGCCCCCCCGGCCGGATCGTGCATGCATGCCATGCGTGACAGGCCGCCGTACGTACCATGGCACCTGAACGAGCCGGACGATATGGGCGGCCGATCTGGACGTGTGTGTTTGTAACCGCGGCGAAATTACACATGCAGGCACTACTCCAGCCTCGTAAATTTGCAGGTGTTACAAGGGAAAGCAAGGCCCATGCATGCGGAGAGCCCAGTGGACTAGGTTAGAATTAATGCGGAAGATCAGATGAACAATACAACGTTAAACATTGCCTGAACTAGCCGAATTCTACGCACAAGTATACTTCTCTATTTCAAAATACGTTCGAATTTTGTTATGCAACTCTTAATGCCTATAATTCTCTTTTTGAGACGGACTAACGCCTATGCATGATTGAAAATATATTTGTATTTGTTACGTGGGTAGCGGTAACAGTTTTAATATCAGTATCGGATTAATTTACATATTTATAATCCTGCCCCGATCAAAACAAGCTATACAGATAGATCCTCTCTTTTTTACTCCATTAATGAGATAATTTCTATATTTTTGTGGATCGTTGTGAGAATTTCTAGCTCTCAAAGAGGAAGAGGTGCATTTAATCTCACTGCGGTTTATATTTCTATAGATCTGCATCGCTACCAAGTTTTAGGAATACCTGGGACAAGAAAGCACATGCATGCATACAGTCTAGATACCAAATTAAGATAACTTTTATAAATTTTAGCAGGAAAGTACACATACACATTCCCGATTCATATATATGAAATACTTGCATGCATGCGTCCCAAATGGAGCCTTGGCGGCCAACACATAGACATAGCGAGAGGCGGAGTGCGATACAGTTAGAAGACAAGCAGGCCAAGACAACAAGACGGTTCGCGACGACGCGCGCTCCGTGACGACTGACGAGAGCCGGGTACGATAGCTAATCTTGCTTTTTCAAAAAGCAGGAGTACGCACGGTACGTGTGACTGTACTAATGGAAGCAGAAACAGCAGATGCAGATCGACGCCGCTGGGGCGCACCGCGGCACCGGCGCAGGCAAAGGACAGCGCGAGAATAACAACAAGGACAGAACCAACGAAGCACCGTCGCTATCGTGCCCGCTCCCGGCCGCTTCTAACCACTTACTAGTTACTACGCGACACGCGCTGTGCCTACATATGTGCACCAACACCCATCAGTTAAACCGAGATCGACACGGTGTACAGCTACAATTAATAACGCAAAATATGATCTCGTCGGTACATATAAAGACCGGTTAATGATGATATGCCTAATTGAGTAGGCATGCAGCTAGCTAGAATAGATCGATCGGCCAATCAGAAGACATATGCATCTCTTAAGTAATGGGACACGACTAGCTCGGACGTACTATCCGAGTGCTAGCGTCGTACGTTGTGCGTTACCGTTCAATTTGGTGTTATGGGGTTCAGCTGTCCGATCTCAACGCGTTTTTTCTTTCCTCCCGAAAAGGAATCACGCACCCCGATACAACAAAATCCGTCCAAAACTCCATCTCCGCCCGATCTCGTTCGTCGAGCAAGTTCTTCAAACTCGTCCATAGGATTCAAAATTTCTCCTCCAAATTTGTCATAAAGGCCCAAACAAACAAATATCGATATCACAACATTGCAACATTTAAAAATAACAGTGGCAATATTTGAAAATAATTGTAACAATATTTTTGGAACAATGATGCAACAATCAAATGATGGGGGCTGCAACAAAAAGCAGCGTCGCAAACATTGCAATATTTAAAAATAACAGTAGAAACATCCGAAAATAATTGTTGTAACATTTTTGGAATAATGATGCAACAATCAAAATGGTGGAGGGGCTGAGTCTTATGCAACAAATAAAAACACCATTACAACAAAAAAAAAATACATCTTACCGTAACATTTGATGCACCAACAACGAAATAGCAATAACCACGCAATAACAAACTATGCAACAGTTCAAGCAAATGCTTGCAACAAAACCATCAGACACCTGCAACAAAATCGTACTCAGATGAGGAGGCACGTGAACGGTTGTGCGTAGCAGATCTAATCTCGTCGAATCAGGAGCCGATATGATGCCTCATATCACCAACAGGTCGGGACCTGGCGCAACAAGGCTAGTCCAGTGCCTCACTGCCGGCCCACACCACCTCCATGTGTCTCGCCCTCCAGTGGCCATTCCCCGGCCCAACTCCTCCACTCGTCGTCCGTTGCCATGGCTCCTCCGCTCGCTGTTCGTCCAACCACCCTTTCCTTGCTAGCCCGGTGGGAAGCGAGAGGAAGAGGCATAGGCTGGAGCGAGGTCGCCGTCTCGCCTCCAGTGATATCTGCGTGAGCTCATCTTTGGTTTCTCGTGGATCGAAGGGCTTCACATCTGTGCGTGTGGTGTTCAGATTAAGCAATAGATGAGTATGGAGGGCGTGCGTCGTTGGATCATCGTGGAGCGGTGGATGAACCGTCCAGCGAAAATACCAGGATGCGACGTAGGACAGTAAGCATTACCCTCGGTAATTTGATCGGTCATGTCAGCTGGTGAGGTCACAATTCGTTGATCTATGCACGAACTCTGCAGTGCAGGCGCAGCTAGCGTATGCAGTTTGTTCCGTGCACGTCGATCTCTGGCGAGCTAATTATTGTGTCCAATTATTACCTGTAAATGAAAAGGAGACGGAAGCATCATATCTTGTGGTCGGTATTGGACTAGTGTCAGAGCTAGCTGCATATATATAATGGCAAACATGCAATGTTGGGCGAGTAATGGGGACATACGACATATGGAGTTATGGACTGATACGATTGGCAGAGCTGCATGCTCAAGGAGTTGGATATATATCTATACATTATCGTCTGGTCAGAGCCCTGGTAGGTTGACAGTGCAAATTAATACAAATCGACCTCGCAGTCGCAGCTCATACGTGCAGAACGGACGTACGTACGTACACGGTCGATCGAAGAGAAGGGTTTAATTATTGGCATAAAGCATACATGCAAAGTTGAGCACGCATATGTATGCACACGATCGATGGGTCTATCGAAGATGACGAGCAAGGAGCAATATATATGTAGCTTTATTCGGGAAAAGGGCAGCATATGCATATATGCAGCAGTTGTCGCAGGCAGGCAGGCAGGCAGCAGGCAATAATGCACGCTCTCGCTCCTGCGGCGAACAGCTGTGCGCGGCGTTCTTTACAGGCCAAAAGGATAACCTTTTTCGAGGGGTGCGATCGAGTGTGAGCCGCGTAGGATGAACAGTGCGGCCCAGTGTCCTGCTGCTCGATCGAGCCCGCGTTGCGTCTCATCTCATGTGCTCATCCGATCGGTTGGTGGGTGGTGCAGGGCCCTGTAACGCCACAGCAGTCGCGTCGTGCGATCGAGATCGATGCGCGGCGGTCAGTTGGTCACATGCACCGAGGCTGGCTGTTGCGTGCGTGCGTGCGTACGTACCCCGGACCGCGCACTGATCGATGCATGCATGCATGCGCGCGCAGCATAAGAACTTTTAGGGCCGTTCGGTTCGGGGCTAAGAGGTGGGCTAGAGGTTTAATCCGTTTATTCTTGAGTCAGGGAAGGTTAACTTTTTAACCCTCATAGTCTAGGTCTAGGATTAAGTAACTCATCAAACGGATGAAATAAGTTAACACAGCACAACTAACCTCCTAATTTTAATTTTTCTATGGCTAACCCATCTAATCTAGCAAAACGGTAATTTAGATTAACAAGATTAGTCGCCAAACGCAAAATTTAGATTAAGCTAACTTAGATAGCTTAAAACTAGCTAACTTGTTTATCTTAACCCCGAACCACAAACGCACGCTTAGCGTCAAGTGGATCAGTGTATGCAACTGTGCACGGGTGCGTAGTACGTCTCAACTGAGAAGCCAGCTAGATATATCGTATACCTGCCTACTATACCACGACTGTAGCAAAGGCTGTCTTGATCTCGTGTCAGTGATTCCCCATCTCTATGAATTCCTGCCTAGCTTGTGGATGTAAGCAGAGTGGTACAGTGCCATAGCAACTACCAATCTACCATGGGCAGGCAATGCAAACAAACAAACGCATCGGCGAAAGGGGTATCCGCGGCAGATGACACGCATCATGAGAGCTCGGACTGAAACGTTACGGCCCAACGGGCTCATGGGTGCTATTTGCAAATCAGATGGGCTGGCTCACCCTTCGGGTCGGGACTCGGGACGACCTCGCGTTCCCCATTAGGCTTTTTTTTCGAAAAGAAAAAAAACGCGGGTATGATGAAAAAAATTGGTAAAAAATATCACGAGCCAAAAAATAAGTTTGTATTGCTTTTCTATTTGAGGTACGGAAGAGCCGAAGAAATGTTTGAATGAAGTCTTATGGAGAATGGAGAAAAAAAAGGTTTCAGAAGCAAAACTGATGTTATATTATCAGAGCCAGGTTTCGATCCTGGGACCTGTGGGTTATGGGCCCACCACGCTTCCGCTGCGCCACTCTGATTCGGTGATACAAAGCAGCAAACATGTTAACCTATACTTTATCTTATATTTCTTGAAAGCCGTTGGGTAATGGCCAGCCGCGCACATCTCATGGAATATTCAGAAGTAGCTTGATTTGCAGACTGACTGCAATGTTGCATAAATCTGGCATTATCTTATCATTTTTGTTAGTTGTAATTTGGCCTTTTTTTTTGTTAACTCTGAGTCTACTTTTCTGGCCTTTGGTTGATCAGTCGCTGTATACGAGTATTGTTTATGCCATCTTAGTGTGAGCTAAACTAATGCTCCAATGCAAAAGATACTCCGTGAGTGAGTTGCAACTACAGATAGAACTGCACGTTACTCAATGGGAGTCAGAATTAGAAGTTAGTTGTTACATGCCATCTCGGACGCTATAAGCAGCAGATTAGTACTCTAAAATCAAAAGCAAGTACCCTCACGTTTCATAAATGCAATTAGTCAGTGCTTAATTTCCTCTCATTCTCAAATGCAATGCATGAGGCCATGAGGCATGAGCTACTCGAAAGTGGCATTTTAGTTGTTGCAACTTGCAAGGATTAGTTAAGCACAGCTATGCAACTTGCAAGGATTAATTAAGCACAGCTATTATATATGTAATGTGCGCGGCTAGAATTCATTTATAAGCATGCGGAGACATGGGATTCGTTGTAGAAGCTAGCTTAACACGTATCCGGTATCTCTTCGCTTTCCTCCATGGCACGATGATAGATCATATGATCCTTTTGTACGTGCAATCATAATACCATCATGCGTTATTCGAGCTAACTAGTACCAAATCCATTCTGGAATGTCATTTTGTCCCTGCAAGGTCCAGCTACAGCTAATTTCAGCGAAAGATCAATAAGAAATAAAACGACTTGTGCTAACTTTTTAGTTTCTACAGCTGTTTGGGCTAGGTGGATTTGGTAATTTCCATGGGAAAAATAAAGCATAGGAATTGGACTTTCAGATGTGCAGTAGGCCGGCTCATGAGTAGGATTAGTAGAATTAGAATGGTAAACTTTCATGTAGTGACAGTACTAATCCTCCTATTTTCTCCTAAAACATCCCAATCAGCAACAGAGAAGAACCCTCTCGTTTTCCATTCTTCGCCTGCAACTCTTCTCCACTCTCGTCCACCCCCACCCCGCCCGAAAACCCTAGCCGCCGCCGGCGAAGCGGACCCCACCGGCGGCGACGACGACGATGAGCGGCGGCGGCCCGCCGAGGAAGCGCAACTTCAAGATCGAGGCGTTCAAGCACCGCGTCGAGCTCGACCCCAAGTACGCGGAGCGGACATGGAAGATCCTCGAGCACGCCATCCACGAGATCTACAACCACAACGCCAGTGGTCTCTCCTTCGAGGAGCTCTACAGGTCGGTACAATCCCCACCCTCCTAACCTAGCCTGATCTTGCCGTCGCCGCCGCTCGCTGCTGCCCCTGCTTAGCTAGCTAGATCCTACTGCGGCCGTCCGAACCTGTGTGAATTCGAAAAATTCTGTGGTTCCCGAGTAGAGCCTATGTGAAAATTCGAACAATCCTGTGCTAGTATTTCGTAAAAATTAGCTGAACATTCCTATGGTGTGCGGTGATGGCAGAAAGCGATTTATTGGAGAGAATTTTATTGCAGTATTTGTGATCCTAACGTTTTTACGGACATAAATCATTTTTTTGGTAGTCAACAATGGTAATTAGCGAGACTGGGTTATACCTAGGTATTGACGTAATACTCCACTAGTCTATGAGTCATATGATTCATATTGACTTGTTATAGTCATGGCGAGTCATAGAGCTTGTTGAACTCTTTTGTTGCAGCAAGTTGTTAGTAGTAAATTACTATGCAAGAATATTGGGTGCAAAGGGGGTGTAGTATACCAACTACCAAGAGCTAGTGTGGTATCACCTGATTGTGATTTGCGAGATTTCTTTCCGTGTGCAGGAGTGCCTACAACATGGTGCTTCACAAGTACGGCGAGAAGCTCTATGACGGCCTCGAGAGCACTATGACATGGCGCTTGAAGGAAATATCAAAATCGATAGAGGCCGCACAGGGTGGTTTGTTTTTGGAAGAGCTGAACGCAAAGTGGATGGACCACAACAAGGCGTTGCAGATGATCCGAGATATTCTAATGTACATGGATCGGACTTATGTCCCGACATCCCATAGGACACCTGTTCATGAGCTCGGTCTGAATTTATGGAGGGATCACATAATTCACTACCCTATGATCCACGGTCGGCTGCTTGACACCCTTCTTGATCTTATACACAGGGAAAGAATGGGTGAAGTGATCAACAGAGGCCTGATGAGGAGCATAACAAAGATGCTCATGGATCTCGGTCCTGCCGTGTATCAAGATGATTTTGAGAAACCATTTTTGGAAGTTTCGGCTAGCTTCTACAGTGGGGAATCTCAGGAGTTCATTGAGTGCTGTGACTGTGGGAACTATCTTAAGAAGGCTGAGAGGCGGCTCAATGAGGAAATGGAGCGTGTCTCACACTACTTGGATGCTGGCAGTGAGGCAAAGATAACTAGCGTGGTGGAGAAAGAGATGATTGCCAATCACATGCATAGATTGGTTCACATGGAAAACTCAGGCCTTGTCAATATGCTTATAGATGACAAATATGAAGATTTGGGTAGGATGTACACCTTGTTCCGAAGGGTTCCTGATGGTCTATCAACAATCAGAGATGTGATGACTTCTTACCTGAGGGAAACAGGAAAGCAGTTAGTGACGGATCCAGAGAGATTGAAAGACCCAGTGGAATTTGTTCAGCGCTTGCTAAATGAGAAGGACAAGCATGATAAGATCATCAGTGTTGCTTTTGGCAATGATAAAACTTTCCAAAATGCTCTTAATTCATCCTTTGAGTACTTCATCAACTTAAACAACAGGTCACCTGAATTCATATCATTGTATGTTGATGACAAGCTCCGCAAAGGACTGAAAGGGGCAACAGAAGAGGATGTGGAGGTTATACTGGACAAAGTCATGATGCTGTTTCGGTACCTTCAGGAGAAGGATGTGTTTGAGAAGTACTATAAGCAGCATTTGGCGAAAAGGCTTTTGTCCGGCAAAACTGTTTCTGATGATGCTGAGAGGAGTATGATAGTTAAACTCAAGACAGAATGTGGGTACCAGTTCACTTCCAAGTTAGAGGGCATGTTTACTGACATGAAGACCTCTCAGGACACCATGCAAGATTTCTATGCCAAGAAGTCTGAGGAACTTGGGGATGGCCCTACACTTGATGTCCACATTCTCACAACTGGCTCTTGGCCAACGCAGCCCAGCCCTCCCTGCAATCTTCCACCTGAAATCCTTGCAGTGTGTGAGAAGTTCCGTGCATATTATCTTGGAACTCACAGTGGCCGGCGATTGACATGGCAAACAAACATGGGAACAGCTGATATAAAAGCCACGTTTGGAAAAGGCCAGAAGCATGAGCTGAATGTATCCACTTATCAGATGTGTGTTCTCATGCTGTTCAATTCTGCTGATGGATTAAGCTATAAAGAAATCGAACAAGCTACTGAAATACCTGCCTCAGACCTAAAGAGGTGTCTCCAATCTCTTGCTTGTGTCAAGGGGAAGAATGTTCTTCGTAAGGAGCCCATGAGCAAGGATATATCGGAGGATGACACATTCTACTTCAATGACAAGTTCACAAGCAAGCTTGTTAAGGTGAAGATTGGGACAGTGGTGGCGCAAAAGGAATCTGAGCCAGAGAAACAGGAGACTCGCCAACGGGTTGAGGAGGACAGGAAACCTCAGATTGAGGCCGCCATTGTCAGGATCATGAAATCCAGGAGAGTCTTGGATCATAACAGTATTGTAGCTGAGGCTACCAAGCAATTGCAAGCCCGGTTCTTGCCAAACCCTGTTATCATAAAGAAACGCATAGAATCTCTTATTGAACGTGAATTCTTAGAAAGGGACAAAGCAGATAGGAAATTATATCGCTATCTTGCATAAAAATTTATCATGTGATAATTCATGAGCAGGTGGCTTCCTTGTATTCCTGTAAAACAATTTCCATTATGCTTGAGTTCAGTTTTATTCGTTGGACTTTGTCCACTGAAATCATAGCAGCTATTGAATTTGGTTATCGATTGATGGAAATGAAGATTTTACGCAACCTATGCTGGTCCAACAGTTCTATTGCTCACTTGTTCATTTAGAATTTCCTGTGCCATATTTATATTACCAGGCATTTGATCTGGCTCCATTTCCTTGTTCTTTTCTGGGATGTTATATTTGCTTCTCAATTCTGATGCATGTGAAGGACGCCACATATATATCTATCTTCTGTATTTCGTTATTGTTTCATGTTTTATTACTGACATCTTTACCATCAAGATAAGTTAATGGTGCTCGGGAGTATAGAACATAGTACTTGTGTGTTGTGAGCCCAAAATACAAATGCTTCCCCTGTCATGGGGTTGAGGCGCTTACAATGAATCATACAGAGAATTCATCGGAGGTCTGCACTTGCATGTGACCATTTCTTGCTGAATGCGATCAACAGTCATTGACTCAACTCCCAAAGTACAGTTAAGGCAAAATTGGCTACATCATAATTTGGTGTTATTGGTTATATGACATTCAAATTTCGTGTCTTCGCTGAAAGACACTATAAAGTTGTGCATCTTTGCTCTGGGACATTGAGGCTATTATTATATCATTTCTAGGCAGAAGAGGAGATAGAAAGCATGCGAAATGTCTAAATTACCCTTCGGTTGAACCAATTGGTTGTTCAGGGCCACTCGCTCGTGTGAGCCTAGCCTCCGACTTCGGTCCGTGCTCCTCGTTGAGCTGTAGAGCACTTCGACCAGGTCCCTCGCCACGGACTCGTCGACCCCGGCAACAGCCTCCTCACGCCACCGCGGCTCCTCGCGTTAGTTGAGGACCATGAGGCAGCGAACGAGGCGAAGATAGCCGATGGCAACGGGGCAGCGCTGGCTAGCGCTAGGGAAGAAGGTGGTGTTGGCGGCGGTGGCAGTGGTGGTGGCGGCGCTGCACAATGGTGCATCGACCGAATTGGCTTGGGGAAAACATAAAAGGAGTGGAGGCGATGTTATGGGTAGAAGGAATTGCAAATAGGCCCACCGAGGGTTGAACGGCAACAGGGAAGACAACTTGAATCCGGTGATCTAATGATGATTTGGCCAGGTTAGCAGGTGCATGACATATTCCCAAGTACGGTGAGGCTGCTGGCTGCGATTTCTTGGACAGGGATTGGTGGTGGTGGTTCGACGACAACGTATCAGATCTTGGAAAGAAGACATTGTCGTTGACACTTTCAGGTAGCGAGGCGGCTTGACTGAGGAGGGGGGGGGGTGAGCATCACCACGTTGAGGGAACCTTGATGCACACCACAGTTTGGGTGGAGGTAGAGTGGAACGGCTTCGCGTCGTGAGCCATGCGGCGCGGTGATGCATGGGAGCTCACTGGCGATGCTCATCATGGCCTCGCACAACTCCGTCGGCGACAACGACTGCCTACCGTCGCACCGTCACTACCCATTGTTGCCAAGATCGTGGGGTTCCGTTTTGGTGCTCGCCGGTCGCCATAGTCATCTCCCTCGCCGGCGCCGAGCTTGGTCAGAGCTTCCGTGGCCGCCGCCTCTGTCTCCCTCACGCTCTTTGTTGAGAAACAAAGGGATGAGCCCCCTGTATGGCTGCCAACTCCACCTACTCGGTTCGACCGAACCAACAAGTGATAGGGGCACTGGAAGTCATTTCCTAAAATTTCTCTCCCCAACAACTGAAAATCATATTTTACTGGCCTTAGTGTCCCAGAGCAAATATGCACATTTTTGTAGTGTTTTGTGACAAATACACGAAATTTGGATGGGAGGATGTCCTATCGCCAATGATACTAAATTGTGATGTCATGTAGCCAATTTTGCATAAAGTTAAAAGTGGAAGATACACCACTGAATTTCGGAGTACTAAAAACAAGGAACATTCAGAAATAACCCCAGGAACATGTTTAACATAGCCTGAAGATGGTTGATACTGCTAAGTGATAACTGCCGTTAGGGGCAAAAACCTGCTCTCCTATTCACGTTTCATTCGTTCACTAAGCATCAGAACAGCAGTGAGTTGAATTTGACAACATTATCCTTATAAAGTAATCACCGGTATCTCTAAAACCAACGGTCGTGCAAATATTACTCAATTTCTCTTCTGTACAAGTAAGCATGGTTGGGACACAGCCGCTTTTCTGCTCTGCTGATCACATCAGAATATAGCAGTGCTATGTATGATTTCTCCTGAGCCAGAAAAAGTAAAAACTAGGAGGCCGCAAGGAAAAGACTCCCTGTATGTAACCAGAGCAGTATGCATAATACGTGTGTAAGAATGAAATAGAGTGGTCTTGCCCTCACTTCCTCAAATGGAAATCTTAGCCTGGTATTGATGAACGAGTCTTATCAAGTTGAAGATTAGCTGGTGGTGGATCTGTAGTTTCGTTAGTTCGGTGATGGAACAGTTTAGCTATTGCTCTTCTTTCACAGTCCTGTTTCAGCAATAAATTGACATGCATCATATTAGGATTCTATATAAACCTGTTCAAGCATTGATGCAGTGATAAAATGATTCTTTAAATTTGCTTTTGTAAACAAGGAAAAGATAGAACGTTTAAATGGAGAACTCAATTTCAGTCAATAAAGATGCAAAGGCATCAACTGCTATTGACAGTTATTACAAACTAATATAAAGTACCACATCAGAAGAAACTCAGCAAGGAAAAGGAAGGGCTGTACTGGGAACTTTTATTACCTTCAACATATTTAGGTGAAAATGTTTTCCTGTGTTCATTCGCCTGAGCTTCAAGTAAGTGTATGTAAAACTCAACTGATCACGTGAGGTGAACTCATTGAACCAAAGGCATGAAAACAAATTAGACATTGGTGTATGGGCACGCATAATGAAAGATACTTCAGGCACATCTGTACAAGGGTGATACACAAGATCAATTCATTGATCACTCACAAAGTAATATACTCGATGGGGTATTTATCAAACATAAGTTAATGGTACGGACAACTTGGAAGCACAGGCTCTTGGCCAGAGTCATTAAAATTCACAAGACCATCAGCCTGGTAAAACAAAAATTGTTCGTCAATAGCAGTGTGATTGTACTTGTTCAAGCGCTTGTTTTGAAGCACTTCCTCCCAGACACAGGTGCGGTCATAGTGCATTGAAATTGCATATTCTGCTTTCTTTCTCCATAAGAAATACTCAATGATAAGCATTGGATCAGCATGAAGACACAGTTTGCTATCCAACCAAATGGAGTAAAATATCTTTAGTTAACCTTGGAGAAAGAATGCATGTATTGGTAATATATATAGGAAAATGCATATATGTGCCAGTTAAAAGAAAACTACAAGACCCTAAACTACATTAGGAGTTGATGGGATGACATGCGTCAAGCCATCAACCAGTTAGTAAGTAGTAAACAACTAACCATAGGTGCTTTAGGATTTATATAATTTTCTTTTGTAGGAGTATAGGGGTGTTCCTCTACAAATTCTCCATTCAACTAGGTAAGACACGCAAATATATTCACAGAAAACTTACAAGGCTGATTAGAAGAGTCGCTGAGCCAGAAATTTTGGCACCTTTCCTGCTCTCCGCATATCTTTCTAGGGTAAGTTCTTAACTACAACAATTCTCCACAGGCCAATGAATCCATTTTCATCAGGGATATGTCCTTCAGAGGAAAGGGTTGCCAGCGTTAGCTCATCCAGTAACATGATGAAGCATACATTCTTCTTAGAGTATGAGCCAGTCATTGAGAGTTTTAAACTGGTAATGTTTATGACATAGTGTAATAATACTTATTGTACAACTTAATTATCAATAAAGCACGCAATTGTCATGGAATTAAAATAGCACGAGAGATAGCCAAGGAGCAAAAGATAGTGACTACTAACTAACGTACTATTATAAGGGGCATAAACTAAAATAGCACCCAGTACTTGCCATTTTGCTACTGAAAAACAAGGTACTTGTTAGTTGTTACAACACATGCACACAAAAGGAATAAGAACATTACCTTTCTCTTAGTTGGTCTCCTCAAGTAATCGGTGCTTCCAAAAATGTATGATGACACCACAACACGGCAGGTAGCCATATAACTCCTGTCATTTTCATCCAAATAATATCCACTACTAGGGTAACCCTCTGGCCCTATAACAAAACCACAGTGGAGGGTTTGGTTTCTTGCGTAGTATGTCTCTTCTCTTTTCTGAAGACTTGGTGCCCACCAAACAATGGTTCAAAAAAGCCATTACCAGGCAATACTTCCTCCTCCAAGATATAGTTCAAAGAAAACTGTGTAAAATTGTTGTAGTGGGCAGGCTCCACAAGATTGTCAACCGATGGCAAAAACTCAATTTGAAATGGTGCATCTGCAATATTTCATTCTGTATATCAACAAAAAGAGTATTTATTATCTAAGTGCTTCTATGAGATCATAATTGCATCGTTAGAGATGATTGTCCTGAGATTTCTCTCCATTTCTTTCCTCTATAAAACACCAATCCCGCGAACTATTGCGAATGGCGCGAAGAAAATATGCGGATGCCATTGCCACCATACACACGCGCAGCAAAATCATTTCACCTTTTTCACTACTACATTGCAAGCAAATTGATAGTTCTTGACAGAAAAGGCACGGATCTTTTGCAGGGTGGTTTGGAAAGCTTACCGTGGAAAGGCTGGTTGCAGTGGGAGGAGGAGGAGAGGTAGGCGAAGGAGAGGAGCGCGAGGGCGAGGGCGAAGGGTAGGAGGAGGAGTAGGCGGCAACGACGCCGCGGCCGTCTGGAATGACGGCGGGGTCCGGCCGCGGCCGGAGTGGATATCAGTAGGCGGCGCTCCAGCATGTCCCGCGCGCGCACGCTCCGGCGACGGGTAGAGATGGTACGGGCAGACTGGCAGAGCGTGGGCGACATTTCCCGCTGTTTCTGCGTCCTAAATCCCTATTTTTGGGGCAAAATGCCAAATTTATTGACACACGACTACGTCTGCAAAATGCAAATAGAAATTGGCAGAAACTAAAAGGACAAAGTAATTCAAATGAAAAAAAAAACATAACTTCGATATATTTGGACCATGCAACTATCAAATATAATTTGGCAAAATATTTTAGCTCATTTAGGGCCACACCATGTGACAATTTACCTTTTTTTCACACATACGGACATACCCGCTAGGCGCTGCTAGTCTAACGGGTGAGGCACTCGATTTGCACGAACGATAACCAAGGTTCAAATCCGCCGTGCGTGTTTCAATGGTTGACATATGTTATATTTTATTGATTTTAGGATTCTGGGAACCCCTCCCGCACCCCCACCCGTTAGAACAGCCCCGACCCGTTAGAACAGTCCCGACCCGTTAGGCATGGGGGAGATTAACCCTCATCTCCGGTCCCCATGGGGATCCCCACGAGGGATTAAAAGATAGGTTAAATACCTTTTTTAAATAATAATGTGAGTTTATTTACTAATTTGTAAGTATTTTTGTATACTTTTTCCCCAAAATATAGCTTCAAGATTTATATATTAACATATATATTCAAGTTTAATCCTTAATATATAAGGAACGAATTCATCACTTATATTAGAAAACAATAATTTATAAACAAAATAATACACTTACATTTTTTTTCCGGTTCCGCACGAGGCCCCGTGGGGAGGACCCCGCCCTGGTAGCCTATCGGCCACCGCGTCCCCCATGGGGAAATTTCCCCCGGGGGGAATTGCCATTCCTATGAAGGACTCCAGCCAGCAGCACGCATAAAGCAATGCAAAGCTGATGTAATAAAACATGCTCTTTCTCTCTTGACGAATACGGACAATTAGATTCTGAATTCAATAGTAGAAAGGGTGGCAGCTATTTACAGATCTAGGCAACCGGCATAAACATAGTCATAAATTAGTCAAACCTGATGCCACAACGGTTTCGTCATTAATGAACCAGATTCAGTTTAGACCAGCTTCTAACCAAACCTTCGGCAGCTACATGACCTGACATAACTACAGAAGAATAAATTAATGCAAAGTAGCAAACCAATGCCACACCATAGCCTGCAGCAGGAGCGACACTGGCTAATAAACCCATGAAGACTAATTTCAGTAGGCATTACCCTTCAAAAAAATCAGTAGGCATTGCTGCTATCAGATATTACAGTGGTTACAGAATTATCAGCAGCCAGAAGAAACAAAACTACGTCAGTACAGCTCATTGGTGGATCAACACTGATTATACACATCACTTTATCCATGAGTTAGAGAAACTCTAAACACAAAGAAAGAAAGAATAAGCAGACCAACTCAATGCTGCGCTGCACACAGTGTTAAATATAAACTGTGTTATAAACATCGCCAAGGGTGAAAGTACAAACCAATCCGGAGGAAACAAATCCAAGTGGATCTTGAGTATTCTTTGATACAGTACAATATTTCACTCACTATACCTTGGTACAAGATGGAACTCCCCAAAAAGAAACAAAAAAGAATGTAGAAAACAAGGGAAAAAAAACTCACTATATGAACCAGGATGAGACTTCTACAGCATTTGCATAGTTAGAAAAATCAGCTGGTGCCACAAGGTGCTGGGTATTGGACCCAGACGAAACAAGAATTAGAGATTGCATGTATTATTAATCAGTCTTGGTCTGCTCTGCTAGGTCAAGTTTAACTGGCCGTGACTCAAACCCTCCTCCTTTTCGGTGTTCAATAGAGTAGGGCATGTAAGTTCCGAGTATCTTGTCCCACACAACAAAGAATGGTTGTGAAAAATTGTACTTGTTGCCATAGAGCTGGTGGTGAATGTCATGATAGGCACTGTTGTTGTTGAACAGCGCATGGAGAATGTTACCAGGAAGCCACAGTCCGCAATGATCATCCACTGTCTTGATGGTAGCAAACGAGAAAAAGAATATGGATGTTCGTGGAGTCATACCAGAGATGAGGAATGAGAGAGCACCACCGATGGTGTCCAAAATAAGGCCCTCAAAAGGATGATTGTAAAGAGCTCCAAAGGAATAAGGGACTACAAGAGTGTGGTGCTTGGAATGGATGTGTTTATACAGAAACTTGTTGATGTGCATGTATCTGTGCATGAAGTACTGCCATGTGTCCATAACAAACATTGCAATGATAAATTGCAACACTATCACCAGAGCAGGAGGTTGCTTCTGTCCAGTACCACTCTCATCACCAATAACCTGTAGTTCAAGAAAAATTCAACATTTAAGGAACTTCTGTATAAGTGATGCTATCAGGTGTACTCCAAGAGAAAAATGTTGTCCAAAATTGATTAAAAAAACAAATTGCTTAGGTTCGGTCATCCTTGCATATCAGTTTATTTTCCATGGACGTTATGTTGCTATATTTTCAATCAACATGAAGTACCATTACATCAATATCAGTTCTCGTCTTCTTGACAAGTAACACAAAGCCTAATCAACACAATATCAAAACTCTGCTCCTCGCCTATTCATAGGACTTTCTTGATAGTCATGTTCAGCTTCTGAATCTTTCATAGCAAGTAGACACCAAACTTAAAGCTGATCAATACTCCCAACAACCACCATGGGCAGGCATATGTTACTACAGATGCTTAGGTCTCGAAATTTCTAGTTGAGCGCTATGCGGTATTAGCATGCCAAAGCAACCTAAGACGCTTGTAAACAATTTTGCTTCAAAACTTATCACGTGTCTATGTCTCTACTATGCCATTAATTTTACAAACAAAAAACAACTTTGCAGCGTTTCACGTCATGATTACCATTACCCCAAAGCTAACTAATGAACATGAGGTCCATTTGATGATTGGTAAAGAGAAGAGAGGGGAAGGGAAGGGACGCCGGCGGCGAGGAGGATTACCGCGAAGAGGGTGAGAGAGACGGCGACCTGGAAGGCCTGCTGGACGAGGACGCCCCTGACGACGGTGCCCCTGGAGACGACGTTCTTGGCGGCCTCCTCCTCCTTGGGGTGCAGCCGGTAGACATCCAGCCACTCCACGCCGTCCAGCGCGATGTACAGCCCCGAGTAGAGCCAGTACACGGCGATCGGCACGAACGTGCCGAGCAGCTCGTCCGACACCCCAATCGCCATCCCGGCCCGGGGCAAGAAGGCCTCCCGCCTCCAAGGCTCCAACCCCTCGGAATTCTCGGCGAGATGGTGGACCAAATGTGCGCGAGATTCCGCTGGAAACCACACGAAACGATTGGGGGAGGTGGAATTGGGGCTTGCCAACACAGCCCGGATCTCTCCGGTGGGGAGGGAGGGAGCAGGAGTTGGAATTGGAATTTGGAGGTGGTTGGTGGCTGCGGTGGAGGAAGGGAGGAGCTAGATAAATAGGCGGTGGTGCGGTGGGCGGGGCGGCCGTCGCCGTCGGTCCGAACGAGGAGAGCACAGGAGAGAACGGGCGGTGGTTGCAAAGGAGCGTGCGGTCGTGAGGATTGGCATCCTATGTCATTCCATCGGTAATGTCACGTGCTACTACACAGTATTTCTGATGCTATAGTATTTTGGTACAATAAAAATTATGATATCGTCTTTTGCTTTCTGATCCAATGGCTACTACGTAATATTATGGTACTGTAGCACCACACAATGTCACAAGGATGTGAGTTCGGCCCGTGCGGGTGCGACGAATGAACCAGACTGAGGGTACGTCATTACAAAGGTACATACCATTGTTGCATAGAGTACTTACTCTTCGTGTTATCTACAGACAAAATTGAAGATAACTCATACAATGAACTATCTCTAAGTTGTCTATATATTTCTAGACCTTATTAAAATGTTTTCGAGATGTCTCTCCTCTTAGGTCTAGTTTTTTTAAGTTGTCTATATAGAGTCCCATAATTTAATATAGACGTATAGATACAACAACAAAACAAGTCGTTTATAAGGGTTTTATAAACCATCTACAGATGGCTTCTTTATCTCTCCTCATTATCTCTCAACCACATCATTAGAAATCTTACGTGGCAAGGATTAGACGACTAACATCACCCAATTGTACATGCCCTGACGCAGTGAAATTCAAATCAATTTCGTAGAAAATTAATTTGAAATAGCTTAATTTTTGCGAAAATCTGGAAAAAAAAAATCAGCATTTTAAGCGGGTAATTGGGCCTGCGTGAAAACGGATCAACAGCTATACTCCCACTTATGTTTGTTAGGGTCTCTTGGTGATGAGGACATCAACCCATCGGATTAGACCGCTACTCCACCTCCAACCGAGCTATGCTACTCCCACCGATTCGACTACGTCAAACGCAACTCTAACAGGTCGATGAATTTACTTCACTTATATCTGGTGTTGTGCCACCTCACATTGGACTGAGGACCTTGTATCAATTATTGGGCCCAAAGGGCAGCTACCACTTTAGGTTATTTGGGCCGACCACCTCCCTGGTCGCCCCCTTGGGCCGTACTATTCATGATCATATTGATCACATGAACAATACCTATGAATAGTACCACGCTTTAGCTCTTAGCTATGTGCGGTCCCCCCTTCCCTATTTAAGGAGACCGCACCTCTTTAGTTTTTCTTAGATTTTGTTTAGTTAAAAGTTAGCTACAATGCAACTTTATGTATTGGCTTGTGTCGACTAGACCAACCATAATACCGCTTCAGAATCCCAATTTATCAAGTATTTCAATCCTATTTGCAATTTCAGATTGCGTTTTACCTTGTTCTTACGTGCTTCTTTGGTGTATGCAGGAATTGGTCTTCGTGATCAGGTCATCTAGGTATTCATGCACGGTTGATAACGACTTGTCGAGTAATTCAGTGATTGTGTGGTTTTGAGACTTGTGAGTTCGTAGCCAGGATCGTGAGAGTTGAGCGACTACTACCGAATTTATCTTCTCATCGAAAGATTGGGCCAGAACAAGACCTTCGTGGTTCATCAAGTGATATCAGAGCTACAGTTAATCGAGGAGATTTACCAATTTTCTAGTAGTAGATTTGTTTTTCATACTTAGAGTCCAAAATTGCCCCAAAATTTTTTGCATCTATCATTCGTACCGAGCCCTTTGAGCCATTGCAATTTTTTCTTTTCAGTATTTTGCTTGTTGAATCATTGGTTGCATCGTCATGTTTAGTTGTTGATTTCTAGTTTAGTTGGAGTCTAGTTCGTCGTTGTTTAGTTGCATCTCGTGTTCCTTTGCGTAGCTTCGTCGTTATCTATTTCACATCTTGCTCCCTGCCGCGCCACCATCATCATCTGCTTGGCGTGCTCCTGCCATGGCGACTCCACCTTTCTGCCGTGCCAACACATCCGCTACCACGCCCTGCCGCCGCCTCCACAGATTGTTGTCGCGACAAACCCATCTGCTGCCACACACCGCCGCGGCAACTGATCATCCTGTCGTCGTTGACATCTTTCTGCCACGGCCGCCAACACCGCACCCCTGCTGTGGCCATCATTTTCTGTCATGGCAACCCTCTGCCTTGGGCCATCACTGCCACTCACCGCCGCGGCTGCCAAACGCCTCTGCCGCTGCTGCCTCTTGCCGTCGTGGCAGCCTATTGCCCTGCCGCCACTGCAACTCCTGCTGTGGCATTGAATCCACGCTGCCTATCCTGCCGCGGCACTAAATCCCCTCCGCTTCTCCTGCCGCGGCACCGAAGGAAAAGAAAGCCCTAGCTGACTTCGATTTTTGAAGAAGAAGGAAAAGGTTTTGGCCACAACCCCTAGAACGGTTTTATCCAATAAAAAGGAGAGTTGGTTTCGGGTTGGAAAAAAAAGAGGAGAAAATAGAGGAGAAAAAAATAGAAGAAAAAAAAAGAAACAAGAGAGAGAGAGAGAGAGAGTCCATCCTTTTCGAAAATTGAAAAGCCCATCAAACCTTCACCAAATCCAATGAAAATTGGTGGAGCCCTTTATCATACAGCCACAAGCTTTCACAAAAAAAATTGAGCAAGTTTGGCCCATGGGATCAAAAGATATAACAGTTTCAATTTGAGATCGAAACGAATTCGAATCCATTTTCGAGGCACCTTCAGTAAAACGGACATAACTTTTGTATACGGTGTCGGAATTCAACGTTCTCGGACTCGTTTGAAAGCTAACGACGAGGTGCATCCAAACAAAATGACCAGCTTGTGCTAGTCGCCCTTAAAGACCCCAAAAATAGGCCATTTTCATCCCAAATTTGTGTTGCAAGTTTTCTGTTTTCTGTTTTTGGCGATTCTTTCAGTCTTCTCTTTGGAATTCGGGGTCCGACTCAACTGGAAAGTTGTACATCTCGTCGAAACATTTCAAACGAGAATATATAATCTATATAAAATTTTGTTTTTTCATCGTTTAAGACTAGATGTTGTTTCTGCTTAATCTAGAGGGTTGTTTACGTTGCACGTTATTCCGTTTTTGTGCTCTACATGCGTTAACAATCTTGTGCCCCTACAAAGAAGTTTGAGTGGTGGGTTAACGTCTCTCCTAGCACTTGTTGTGAGGTTATCCATTGCTTACATCAAGTCACATTGATCGTTGCGTGTGTGTTCCTACATTTCTCTTCATAGGGCTTTGATTAGCTAGCTGTGATTATACTAGGATCAGCAATCTTGACTAGTACTTTGAACATTTTTTCAACTTGCATTAACTGATTTGATTATTGCTGATCCTTGCTACCATATTGAAGGCTTTTGAGCTCCATTTCTTACTAACTCAACAGGTATCGTTCCTCGCAATCGTTAGGCTATTCATAAGTGAGAGTATTATGAACCAGCCACTGGTTGTACCACTTTTTTGCTGCATTGGTAAGAACTTGGTAAAGCGTTGTGAGATAGATTTGATTTGAGCCTTCAGAGCCTAGTAGTTGACAAGAACATATACTTTGTGATTTGTTTTCTTATTTTCTACTAACAATGATAGATTGGTTGAAGTTGGTAGATTACAATGATATCGCGGGCAGATTTGAACTCAAAGGGAGACAGCTATCGGCATACATCTTGCCACTCACCGTTGAGAGTATGCCGCTGGACTACTTCATGTGGATTACTATGCTGGATAGCTATTTTGAAAGACAGGAGCTTGATCCTTATGAGAAGATGAGCATGGCAAGGACGGCGCTGATCGATGATGTTCAACATTGGTGATCGAATCTCGAGTATCACTACATGTACACATGAGAGCTGATGAAGAAGAAATTGCATCGTCGTTTTGTACCTCCACCCCCGGTCACAAGCGATGTGCAACCTAAGATAACTGAAAATACTGACATTGTTTTAGCTCCTGCTCCATCTATAGATACCGTCGAGACGCTTGAAGAGATGAATGATGATCTGGTGTATCTTATGTCATTAGAGGAGAAGTTTGCAGTACCTACAGTATCTGATGAGGACGATAATGACAAATGTACTAATTTGGTGCTACAGCAAGACATAGAGCAACCTTGTGAGTATATACCTGTTGTAGTGCAATCTATTGACATTCCTTGTGTAAACTTGAACGAATCATGTACTGATCTGAATTCTCATAATTTTGCACATGTTGAATTAATTACACATAAAGAAATCTTTGATAGAATATCCCCTGTTGAAGCTTTGTGCTAAATCATGCTTAATGATCCTGTTAGTTTGGAATGTGCTATGGAGAAAGTTTCTGAAATCTCATTTATAAATTCTTTTTCTAGCACCTACACCTATTGTTTTAAATTAATTGGAGATTATGGTGTTGACAATCAATTTCTGGTATATCAAATATGCATAACTTGTGATCACATTAATGAATTGAAGCTTGCTGTTTTGAACAACAATTCTTGTGTGATGAATAACTCTACTATATACTTCACTTATACTTGCAAATTGAGTTGCACACTGAATACTATAATAAAAGGTCTCTTTGTTGATTTGATGCATGCACACTCACCTTTAAATTGCAAAGTGTTCTCTATTTCTTTGCCATCTGTTGTTGCTAACATTTTGCAGAGAAATGAGCATACGTTGCTACAAGTTTTCAAGCTTTTCTTGTTGGAGTTGGCTGATGAGCTTGAGTCGAGGACGACTCAAATGTAAGGAGGGGAGGATGATGAGGACATCAACCCGCCGGATACGACCGCTACTCCACCTCCAACCGGGTTACACTACTCCCATCGATTCGACTGCGTCAAACGCTACTCCAACGAGCCGACGAATTTACTTCACTTATATCTGGTGCCGCACCACCTCACATTGGGCTGAGGACCTTGTATCAATTATTGGGCCCAAAGAGCAGTTACCACTTTAGGTTATTTGGGCCCGTCACCTCCCTGGCCACCCCCCTCCCTTGGGCCGCACTATTCACGACCGTACTGTTTATGTGAACAGTACCTATGAATAGTACCATCACTTAGCTCTTAGCTATGTGCGGCTCCCCTTTCCCTATTTAAGGAGGATGCACCCTTTTAGTTTTTTTTTTGATTTTGTTTAGTTAAAAGTTAGTTACAATGCAACTTCGTGTATTGGCTTATGTCGACTAGACCAACCATAATACCGCTTTAGAATATCAATTTATCAAGTATTTTAATTCTATTTGTAATTTCAGATTGTGTTTTACCTTGTTCTTGCGTGCTTCTTCGGTGTATACAGGAATTGATCTTCGTGATCAGGTTATCCGGGTATTTGTGCACGGTTGATAACGACTTGTCGAGCAGTTCAGCGATTGCGTGGTTTCAAGTCTTATGAGTTCGTAGCCAGGATCGTGAGAATTGAGCAACTATTACCGAATTTACCTTCTCATCGAAAGATCGGACCAGAACAGGACTTTCGTGGTTCAGCACTTATTAGGGCAAGTAGGTATGATAAGTACCATGTACGTTGAGACATGAGATGCATCGAATGATAAGACCACATGTTAAGATCCTTATACATAGGAATTTTATCCATTTGATAGTAGGAATTAGGAAATTAGCATGGTCAGCGCCATCAGAAAAGGCTGCTCGAGATATAATAAATTCAACAATCGCCAATTCGCCATTCATTGTGAGGTCCTTCCAGTGATTGAGATTGAGATTGCTAGTTCATTTTCTACGACCTCATGGGTATGGTATTCTACTATTTAGATCGTAAAATACAGATCACTGTACTCACATGTGTACTTAAATGATTAGGGGGTGTACCCACACAAAAGGATACGCCTGAATTACACACAAGGGATGCCTGAAACTACATTTTCTTGTAGACAAGTCTCGATATAATTTTGTTCTTATAGGAAGGTACTACCGATGAATTTTCACTTTTCAGTTAATGGAGTCAAACAAGTCAAGGTATCCCATCACAACTATATCATGTATCTTTCACGGACAGGACCTTTCAGATCCATCCATTTCACACCGTATGGATGGACAAATTGAACTTGCCGCCTTAAGAGTAACCAGATATGTTCACGGCGTTGCTTGTTTGACCCGTTTATTGGCTTACCTGTGCAACCACACTGTCAAGAATTGAAAACCTTGCATTCGAGACAAGATCTCGACGAAACATTCTGACATTACATTGGCTGATTCCTGCATTTTTAAGACGAGCCGGAGCTAGTGCTGCACCAGTGCATGGACAATTGTTCAACAACTAATATCACGGGCAAACAGACCAGGTCTTGCCGGCCGTACAACCTCACTGCTATTCGTGAACGGCCGTCCTAAGAAGAATACATTAGATGTATCTGCTAAAGCAAAGGAAAACCTGTATTGCACAGCCAGCCTGTGGTAGGGACTTGAGACATGAGTCTAGGTTCCTAACAAATATATGCCAAAATGCTAGTACTTCAGGTTAACTTGACCAGTAAAATGAAGTTCTGCTTATGGAGACATTCTATCAGAATACGCTTCAAAAGGAGGCTAAAATTAGTATGTAATCTAACAAGTTCCAAGGTGACCAACCGGAACCAATTGTTTATAAGCCAAGTTACCAGCTACCAAGTTTCTTCCAGCAGTTTTTTTAGTATTTACCAGGCTGGCTACAGCGGCAAACAACTAAGAATGATCTTAGGAACCTTTCGCTGAGACATCACACAGATCCAGAAATATAATAGGGTGTTAAGACTTAATGCATAACAAGCAAAGCAAATCATATTTGCAGGATCTTAGCAGCACTTAGTACAAAAGATAATAAAGGCGCTTTGCAATATTGTTCAACAACGGATGAAACAAAGTCCACGATCCAGTATGACAATTCTTGCAAACGACATAAAAAGGAATCGATAAACTGCAGTAGCAAGTTTACGATTAACTTTAGCCTGCCTTGTAATTGTACCAGAAGATATTAGCTACACCAACTGGCTATAAAAAGCTGGCTGGAACCAATTTTAGTGCAAGCCCTGGGGTGATCATCGATATGCTGGTGCACCAGCAAAGGAATAAAGGGAGGACACCGGCACGCCGGGCACGTTGACCCTTGTAGAAACAGGCCCCTGAATGCTTTCAGAGTAAGCAGGTCTGAGGTTCTCATAGGCAGTTGTCACGTAGGACGGATCGTGATGGAGGTCCACAGCATGAGTGGCAAGTTTGTAAGAACGGTAGAGCTCATCCACTTGATCAGAGCGTGCGACAATGTCCCCTGGTGGCACTCTATAATCTCTGGCAAGGAGTGGATCCCTATTAGTTGCGTCACCTGCAGCTCTGGGAGCAGAACCGAAGTTCAACAAATTCAAAATTCATCAAACATTTAAGTTATATATAATGAACGGATTGAAAAGACTTCTAGTAAATAACAATTTCAAACAAAAACATCAACTCACGGAACACTTATTGAACACAAAAAAAAGCTAACAAAAAAACCAACTAATATAAATTAACAGTGTAACAGCACGTTACTAAAACAATCATCAGGACACCACGACATAAACTGTGAAGCATGCTCACTTTTATGTCCTCAGTAGTCAAGACATACCTCAACAGGCAACAACTTTGCCTCAACTCACACCTTCAGATATTCACAGCTGACAATTTTTGCTTTTCGTTCCTGAATATTTTAATCTCTTGCACAACTAATTACCGAAAATTATACAAATTCTAGAATTATGGTGGACACTGGACAGGTTTTGAGATGGGGGTTCTTCAGGATATGCCACTCCCCTAAGTTGAGTTTCAGGATATGCCACTTCATGTCCCACTGACACATGGGTCAACTTAGGATAGTAGAATATCCTGAGAAATTCCAAATTGATGTGCCTTCTCAAAATAAGTATCAATGTGGAAGTGGAACAAAGGTACAAAGTCACGTGATCCCAAGTTGTCGTATTGAATCTTCCATCTTCATGACTGATATTAGTTTCAAACCTCTACGCTTTTAGCGAGTTGCAAAGTCATAAAATCTCAAATGGCCGCATCAATCATCATCTAAATGATCCAAATTCGTTTTGCACCTTCATTCCACTCCCACTTCAACAATTTTAGTTAATTAAAAAGTTGCAGTGACCCAAGTGACATAATTTGCAAGTTTAAGAACCTACCAAGTTAATTTTCAAGTTCTACAAGTTTAGGGACCTCCAGGTCAATTCTCTTTTTGACAAGTCAGGTAAGATACTTTTTAAGGCTAAATTCATGTTAACATGAAGTTCTTTTTCTAAAACTCGACATTTCCATAAAACCACCATTATGAGGGGCTAGTTGGTTGCAAAATCCCCTAATAATCCGAAGCTGCAAAGCTTTTATTTTCGAGAAAGAGGTAAGTTGGTTCGTTATTTTAAGGCTTAGCACCAAAGGCCCAATATCAAATCCCGGAAAATCCACAAAACTAACCCATCCAACATATATTTGATGGGAATCAAACCCTGGCCTTCAGCAAGTAATCGAGTGCCACACCAGCTGGACTAACGGTTGGCACAAAATTGCAAATCTTGTAATAGCTCCACTTTTAAACGTCAACTATGACAATTTCTCAAGCAGAATTCATAGTGAACCAAAATATTGAGCATATTTAAGGTTACTACTCACAATTCAATCAACCCATGTTAAGAATCAACCAAACATGACAAGAGGGCTAAGAATATGTTAAAAAATTGGCCGACATGCTTGATATAGATCATCATTAACAAGTGAAACTTTTTGTTAGAATAATATAAATTAGCACTCAAATTACGAGAATCCAATAAAATAAGATATTTGGAGCACTCACCTTTCATAAATGACATTGACTTGAGGTTGATGGTATGGATCATTAGAAGCAGGAGCAACATGGTGATAGTATGTAGGAGGTGCATGTTGAAACATTGGCAAATGAGTCGTGTGCCGAGATTGAAGTGGACCATGCAAGGAGTCGATTGCCTTGTAATTGTCCTCAAAAAAAGGTGCGCGTACAACCACAGGGGCGTGAATTTCTTCAACAAATTGTGGGCGTCGAATTTCTTCAACATGTTGTGATGGCCGCCTTTCTTCATAATCATAGGTTAGTCTCCTTTCATCAACAAACCGTGGATGTTGCATTTCTTCATGTCGTGATGGTCGCCTTTCTTCAACATAGTGAGGCATATGCCCTTCAAAAAGATGTGTCTGATGCCTTTCTTCAACATGTTGCGAAGATGGTTGAGGTAGGCTAATAGGCTTGTATAGTGCTAGTAGCCTATGGACCTACAAGATAGCACCATAACTTACAACATCAACGCACAACTTGATTTTACATTTTGAATTTCCCTTTGCATTCTTTTAAACTACACAATGTAGAAGAATCTCTATGACTCACTTGTTTAGAGTTGAGCTCTTGGGTGAACTTGCCCTGTGAATTGTAGTTCTCCTTAATAGCATGCTTGAAACTACTCTCAGGAAGAGGAAGACAATCTTTGTCGATCTTAAATTTGACCTACATCAGGTGCACAAATTAGTTAAACTATAATGATGTCATACTTTAGCATCATCTAATGTGATCTAACATCAATCTTCAATCAATGTTTATTATATTATTAAAACGATGCTAAAATAAGCTTCCACTTTAGCTCTATGAGGCTATAAATTCCCACAATAATCGGAGAAAACAATATAAAAAAATCCAACCACTTATTTTGGTGAGTCCAAATTATAACCGTGCAGATTAATCAAATATAAAGTAATAATAGATATTAAAATTCCATGACGAATACAACTCTATGTTTGATATAGAGATCTGTGTATACTATAGTATCTACTCAGGGAGTTGTGTGGGATTCGCCGGTAGTTCTAAATCAACAAGGAAATAAATGTTGCATGATATTTTATGACCATTAAGTTTATAAAACTAATGATGTATCCATGGGTAGCGCCTTCAGGTTGCAACATAAATATGACCCAACTAGCAGCGTTTGTGTACAACTTACACAAACACTACCAGTCAATTGAACCAAGATAACTCCAAGTTCCAATACCATTTTACTTGATCCCTCCACATTTCATCTTTGTCATCTATCAATATTCCTCATCATGAATACGTTTTGCAATGAACATCATTACAAACATTGATTTATATTACAAAATCAAGGATTCTATAGGAATGTTACACATGAAACTGAGATAACTATCTTTCGGAAAATCCAAATAAAAGGTTATAAGGTTATATACGCTTCATTCTTCCAAAGGTGAGAGAAATTGTCGAACTAATTATTGATCAAAATTGGGTTTGAAACTCGAGAAAATCAGTTATTTAGTTTCTACTTAACCAAAAAAATAACAAAGTCGATCTTTCAGAAAACGAATCCAATTAAGATAGCAATTTCTAAGTCTTATGAGGAAGGGAATTCCCAAGTGCAGCAACACTTTGTAATAAATAAAGGAATAAGCCCATTTTACACACCCCCCCCCAACTTTGCAAAAAAGTCCACTTAACCCCCTGAATGCTGCAAAACCGGGTATCTAACACCCCAAACTTTACAAAACCAAAGCAACTTACATCCTAAGGTGGTTTTTGATAGGAGCCGAACTCAGGGTGGTTTTTGCCATGTTGGCAGCCATGTCATCGGTGTCTGTTGACGGCGATCCAAATAAGAGAGGGAGGATGACGTGAAGAAGAGAATGGAGAGAAAGAGAGAGGAGTAAGAAAGAGGTCGATTATGTGGATGTCAACATCCTTGAGTTGGATCCTTGTCAGCAAAACCCGATGACATGGTGCCAATATGGCAAAAACCACCTTGCGTGAGATCCACATCATCAAAATCGCCTTAAGGTGTAAATTGCCTGGTTTTGTAAGTTTGGTGTGCTAAATACCCGGTTTTGTAGTTGAGGGTGTTATATGGACTTTTTGCAAAATTCGGGGTTGTAAAATGGATTTATTCCATAAATAAACTACATGGCTTTCTCTTTAATCAACATACGACCCCTATAATAACTTCAAAATTTACCTGCCTTGGAATAAACATGAGTTTTGATACATCACTAGTGAGCCTTTCAAAGGATCAGTAAACAACCATTGGTGAATGGTGCAAAGACAACTCTGGGGGAAGTCATCTTCATACTCTAGCACCAAGGATATATGTAAAAATAATAAGGCAAAAAAGGGAATGCAAAGGGACAAAACACCACGATCCAAGAGGTCTCATAAAATGGCATGGCTAAACTCGGCGTCTCATCGAGCCAGACTCAAGCTTTCAAGGCTTGATAGATTGTATTTCATGGCAAAGTCAAGCTCAAACTTCACTTTCATGTTTCATAAAGCTTAATCTAGGTTTGGGTTGTGGCAGTCAACATGGCCACTCTATTGTAACATGTTGATATTTTTTATAGATTAAAGGAAGAAGTACATTCTACCCCCCCAAGTATCGACATGCGGATACCTAACCCTTTGAACAAAAAAACCGGCCCTTTGACACCCCGAAATTGCAAAACCGGATAATCTACCCCCTCCGGCTGTTTCGTGCGGTGGTTTTGCTGATGTGGCATCCGCTCAGCCCGGTTTCGCCAGATCAGCTAGGTGAGTTGGTTTTTTTGGCACTTGGGCCCACCTGTAAGTGAGCCCACAGCTTCTCTCTTCTCCCCAATCCCCTTTACTCCTTCCTCCTCCCCCCAATCTCCCCTGGCGCTTCCTCTCCCCCGCGCCCGACTCGGCCTCCTGGTTGCCGCCGCCGCCCGACCTCTGGTGGCCGCGGCCGACCTCCGGCGCCCCGGTGGCCCGCTTAGCTCCCGCACCGCGCCTCTGGCGTCCCTTGGTCCAAAGACTCGGCTCGGCTCGGCTCGGCCGGCACCTGGCCCACGACGTGTGCTCCTCCTCTGCACCTCGGCATGCGCCCGTGCCGCTCCACCGGCCAATCGGCTACGCCGCCGGCCTCCCAGGCTCACCAACGCTCTAGCTCGCGCCACGCGTCCGCCACTGCGGCTTGCGGCCGCGGCCGCCGCCAAGCTCCTCCTCTCTCTACTACTACTCACGTTCCCCCCCTGTATTTTCCCAACTCCCTATTTCGTGGGTGACCCATGGTGGGGGTACTGGATGTGGAATGCTGAGGCGAAGCTATGGAAGACTATGGTGGGTGCTGAGGTAAGGTTGGCTGCGAGGTCTTCGCGCCAACGCCGGCGGCGGCGGCGGGAGAAGCAGAGGAAGAGAAGGACGAGCACAATGGCGGCACCGACGGTGATGCCAATGAGCACCCAGAGGCGGGGCCTGAACACCACCGTGCGCTCCACCATCGCGAGGTCAGCAGCGGCTTCTCGTGCGTAGGCGGCGGAGATGTACGAGCTCCTCGTGGACAACGGTGGCATGGCCGAGCCCAACGAGGCAGCGACGGTGTGGGTGGCGATGCCCTCGACGGAGGAGGCGGGGGAGCTGGAGAAGGTGTGGGTGAGGCTCACCGGCCGGTGCAGCAGGCGGCGGCGGCGGCGCGGCGCCGGTCGTAGGCGGCGCCGGAGGTGGTGGCCCAAGCACACGGGCGCACGGAGGGCCGAGCCCAGGGGGGGAGCTCGCGCGGGTAGAGGAGGCCGCGAGGAGACGTTGGCGACACAGGTGCGGGTCAGGAACGAGGGGACCGGGCCTAAGGGAGAGACGCCGCGTGGGCGCCGAGCTGCCGGTGACAACGGCGTGCAGGAGGGAGCCCATGGCGCCAGCGCCAGGTGAGCTTCGATAGTGAGAGATGGGGAGTGTGAGATGGGGAGCAAGGAAGAAGAAAGCAAATGGCCTAGGATGCATTCGACAGTGAGGAGATAGATAGGAGAGAGAAGAGATAAGGGGAAAGAGGCCAGCTCACCTAGCCAAGTTAGCACTGACCTGGCGAAACCGGGCTGAGCGACGCCACATCAGCAAAACCACCGCACGAAACAGCTGGAGAGGGTAGGTTATCCGGTTTTGCAACTTCGGGGTGTCAAAGGGCCGGTTTTTTTGTTCAGGGGGTTAGGTGTTAGCATGTCGATACTTGAGGGGGTAGAATGGACTTCTTCCTAGATTAAATTATACCACTTGTAGTTTTAAGTCTTTGCAGGAATGGGTGAACACTAAATCAGAGGTTTGTGTATATTAAACTAAAATGCTCGTGCACAAAATAATAAATTTAATACCGTATGCACACATAACTACAGGACATGACTGCATTTTATATTTCAAGCTAGGGTTCAATCTTAATGCATGGATTTACCATTATACCAAGCAGCTTGAGAGCCCAACTTGAAGCCCAGCACAACTAACATGATTTCAAGAAATTAAGTTCCTTGACAATCATAGGGTGGTCTGTGTGAACTCCCGCTAATATTGTCAAACCATGTTACACAAAACTCCTTAGTTTACTCTGGGAATATTCACTGTCTAATATTTATTTTGCCAACCAATTTAGATGGCAAACATCTAACAAGATAAAGCAAAGCATGTTACAAAGCACCCATTTGTAGATTTGTAGGCCCCATGTGGCTGACCAACAAATTTGTAGTACAATATTTGAGTCCAACATGTAAGTAGAGGTTTCAAATGTGTTATGAGGTTTGAGCATTTATGTTGTAGATGCGCGAACTTGTTTTCCCATATAAAGAAGCAATTCTGTTTCTCAAGTAGTCATTAAGTATATAAGCAATCAATTTGAAATTTTGAATGACACTACCAAGTAAATGGTTAATGGTATAAATAAGAAAGCATAACTTCACTATTTCATCTTGAGTTGGCCATATGTTTCTACCAATGGCACAATGCTTGCTGAGCTCTTCTAAAGGTTTCCAACCAAAACGACAGACCAATGATAAGAATGGATAAAGTATGGAATGACAGATGGAGATGCTACATTGATCAGCGGAATATTTTTTACAAGCTAGAGGAAAAAATTAACATGCACACTAGAAGAGGGAGATATAATTTGATGATGACCAATGTTCTGTTATGTTTTGTCCTTTGAATTCCATCTGTTATGAAAGCTAGAATAACGACCAACGCAACAAAGGTACTCCTTTGACCATATAGATGGACACGATGAGTCGATGACATACTAAAACCAAACTTTTGTATTTATTTACCATACCTACCACCATTTCCTTTCAACATATTTTCCAGCCTGTATGGATTACCTAGCACAATTGTAGGATTAAATTTCCAGTTGTGTTGAATGTCAATTCGTATCCACCAATCTAAACAAGAATAATACAGAAGGACCTAAGTTCTCACAAGAAGATTTTATTTGTTCTCGGAAGTTGCACATCCTACCAGGCCATTGTCTCCGGTATTAATTTGCCCTGTTCTTTTGCACACCCAAACCATACTGCATAGCACATAAATCAGAACAGTTCGCATACTCGCTAGTAACAAACCAGGTACTCCTACTACCATAAGCTGATAAGCATGGACTACAAACACGCAAACAATGAATTCTAAGAATTACCTGCGCAGGGAATCTCCCATGGAACGCGTCTCGCACGAGATCCATCCCTCCCCTTGTCGTTGCCTTGTACACCCCGTAGAGCAGCTTCAGGTCGAAGTCATACAGGAACAACTTCGCCCCCGGCCAGATCTTCTCCACCACATCGATCTTCCCCTTGGGCAGGCCAAACACGCTGTTCTGGAAGCACTCCGGCTTCGTCCTGGCGCTGCACATGAATATAAACCCCGCGCCACTCCTCTCCTGCCGCACCTCCTCACCCTTCTTCTCCTTCCCCTTTATCCTCTCCTTCTCTCCCTCCGTCCTTCTCTTCTCTCCCTCCTTCGTCCTCTCCTCCTCTTTCCCCTTCATCCTCTCCTTCTTACTCATCTTCCTGCTAGCACCGTTGTTCTCGGCGACCACACCGGCCGCCGAAGGGCCGACATCGGCCGGCATCGGCGCGGGCGCCGAAGCAGATGCCTCGGCTGTGGCCGCGGCTTCAGCGGCGGCCGCCTTCTGCTTCTCCGGACCGGCCTTGGCCTTCTTCTTAAACATCTTAGGCTTGGCCGATCCCGGGGTGGCCTTGGGCTGCGCCGGCGGCGCGGAGGACGCGGCGCCCTTGCCCTTGGCCTTCGGGTTGGTGGGCTTCTTCACCATGGCTGATCGAAGCAGCCAGATCAGAGGAAAAAATTACCACGAAATATCGCACTGAATCTACTAAGAATCAAATTACGTACGGGTGCTGACTATTAAATACTGAATCGTTTGGTTCGATCTAATTGAGAAATTGGAGATGTGCTACCAGATACGAAAAGAAATGGGGAAAAAACATCAAATACAACCCTGGATGGGGAAGATGAGGAGGGGGCGCATACCTGCGAGGCTGCGAAGCGATAGATAGAACAGAACCAGGGGATGTGACGGCGCCCGTGGTGTAGTGCGAGGACTTTAATAGGAGCCAGTGACCCATAACGGATGCGAAGCCAATCCTTTTGCAGTTTTCTTTCCACCGTACAAAACGATTCGACTGAGAATCAACGGATTGGATTAGACGTTGGTTGGGGAAAAGAACGTTTTTTTTTTAGTTTTGATCCAGAGCAGTTGATTGCAATATCCAAAGAGCCCGTACCAAAGGCAGTAGCAAAGTGCTCAATTGCACAGGTCCCAAATATTAGAAGCCCTAATTTTGATTTAATCTTTAATTACTACTCGTTAATAGCTCAAGAAAAATATTATTACTACTATCGTCGATACGAGATCAGACAGCAAACTTGTGGCATTCCGATTGGATGCGTCGATCGCCGATGATACAAAGGAGACCTCAATGAGAATCAAACACAACAAATCGTATTGATGTATTACATATGTGTGGTAGAAGTTACAAAGGGTCCTATTTATAGAGGAAGATGGAGAGATAGATCACTGAAGTTATATCGTTGCCCTAGGGGCTTAGCTTGCTCCAGAGGTATTTCCGTCCATCGTGTCAAGTGGCCCCGCCACGTCCGAGACACATGACATCGGCCTTCCATCTATGCGAGTGTCGATGGGACCTTGCCGCGTGGCTACCCAGGACCGGGTTCGAGGTGGGTTCGCCTATGTGTCACACCTCGCTGAGGTTGGTTCTCGGACTTTGTCTAGGGTTGATTCCCAAACCTCGTCCGGGGTAGATCCCCTAATGTGTGATGCCTCGTTGAGATTGGTTCTCGGATCCTGTCGGGGTTGGTCACCGTTAGGGAGCTATGACAGATGCCAACAGACTGGTATATTGGAGAGAATTGGGAAGTTTATGTGGTATTTAAGTGTATCAAACTATTTCTGTGGTATATATCAAAAGCATCAACGTTTCAATGGTATATATATATTTTTTCTCTATCATTTGAATAGAAGGCATCCATGTCTGAAGTATTAGATGCACAAGTTGGTACTGCTCGGTGAAACTGGGGTTCCCGTGTGGCCATGTACCACTTTAAAAGGTGGAACGTGGTAGCCCCTTGTGGAATTGGAGAGACTTCTTATAATACAACCGGGAGAAGCCTATCATCTCATAGTACACTCGTGTTCATCGATATTTCATTTCTGATGCTGTATGATAAGGACCCAATCCTATTTTTAATCTTAATTAATTCCTAAAAAATCCCAAAGACCCATGTACACGTGCTAAAACTGTTTAGTCCCATATGGAGAGTTGAATGCGTAAAAGGTGGAACGTGGTAGCGTGGAATTGGAGAGAGCGGTGTCGCTTCTTTGTGTGCATGTTTTTCTTTTATCTATTCAAAAATCGAAACGCACTGACTCACAGTTAATGACATTAACAAACGGTTGGCAGTAACGGTTCAGTTATCAATTGTCATTATATGGAACAGAGCACTTGTTCTTCTCCACTTTTTCCAATACTCTCCACGAAAGACTACAGAATAGCATTTGGTTTTGTTGCTGTCTCTGGCGATTTCCATCCCGGCGAGGCGCGAGAGCAGGCCTCCGGAACCCTCGTCATCGAAGGTTTGCACGAGCGACGACGAATAAGATTTTTGGGGAGCGTTCACGCGACTGCTCGCTTCTTCCTCTTCATTCGATTCTCTGCTACGTCTACATCAACTGCACGACTACTACCACTACGCCATGACGAACGACAATCTAGTCAAGACTCCTGCTGCTGCTACTGGATCTGGAACTCCTACTGCTGCTACTCCTTCTACTAGATCCGGGTATGTCTATCTTACACATATTTGTTGGTTAATTTTCTTATATGTTGTTAACTTAAACACTGAGATAGGTATACTAGTTTATGTCCTTCTGGATCTTAGTATGGCTATAGTGTTCTTGTTCATTTACTTTGTGAAAATGACTAAAGTAATTCTCATGATTTATCTACCATAATTTTGGATTAAAGTAATTCAAAAAATACTCATACTTTCAACAATCCAAAATACAACTCCTGAACCTGCCATTCCAATGGAATATTTTGAGCAAATTCCTGAGAATGAAGACAATGAAATTATGAGGAAGAGTAAAAGACAAAGGACTGCAAAGTCTTTTGGTCCTGATTTCATTGTGTACCTTGTGGATGATACTCCAAGTACCATTTCTGAAGCGTAGACTTCTCCAGACGCTGAATACTGGAAGGAAGCAGTTCGTAGTGAAATGGATTCTATTATCTTTAATGGAACTTGGGAGATCACTGAGCGTCCTTATGGTTGTAAACCTATAGGATGTAAGTGGGAGTTCAAAAAGAAGCTTAGGCCTGATGGTACTATCGAGAAGTACAAGGCACGGTTTGTAGCCAAGGGTTATACCCAAAAGGAATGCGAAGATTTCTTTGATACTTACTCGTCTGTGGCTAGATTGATCACTATTCGAGTACTACTATCTCTGGCTGCCTCACTCGGTCTTCTCGTTCATCAGATGGACGTTAAGACGGCTTTCCTAAATGGAGAGTTGGACGAGGAAATTTATATGGAACAGCCAGATGGATTTGTAGTAGATGGTCAAGAAGGAAAGGTGTGCAAATTGTTGAAATCTTTGTATGGTCTTAAACAAGCACCTAAGCAGTGGCATAAAAAGTTTGACAGAACTTTAACATCTGCAGGCTTTATTGTGAATAAAGCTGACAGATGTGCGTATTATTGCCATGGTGGGGGCGAGGGAGTCATTCTATGTCTGTATGTTGATGACATACTGATATTTGGGACCAACCTTAATGTGATTAAGGAAGTCAAAGATTTCTTGTCTCAGAATTTTGAGATGAAAGATCTGGGAGTAGCAGATGTTATCTTGAACATCAAGCTGTTGAGAGGTGATGATGGTGGGATTACATTGTTGCAATCCCATTATGTGGAAAAGGTTTTGAGTCGTTTTGGTTATAGCGACTGCAAATCCTCTCCAACACCTTATGATCCTAGCATGTTGCTTAGGAAGAATAGGAGAATAGCCAAAAACCAATTGAGATATTATCAGATAATTGGCTCACTCATGTATTTAACTAGCGGTACTAGGTCTGACATCTTGTTTGCTGTGAGCAAACTAAGCCGTTTTGTTTCTAATCCGGGAGATGATCATTGGCATGCTCTTGAGAGGGTAATGCTCTATCTAAAGGGTACTATGAGCTATGACATTCACTATACCGGGTACCCCAGGGTGCTGGAGGGTTATAGCGATTCAAACTGGATATCTGATGCTGATGAGATTAAGGCCACAAATAGATATGTCTTCACACTTGGAGGTGGCGCTGTTTCATGGAAGTCTTGCAAGCAGACCATCTTAACGAGGTCAACAATGGAAGCAGAACTCGCAACATTAGATACTGTCACTGTTGAAGCTGAATGACTTCGTGAGCTCTTGATGGATTTGTCGGTGGTTGAAAAAACTGGTACCGGCTATCCTGATGAACTGTGACAATCAGACTGTGATCGTCAAAGTGAACAGTTCTAAGGATAATATGAAGGCATCAAGACATGTGAAGAGAAGACTGAAATTTGTCAGAAAAATGAGAAACTCCGGAGTAATAGCTTTGGATTATATCCAAACAGCTAAGAATCTGACAGATCCTTTCACAAAGGGTTTATCACGGAATGTGATAGACAATGCATCGAGGGAGATGGGTTTGAGACCCACGTAAGTTATACCATAGTGGTAACCCATCCTATATGATCGGAGATCCCGTGAAGTAAGATTGGCGAAACAAACTTTTGGTTAACTGGGAGGAGAGTACTTTTATAGACCCACTCCATTGGAGATGCAATTCTCTCCTAAATCTGTATGGCAGGTTGATTTTTATCTTAATGTGTTATGTGGCTTGCTTAAGCAAAGATCTTTGTCCTCTGAGCGCCTTGAAAGAACACATCTATATGAGCCCGATCGCTAATCACGATCTATGAGATAGGGTAATCTCTAGGAAGCTCATGAATAGGCCAGAGTATGACTCATATGCTCCAACCATGAGGATGCTCGGCACTGGTATCGATTAAGGACTTAAGCAAAACTTATTCACACAAAACTGTCAATTCAAGGTTTAGTCCATTTTGCAGTTGTGGATAAGTGTAGCTTCTGTTCTAGGTGGATGTTCAACCTTAACCGGTCTCCATCAAAACAATATGTGGATCAAGGCATTTGACATGTGTCCTTGGGATCTGTTGGGGGATTGTTGGAATTAATACGGGCTGGGCCCATTTTTAATCCTAATTAATTCCTAGAAAATCCCAAAGGCCCATGTGCACATGCTAAAACTGTTTAGTCCCATATGGAGAGTTGAATGAGAGTTACACCACTTTAAAAGGTGGAACGTGGTAGCCCCTTTGTGGAATTGGAGAGCCAATACGCGCGCTCGCTCCTTCGCCTCGCCGAAAGCCGTCGTCGCGCGTGTGCGCGCGCGTCTGTGAGCGTGTCGGTGCGTCGCGCTCTTTCTTTATCTATTCAAAAATCGAAACACACTGACTCGCAATTAATGACATTAACAAACGGTGGCGATGCGAACGTTCGATTACGATGAGTAATGGCGACCGTTTTTAGCCTCTTCATTTTTGCTATTAAGTAGAACATGCTCTGTTTTCAAAAATCGCTGGGTAATGGCTGCGGTTACTAGTGAGTAATGGTGACCGTTTCTGGTCTCTGGGTAATGGCTGCGGTTACTAGTGAGTAATGGCGACCGTTTCTGGTCTCTGGGTTTTTTGCCATTATATGGAACAGAGCACTTGTTCTTCTCTACTTTTTCCAATACTCTCCACGAAAGACTACGAACACCACTTGGTTTTGTTGCTGTCTCTGGCGATCTCTATTCCGGTGAGGCGCGTGTACGGTCGCACCGGGAGAGCAGACCTCCGGAACCCTCGTCATCGAAGGCTTGCACGAGCGACGACGAATAAGGTTTTTAGGGCGCGTTCGCGCGACTGCTCGCTTCTTCCTCTTCATTCGATTCTCTGCTACGTCTACATCAACTGCACGACTACTACCACTACACCATGACGAACGACAATCTAGTCAAGACTCCTGCTGCTGTTACTGGATCTGGAACTCCTACTGCTGCTACTCCTTCTACTGGATCCGGGTATGTCTATCTTACACATATTTGTTGGTTAATTTTCTTATATGTTGTTAACTTGAACACTGAGATAGATATACTAGTTTATGTTCTTCTGGATCTTAGTATGGCTATAATGTTCTTATTCATTTACTTTGTGAAAATAACTAGAGTAATTCTCATGATTTATCTACCATATTTCTGAATTAAAGTAATTCGAAAAATGCTCATACTTTCAACATTAGAAACAAGGCTAAAACCTACAAAGCGAAATGCTGCCTTGCAGCAATTTGTAAGTTGCAAGCTGCAACAGAGACTACATAAATCAGAGAATACTTGCATGTGTTGCTTCCTTTGCCCGGCAAAACGAGCAAAACGAACAGCAGACCAGCACTTTCTTCAGAGCTACGCAGCTTGAACCCGTTTCAGAAATCAGAGTCCGAAGTTGCAAAGCGTCAGGAACTCCATTTCGGTGTCGACGTATTTGGTCCAGAGACTCTTGTACTGGTTGAAGGCAACATCGAGCCATGGCTTCATGTTCCCGTTGAAGTGTATCACTGCTGCTCCCCGGATGTCCTCAGGCCTGATGTGCGGGTTGTACCCAAGTCCCATCACGTGCCACGACCTATCGAGCGGCTTCGTGTTGCCATAGAACGTCATGAGCCCGACTGGAAGAACAGACGCTGGATCCCAGAGCGTGCCATTCTCATTCTGCCACAAACAACAACAAAGAACGCAAACACGTTTAGCTCAAAATCACCAGTAAAAAATCATTTCAGCTGCACCAAGAACCGGGGCAAACTCACCATTTCCATGAACTGGTGGAACTGCTCGGTGCATTGATCACGCCGCCACGCCTGGAGATCGAACACGTTGATGCCGTAGGACCACGCGCACGCGCGGGGGTTGAACCGCTCCTGCACGACGAGTGCCGAGAAGTTGAGGTATTTCCCGTACCGCCTGAACCCTCCAAAGCAGGTCTCCAGCGCGCCGTTCACCTTGCCGCCCAGGTCGACGCGCCACAGCCCAGCTAGGTCCCTCTGCACCACCACGTCGTCCTCCAGGAGCACCACCCTCCGCAGCGCCGGGAACATCTCGGGGAGGTAGAACCGGAGGTAGTCGAGCAGGGCCACGTCCCTATTCCCCGCCTCGATTTGCCGGAGCACCGGAGAGGAGGAGGCGTTGAGGAAGGGGAAGTCGGAGACGGCGAGGAGCTGCACGTGCACACCGAGCGGCGGCGGGCGGCGCGCGAACCAGACGCGGAAGGCGGGGAGGTACATGGGAGCGGTGACCACGTGGAAGACGTGGCGCGAGGGCTCGGCGGCGGCCCGCGCGGCCGAGGCCACCACGACGGACACCGCAAGCACGTTGTCGGAGAAGATGGCGTAGTGGTAGAGCGACGGGTCGGTGAACTGAGGTGGTGGGACGGGGGGGTCGTCGGGGATGGCGGAGGCGTTGGCGAGGCGGGCCTCGAGGAGTCGCATGGCGAGGCAGTGGAGGGACTTCGGCGTGGAGCCCGCGGCGATGCGGGAGTTCAGCAGGCCCGCGCGGCGGGCGCGGAGGAGCTGCTGGCCGACGGCGAAGACCGTGTCGGAGAGCTTCTGGATCTTAGACTGCGTGTCGAACGCCTCCTTGGCGCCAGCGGCGAGGGCGCGCGCCCGCTTGACGTTGCCGCGGGTCTCCTTCTCCAAGAGCGCGACGGTGGAGAGGGAGAGCCGGGAGGAGAGGGAGGAGAGGTGCGAAGAGATGGACAGGAAGGAGGCCGTCTGGGAGGCGGAGTCGGAGCTGAGGCGGCGCGCGTGGGCCGCATAGGCGGCGAGCACCGCCGCGTGGTCCTCGGCGTGGCGGCGGATGGCGGCCAGGCGGGAGGGCTGGGAGTTTGGGGCGGAGGTGGTGGTGGTCGTGGACATGAGGAAAGAAACTGAGGCGAGGAAGAGGAGCGTGATCAGTGCCGCCAGCGCGGCGCGGCGCGGCGCGGACGATCGGCCGCCGGCCATGGGCAGCGCGCGAAGTAGGAATCGAAGCGCGTCGAGCAAGTCCGAGGAGACGGACGAAATAGGCGCGCAACGCTTTGCAACGCCGGTGGGTTTGGTTTAGAGGGCTTTGCCGGGTTCTCGTGGTCGTGGGGGTCCATGTCTATGACTCGTAGGCTGCATAGTTGGGGTTTAACGGTTTGATGTGAGTGGTGGACCGTGTCACTGACAGGTGGGAATTTCATTTTCTGGTGTGATCGCCGATCGGATTTGCAGTGGATTTTGGTCAGTGTGTCCGGTGGGGTCGCACTTGGAGGATTAGTGACTTGGGGGTGGTGACTGATGAGGCGCCGGATGGCGACAGCCTACCATTTCCAATTTTTCATACTGACAAGTGACAATGTGATGTTGGGCCCATTGTCAGCGTGCTTGGTTTAGATGCGTTGACTTTGTTCTGAGCAACCACTAACCAGAGGGCATTAACCAGTGTATGTTATGGTAGACTAATAGTGGATCTGGTTTGGTCGCACTAACTTGGCCAGTGGTGCACTTCAGGATTTGCCTAACAATGTTGGAGCCGCCGCTTCCCACTTGATCGTGTCAAATACAGGATATCAGGAATCAAGATACAGCGAAGCACTTCATTGGCTCGGTCTTAGGCCCAACCTACGGGCTTGGGCCTGGACTAGACTCGATGGTACACTGGTCCTAATTTGAAACAGACTTCAGCCCATTAGCGAGTGGTGAATTCCACCGGCCCGATGTTAATCTGAAACGTCAAATTGAGCCTCTCAAGATTTCCACAAGTCCAGGCCGCAACCGCCCTCCCATCATCTGCCGCCCGTCGCCCTGAAAAGTGAAAGCACTCGTCGAAGGCCATGGAAAAGTAATAATTCCGTTTGCTCCGTCAGAGATCGTAGTTTTTTTTTTGAGAACTACTATACATCTTGCGAATAATGCGCTATGTGATTGATGAGAGAGAGGGATAGAGGGTAGGAAGTGAGATTGGGTTAGGGATATAGAGGTGGGGGTGATATCTGGGCATTGGATCTCCATCATTCAAAAGTGATCGATTTCAAGAAAATCGACGCATGTTGTATAGACACTCCTTTTTTTATGTCCGTAATTTTTCCTCATCCGGTCCACATTAAAGAAGAAAAAACATCTTACCTCGTGAGACGCCCACGGGAGCCAGCGCTCAACCGTGACGGACTGGGAGCCTATAGCTCCCCTCTGCCAGCTGAGCCTCTGCTCACTCCTCAAATAATCCCGTTGAGACACCCATACTGAGCTCAATCCTCGAGCACAAGTGGGCTGAGGGAGCTACGTCGCCTCGAGCCAGCCGAGCAAGCCTTGGTTCTCATATCGCAATTTTGATACTAGTGTTGTGGCTACGGGTAAAGATAGAGGCTTTATGGATCCTAGAGGGATTTATCAAAGCCTAAAAAGTATGAAGAACATGAAAAATAGATGTCCAGTGGATACAAGTGTTCTAACCCCCTTAAGTGGTGCCCAAGGGCCAAGGGCGGACCCACAATGGGTTGCGGGTGTTTAGCTAAACACCCTTTTTTTGTTGCAAAATACATGGTATATAATATGCATATTAAGTACATATATTGTTAGTTGGGCCAAAACTATATATTTGTGTCTGCAAATGAATTCAACTTGGGGCGGCTCCGGCCTCCGAGTGGCGAACGGGCGGAGGCGCGGGCTGAGGAGATGAGCGACGATCGGTAGGTGCAGTGCTACGACACGACAGCAAGTAGGCATGAGGCGGCGTAGGGTAGAGGGAGATCGTGCGGCAGCGCATCTGCGCGGGTGAGGAGAGAAGTTGCCCGACGAATAGGGAGCGGGCGACTGGAAGGGAGCAACGTGGCGACGGGAAGGGAGCAGTGCCTCGTCGTCCTCTCTTCAGATCTAGGTGTACTCCGCCCACTACACTTCTTCTCCCTAGTTCTTCTCTGCTCCGACTTCGATTCTTTCTGTAGTCTAGCCTCTGCTTTCTTCATTCTTTGTAATAAATGTTGTACAAAAATACAATCTTTGCCTTGAGCAATAGGCAGTTAGTTGGATCCTTGTTATATGTTTACATACTAATTTTTGATCCGTGGAAGGAACATATAGCTTCCTCGGGGGTGGGTGGGTGGTGGTGGTTCTTGTTGATGGAAAAGAGCAAAAAAGGGCAAGATCCGCAATGTATGCTATTGTTATTGATATATAAAATTTGTTGTTTAATTCACGCATTATGCTTGCCATATATATATATATATATATATATAAAGCCTTTTTCCTACTCTCGGGTGTAGTTACTCCCTATTTCGTTCAGAGGGTGGTATGTACCATTTTTTAGATATACTCCTTTTTATGTGACATACTCCTTTTTATGTGCGAATATGAAGGTATTTACAAAATATGCTAAAAACTATAGACTCTCTTGCAATTTTTTCGTGTGTTTCACATTGGAGTATCTTATAATTAGTATATGAGTATACCCAAAGTGATAAAGGAGTATGTCAAGTTCTTTTAGGTGGTATATCAAAAGTGGGAGTAACTACACCCGGGAGTAAAAGTATTTTTCCTATATATATATATATATATATATATATATAAATCGTACTGTTGTTTTAGGGGAAATGGTGTGTCACAATATCGGTGTAGACAAGGAATCTAGCTCCGATGTCCGAACACTTATCCTAAAAATCCTGGATCCGCCACTGCCAAGGGCTCTATTTGTAATGTCTATGGGGGTTGACAAGTTACAAAAATACCTCACTAAAATACTACAGTACAAGGGTCATAGGTGCCTTTTTGCCCCTACTGGCGTCCAAGTGTCGCCCCTTGCCTACTATCACAGGGCAAGATGCGGCAGACCCGGCCGTGGACGTGATCCATTAGACCAGTCTGGATCATGTGACTATGGATGTCAGTGGGGCAGGATCCAACGGTTGTCGGATAGGATCCTAAGTGGCAAAAAATGTGGACGGCCCTACCACTGCCACAACAGCCAGCAAGGCGCTGTGAATGCCAGCCGGACGGTGCCATCTAGGAGCAGCCGTGGTTGCGCTTGCGCAGGATGGAAAGTCACAAAGACTATGGATGTCGGTGGGCTACTCAAGATATCGCGAGTCGCGAGCCGGCGAAGTGCCGCTCAAATCACTCGTTCGCGAAATACCCCAATGAAATTGCTTGGCGGGATACGCGCCACGGGACTCTCACCGGTGCAGTGGATCGCGCGTGCGAACCACGGGCACGGCGGGAAGCGTCGTTCAAGTCATACGGCGCGCACGACGACCTTGATGTTGTTGGAAATTGGCGCATATGACTGAGGCCCATTTTCTATAATTCCAAAGCATTTATGGTTTAGTACCATATTGCTAAGGCAAGGTGGAGGTGACTAACATATAAGGTGGAGTTCTTGCCACTCCTTGAAACATGTGACACATGGATGAGGGTGGCAGGAGGAGGGCTTTCGCTAAATACACACGCATGCACACGCACGCGCGCGAGTTCGCGTATTTTCGCATGAAAAATCGCGTGACTTGTGACTTGTGACCGTGCCGTGACGTGACGCGCCATTTGGCAGACCAAGTCCACCTTAATTTTGTTGAACCATTCATCTCTCTATCTCTGTTTGAATGAGATTCAAATGTTTGAATTTGAGGCTTTATTGGGTGATGATGATGACGATTATCGGTGGGTAAATAGTCGGTTAAGTGTGACAATTACTGATGGGTAAATGGTAGTTAAGTGTGTCATTTACCGTGGGTAAATATTTATTTAATCTATCGATTACCGATGCATATATATATATATATATATATATATATATATATATATATATATATATATATATATATATATATATATATATATATGCTGAGACGCCAAATGCAAAGTGCTTAGAAGATATAGCCTCCATTCCTTCTTCCTTCTAATTTGTCTTTGTTGTCTTCGCGCTGTCGAACCTTGTTGACTCTTCTTCTCGGCGTGCACCGTGAAGAAGGGAAGCGTATCTCCGAACTGCTTGCGGCCGTGAAGACACGCACGGGCGGCAATAAGGTTTCGGCAACAAGATCTGCGCGACAGCTTCTTCGCCTCGCGACATCTACGTTTCTGCACTGCATCAAGTCTGCGCTGCTTCCTGTTCTTCATCAGACCCATCTGTAAGTCTAATGTGTGATTGATTGACTTGTTTACATCCTGTTTTTCATATATTGTGAAGTACAATGAGTTGTCTGCTATCAGTACTGTTTTATGCATCATTAGTATTTTGTAATATTTGTCTTCTAATAAAATTTGGAATTAAAATATTGCCCTCATTTTCAACATTCCAGAAACCTTATTGTAAACTTTGTTGCAACACAACTATGGCTGGAGCTTCTGATGCTATGAAACCTGAGAGGTTTTCTGGTCAGAATTTTCGTAGATGGCAGACTAGAGCCAAGTTTTGGCTCATGTCTTTGGGGCTGTGGTGGGTAATCCACCCGCAGTATCCGTTTACGGTTGACCACTATATGCAGTTCGACAATGCGAACAACACTGCTTTTGGCTGCCTTCTGACCATTCTGGCAGATCAGCTCTATGATGTGTATATGGACTATAAGTCCGCCACAGAGTTGTGGGATGCACTAGAGCACAAACATGCAGAGGCAGAGGCAGGTCGTTGGCTCTACATGTGTGAGCAATTCTTCGACTTTACCATGGATGAGGCTAAGTCCATAGTTGGACAAGCTCATGATCTCCACTATTGGTTGGTGAGATTGCGCATCTGGCTGTGTGTTGCCTCCTAAGTTTGTGGTCATGGGCATTGTCGCCAAACTTTACATTTTTGGTGGGATTTTGCCACTAGCTTGAAACACAAGAGGGAAGAGATTTGTTGAAGATCTCATTGCTTGCCTCGATGTGGAAGAAAAGGCAAGAGCAAAGATGCACCTAGCACTTCAGTCGAACAATGCAAATTTCATAGAGAAAAGATTGCAAAGAAGTACAAATCCAACAAAACGAACATGACAACTAGTTTTAAGAAGAAAAGCGAGAAGAAGGATATGAAGAACATCACCGCTTTGTGTGTGGGAAAACGATCATATGGCGAAAGACTGTCATTTCATAAAAGCAGAGATGGTGAACGACCAAAGAAGAAGGTCATCAGCGTGATCATAAGCGAGGCCTCGACTTCGGAGGGTATAGTAATTCTCATGTTGTTTATTCAGCATGTCAATCCACTGATTGGTGCGTTGATACTGTTGGTAATGTTCACGTATGTTCTGATATTTCCTTGTTTTCTTCTTACCAGGCAGCAGGGGCTTCCTCCGTCCTAATGGGAAGCGGGTCGCATGCTTCATTCTTGGTGTTGGCACGGTGAACTGAAGCTTACTTGGGGAAGATTGTCCACTCGAAGAACGTGCAGCATGCTCCTACAATAAACAAGAACTTCGTTAGTGGTTCTGTTCTATGTAGGGACGGTTATAAGCTAGTCTTTGAGTCAAATAAAATTGTAATGTCTAAGTTTGAGAATTTTGTTGGTAAAGGCTATGAGAGCGTCGGCTTGTTCCGCCTAAGTACTTTAGAGTCTTGTTATAATCAATGTTGCAATGGTTTAAATAAATGTGAGGCAAATATTTGGCATTCTCGTTTGTCATATTGGTTTTGATAGTATTGCTAGAATGTCCAGATTAGATTTAATTCCAAAATGTGAAATTGTCAAAGGATCAAAGTGCCGATCATGTGTGCAAGCAAAGCAAACCTCGCAAACCCTTTAAGGGATTAGAGGACGAAAAGAACTTGGCACCATTAGATCTTGTTCATTCAGATTTGTGTGAAATGAATGGATTGTTGACAAAAGGAGGCAAAATATATTTTTTTAACTTTTATTGATGATGCAACACGCTACTGCTATGTGTATTTGCTAAAAACTAAGGATGAAGCTTTAAACTACTTTAAGACTTATAAGGCCGAGGTTGAGAACCAACTAGAGAAGAAAATAAAAAGACTAAGGTCTGATCGTGGAGGAGAGTACATCTCTCATGAATTTTCTCAATTCTGTTCTAAGCATGGAATAGTCCATGAATTTACACCACCATATTCACCCCAATCAAATGGGGGTAGTTGAGAGGAAAAACCGGACACTAACAGACTTGGTTAATGCCATGTTAGAGAGTGCTGGTATGCCTAAGACATGGTGGGGGGAAGCTATATTGACAGCAACTTTCGTCCTAAACAGAGTAATCACTAAAAAGAGTGATATTACTCCATATGAGGGACGGAAGGGGAGAAAACCCAATGTCAATTTTCTGCGAACTTGGGGGTGTTTGGCCAAGGTCAATATACCATTGCAGAAAAAGAGAAAGCTTGAACCTAAAACAATCGATTGTATTTTTCTAGGATATGCTCATAATAGCACGACCTATATATTTTTAGTAGTTAAATCAGAAATTCCTGAGATTATTGCTAACACAATAATGGAGTCTAGAGATGCTTCATTCTTTGAGGATTATTTTCCTATGAGAACAGTAGGCAGTACTTCACAGACCGAGAATGTTCAAAATGAAAATATTGAAAGTGAGAATAATCAAACTTCTGAACTTCCCACCATCTCTGAACCAATATGTGATATCCCTGAGGAGGATAACAATCTAGTCACGAAGCTCTTCGTAGGAGCAAGAGACAAAGGGTTGAGAAACCTTTGGTGATGACTTTATTGTATACCTCGTGGATGATGTGCCAAAGACCCTTCAGAGGCTTATGCATCTTACGATCTTGAGTATTGGAAAGAAGCGATCCGTGCGAGATGGACTCTATCATGGCTAATGGGACTTAGGAGGTCACCGATCGTCCTATCGGTGCAAACACAGTAGGATGTAAGTGGATCTTTAAAAAGAAACTAAGGCTGATGGTACTATTGAGAAGTACAAGGCAAGACTTGTGGCCAAGGGTTACACCTGAAAGAGGAGAAGATTTCTTTGATACATATTCTCCGTGCGCGACTAACCACCATCGAGTGCTCCTTGCGTTAGCTTCTTCTTATGGTCTACATGTCCATTAAATGGATGTAAAGACAGCTTTTCTTAATGGAGACTTGGAGGAAGAAATCTATATGGATCAACCTGATGGTTTTGTGATTTCTGGACAAGAAAATAAGGTATGTAAATTATTGAAATCCTTATATGGTCTAAAACAAGCACCTAAACAAAGGCACGAGAAATTTGATAAAACTTTAACATCTGCTGGCTTTGTTGTGAATGAAGCTGATAAATGTGTATATTATCGTTATGGTGGGGGTCAAGGAGTGATCTTGTGTCTGTATATAGATGACATGCTTATATTTGGAACAAACACTGCCGTAATTGACGAAGTCAAATCTTTCTTATCTCGATGCTTTGATGTAACAACCCCAAAACTAGGGTTTGTATTTCAAATGTATAAAAGTATTAAAGTTTAAAAACTTTTGTTGTATCTCTTGGTCATGCTCTTGATTTTCTGAAAACTTGTGCACAATTTTAAACTTTTGATGTTTTGTATTAAAGTTTGTGTTGAAATTTCAAAACTTTTAAACTTAAATTCCATTTCTATTTGAATTCCAGAAAAATGTGTGAATAAAAGTTCCTAAAAATAATTTGTTCAAATACTAGATTATTTATACTAAATTATAATTATTTTTACCAAATTTTTAGAAGTCATTTTACCATCACCAAAATTCAGATCAAATCATTAATGCAGATTTGAAAACAATTTAATTCTAACAAATTTTAATATATAAAGTGTTTGAAATTATTTTTCCTAAGTCCCTTGTGAACCTCAGAGTGCCCACAAAATTTTTAGAATTTTATTTCTATTTCAAACGGCTAAGTCAAACTTGCTTATTTTCGGTCAAATTCTAAAACCCTAAATCCAAATCTCTCTCGTACACTATTCCTCCGACCGAACCCCTTCGCAACCCTGGTCCGACTGAGCCAACTCGTCCGAGCCACCTCCTTCCTCTCTCACGACCGCCCCCATCGGCGATTTTCTTCTCCACGCGGCCATTCTTCCTCTCTCGCCACTGCGCCACTCACCTGACCCTGTCGCCACATGCATGCCGCCACGTCTCGCCGCCCATGCTGCCTCCACCTCGCTGCCTCCGCCTTCCCCTTCAAAAGCCGCCGAGAGACCACCTACCTGGGCTTTCCTTTCCCCTCCTCTGTCCATTTTCTCCACCAAAGCTCCAAGAGCCGAGCGCAGCGCCGCGCCGCCTCCAAGCGTTCCAGTCACTCCGGCGAGCTCCGATCACCGCCGACCGCGTCACGGCGTGTCCCTCGCCTTGAGGAACAAAACCCCTCGGTCTATTTGGAGGAACCGCCATCGAGGAGGCTGCGCCGCGGCTTCTTCCCGACTCCGGCCTCCGCTTTCTCGCGCGCGTCCCCAATGAGCTCTAGCTCAATTCCTCCCTCCTGGAGCACCCTCTAGGCTCCCTTGATCTTCCCCGATCACTCACCCGCTCTCTCTTTCTCTCCAGGAACCCCTCCACGGAGACCACCCCGCGCCGCCGCACGCTCTCGTCGCCGGACCACTCCGGTCACCCTCCGGCTTCTCGAACCACTCCATCATGCTCCTGGAACCCTAGGTATGCTCATGCTCTCGCTAGTTTTGCTCCATTTGCACCCGACGCCGTCGTCCCCTTTTCACCTCCTCGGCCGGCCGCCGCGTCCTGTCGCCGCGCCGCCACAGTGCCTCTCCGGCCACCCCGCAACCACCCTTAGCTTCCTTGACACCCCAGCAACCCATTTTGGCCATCTCCATGGTCTCTCCGTCGCTCCAACTGCCGGCGATGAACCACGGCAGAGCCTCATCTATCTGTTCCTGTAGTTCGTGTCTGAAGAACTAAATCCTTGTCTCTGATGTTCATCTTTTGTAATGAGTTCAGAAGAAAACTTGTAACTGATAATAATACCACTCAAATTTGTGATAAACAATTTGAAAAGAATGCATTCGTGGGATGAGTAGTTGGAAGATCAGTATATTTTTGGTTGAACTGATAGCAGATAAAGTGTTTTGTTAGTAAGTTAGAAACCTTGCCCAACTCTAGTAGTTAGAGTTTGTCTTAATACTATTAGTTGTTGGCAGATCAGTGAAATCCTTTTGTTGAAGTGTTTTGCTGGAGAAGGTAGTTTAAAAGAACTTGCTGTTGTAGGCTTATGTCCAGTAATCTGAAAATCTTTAGGGTTGTGAACTTTGAGAACCAACAGAAAATAACCTTGATGTCTATCATTGGTGCTACACAAGATAGTGATTAGAAGAAAGGAAGTATTGTCAGTATAACCCTTTTTCAAAACTTTTTGTCTGTTGCTAGCAAAGAGTTCATCTGTATAGAAAATTGGTGCATATGTATGTTAATTAGAATAATTAGTAACTAATTTGGTAGTTAGCCTAGAGACATTAAGAGATTAGTAGTTTGTAGATAATTAATTGGCAGATTATGTTCTTGTAGTAGCAGTCACTGAGAAAATCTATTGAATAAAATGATAATTAAGTGAATGGTTAGGCTAGAATAGTTAAGTAGGTATCTAGAGCCCTTCTGCGGATAATAGATGTGCACGCTATCACCATCAAAGTCTGCCGAAAGAGGAGAGCATATAAGATGATTGTTTTGACTGTATGATTATCGTGGAAAATAAGTGAGTTTGAAAAGAACAGTAAGAAGAAATCCTAACTAATTTAAATAAACTCCGAATCAACTAATTTGTTGTTCCTAAATTCATAATCTATCTTCTGTGTTTTTAATTTTTGGATGCTTTTGGCATTCTGGTGTTTATTCGCTGTTCTTCGCTTTGGCAGTTTTTATCGTTAGATGACGTTAATAGCGAGAGTGATCCTCTGCAGCAAGTCGAATATCTCTAGCAAGGCAAAGGCAAGCAGTTTGATCATATCCACTCAATCCCATTACTTTTAAAATCTAATACTTTGTTTTACTCGTACGTATGCAGGCTTTTGTGTCAATGATTAATTTTGTCGATTAGAGGTAGTTAATCCCATTGCATTGTTGCCCTGAAAATTGTTCACCCCTGCTACTACTTTAGGAATATTATCCTCACTGGTGAATTAGAGCCCGGTGAATGATTTAGGGCATTTTATTTGTCTTTGCGATATGATGCTTAGCAATGCTTAGATACCGGTAGAATTAGGCGGTTATCGACTTAGTCGGTAACTTTGATCACACAAATTATTATAACTTTATGTTTCAGCATTTTGCTATGTTTAATTGTGAAAACTAAAAATGAAAACAAAATGATTTGGACTTGGGCACAATGGTAAGATGGTGTGCTTTTGGGTGTGACCGGAAAGGTGCCCAAGTCAGTAAGGACCGAGTTACTTGCGCTACTGTCATCGAGCATTTTGCGTGCTAACCACACTAGAGGGTATGTGACCTCTCTTGGTGAGTACTTTAGCGTGTATTGGCTCCAGTCGCAGGGGTCGCAGGAGGGATGGTGTTGGGAGCATGGTAATTGTCAAAAGCTTTACCTCGAGTGGGTAGTTGTCTTTCGGCTTTACCATGTAAGCGTATGGATTTTTATCCATCTGAGCGCTCGTAGTTGATACACAATATTGGAAATGTCTTGTTAATCTTAGTCGTGCTGCATACCAAAGGAAGTATGCTAACCGTGGTGGTGGAAAGACGATCTAAAGTGTGGGTACATTGGTACACCTGCAGGTTAAAACTATTCGAATAGCCTCGTCCTAGGTTATGGACACGCTGGATCGCCCCCAAGAACTAGACTACAACATTTAATTAAAACTTGATGGGTTGGTATGAGCGGGTGTTCATACTATTGTTGTGATGGCCATTGGGTTGGTCATCTCGGGATGTCTTTATGTTACTACTTCATTGTATCATTTATTATTTCGCAAATAAAATTTGAATTGTTAAAGCGCCTTCAAACTATTACATTATTGCAAAAGAAAGCGGCTTTATGCTAAAAGTAAGCCCAGAGCCCCCTCCACTTAAATAAAGCTTGCATGTAGTTAATTATAGTTCTGTTACCCTTACACGTCAGTCTTGCGAGTACAAAAATAATTTTTGTACTCAGTTGCTTTGCTTAATGTTTTTATTGCAGAGAAAGAAAGTGAGCCCCAAGGGCTTTCCTTTTGTGAGCTGTGCTGCGGGTTTGACGACTAGCTTGGCGGCCCGGTTGGTTGCCTTGTGGGTAAAGGCACACTAATTGGCTCTTTTATTTATCGCCATCTTATGGCTTTTGCTTCCGCTGTTTAATTGTTATTTAGTTATTATTTGGCCGGTTGGCCCTAGTTGTATTAATCTCTTTTGTATGTCTTTTTATTAGACTTGTTGTATGGAATTGATGCATGATTTTGTAACGGGGTGTGTATACTGCATTTCTGGAAAGTATACATATCCTGAGGCTTGGTTTATTTGAATTGTGATGCTAGGGCTAAGCATTACAAGTCGAATAAACTGGGGTCCTCACATTTGATATGAAAGACTTAGGAGAGGCAGATGTCATTCTGAATATTAAATCAATCAAGAACGAGGATGGGATCACTTTGAGCCAATCCCATTATGCTGAGAAAATCTTAAGCCGTTTTGGCTATGAGAATTGTAAAATTTCTCCAACGCCCTATGATGCAAGCATTAAGATTCGAAAGAACCAAGGGTTAGGAAAAGATCAATTAAGATTTTCACAAATTATTGGATCACTTATGTATCTATTTGGTGCCACAAGACCTGACATATCATTTGCTGTGAGCAAATTAAGTCGGTTTACTTCTAACCCAGGAGATGATCACTGGGAGACACTTGAGAGAGTGTTGCGCTATTTGAGAGGCACAACTTCATACGGAATTCACTATACTGGGCATCCTTCTGTATTAGAAGGATATAGTGATTCAAATTGGATCTCTGATGCAGATGAGATCAAAGCTACAAGTGGTTATGTCTTTACACTAGCAGGAGCTGCAGTTTCATGGAGGTCGTGTAAACAGACTATATTGACGAGGTCAACTATGGAAGCAGAACTTGTAGCACTAGACACAGCTACTGTTGAGGCTGAATGGCTTAGAGAGCTTCTGTTGGACTTGCCACTGGTTGAGAAACCAATACCAGCAATCCTAATGTACTGTGATAATCAAACAGTGTTGATTAAGGTTACAAGTACTAAGGATAACATGAAGTCCTCCAGACATGTGAAGCGTAGGCTTAAATCTGTCAGAAAATTGAGGAACTCCGGAGTGATTATTGTGAATTATATACGCACTGAGAAAAATCTGGCAGACCCTTTCACAAAGGGGCTAGCACGAAAGCGATTTCCGTTGCGTCTATGGACATGGGAATGAGGCCCATTGGAGTTACAACTCAACAATAACCCATACCTTCTTGATCGGAGATCCCGTGACTTAGGCAATGGGAAAAACAACTTGATGTTATAACAAGAGAGTATATATTCATTGAATCCATGTCCTAATAGACAAATTACTCTCGATTGTATGGAAGGTTGGCATAAAGCCTTAATATATTCATTGTCCAAATGAGGAAAATGTATTAGCTTGTAGGATACCTAGAAAGAATATACCTACTTGAGCCCAACTGTGAGGTCGCAGTTCACGAGAATAGGGCATTCTCTAGAAAGCTCATGAGCAGATAAGGGAGCATGACCAAATAATGCTCCGTTTAGGCGCGGTTCTTTGACAGCCTAGTATCAGTTGCGATTTCAAGTGAAATCTAATCACGAAAAGTTGTGAATTCAAGGCATGATCCATTCATCAGCTGTGAGAAGATGAATCTTGTCATTCTAGGTGCAAGTTCAACCGTGCACGGACTTACACTAAAAGCGGTATATTAACATTTCTTGACAATATTTTTGATATCCTTTTTGCTTCTTGCTTTGGAATTGGTGGGGGATTGTTGGAAATTGGCCCATATGACTGATGCCTATTTTCTATAATTCCAAAGCATTTATGGTTTAGTACCATATTGCTAAGGCAAGGTGGAGGTGACTAATATATAAGGTGGAGTTCTTGCCACTCCTTGAAACATATGACACATGGATGAGGGTGGCAGGAGGAGGGCTTTGGCTAAATACACACGCACGCGCACGCGCGCGCGCGTTCGCGTATTTTCGCGTGAAAAATCGCGTGACTTGTGACTTGGGACCGTGCCGTGACGTGGCGCGCCATTTGGCAGACCAAGTCCACCTTAATTTTGTTGAACCATTCATCTCTCTATTTCTGTTTGAATAAGATTCAAATGTTTGAATTTGAGACTTTATTGGGTGATGATGACAGACAGTTATCAGTGGGTAAATAGCTAGTTAAGTGTGGCGATTACGGTGGGTAAATGGTGGTTAAGTGTGTCGATTACGATGGGTAAATGGTTGTTTAATCATCGATTACGATGCGTATATATGCTGAGAGACGTCCAGTGCAAAGTGCTTAGAAGATATAGCCTCCATTCCTTCTTCCTTCTAATTTGTGCTGTTGTACTGCGCCGTCTGAACCTTGCCGACTCTTCTTCTCGGTGTGCACCGTGAAGAAGGGAAGCGGTATCTCGAACCGTTCTTTGCCGTGAAGACACGCGGGGCGGCAATAAGGTTCTGGGCAGCGCATCTGCGCGACCGCTTGTTGCACTACGCGACATCTACGTTTCTGCACTGCATCAAGTCTGCGCTGCTTCCTGTTCTTCATCAGACCCATCTGTAAGTCTAATGTGTGATTGATTGACTTGTTTACATCCTGTTTTTCATATATTGTGAAGTACAATGAGTTGTCTGCTATCAGTACTATTTTATACATCATTAGTATTTTGTAATATTTGTCTTCTAATAAAATTTAGAATTAAAATATTGCCCTCATTTTCAACAGATGTCACCCAAGCGAGCTTTTTTGTTGTTGTTACAATTGATTCTTCTACCTTTGAGTTGTTCTACATAAGGTGCTTAGATAGTTAGATACGTACACCAGCAACTCCCCATGTTATCAGAACTACGAAAAGGAAGAAGTGGAGAGGGTCAGAAGAAGTACTTCCTTACACACATATAACACATTCTGCAGTACATGATGCAACTATGAACAAAACTGGAACTGAGTTACGCTTACACATGAGATGGCCACAACTGTTACTAATTGCACAAAAGGGTAATTACTTCCACAAATGCTTCCTACATAGTAGCATGTTACTTTCTAATTCTGATAGCTTCACTGTTAACAGAACGAAATTCTAATACCTCTTCAGACTTCACGCTAACAGTAATACTAGCAGATGGAGGTAGCTACTAATGTCTACTGCACTCTAAAACAAAGCCTACATTACTACAAAGTACAAACTAAGTATAGCACTTGGTTGACTGGTAATTCGTCGAGACCTCGGTCGTGCAAGGGAGTGATTCCCAAGGCAAGGTCGCCCTCCGGTCATCAGAAAGTATTCCTTGCAGGTTGAATGGGAAATTGATGGACCGTGGAGCACCGTTGACATTGTTGCCGATATCAGGCAAATCGACCACGCATCTGTTGATCATGTCGTTGTTGTTGCATTGCTGTGGTTGGGCAAACTCAATGTTTGTGGGAGTTGATCTATCCATGTTGGGGAGTATGATCGGTGATGCGTTCAGAACCATGGATGCAATGTCTATCCCAGCTGGAAGACAAGCGGGATTGCTGAGAGGATACTCATGGCCTGATGCTCAGCGCCTGGTGGGGGCAGAACTATGGATGCAGCTGGCCTGCTGCTGCTGTCAATGATGTTGAGAGTGTTCTGACATGAGGGAACTGTTGAAGTCAAGTAACCGCTGCCGGTGAACTGGATGGTGGAGGAGACGACGTTGGTCATTGCGGACGATGTGTTCGCTGAGCTGTGTCGACTTCTCTCTGTGGTCTGCAAGACGGGAGGAATGTAGGTTTCGTTTGTGCTGGATAAGGAGGAGAGACCCACGAGTGTGAGAGCGCTCTCTGGGCCGTGGTATTGGTTTTCTTGAAAATCCTGCAGATTGCCCAGGAATCCTGCTCATGAGGGAAAATGGAAAAGAAGCGTTGGTTAGTGATTTTCTTGTGAAAGTTAATTTATATCTTCTACTTTGACAATATACAGAGGGGGATCGATCAAAACAAGCTGCAGCTGTTGTATTAAAATGTACTATTCTTCGAACCTTTGGATAGTGCTGTATATATATGCTAGGTCTTTTGCAGTTTATATTGCAAGTTATGTCTGTGTAATCTTTGGAAGACATGTATTGTTCAAGTCTATGCCTTGGCAGCGATGTTTTCAAAGGTTTAGAGGGCATCCTACATAAGCTACATTTCTAGTTTACATGCTGAGTGAAAAGTTCAGAGCTGTTCTCACAAATATTGCAGCATGCAAGTTGCTTACGTTTGGTGGAATGGTCTTCTCCAGTGGCTTCTTCTGTGGCAATGAAGGGTCGGTGAGTGATGGCAGCCGGAACGCATGCATCATCCAGTCAGTTTTGATACCTTTGGCCGCTCTGCCCTCGTAAAAGACAAGAGACTTCTTCAAGCCTATGCACTTGGTTCCATCGGAGGAGTAGATTGGCCTGTCGGTTCCGGTGGCCTTCCAGAAGCCTGCTCCGGTCACCCTGTTCAGCCTTCCTATCCCTTGGGCAGTAGAAATACCACTCGTTCTCTCCAGTACTTGCTAGTTCTTTATGGAGAAAAAAAGATTTTGTAAGTACTTGTGAGTAGAAATAAGTTTCATGGTGTCTATTGTGTAACTCCATTTTAGAACCAAAGATCAGTTAGCTTCAGGGATTTCAATATCGGTTCAAAAAAAATACCGGGGTGGCCGGTAAGGCCGATACGGCTGATAATCGGAAAATTTCGGCGAAATTTTCCTCTTTTTTTTTTTTTTTTGATTTTTTCGATTTTAAATTAAAAAAAATCAAATTCGAGTAAAATTCAACTAAATTCGGTCAAAATTCAACCAAATCGGAAATTTCAGCGCCGGTTTGTGGTTCTACGGGGGCCGATAGAACCGGTTTTCGGCCGATTTTGAAATCCCTTGTTAGCTTATGCCCTATTTGGTGCAATCAAGGCCTAGAGATTTTACTGATAAAATGCACATGTATCATGGATGTAAAAGTATCTTTTTTTACTGCCGGCATGCCTTTTCAACCTGGACAGCCCTACTTTGAAACTTGTGAATCGATTATGCAACCTTAACAGTTACATACCACGCTTGTATTTTTTTAAGTGATATACCACTGAAAGTCTGGAAGCCAAAGCGCAGTGAGCACCTATAGGAGGATCATAAAAACTCATAGTTGGAATCATGTCATCACATGTTAAGTTTGTCGACTACATATAGGCTAAGGTGCATGGAACTAGTTAGTAGTTATTCCAAACCTGATAATTTCATGAGGACATGCATTAAGCTTGTTATTATGGTATACTTGCAACTCTTACTCTAAATATTTTCTGAGGTTTAACCCTAAAACCACTTTGGCTTCATGATACATGGACGTTGTACAGTGGTGAGTATAACAAAAAGAGGTCGGAGAAAACCATATGCAGTAACTTTTTCTTATTTTCTGAACAAAACCTCAAAGAGACAGAACTTACTAAAAGATGCATGTAAAAAGTTCAGAGCTCTCTCTTCTTAAACGAGGGGGCCAGAAAAACATCTACTAAGATACAATGTATCAGCAAGATGGATCATGCATGCTTCATGCAAGTCATACAGATAGAAGAACCATGTAGCAAAATATGTTCTTAGAATAGAAAGGCTTCATAGCTCTTTATTGATTTCGGCAGAGAAAGGATAGTTGACAAGGGATTTATAGAAGCTTACTTGGGAGATCCCATGGATCGTACTTGTAGATGTCCAGCTGCCTAATGAGCTCAATGGGAAGAGATTTCTGCCGGATTTCCCCCACCCCCCCTTTTTTTTTAAAAAAAAGGGGAAACCTGCTTTTGATTGAAAGCAAATAAAAAGTTCTAACAAAGGAGGTTACATAGGACAGAACTGGGGACTCCAGTTAACGAAACAAGCACAGCAAAACCACAATTAAACTTCAACCTAAGACCAACTGCAACAACAACCGAACCAACAGACACAAGGAGCAGCAACACAAGATCAGCTTCTACACAGAAACATCACCAACCACAGAGAAGACTAAGTATTATACAAATTGACAGAAGATTTAACATTCCTATTACAAAAGTCTTTCACCCAAGCTTCAGCAGATGCCCTGAAACGATCCAGCTTTTCACTATCATCCCCTTTTAACAGGACTCGCCATTGCTGTAAACAAAATAAAATTTTGTAACGCCCCTTTTTCCTTCTTCCTGGGGTCAACCCCCGCCGGACCACCCTCCTTTTCCCCCGCTCTGGTGCTCTGCATCGTCGCCGTGCACACGCCACCTCCTGGCACCTCCACCGAGACGCCATCATCACCGTTGCCGCTGCAGTTCTCTCCCCCCCGCCCTGTCATCTCCTAGCACGGAGCTACGCCACCGTAGCTCCATCATAACCCGGCGCCGCACGCCCGCCCGGACCCCCCGTCTTCCTTGAGCCTCGCCCGCTCCTTCCCTCGGCTTTAAAGAGCCCGGCGGCCTCCCCTCCCTTCCCCTTCCCCTGCCATTCTCCTTCTCCTCTCCCCCAAGCAAGAAGGAAGAAGAAGAAAAGTCGAAGCACTTACCTCCCCGTCGTCGTCGCCTCCGGTCGTCGCCGCCATTGGTGAGCTCTCGCGCGCCGCCGCCACCCCTTCCTTCTCCCGTGGCCACCGCCCGAAGCCGTGCCCCCACCTCCCCGTGCCGTCGCCGCCCCGCCGCGCCTCCATTTCCCCTCCCGCGCCGCCCGCTTTGAGCCCTCTTCCCTCCTCCGCGCGCCGCGCTCTCTCCCCCTTTCTCGGCCTGCCGAGCCCCTCCTTTAGGGCAGCCCGCTTTGGGCGGCGCCCGTGCCCGCGGCCGCGCCTCGCGCCACAGCAGCGCTGTTCGGCCGAGCCGTGGGCTGGGCCGAAAGTGCCTATTGGGCTGCGCCGGATTTTCTTTTTTGGATTGATTTTCTTTTCCTTTTCTATTTTAATTTAAAAGTAAGACTTCAAGTATTTATAACTCCCTCATTTCAACTCCAAAAATTGTAAAATAAATTTCTAAAAATTTGTAAAATCAAGATCTTGCTAATGGCATAGGTCTTGTTCAATTTGGAGTTCATTTGTGTATTCTTGTGTATTTAATTGCTCTTGTTGCTTATCGTTTATTTTGCCGGTACTTCGCCCGCGTAGAGTTCGAAGACGCCGGAGACCTCCACCTCGATCAAGGACAAGACTACCCGGACTCTCTTCCCTACAACCAAGGCGAGTCAATACTTTGATCATATTGAGCCTACATTTTATGCAAATTATATTCTTTTAAAATAGCAAATTGCATGCTTTAATTCTTTAATCAAATATATGTTAAAGCTTAAGGTAGTTAAATACCCATTTGATGATTAATTAATTATTACGCCATCCTTGACAACTTGAATCCCTTAACCATTGTCACCCTAGTAACTATGTGGTAATACTAGTTATAGGTTGTACTTAAACGACATGCTAGTCTTGCTTAAATGCAGGGATATTAAAATGTTCCAATCATCATCTCTTTAAACATAAAAATATTTTGGGCGATCATTGGTGGTCCATGACCGAGATAAATATGGTGATTTGGTTTTACTCCTCAAAACCCTAATATTCTTTATTCTGATGCAGGCGATTGTGTGATGAAGAGTATGTTGATGGGTGCTGATGCAGCCCAAAGAATGTTGATGTGTGAAATGATCCGCCTAGACAACCCTAAGGACTTAATCTTGTCATGACCTCCCGTGTAAAACAAGTACAACCACAAGTCTGCAAACTGCAACTTGGCTTAGTAGATTTATTGAACCTTGTAAGTCAGTCTCACAGAAGAAACAAAAAAGGGTGCAAGTGTGAGCTTGATCACGTTTGAATGGGACACCGATGGTGAAGTGCCTTCTACAGCAAGATGTAGAGGGTGACATCCCGCACCAACATATGAGCGTAACCCCATATAGGTGAGATGACGGAAGGGGCGAGATATTTTGAAAGGTTACTGTGACGGTCGCTCAACTACATGACTAAGTAATCATGTGGGGTAACGAGTATGACTATCTCTTATGGGTAAAGTGTACAACCCCTGCAGAATCTAAACTGTTTAAACAGCCACGCCTACGGTCAAAGGCGGATATGGGAATCTTTACTCGAGTTAGTTCTATTTCAAAAACCTTGTGGTTGGGATGCAAAATGTGGTGGGCTCACCTAGCCCTGAGATTGGATTTTGCCTGAGTGCTCGAACTCAGTGATGTTGGTAATTGGGGACGGATCCAATCAAAAGTAAGTATAAGGTAGAGTTTCCGACGGAGGGAACCTCTGCTGTTATAAATTATTGCACAATTACTCTATTTAACAGAAATGCAATTTGTTAAAAATGCTAAGTAATAGGACTTTGTATTTATGATAATTGAAAATATTGCTTTAGCAAATAAAAGAACCCGAGCCATCCTTGTTAAGCCTTGCATGTATATTATTGCATTGTGTATTAGCTCGCGAGCACGGAAGTTGTGCTCATTCTCGCTCTCTCCCCCAAAACCCTCAGGAGCAGGAAATCCTGGAGATTACGACTATTACGAGGATCCATAAGTTGGAGGCCTAGGAGATAATGAAGCGTAGTGTAGTCTTTAGATGTTCTAGTCTCGCCTCAGTCCAGTTGACTCCGTCGGTACTTGCGTGCATCCAATATTACCCAAGCCATGGTTAATATCGGTCGCACACGGTTTCCCCAGTCGCTTGCCTGTGGAGAGATGAGCTCTCACCCCTTTTTGCTTCCGTTGTCGCTTCCGCTTTTGTAATGTAATCATTTTGGCCTAATCGGCCCCTATTGTAAAACTCGACCCGACACGGTCTATGTAAACTCTGTTGTGTTAATTAATGAATGGTATGGTTTTACGCCATGTATGAATTGATTCAGTGATGTATCTGTGAGTGCTAGCTACTGATCCAGGAATATACAGTGTTTCACACGAGGATTACGGATTAGAAAATCCGGTCAAACAGAGTCGTATCGAGCATCTGATTGTAGGAACCTTAGCTAGACTGGTCGAGCCTAAGGACTTGAGTCTTATTTTCAAAAACTAAGAAAAGCTTTGGCAAAAATATAACGTATCTATTACTCTTACTCACCTCTCTTAGTTCTTTACTTACATTCTTTTGTGAGCCTACTCTGTTGCTGGATCTCTCTTTTGTTTTTTTTTTTAAATTAGATAAACCGTATCGTCGTCCGATGGCCCGCGGGATTTCTTATCTCACAGTGAGAACGACGACGAGTTTGTCGGTATTCCTCCGCAAACTCAAGCGGTACCTTGGTTCGCCACTGGCCTGTCTTTAGAGGCCGGAAGACCTAGGTTCTAGATCGAGAGTCTCGTTCCTTGGAGGTTGAGTTCATCGCTCACACCTTCCGTGAGCAACCGGGAGCTGCTTTGTTCGATGTCGTTCAGGACATAGCACGCTTCGCCTCGACTCACTTGTGCCAGGTGCACAAGGATCTCTTTTTGAGGTCGCCTTTCTGTTCCTTCCCGTCTCTCCAGGAGGGAGAATGCTACCCGAAGATCTTCGACATCAGGTCAAGAACACCACCGTTGCAGTAGCCGTCGTGTTGCACGCCCGACTCCTCTGCACGGCCGTCATCCTCGGCAACCCGACGCGACGGGCGTCTTGGACCTCGCACGGGATCGCTGCACGCAAGAGCATGCGACATCCCGTTCCGTCGCCTGCCATCAACGTTGAAGACTCCCGTTGAGGACACAACCTTTCTCGTTCTCGCTCTTATTCTCGGTTGCCTAACTTCAGTCGCAACCGTTCTCGCCCCCTCTCCCTGGGCAACTGCACCGCCTGTGGTCAGTACCCGATTGAGGAGTAGAGCTAGCAGTGCTTGCTTTAGTAGCCTTTTTGTTGCAAGCACTTTGTCCTCCTTTTGTAGACGTTGTGTTTGTATCTTGTGTCGTGGTTTAGTCTAGCCTATACGCTATACTTCAGGAGTCATGTAACACCTAATCCCCCTTAATATAAAGCAGCCGCTCTAGGCTTTGTATTGTAATTGTTTTACTCTCTTTGCTGGTGTTGTTCTCTTCTGTGTGTGCTCTAGAGGGCTAGTAACCCTCATATATACCCCTCCCCTCGTTCTGAGCTTGAGCGTGTCTTCAGATGCCGCCAAGGAGAGCCACTTGCCCATCAGTGGTGCCTTTGTAGCGAGCCGAGGAAGAGGCCGTGGCAATAGCAATGGTCGTGGACGCGACAAGGACAAGGTCTACCTCCTCCACCACCAAAGAAGCCCAACAATGGCTCAAGTCATGTTCCACAAACTCGATTCTTCAAGCCTTGCTAACCAATCGAAGAAGCGGACCACCTGGTGCCACTCCAAGCTTGCGGACTTCCTCGAGACAAGACCCTCACCTTCGCGCGGTGATGAACCCCTTGAAGTCAAGGCGGCTCGAGAGATACGGAAAAGAAGCTCCGTCTTGCCCGCTGCTCAAACGAAGACAAGGTGGATTTTGCCACCCATCAACTAAAAGGAGCTGCCGCTGCTTGGTGGGAAAACTACCTCGCTGCCCGAGGTGGTGACCGTCCAGATGAAGAAGAAGAGGCAGAAGTAACAGAAGCCGTAGCATCTACGATTGGAGCCCCACAAGAGCCTACTACCGCCATAGAAGAAGTTGCTGAAGTACAGCCAGAAGAAACTGAATCCGCATGGCAGTCAATTCCTTGGGCGGAATTCAAAGTCGCTTTCAGAACCAACTTCGTACCAGCCGGTACCATGAGATTGAAGAAGAACGAGTTCAGAGCTCTCAAGCAGGGTCAGATGTCAGTCAATGAATATCTAACCAAGTTCAACGACTTGCCCGCTCGCCCCCATGGCGTAGCTGATGAAGAAGAAAAGATCGACCGCTTTGTGGAAGGAATGCATGAAGATATGAGAGGACAACTCATCCTCCACGATTACTCCAGCTTTCAACAATTGGTCAATAAAGCCCTCATCTGTGAAAATGAGAACAAAACTATGGAGGTTAGCCGCAAAAGGAAGATGGTATTTCAAGGGCATACGGCGACTTTCCGCAAATCACTTTTAGGCGCACCGTCTTCACCGAAGCGATTAGCGCCTCATCACCAAGGATTCCAGTTCCAACCCCAACCTCCACTCTAGTCACAACCCCGCATTCCAGTGGGAATGTTTCCCGCGCTTCTCACTCCACTGGACAGCCTACAACGGTCAACCCGATAGCTCATCTTCGTTGTTTCAATTGTGGGGAAAACGAACACTTTGCTAGAAGGTGCCCTGTGAGGACCCCTGAGATCGGATCCGTATCATGCTAAGTGAGTACGCCGTAAACGCAACACTTAATGTGAGACGAATACAATTCTGAGTGACCCGGATATGTGTCACATGCTAGCTTCCAAGGATCAGTGGCTAACATGCACATATCCTAGTACACAACATTGCAATCACATCCATACACAATGTACATGAATAAAAGAATCAATTACAACATCATTTAAATAGCACCTTATAGTACAAGGTTGCAAAAGAGGGCCGATCGGCCAAATCTAATTAACACAAATAAATTGCAGCGGAAGATAAACTTAAGATAAAAAGGGAATAACCGAGTTGGTATGCCCACAATCCCACAAGCAACCAACTGGAGTTAAAGCCGATGCACCCGTCGTTCTCACCTGAACAAATAGACACTGTTAGAGTACAAAGTTGTACTCGCGAGACTTTCAAAAGAAATAAGGATGCATGTAAGTATCAAAGGAAGGCTACTAAACTAGTCAAATTTTTGGCATAAAGCAAGTTTTGCATAAGGATAAAAGATTCTAACTTGCCATTTGTAAAACATTTAGAAAACGTTTTATGATAGTAAGTAATTATCAACAAAGGTATAATCTCCAAGTATAATCAACACACGAACATTCCATTCGTGGCACAATTCATTCCTCAACACATTTAACGTGCGAACAACGCGTTCATGAAATAATTTTCAGATTTGAACAAACTAACATAATGACAAAACATTTCCACCCATAACCCAAACTTAAGTTTCCAAAAGCTAACTGTGCCTGCTTTCCCACAAGTGTTGTCCATATCCTAGGACGAGGCTATTCGAATAGATTTAGTTACTCTGCAGAGTTGTACAGCTTTACCCACACGATATGCATTCCTCTTAATGTCGGCCAATGCACTCTTCCATAGGAGTGTGACTGAGGTAGCATAACGAGGCCGTTACAATGTTATGTCCTAACTATCAAACCACCTGAGGCTCAGAATCCCATGGTAGGCTATCGTACGCGCTAGAACCACGGTGAAACCTCGTTACGTAAGTAAGTCCCAATCAAACAATAGACCCTTAAGGACAAGTAAGGCGACCCTTAACATGCCCCCGCGAGATTGACAAAAGAACAATTAAATACATAACAATAACAATTGTCAATCCCCTTGTGTTTTGATAGCTAACACACAACAAATTATTAAGCCAAGCCTTCGCCATTATCCCGGCGTGTGGATGCACGTAAGACTTGGTTCATCACACCACAGACCGGTCCTTAAACACTCAGACGGGGCTACACAATTCCATAACAAACAACAACAATAAAGTTTCATGATCACCCTACACCCGTCCAAGTTAAGAACATAAAATCATACTCAACAAGTCCACAAACCCTAGATACGAAGATCTGGATACATCCCCCAAACCCAACACAATCCAATCCATAAAATCCTCGAATTTCATTAGGATTCAATTCAATTCACTGGCCGATGGACTAGCTCCATCAACCGCTCTCGGCTAAGACTACTAGCATGGCTAAGCATCGTTCTACAAACTAGTAAACAATCCCATATAACATATAACCTTAGTCATTCAAGGTAAAAGGGTAACCAACATTCAAAGGAGGGCTAATGCAGCAATTAGGAATTTAACTACTTCTACCCATAAACATACATTTCAAAATAGCATGCAATTGCGATAATAAAACTCACGCAAAACATTTAAAAATCACTAGAGCAATATGATCAAGAGGAGGGTGCTCGCACCTTTGCTGTATCACAAGTTCATTCTCGAGTTACACTTAATTTGACCTCACGAATAATGGCATCGTCGAAAACCTAATCGAAGACGATATCGCAATAAACATCAAATAAAGCCAGAAATTCAACATGCTCAAAATGTATGAAATTTATACAGTAGGTAGATTATGATTTTATATGAATTTATGTGAAAGATTCATTCCATTTGGATTTAGTATGTGAAAGTTATGGTGGTGTGAATTTCAGATTTTAATACGCCTTCATTCGGGTAATTTAATTATGAGATGAAAATTTGTAGAGCAGTGGTGAGTACATGGATTACATGGATAAATAGACAATATTCTTACAAGTTCAAAACAGTTGAGTTTGCTTCAATTGGAGTTTTCATGATTTTGTTATTGATTTCTAAAGTCATCATCATTAATAGTGTAAAAATAATACCCTTTAGGATCATTTTTCTCAAACTATAGTTTCTGTGATAGAGGTAAGTTTGAAACCATTTTTATAATTAAGTTCACTTAGAATTAAAATTATCAAAAGTGGTTTCACTGTTTTTGGAGTTAAAATGAAATAGTTATGTATTTTTGAAGTTAAAAGCCTTTTCTTAATGTAAAAATAATAGAGTTATGGACACTTTTACAAAACTACATTCTCTGCTACAGAGACATGTTTGAAACCTATTTTTAAAATAAAATTCACTTAATATGAAAAATATGAAAACTGGTTTCATAAATTTTGGAGTTGATTTGAATTAGTTATGGATTTTAGAAGTCAAATGTATTTTTTAGTGTACAAATAAATGTATTCTGGACTTTCTCAAGTAATTAACTCTTTTTACACCGAGCGCTATCCTAGCCCAAGTCTATGACAGGTGGGTCCAGTACAAAGTGTTGTTTTCCATTTTCTATTTACTTTCCGGTTAACACCGACAGGTGGGCCCTACTTGTCACTGACTTGGTTTACAAGCACAGTGCATGGACCAAGAGCTAAGAGCTCGGTCCACGGGTTCACCGCCCAGGTTACTATGCACTTAAAGTGCGGGGCCCGCAAGTCATAGGCTGAGGGTTAGTGCTTAACACATTTTAATTGCGTTGTCCGACAGAGATCTTCGTTTTAAATGCTAATCATCGTATTTAATTTCTAATTACGCGCTCTGATGCGGTCGGGCGTGCCACGCTCTCGCGGCGTAGCGCGTTGCTCACCGCCTCGTCGGTGCTGTGGTCCATGCCGGCGCCGTTTAAGGGCAGTTCTGGAACCCTAGCGCCCACGTGAAGCTATTGGCACTAGTATCGAACTCTACGGTGGTCTGTAGCGGTGGCGCACCGGAGAAGGGCGGCGGTGATCCTACGGTGTACGTGCATGCGAAGACACGTTCTAACTTCGAACTAACCAATGCGTGTTTAAGCTACGAGGATGGTCACTGAAGCTCACCAGAGAGATGGAGAGGCTCAAGAAGCTCGGGAACGACTTGCCCATGGCAATGGCTGACGGCGGCGCAAGCCTCACGAGGAGAGGTCAACCTGCGCCATGAGACCAACAAAGAAAAGTTGGAGAAAGTCCAGGGGGCAGTGGAGATGGTGTAAACGAAAGCAATCGAGAAATGGCTCACCATGATGATGATTGGACGATGAACAGTGGTATCGGCCGACAAAAGGGGAAAATCCAAATCCACCAACTCCTGTGATGAAAAGACCGAACTGGTTGAGGGGAAAGCAATGTTGGGTTAAGGGACACAAGATGACGCGCTAGAAAGAGGTAGGAACTTACTGGAGATGAAGTTTTGCACGGCTATGTCACCCGACGGCTTTTAGTGCACGCTCGAGAGCTTCCGAGAGCACGGCGGCGTTTCGAGAGCTACAAACGGAAACAAAGTCGCGCATTAGGAAAAATGGGGACGGCAAGGAACTTAGAAGCTAAGGAACCTTGAGGCACATATTTTACCCAAGAAAAACACCAAAACCATCTTCTTCCTCCTCGGTTGCAGAGAGGAGGAATGAGCTCTAGTGGGAGAAAGAGGGGAAGATAAGGGGTGGCGACAGACGGATTAGCAACGGCGTTAAACAGAGAGGCTCGGAGATAGGTCGAGGAGGGCGGCGTCACGGCAAAAACGGAGGCGGCTCGAGCTCGCGCGCGCGCGTGGCGCCGCGTTACGTAACTTGCTGCCGAGAAGGAGAAGGTTCCGGCAGCGGGCGGTATCGGCCGCTCAGCGCGTGCGAGTGCGATTAGGCGGTCGGTCGAAACAAGGCGGAGTGGCTCGGTCGGACTCGAGTCAAGGTGCGGTGCGATCGGTTGAACAGATGCGAGTTTGGTAGCTTTGAATTCTATTGATTCAAGTTTCACCAAGGCTTAATAAATAGAAATAAAAATCCTAAAAATGTGAAATAAATCACAGGGGTTCCTGAAACATCCTAGTGTTGGGGAAAATTATTAAACACCACTGTTCATAATATAATGTGCATAATTTAAATTCAAACTTAGGGTAGTTCATTGATTCGTGTTTGAATTTTCTGAGGGTTGAATTTTGTTCCCAAAATTTGGGAAATTTTTTATTAAATCATGATAATTATTCTAGTATTTGAATAAATTATTTTCAGATGATGATCAAATGTTTTTATTGTTGTTTTTATTTGGAGATTAGATTTGAAGTGTATGTTTGAACTTAAATTGAGATTTTCCAAAAACAATTTTGATGCAAATGATTCCAAAATACCATGCATGCTGATAAGATGCATACTAATTCTCATTAATCAAAAAGGGGATGTTACATGCCCTCAACCACCACCCCAGGAAGTCTGACTTAAGAACCACACCACCGAGGCGGGCGTCACCGCAAGCAAAGTTATCAAGTCTCGCAGGCATCCAGAGCCGCTTCCACTCCAAGCCAAAGCCGAAGTCAAGGACTTGTCAATCATGTCACCGCCGCAGAAGCCCAAGCAGCTTCAGGATTAATGAGAGGTATGTTCTCTATCTAATCCGACTAGCCTGAATCTCGGGGTCGAGATTCCATTTAAGGTGGGTAGAATTTGTAACGCCCCCTTTTCCTTCTTCCCCGTGTCAACCCCCGCCGGACCCCCCTCCTTTTCCCCCGCTCTGGTGCTCTGCATCGTCGCCGTGCACACGCCACCTCCTAGCACCTCCGCTTGCTCCCCTGCTGCGCCCTCCCGCACGCCACCGAGACGCCATCATCACCGTTGCCGCTGCAGTCGTCTCCCCCCGCCCTGCCACCGTAGCTCCATCATAACCCGGCGCCGCACGCGCCGGACCCCTCTTCCTTGAGCCTCGCCCGCTCCTTCCCTCGGCTTTAAAGAGCCCGGCGCCCTCCCCTCCCTTCCCCTCTGCCATTCTCCTTCTCCTCTCCCCCAAGCAAGAAGAAAGAAGAAGAAAAGCCGAAGCACTTACCTCCCCGTCGTCGTCGCCTCCGGTCGTCGCCGCCATTGGTGAGCTCCCGCGCGCCGCCGCCACCCCTTCCTTCTCCCGTGGCCGCCGCCCGAAGCCGTGCCCCCACCTCCCCGTGCTGTCGCCGTCGTCGCCCCGCCGCGCCTCCATTTCCCCTCCCGCGCGCTGCTGAGCCCTCTTCCCCCCCGCGCCGCGCCGCCTCTCCGTCCTTTCTCTCGGCCTCGCCCGAGCCCCCTCCCTTTAGGGCAGCCCCGCCTGGGCCGAGCGCCGTGCCCCGCGGGCCGCGCCTCACGCCATGCGCTTGTTTTGCTCGAGCCGTGGTGGGCCGAAAGTGCCTATTGAGTCTGTGCCGATTTTCTTTTGGATTGATTTTCTTTTCCTTTTCTATTTTAATTTAAAAGTAAGACTTCAAGTATTTATAACTCCCTCATTTCAACTCCAAAAATTGTAAAATAAATTTCTAAAAATTTGTAAAATCAAGATCTTGCTAATGGCATAGGTCTTGTTCAATTTGGAGTTCATTTGTGTATTCTTGTGTATTTAATTGCTCTTGTTGCTTATCGTTTATTTTGCCGGTACTTTGATCATATTGAGCCTACATTTTATGCAAATTATATTCTTTTTAAAATAGCAAATTGCATGCTTTAATTCTTTAATCAAATATATGTTAAAGCTTAAGGTAGTTAAATACCCATTTGATGATTAATTAATTATTACGCCATCCTTGACAACTTGAATCCCTTAACCATTGTCACCCTAGTAACTATGTGGTAATACTAGTTATAGGTTGTACTTAAACGACATGCTAGTCTTGCTTAAGTACCGGGATATTAAAATGTTCCAATCATCATCTCTTTAAACATAAAAATATTTTGGGCAGCCATTGGTGGTCTGTGGGGACCCCGGTAATTATCTCCATAAGACCGAGATTAGGCAAGGTCTTAGGGACATAATTACGGGTCCCCGGTAAATGAATTCCAATTTAACTCTATCCAAGTGAGAGGCTTAGCCAAATAATAGAGCCTCAACGATCATGCTTGTTTGCTCCTTTGCGGCGCTACATGATTGTCGATTCTCTTTCGATTGAAGCACTACACTTAGTGAGTTAAATGGGATCCATTAACAATGAGTATGACATATATTGGCTCCCAAGATCAACGACCAATATACTCATACCCTCATCCAACGTTGGTTACATCCATACAACGCATACAACAAGAGATAAAAAGACATCTTGCATAATAGTCAAAGTCTACGACTTATTACATACGGTAATCGCCAAATTCAAAGTAAAGTATCAAGTAGCGTGAAGTAAATAAATAAAGCAAAGACCAGCGATGGTATGCCCATCACCCATCGACCAACCGATGGGGTTAAATGATAACACGTTACTCGTTAGTGTCACCCAAGTCAACACTAACGAGATCGTCATACTCATAATCTTCCTCACCTGAAAGGCCAAGAAACATCCGTGAGTACAAGTGTACTCGCAAGTCTTACACAAATAAAAATAGTTATGCATAAGGGTCATTCAAAAGATGGCTCATATTGGTTTAGTTTTATGAAAGAGACGCAACAATTAACATCCTACACATACTAGTTTTCATGTGCCCATTTAAAATCAGATTTGAAGTAGAAATAAAGCATATAGTAAAGCATTTGATAATAAACAATTGAATCATACAAGGACCAAAGTGGCAGCCCACTTTGATGTACTAAACACATGAACATCCCGTTCATGACGAATACCAAGTTCAACCACAATTTTAATTAAGAGTCTAACAATAAGCAGCCACAAATTTCAAGCGGTCGTCCATAACCGTGGACACGGCTATTCGAATATATTTATACCCTGCAGAGGTGTACTACTTTACCCACACGACTTGATTAGCCCGTTAGCCTCCAGATGCCTCCGAATATAGCACACTACCTATGGTGTGCCCGTCGGGTAAATCAAGATATGGTCATTTTTAGCAAGAAGATCCCATTGGGTTAAGTCCCTCAACCCAGGGCTCCTAGGAACATAAGACGTTACGGCCTCAATGCCCTATCGGCCCAAAAGGAACATAGGATTTCACGGTCCCATGCCCTTACAATTTCACCACCGTGGGACCCAACACAATAAAGCCTTCCCCCTACTTAACCATACGGCTCCCAACCCGCGTGTGGCGCACGAGTGTTGCTTGAACAGCAGGTACCCAAAGTTCGGTCCTTAATTGTCCAGACAAGTCCTTCCACTTATCCAATGCTCGTGCACAAAGCACCATCACTAACCAACACTTGTCCAGACCAAAAAGCGCATTTAAAATTACAAAATTTGTCTCATAAAACAGCTACAAAGATCTGAAGTAAAAACATAAAGTAAGAGTTGTGTTTATCCCAAAACCGCCGGGTTATTCCCGACGATCGAACTACCGTATCTAGACTTGCATGGCTAAGCAATTCTATAACCCATAATTCACACATCCTATCTTAATCTTATAGGGGTTGGTATAATTCAAGATTAACCTCAAGTATAGGACATAACTAAACTACACATCACAAAAATATTGACATAATCAAAATAGCATGCAAGCAATTATCATTGCACTATCTTAACCAAAACTGGGATCAAATATGATGCAAAAGAAAGTTCAAATGATGCTTGCCTTGCTGGTACAGTAGCTGCTCGCTCTCAGTAGCGTAAGTGTCGATATCAATATGCTCAGAATCTATATAATTATAACATCAAATAAATACCGAGAAAACAACTCAAAAACCAAAATGCTCAAAAATGCATGATTTTTCTACAGTAGTTAGGTCATGATTTTATATGGATTTAGGTAAAAGAATTATTCCATTTGGAGTTATGAATAGGAAGTTATGCTATTTTGAATTTCAGGTTTCAATAAACCTTAAGCCATGTAATTTAATTATTTGGCCAAAATTTTTAGAACAGTGGTGGGGTAAAGGATTGCATAGGTAAATAGGTAATATTAATACAAGTTCAGAATAGTTGAGTTTGTCCCATTTGGAGTTCTTATGATTTAGTTATTGATTTTCAAAGTTATCAGCCTTTTATAGTATAACAATAATGGAATTAAAGATTATATTCTCCCAAAATAGTTTCTGTGACAGAGGTAAGATGGAGACCATTTTTAGAATTAAGTTCACTGAAAATGAAAATTATCAAAAGTGGTCTCACTGTTTTTGGAGTTTCCAATAATTACTTATGCATTTTTGAAGTTATCAGTCCTTTTCTTTTGTAATAAGAATAGTGTTTATAGCTTATTTTTCCAAAATAATGGTCTCTGTTACAGAGACATGTTTGAAACAATTTTAATATAAAGTTCATTAAATATTAAAATTATCGGAAGTGGTTTCACTCATTTTGGAGTTAAAGTGATTTAATTATGCATTTTAGAAGTTAATATCAATTTTGGTGTATAAATAAACTGATTTCGAATTTACTAAAGTGATTACTACTTTTCTCACAGAGCGCGGCGCTAACCACGATCGATGTTTTGCGGGCGATGAGCAGTCGCGATTTACGATTTTAACTCGGACTTAACTCGTGGCGGCGGTGGGACCTAACGTCGATGGTACGGTCCACGGACGAGATCCACGCACGCCCGCGCGCGGCTGCGGAATCATCGGGCTAGGCCCACGGTCGACCTCTCACACAATTCTTTTAACGCTTACGATTTACGTGCGCGGGGCGCGTGTAATAGACTCATCGGTAGCGCTTAAGACATCACTTAAATGCTAATGATTGGAGTTTAACGGCTAATGACATGCTACAGTGACGGTCGGCGTACGACAACGGGATTTCGATCCCGCGCGCTTCACCGGCGGCTTGCCGGCGATCCCAGCCACGGCGGTGTGAACCAAGAGCATGGACAGATGGAGAATAGCAAGGCGCTCCTAATGGGAGTAGTCGACGACCGAGCAGCCCCGAGCGGCGGCTAGCGACAGCGGCGGTGGTACTAAATACGGTAAAAGGAGCTACGCCGATTTGGAAGCGTTCTAAGCAAATGGACACATGCTTATGCTCCTAGGGGGCATGAGGAAGCTACCTGAGCTAGGAGAGGGCCTGGGGAAGCTTGGGGATGGCTGGAGCAGTGTCGGCGCTGGAGAAGAAGTAGCGGCACAACACGGCTTCACGTGGAGAAGATGATTGGAGAAATCCTAAGGACAGAGAATGGTTAAGATAGCTCAAGGACCATATGAGAATGCTTCATGAGCAAAGAATTGAAGAATGGCTTACCAAAACGAAGTGGGAGATGAAGAGGTTTGTTCTTCGACCGAAAATGAGACAATCCTCAATTCAATAGAAGCCTGTTAATCAATCACGAAATTGATTGAGGGGTTTAGATCAGTGGACTAAAGCACGTACGGTGACGCGGAGGATTGAAGATAATACCTTCCAGAGGTGAGAAATGACACGAGGTGTCTTCGGGAGCACGCTCTGGACTCGATAGAGAGCTCGACGATGAACCAGAGGCTACAAGGCAAGATAGGAGCTAAGCTTAGCTAAAATGGAAACGGCAATGAACAGGAAGGAGGAAGGAACCATGCGGTTGGAGCTTCAGAGAAGCGAGCTCGGCTAGCTTCCCTCCCCTCTGTCAACCGAGGAGAAGTGAGGAGAGCGAAGGGCTTGAGGGTGATAAAGCGAGAGAGCGTTGGGGTGGGTGCGGTGTGCGAGAGAGCTCGGGGATAGGCCGCGAGCGCGGTGAGGTGATGGCGGCTCGGGCGTAGCGGCCGCGTGGCGAGGAGCTCGCGGCGTCGGCTGAGAAGAAAGGCTCGCGAGGCGGGCCGCGGCGGCGGCGACTTCGGGCGTGGAGGTGACTCAGCGCTCACGTGGTGAGTGGAGTCCGATAGATCGAGATCGGGCGGATGAGATTGAGCCAGGCGTTCGGACGAGTCAAGCGATGGAAAGATGCGGGCGCGGATGCTTGATCCAACGGTCGCATGTCTCGGTGCATTTAGGTGGTTGGGTTGAGTCCGGTTGCGAGTCGGACTCGAGTCGGAGGAACGATACTAGGTCGGGGTTTAGGTTTTGAGTTGGTGAAATTAAAGAATCGATTTCTACTTTGACCGATTGCTTAAAATAGAAATAAAAATCCTAAAATCATGAAATAAATTGTGGGGGTTCTTGGGAAGATATAGTTCCCATAAAAATTATGAAACCCTACTGTTCATAATATATTTTGTGGTATTTAAATTCAACTTAAGGTATGTCTTTTAAGTTGGTTTGAATTTTCATTAGGTTCAAACCAGTTCTAAAAATTTTGGATAAATAATATTTATTCATGAAAACTAATGTAGTATTTAATTAAATTTTTTTCAGATGATGATCACAACTTTTTATCACTGATTCGAATTGAAATGTGAATTTTGATGTGTATGTTCATCCCAAATTAGATTTTCCAAGTACAATATATTATGGAAATGTTTTGAAATCAATAAGGCATGATAATGAAATACATATTAATCCATTTTAATTATTGGGGCTCTGACATGGTCCATGACTGAGATAAATGGGGTGATTTGGTTTTACTCCTCAAAACCCTAATATTGCTGTTACGGTCTGGGCAGACTGTGTGATGAAGAGTATGTTGATGGGTGCTGATGTAGCCCAAAGAATGTTGATGTGTGAAATGATCCGCCTAGATATCCCTAAGGACTTAATCTTGTCATGACCTCCCGTGTAAAACAAGTACAACCACAAGTCTGCAAACTGCAACTTGGCTTAGTAGATTTATTGAACCTTGAAAGTCGAGTCTCACGGAAGGAACAAAAAGGGTGCAAGTGTGAGCTTGATCACGTTTAAATGGGACACCGATGGTGAAGTGCCTTCTGACAAGATGTAGAGGTGACATCCGCACCAACATATGGCGTAACCCCATATAAGTGAGATGACGGAAGGGCGAGATATTTTGAAAGGTTCTTGTGTGGTCGCTCAACTACATGACTAAGGAATCATGTGGGGTAACGAGTATGACTATCTCTTGTGGGTAAAGTGTATAACCTCTGCGAGTCTAAAGCGTTTTAAGCAGTAGCGCCTACGGTCAAAGGCGGACATGAGAATCTTTACTCGAGTTAGTTCTATTTCAAAAACCTTGTGGTTGGGATGAAAAATGTGGTGGGCTCACCTAGCCACGAGATTGGATTTTGCTGAGTGCTCGAGCTCGGTGATGTTGGTAATTGAGGGCGAACCCAATCAAAAGTAAGCATAAGGTAGAGTTTCCACGGAGGAACCTCTCTTTATTATAAATTATTGCACAATTACTCTATTTAAGAAATGCAATTTGTTAAAAATGCTAAGTAATAGGACTTTGTATTTATGATAATTGAAAATATTGCTTTAGCAAATAAAAGAACCGAGCCATCCTTGTTAAGCCTTGCATGTATATTATTGCATTGTGTATTAGCTCATGAGCACGAAGTTGTGCTCATTCTCGCTCTCTCCCCAAAACCCTTAGGAGCAGGGAAATCACGGAGATTCGACTATTACGAGGATCCGAGTTGGAGGCCTAGGAGATAATGAAGCGTAGTGTAGTCTTTAGATGTTCTAGTCTCGCCTCAGTCCGGTTGACTCGTCGGTCTTGCGTGCATCAATATTACCCAAGCCATGGTTAATATCGATTACTTTGCAGGTTTCCCGATCGCTTGCTGTGGAGAGATGAGCTCTCACCCCTTTTTGCTTCCGTTGTCGCTTCCGCTTTTGTAATGTAATCATTTTGGCCTAATCGGCCCTTATTGTAAAACTCGACCCGACGCGGTCTATGTAAACTCTGTTGTGTTAATTAATGAATGGTATGGTTTTACGCCATGTATGAATTGATTCAGTGATGTATCTGTGAGTGCTAGCTACTGATCCAGGGAATAGCACAGTGTTTCACAGAGGATTCTGGATTAGAAAATCCGGGTCCGACAAATTTTGAAGATCACATCTTTTGGATTCTTAATATAACTCTTCTTAAACATCATTTTGTTCCTAATACTCCAAAGAGTCCAAGCCGTAGCTGCAAAACTAAACAAAACAACATTGTAACTATTAACCCCCTTTTTTCCAACCAATTTAGTTGGAAATCATCTAGAGTTGGATGTCGCTTCCAGCTCAGGATCTCTTTAATGCAAATCCAAAAAAAAAATCGATAAGCTGCAAGAAAACAAAATATAATCGATGTTCTCTTCCACACCACAAAGAAGACAATTTGTATTACCTTTTCAACTCCTATGTTTAAGCTGATCTAAAGTTTGGACTCTATTATTATAACAGAGCCAAATAAAGATTTTGACCTTTAGATGATATTTGTTTTTCCAGAGCTTAGTCAACTTTCTACTCTTAACACCCAAAAGCCGGATTTCCCTTTTAAGGTAGAACCTGACGAGTTCTTCATCTGTTGGATGAAACCTGAAGCCAGGTAGCATAGCTTCATCTTGCTTCTCTCTGTCATCACTTCTGATCTCGTCCATATCTTTACCACAGTAAAACAAACTACTGACCGGATGTTAAGTAGCTAGCTGAAGCAGTCCTCACCTACTTCTGGTTATCAAGAACTTACCAAACCCTAATGGTTAATATGTATAGTTTTTTTTTTGACGAGATGGCACTAGCGTGCCTTTATATCAGTGAAGTACTGGATAGGCACTTGCTAAAGGATTTTGGTTTCTACTGATTACTGAATATAGAAAAAGGAAGACTTTCTTCCACTCGACATAAGATTGACATATTACAGCGACTTCCTTCAAACCTAAACAAGCTAGCTCTATGCACTGCCTATTTCTTATCAACAAGGAGCTATATTCAGAACCAAAGCTAGCAAGAAAACTACAAGGGAACTATGACATGCAGTTACTTAAAGAGAAAAGGGAGCTCGGCTTAAGTTCCAGTCTTGCAGTTAGCTCTCTTGGTTGCTCCCTTTGTAGGGTTTTCCCTTCCTACTACCCGGCTTATCGTTGGCACCTTTGCACACACACGCAAGAACAGTTTTTATAGCAGAATTTTAAAATCCTCACCCATTGTTGAACTCATATAGGGTCTCTTGTTCTTGTTGGAAATATGGATAATATTTTAATTCCAGATTTTGGTACGAGACAAAGATCACAAATAACTAGAGATGCATAAAACGATATCAACAGCAAACAACTCATTGCACTTCTAAATATACACAAAATAGGACTATAACAGAATAGAGTGGGTTTACGACCAATTTACAATCGGGTTCGATGAAGAACAAGAAACAACGCAGTCTTGAAGCAGTGCAGATCGTAGATGATGCAGTGCAGCGAGTGGTTGCGCAGATGCGCTGCCAAGAAACCTTATTATCGCCCCGTGTAGGTGAACTATACAACAGTGGTTCGGAGATATCCGCTCACCCTCCTTCTAGGTGCACGCCAAGGAGAAGGGACGGCTTCAGTTTAACAGCACAAACTCTTCAGCACAGAAGAACCGAGAGGAAGATGGAAGAATGGAAGTATTTTTCAAAATCGTTATTGGTCTGGACATCTCCAGCTCTTTTTAAGGTTGAGTCAATTACTCTATAGTAATCGAATATTAAAGCTCATATTAAACCACTGGGAACTGCTAATTCAAAGCCAATTAATGATAATTAAGCATTGTTTATTATATCCTAATTACACACTGGTCTACAGCTTCGACCACTGGTCTATAGCTTCGACTAGTGTATTGCTACCACATTGGTCTTTAGATCCGACCACATTGGTCTAAGGTTTCGACCACACTGGTCTAAGTCTGACTTCGACCACACTGGTCTAAGACTGACTTCGATCACTCAGTTTCGACCACTGAGTTTCGACCACATAGTTAGAAAAGGACGGTTATCAAAAGAAAGACTAAACCATACATACTTTGGAATTTCATGAATGAAAAAGGACCTTTACACATAAGAGCCTAATTCTAATAGTTCTTTACTCCATGATGAGGATCTCAATGAGCTGTACAAATTCTGCAGTAGTTTTGGGATTAGCAATTCTGCAAGCAGCAAGCGTAGGCTAAAAGGCATAGGGCGCGCCAAAACAACGTTTGATTACACCCAGCTAATTAAGAAATTAATTAACTGTATAGTACTTTGCATCTAATGGAGTTCACACATATGTCTTATTGCTTATAATTAAGCCTTCTGAGTTATGAGAGAATAATCTAGCTCACTAGATGGCTAGCTTATTACTTTTGTATTGTGGTTTCCTTGATTTATCTATGGGTGAACTATGAGTAACAATTCCCAAGACATTGAGACTTCCAAATTCCAAGTAAGTACTGTATTATATTGGAACACTAAGAGTCTAATTCCAAATAACATGCACAACATCTATATTTTACATTGGTATCAACATATACCTTTCATCCTCTCCAGATCCAAAAATTCCTTTCAAATCATACCTTTCCCCTTCATTCCTATCCCTTCCCCTCTCACCTGTATAATTTAATTTTTTAGGAGAATTCTTCAACAGTAACAGATATGAGTTTGAAAAACATTGCAGAGAAAATTGTGCATGTTATTTGCTCATTATTGTGCTCATGATTTGATCAAATTTAATATCAGGGGTATTCCTTGTTTTATTTGCTCCTGACGGAAAATAGAAAAAAAATTATGCCATTTTCCAAATAAGAAAGGCCTTTGTTGTGTGTTCATATTGTCACAATAAATATGTAGGGAAAACAATTTATGTTGTGGTATTGCTCGAAAGTTTGTGACATCCTTTTATGAATTACAGCAGACGAAGTACTGAACTAGCACACTATTCCGTCTGCCATATTGTAACATCCTGTTTTCAATCTTTGTAAAGGTTTTCAAAATTTGAGTCAAGTTCAGATTGTAATTCAAAGTTCATCTTCAAACCTCAACTAAAAATCAAAATTTCTAATTCGAATCCTCTCCTAGGCCTAGCCCATTTTCCTCAGCCCATTTCCTTGCCACTCTTCTAGCCTTCTTGGCCCAAGCCCCGCCCTTGCCTTGCCCTGGCCGCACCAGAGCGCTCTAGCGCGCACGCCCGCATGACGCCCCAGCCTGTAAGGTCCTCGCCCTCGTCACCCTGGCGTCGGCACAGTCCCGCCCATGCCGCGTCCTGACGCCAGCTTCTTGCCCAGCTTCACGTGCCCCGCGCCCTAGCGTCCTGCTGCCCCGTTAGCGCATGCGCGCCCCCGTCAACGCCTGCCCTGGCCGCGCAAGTCGTCGCCCCGTCCTGTCACCGCTGGAGCCGCGCTCATGCCGTCAACCACCCTGTCCTCCTGCCCATGCCGTCGGCACCGCCCTCAACGGCTCCCCTCCTCTCTTCCTCGGCTATAAGAAGCTCCCCCCCGACCTCACCATTCCCCCCGTTGCTCCTTCTCCCTCCCAAGCTGCACGCTCCCATGCCCGCGCGCCGGCCACCACCACCTCTCCTGCCGTTCTGACCACCACGACGAAGTTTCTTCGAGTCCTCTCGCGCCCAAATGTGTTCCCTAACACCCTCTACCTCCCCTCCGGGTTTAATTGGAATTCCATTTGCAGGGCTCACGAGAACACCACTCTTCCCCAACTCCGGCCGACTTGAGCTCCACCGCCACCATCTCCTCCTTGGCTCTCCTCGAACCGATTCCTTGCTGCTGGAGCTCCACCACGACGCCCCCTAGCTTCCCCAATCGCCAGTTAAAGTCCCCTACCACCCTAGGCCACTAGCATCGTCGACCTCCCCGCGCTGCCCCAGTCGCTCATTGCCAGCCCGCTTCGGTGCTCCTCCGCCTCCCACGGACTGCACAGTGAGCTTCCTCTCCCCTCCCTCGTGCCCATGCTTAGCTTCCCTCCCTCTCCCCTCCCACCGGCCGTCGTCGCCTCCGTTCGGCCACCGCGCCCGTCTGCTCCCGCCGCCGGTAGCTCCTTCTCGGCGCCGCCCTAGCTGCGACGCCACCTCCCTTGGTCTCCTCCCCTCCCCAACGTCCCATTTCTCTGGTCTCGCCCGCCGCTCGCCAGCCCGCAGCAGTGCACCCCCTTGGCACCCCTGGTTTCCCCTTTAGGCTGAGCCCTATTGGGACCCCGAGTATGCAACCCAGGACCCTCTGTGCATTTTGAACTAGTCTCATGATCAGTAGCTAGTCCACACGGCTATAACATAGATAAAATCATATCCATACAACGAAATAGTTAATGAAGCAGACAAATTAATAATACATAACAGAAAAAGGACCTTATGATCAAGATTTTTACAAAGCTTGCCACTCAGGGCTAGAGGCAGACCAAGTGCATGACCAGATCTACGACCAGAGTAAACTTGCAGCGAAACAGAACCAACTCGTAGAGGCCATTCGACATGCCCATAGGCAATCGAGTGTAGGACGCCTCCTAGTTTGCATGGTCTTCGAAGCACTCCTCTTGATAGAACTCGGTGCTCCCTGGGTCATCTTCGCCGACTGATCAACAAAGGGCGCAAAGCCGTAAGTACATAAAGTACTCAGCAAGTCGTAGCAAATAGTATGCAAGTAGTATTCATGCAAGGCTTGACAAGGATAGCTTTATGGTTATTTTACAGAAAGCAATATTAGCAGTAATTACGATAAGTAGATTGAAAGCATAATTTAAAAGATTAATACATAAGTAATCAAGTTTCTTTGAATCAACTCGTGAACACCCTGTTCACTTCTCAAACCACTCGTGAGCACCCTGTTCATTTCTCAAACCACTCGTGGACACCCATGACAACAATTTTGAGAAAATCTACCCCTCGTGTGAAATCACTAGGCATTGTCTATAACCGGGGACACAGCTATTCGAATAATTTTACACTCTGCAGAGGTTGTACAGCTTGACCCACAAGAGATAATCATCTTATACTGTCCGCCCACACACTTCTGAGGTGTGCGACTAAGAGATTATCACAAGGCCTTTACAAAGCTCCATTTTGACTCAGTTCTGCTCGCTAAGGCTTCGCCTTCCTGGCCCCCTTTTGCGCCGTGTGAATGTCTATTCCAGGTTTCACACTTCCACCAAAATAGAACCGACTCAAAGCATCGCTAATTAGTTGGCCAGGTCCACCCCATAAATGGACTTGTGGTTTCACGGTATGGCCCAAACAATGACGCACAAAGTTAAGTCCTTAGTGACTACTCAGGCGAAATATTCTCATCCTAATGTGCTTCCTGCACCCCCTTTACTGCACAATCATTCGCCTGAGTATGAAATCATTTTTGGTTCAACCCGACCAAAAGGCAACCCTTGCTATGGCACGATAAATTTTAACAACAACGACATCGCGCCACAATTGACACAACTGTGACTTCGCACCACAGTTGCACAACAGTGGTATCGCACCATAATTCCATATATCATTAAGTCAAATTTATCATAATTGAATCAGGTGATCGAGAGACATCGCATAACTAAAGTATGACTAAGCATAATACGCACCCATATTGGTATCACAATAATGTCCAACTAAAAATACCCAACCTATGGTGTCCAAGGGTACATGTCAACATGTCGATCACAAATATTCAAGGAGTTATACTATCGAGTAGGTATTTAGCTAATTCTCAAACTATTTTTATACAACTAGTCATGCATGTTGATATAAAACAATATAATTTTGTAAACTGGGTACGACATGATCAAAGGTTTATGACTTGCCTTCGTTGAAGGCTTGAGTTGCTTCAGCAGACGGTTCCAAGAATTCTTCAGAGAAGCTGGAATCTTCGTTGAAGTGTTGAGATGCTTCGGTTGAAGTCTATGACTGGTCTTCGGTTGTTGGCTTCAAGAATTCTCTCGAAACGCTGGGATCTACATGTATGAAAAGAGCCAAATAAATACAGCAAATCCAAATAAAATCCAAAAAGAACCAAACTATAACCAAAAGAAAGGTACTAAATTTAGAAGAAGATAAAAATTTGAATCACTATGATCGGAGCTCGAATGAAAGAGAACGAGCTTTCGAAAATTTTGAAATCACAAGGTCGAAAGGAGGTTTAGCTGGTCGAGGAGGTTCAACGACCTGATCGAAAGAGGTTCGACTGGTCGGAGAGAGGTTCAACTACAGGTGGTCGGAAGGAGGTTCGACCAACTGGTCGGAAGGCTTGGACTACCGGGTCAAAAGGAAGTTTTGACTGGTCGAAAGGTGGTCGAATGAAGGGTTTGACTACCAGGTCTTAAGAAGGATACGACTACTCAACGTGATCGTAAGAGGAATACGAGAAAGGTACGACTACTTAACGTGGTCGTAAGAGGAATACGAGAAAGGTACGACTACTCAACGTGGTCGTACGAAGAAAGAAAGATTCAACTGCTCGACGCGATCGAAAGAAGAAAGAAAGATTTCGACTGCTCAACACGGTCGAAAGAAGAAAGAAGGAGAACAGGGCACGGGAAACTCACTAGGACAAAGAGAGAGGCTGGAGGAGGGGCTGGGGAAGGACAGTGAATGACGAATGGCGGTCGAAGGTGGCGCGGGCGCTCTGGCGAACTCTTCGGCGGTGAGGAGGTTGAGGATGGCGCAGAAGCTTGCAGTCGAAGGCGAAGGAGGACGATGATGAAAGGGACCAGCCGGGACTAGAGGAGAAGAGGAAAAACGGCGGCTCCTACAAAACACGACTGAACCAGAGTGAGGGGGTTTCTTCAAGGAACTCTAGAACACAAATAACGCGGTTAGAAGAGGGGGTTACACTGGCACGGCGGGGACCGAGAGGAGGTGCACAGCAGCTTGAACTTGGAGCTCAAGGCTTCGGGTAAACCACAACAACAAGAGGGACAGTTGGATGCACATGGTGCTCACCTAAATAGGCGAAGGCAGCACACGGTTGATGAGGAGTGCGAGCGGGATTCGCGGCAACAAGGGGCTCCGGTGAATCGGCGGTGCTTCGGATAAAAGGAAGGGAGCACAACGTAGAACGTCGTGAGGCAAACTCAACGGAGTGGACGATGTCACCAGGGAATCAACGACGGCGGCGGAACGCGAGGAGGAAGGTGGTTCGGCCGTCGGCAGGAGGAACTTGACGACGGCGCTAGAGGAGGTGGCGCGAGCTCCACCGACGGCGGCGAAACTCGAAGCACGGTGAAACGAGGCGAGAGAAAGAGGAAGAATTGGAAAGTTGAGGGGAATGCAAGAGGGCAGAAGGACTCTCTGGTGCTTTATTTATAGAGGTATGAAGGAGAACCAGACAACAAGATAGAGCGGTGTGAAAAGGGGAGGAAAAACGCAGCGGGACAGAGACAACAACATTTAATGCGAAACAACGGCATTTAATACGCACATCACTGGGGAAAAGGGGGACGTGATTCACAGCGGAGACGAAGGTGGCCAGGGGGAGGCAACAACATTTAATACGAAACAACAACATTTAATGCGCACGTCGCTAGGGAAAAGGGGACGGGATGGGGGTAGGTGCGACGGAGGACAGGCAATTAAATGCGCTGACGGTATTTAATACGCGAGGACTTTTGCGACAGTTGCGACGGTGACCAGGTGAGGAGTAGCCTAATAGGCGAGGCTGGTCAAACTGGCGGGTGGTCGAGACCGAGAGGCTGGTCAAAACCGAATGGCTGGTCGAGACCAAGAGCTGGTCGAAACCCAAAGACTGGTCGAGACCAACAGACTAGTCAAAACTGAAAGACCGGCCGAGACCAACAGGCTGATCGAAACCGAAGGCTAGTCGAAACCAACAGCTGGTCGAACTAAGAGCTGGTCGAAACCAACAGCTGGTCGAAACCAAAGACTGGTCGAAACCACAGGCTGGTTGAAAGCAACAACTGGTCGAAACCAAGAGAAAATAGAGAGGTGGAGCGGCCGGCGACGAGAGGAGGAACGAGCCAACGAAAAAACGGAACAAGTAGGGAAAGGTAATTCCAAATACCAGAGAGCTCCAATAAACTCAAGACAAATCAAATTTTGAATTAGTTGAAGTTTGATTAATTCATATTAAATTGCTTTTAACTTTCAAAATTTCAAGTTAAGCTTTAGAAATTCAACAAAACCAAATGGTTATTTTTATTTTTAAAAATTTTCAAAAAGCCCTGAAAATTGGGATGTTACAAGCCCTATGTTCCCTGTGTGCTCACTCTCCCTCTCTCTCTATGACTTGTGGGCCCAAGAGCTAATGTAGGCAATAAACTCTAATTAGTTCATCTTGCTATCTGATGATCATGCAAAATTATTTGATGACTTTCAAATACCATGAGAACCCCTCTATAATTAATGATCATTCATTTGATAAAATTAATTTAAATAACCTTTCCACTAATGTTTAAAAAGCTGTGAGATGTAAGAACTCAAATTACAAATTTCAGGAAATAGAATTTGAAGCTATTCAAGGATAATTATGATGATTTCCATTCTTGCTCTAGAAACTTAATTTTAATTGCAGATCCTATCAAAATGTTGGTGATCCAAATAATAATCATCACATCTTTATCCCCAAATCTAAATTTATCAATGTTAATTAAAAATAACTAGTGTAAAGATAAACTCAGCAAAAATAGCTAGTATCATCTCCATACCCCAAAAATCATGAAGACCTTTAAAATGGTGATTTAATAATTAAGGAAAAAGAAATTATTTAAATCTTAAGTCCCTAATATTTATCTCAACCATAACATATTTATGGATTTAAGCACAACCTTAAGAGAGAAGCCTGGTAATAATTGGGCTCCAAGATTAAATCGACGAATTAAAATTATACTCTTCACATGTTGAACTCACACCCAAATCTCTAATGACTAATGCTTAGTAAATAATGCCCAGTGTTCTTTTAGACTCATATCTATCTTAAGTCTAACCCAACTCTTGCAACTTCCTTAAATAATTATCCAATAAATAAAGAAGCTCTTGAATTCAAGATCAAGCCATGTCATTCCCCGATCAGCGGTATCTTGCCATCTTCCAATCTGAAGTGGAATATTCCTGTAAATGTTCCTTCAACTTTGATCCTTCCTTGTTTCTTTCCCAGCAGAGTTTCTCCATTGTTTTCCCTTCTGCTCAAATAATTGTTTGACTTGGTCAAACATCCCCCATTCGCTAACTCTTCTCTCAACTTCTCGATCATTGCAAAACTTAATTAAGCTCAATTGAATTTATTCGGTCTTTTGAAGTCCTTTAAATTTATTTGGTTTTCAATTGATTATCGTGTAATTAGAAGTTGGAGTCCCGAAGAAACAACGACTCGAGCGGGATCAAGATTCGGATAAAGACAATGACCAAGAATTCAAGACCATTGACTGAGAAGGCTTTGAGTATGATCAAGGCCACGGTAAATTGATCCAGACGAGTCGATACTTTGATCATTTTGAGCCTATATTTTATGCAAATTATATTCATTTAAATTACCAAAATTACATGCTTTAATTCTTTAAGCAAATATATGTTAAATCTTAAGGTAGTTAAATACCCATTTGATAATTAAATAATCATTATACCATCCTTTGGCAATTAAATCTATTATTCCATGTCACCCTAGTAACTATGTGATAACTACTAGTTATAGTTTGTACTTAAGCGATATGCTAGTCTTGCTTAAGTACCAGGGCATTAAAATGCCCTAATCATCATCTCTTTAATCATAAAATTGTTTTGGGCAATGACTGAAGTACTTGAGATAATCTGGTTTTACTCCTCAAAACCATATTAAATTTCTAATACCACATCTGGGCGGATGGTATGATGGTGGGTGCTGATGTAGCATGAGAATGTGTAGAATGTGGTATGAACCACCCAGATGACCATAAAGATTTAATCCGGTGATGACCTCCCATTGTAAAACAAGTACAACCCTAAGTCTGAAAAGTACAACTTGACTTAGTAAATTTATTGACCCCTAGAAGTCATCTCGCTGGTGGAGGAGTGAAGTAGTGCAAGCATGGAATACGTTCCAACTTGAATGGGACACCGAAGGTGAAGTTGCCAGCCGCGCTAGTCTTTGTTGAGTAATCCAGCTACGCTAGTTGCTAAGGTGAACATCCCGCATAACTTATAGAGCCCACCGCATGTGGAAGCAGCCCATATGGGTGAGATGACGGAAGGGGCGAGATAATTTGGAAAGTTACTATGATGATCGCTCAACTACATGACTAAGGAATCATGTAGGGCAACGAGTTGATTATCTCTTGTGGGTACAGTGTACACCCTCTGCAGAGTATAAACTGTTTAAACAACCGCGCCTACGATCAAAGGCGGACATGAGAACTTACTAAAGTTAGTTCTATTTCAAAAACCTTTGTGGATGGGATAAAAACTTATCAGGCTGATGTAACCCAGCATTTGGATTTTTCCTTGGTGGCCGTACCCAGTGCTGTTAATATGTGGATGTAACCACAATCAAATTAAGCATAAGGTGGAGGTAACCTTCGCTGTATTTAATATTGCATAATTATTCCCTTTAATAAAATACAATTTGGTTAAAATACTAAGTCATAGGAATTACTAATACTGATAATTGAAAATATTGCTTTAGCAAATAAAAGAACCCGAGCCATCATTGTTAAACCTTGTATGCATATTATTGCATCTTGTGTGTTGGCTTGCGAGCACGAAAGCTATGCTCATTCTCGCTCTTTCCCCCAAACCTTCAGACCCCACGGATCATGGAGACTGTGCTTACTATGAGGATCCCGAAGTCGATGGACAAGGAAATGATGAAGAACAGTCTAGTTTCTAGTAGTCTAGGTCTCGCCCAAGTCTAACTGGCTCAGTCGGTACTTGCGTACAACCTATATTATCCAAACCCTTGGTTAATATCGGTCATACACGAGATACCCCAGTCGCTTGCCTGTAGAGAGATGTGCTCTACTCCTTTTGCTTCCGCTGTCGCTTCCGCTACTTTTGTAATGTAATCAATTTGGCCTGCTCGGCCTTTATTGTAGAACTCGACCCGACGCAGTCTATGTCACTCTGATATTTGTAATATATTCAAATGTTTTAGTTTACATCGTGTATGAAATGATTCGGTAATGTATCTGTGAGTGCTATCTACTGATCTACTGATCCAAGGAATAACACAGTGTTTATCATAGGAGATTCTGGATTTCGAAATCCGGGTCCGACACATATAATCATTTCCTTTATATTATTATACATCATCTCAGTTAGACTTTTCTGTAAAAAGGAAAAAGAAAAGGTAAAGCTCTAGCTAGTTATGCTGATGAACTTGTATTTCAATACTTCAAGGAAAACAAAGGTGGGAAATACTGATCATTTGTCTTATTAATACACGGTTCTCATTCCTGGATTAGAGCTAAAACACAAAGTCATATCTGGAAAAATTATTTATCTTTCTTTTTGGAAAGATGCTAATGTCCCTGGCTATTGTAAGCTTGTGAATGGTCAAACTTGAGTTAAATCTACCTCAATTATTTTCTACTCTATAGATGGTGGTGACCTATATTAGCTGCTGATGTGGTGTTAAGGCCAAGGGGTTTGTATGTGCAAGGGGTGTTGAGAATTTGAGATGATGTTCGTCTCTAGATTATCATTTCTCTCTCCTTACCGTGCAATGTGCTGCCAACCTAAGATTATAAATTTGCCCTATTAACTACCTTTGTCATGTAGGGACAATGTTTTGTATCCATTGGGTTGTCACTACTATGAAAGTCCTAAGTTCGTCTTGTCTTTTATGTGTGTAATAGCTCACCTTTCTTGACTATTTAACCCGTCCGGCCAATTCTGGTTTCAAGCAAAGGTTAGTTGACATCCTTTATATGTTTTGGTTTTATTTATATCATATTTATCCGTAAAAAATTGTTGCTCTTCTAAAGAAATTATTCTGACATGAGATTAATTTATACATCTCATGTTTGCACCATGAGGCTAACCTGCTAGAATGAAAGAAGCTGAACCAGATAAATTTTATACTACTTCCTAAGCTTTTGTATGGAAAAATCAAGATACTACACCTCACTAGTCACTAGGTTACCAACTTACCATCATACTCACATGCCATCATACTTCAACCAAAAAGATCAGACCTGCATTGGGCTTATCAACAGAACTTCCACAGACATTGATGCGAAAATCCTGCATGGATCAAAGTGCAACCTTCTCATTCTTCTCTTGCAACCAGAAACAAAACTAAGAAAAATTATGCAACCCAAAATCCCATGGACCCAAGTTTTCCAAACCCTGTCCTCCAAGCACCCAACAGTGTAATAAGCTTTGAATTAAATGACGGGGGAGACCACTAATAGGGGTTTATAGAGGTTTTTAGGGTCAAACCTCTGAGCTCAGATGCTAGAAGTCGGTTAGTGGAAACCTACGCAGTTTTCGATTAACATTTGAGAGTTCATACTCATTCCTGTACTACGAGTTTTGCTTTATGCATGAACTGTTATGGTCCTCTTGTCAGTTACTACTAAAAGACCTTACGGATGAATGCGTCTGTATGCTAACAATTTTTTAGACGTATCTGTGCTAATCTAGTGCTATACACTCTTGTTTTGCATATTTGCAATGGCGTATTTTTGCTAATGGTATACTTCATTAGTACGCTGATCACTTCTGATATCTGCACGCAGTTCCTCAAAAACTTCAGATATCTGCATCATGGCGTCCTGAAATGGTCGTGCGCATTGGTGACTGACCTGTGGGCCAAACGCAGCTGCCTCTCTCCTCGATAGTCTTGTCTCTTGCTTGCTTGACCTCGATCGGGCTGCGCCATACGGCCACTGGGCCACTCGTGCGGCCTCCCGTCTGATATTGTTGAGGAACCGTCGCTGGCGAGTCCAGTCCGAGCGATTACCTCGTAGACAAGTATAGAATCGTAAGAACAATGCATGAACAACAAGAATGTAATAAGAGATAGAACACGTAGATGTAGGGGACTTCTTGTTTCTCTTTATTCCTTCATCCATCGATCAATCCTTTACAATGAACCGTCATTGTGAGTCCAAATCGAGCGATTACCTCGTGACAAGTATAGAATCGTAAGAACAATGCATGAACAACAAGAGAATGAATAAGAGATAGAACACGAGATGTAGGGGACTTCTTGTTTCTCTTTATTCCTTCATCCATCGATCAATCCTTTACAATGAATAACACCCCTATTTATAGGCTACGACCTGCTAGGGTTTGGGATGGGCGCCCACTAATGGGCCGATCGAAGTCGTCAGCCCATGGTTTCCCAACACTCCCTTGGGCACCCATCCTTCATGTCCATGTCTCGTCAAAACTCCATAAAACCCGTGGGAAAAATTTGGAGAAAGAGTACATGATACACGTTCTATTTGTGATGCACGAATTGCCTCATTAAAAACCTTGACCGAGAAACTTCAGAAAACTCATCAAGGGAAAAAGAGTACAATCCACCCAATTTTATTTAATCTCCGGATTTATTCTTTGGGTACTGATCTTCATGATCAAGCTTTAATAATGAGTTCGTGAAGGTTCTCCCCAGATCTGCACTTCTCTAAGTCTCATCATTCCAATTCACATATGCATCTTTCAAAGTTAGACTGGAAGTGACTTAGTGAATAAATCGCAAGATTCTCACATGACTTAGTATGCGATTTTAAATACGCTTCATCTTTGCAATTCATGAGCATAGAAGAACTTAGGTTGATTTGCTTTGTGAGAGGATTCTTCACATAACCCATCTGCATTTGTGCAACACAAGTCAGTATTATCTTCATACAAAAGTAGGGGTTTGCGCAGTATTCAATCCACACGATCTTTGGATGTGGTGAATCATCCGCTGAAACCAAATACATTCTTGTAAGGCCTTGTACAATGCTATGATCTCCAAGTGGTTCGTCGAAGTCGATACAAGACTCTGTTCAGACGATTTTCATGGAATTGCGGTTCCACCACATAGGAGTTCATAGCTTGTTTGCAATTTGGTCGTATCAGAGTCCTACAGTGCCCATCATCTCATTGCCATTCAAAGTTAGGTCTTGGTTCTTTCTGTAGAACAGACTAAATTCTTTGCTTCTTTGGAGGTATCGGAAGATGTCCTTTATTCTCTGCCAATGCCTTTGGTAGGTTTTGTACTATGCCTTGCTAATAGGTTCACAGCAAATGCAATGCCCGGTCTAGTACAGTTTGTTCAATACATAAGTGTTTCTATTACACTTAAGTGTGGGAATTCCGGTCCCAGGACTTTCTCCCCCTCTTCTTTAGATCTGTACGGGTCTTTGTCTTGCTGCAAAGATCTCCCGACCATTGGCACTTTCAAAGGGTATGCCTTTGCAAAATCGAACCTTTCTGACACCTTCTGAGTGTAGGTTGACTGATGTACTAATATCCCTTCAGGGGCATGCTCAAGCTGCAAGCCTAAGCAATATTTGGTTTTACCCAAACCTTTCATTTCGGACTCCGACTCCAGGTAAGAGCTTGCTTTCTTAATATCCTTCAGTGTTTCAATGATATTCAGATCATTTTCATACACTGAGATTATACAAAATCCATTCTGGGATCGTCGTATAAATACACAGAGATTATTCTCATTATTCGTGTAGCCTTTCTTGCATAGAAAGTTGCTTCAAACGATTATACCACATTCTGCCTGATTGCTTAAGTTCGTACAATGACTTTCTGAGTTTCACATCGCATATATTTCTATTTGCTCTGCTTTTGGTTCGGAGATGTTGATACATTGAGTATCTTCATATAAATGTCCGAATCCAATATTTCATAAAGGTATGTTGGTACCCATCCATCAATTTCACTTCTAACTTCAAGTTCACCGCCATTGAGATAAATATTTAAAGGAGTTCCGCCATGACCGGGAATAGGTTTCTTCATAATCATCTTCTCGATGTCCAAAGAAACCTTGTACAACGAGCCTTGCTTCTTTTCATTACTCTTTCGAACAAATACCCACTTATACCCTACGGGTGCACAAGGAGACGTGCGGCTACGTGCCCAAATGTCTTTCTTTTATTCGGAAAGAATAATTCAGCTTCGATTGCCTTCTCCCAATCTTCTCAATCTGATCTTTTCTTTCATTTATCGAGCGATGCGTGCTCTGGATCAAGATTGATGATTGTGGCAAGTTTCTTTGCAAAGTAAATGTCGACATTGGTCGTTGTCATATTCAAAGATTCTCCCGAGGTCATAAAGTTTATAACTATTTCTTCAAGGGCGATTCTTTTAATGCTTCTACTTGCTCACCGTTGCTTCCAATTGCGGGCAAGTCCTTTAGTTTTTCATCCGATGTGTGCGCACACATCCATGCCGATGTTTCCCTTCATAGGGATGTTCAATTCTAGTATGCCTTTTACAAGGTTCCATACCGATACTGTGTCTCAACCGCTCCCCTTTGGTTCTAGGGCACTTGGTGATCGGCCGTGTCAAGTCCTTCTTATCCTTTTTCACCAGCGCCCCGGTTACTTCGATTCGAGGGGCCGGAGTTCTCGCCCTTTCTCGAGGCCTCGGACGGGATTAGGATACCTTCATTGGTATTTCAACCTCTCCGTGCATTGCGTATAGGCAAATGCTACTTGGTCACGCTCTTCAAATCACTAAAGTGGTCTGACAGTTGATTTGCTAATATTTGCAAATCTATTATCTTCTGGACTTCAATTGTCTTCTAGACTTCAATTCAACTATCTTACGACCGCAATTATCTTACGACTTTTGTATTTGCTTCACTAGTGCGCGGGTCATATGCATAGATTTCAATTATCTTCTGGATTTCAATTGTCTTCTAGACTTCAATTGTTTCCCGACATTATCATCAATGGTTGATTTCCTCCCCCTAATGACGGGAAACTAACCTCATCTAATGTACTATCAGCGAATCGGGCATTATACAAATCTCCAGTCATATGGTCCAAATACTTGATTATGGATGTTGTCTCATAACCAACGTATATCCCAGACTTTCGGAGAAAAACCCATTGCAGTTCGCTGCGGTGGTGGTATAGGTATATAACCCTTGCAAACCAGCCTGCGAAGATGAGAAGTTTTCAGTGCTGACCCTTGCGCTAGTTGCATAGTTGGATGGATGTTATAGGCCGACGGTCTAAAATTGATGAGAGTCGCTACGGCGGATCGCATGTCCCCAACATATAGTTGGTAAATTACAATTCTTCAAAGTTCTGCTAGTCCATTCTGGGTACGGACATGCGGTACAAAATGCTCAATTTTAATTCCCATTTTCATGCAATAATCATCAAATGCTTTCGGAGTGAGTTCTCCGCGCTGTCCATTCAGGTGGACTTCTCATGATGATCAGGGAAAATATTTAATTATTTACGAGATTGGCTTTGAAAAGCATGATTTCGTAGACAATAAACATACGTCATGCGACCATTCCGAGGAAGCATCGATAAGCACTATAAAATACCTAATTGACCCTTACGGGGTTGTATAGGACCGCAAAGCCTCCCCGGATACGGTCCAGAATGCAGGGACTTTATCCTTCGCTTTCAGAGGAAAAGGTCTAATAATTAATTTCCCGGTGGCACATGCGGGGCACACAAAATCTTCCAGATTCGGGAAATTCTTTATATTCATATTATGTCCTCGTGGATTGTTAATTATATCTCTCATTATCCTAAGACCTAGGCGCATAATCTATCATGCTAGAGATAGATAAGTTCAGAGCTTCTAAATACGGTTTTCAAGGCAAGATAGGCTACGTGTGCCTTAATATTAGTGTAGTATAGCCCAGCCATATGAAGGAAGACATTCTAATGCTATTTTTCACTTTCTTCACGCTTTGTAATGAGCGAGTATTCTGCACCATACTCTTCATCGCCTCTACACGGAAACTCATAGCGCAAATATCCTTGAGAGTTCTAGTCGATTCGGGTACAACAAGTCTTCTTCAATGACCAAAGTTGTGCCCATTGGGAGTATAGTTGTGGCCCTTCCGAGCCTATTATACAAGTATCGCGCTCGCAATTGTCGTAAGACTACCAAATTCTTCTTGCCGATCGATCGAAAATTTCTATTTCTCTTAGGATGGTTTTCATTTTGCTTTGCTACATGCTAAGCACACTTCCTCCATAGGGCGCCACACGCGTTTCTAATATAATGTACTTTATTAATATGTAGCGAAAACAAGCAACACATAGATAAAATACTTCAAATATCGTAACGTAACTTGCTATTATAAAACGGAAAAATAAGCCTTGCAGGACTCATAATAAGAATTTAATGCTTTGCTCGCTAGAGCTTGCAACCATTATTCAATAATTCAAAATTTCGCTTCAATTACAAACCGCAGTTACTATAAAAGATTCGAAAGCGCGATCGTGCACTAGATCTAATAGGCGAAGTATTCAGAACTTCGCCTAAATCGGCCCATGCGCGATCTTCTCCTTGGGCGACTACGGTACCGTGGCGCTGCGATGTCCAAAGGAGGGATGATAGGGGCTGCTACTGGGCTGTCCACATCCATAAGTGCAACTAATAGGTGTGGGTCCTGCATGCCTTCAATGGCAAGGTGTGACATTTGCTGTCATTTGCCCTTCTTCTTAGACTGAAAAACATCAATAACGTGCGACGCACTACCTTACCCTTCTTGCTCCTCTCATTCGTGAGAGGTTTCATCACCTTGTAGCCGCTAGCAGTGGCTTCATGACCAACATTGCTATTAGGTGGTCGCGAGATGTAGTTCTTTCTTAGAACATCATCTTGAGTTTCCGCAACTTGCATGATGTCAATTAATTCGGCATACTTCATGTAGCCATCTTGACGATAGTTGCGCGCGGATTATACCGCGTTTGGGTGAAAGGTAGAAAATCTTCTCCATCTTACGCTCATATGTGATTACATTACCACGAAATTGAAGATTGATACAAATTCCATACAAATTCGACCATGCCGAGTCAAGATTTGAACCATCGTTCGTGATGCGACCATCTTCATATTTATGCAAAAGTTCAAAGGATTACTGCTTTGTAATCTGCATAAAATGGTTGCAAAATTCTCATAATGCTATCGAACTCGTGTTCGTATTCCGTATTTTTTATGCATTTTTCATGATTTATCGCTATTTTCAAGTGATTAAAAGCAATATAAACAATCACGATAATCAAAACAAGAAATGTGATACATAAATTGCATAGAAATAACAATAACAAAGTTAAACATGCTTCAAGTTCAAAACCGATTCAAAATTGAATTCGAGGCTCTTTTCTTGGAAAAGGTATTTTCTGAATTCTACAATTCAAGAGGTTAAAACACGAAATCTTATTTTTTGAGAGAAAATTCGTGTAATTATCAAATTTTTTTGAGGGGTTATTCTGCAAGAATTTCTTTCCCAAAAATATTTCCTCATAATTTTCTAAATTTACGAGGGTTTATATGCAAAATTCAGGATTTTTCTTATTCTATTTCCTTTTCTTTTTTCTTCCGCCCCCATTTTTTTTTCATGCCGTGCCATTTCCTTGGCCCATTTGCCATGCTTCGGCTTTGGCCTGCTTGGCCTTGGCCTGCTTTGGCCCACACGTGGACGTGGCCTGTTTCAAAAAGGGTGCCCAGGAAGAGGGTTTCCCATGCCTGTTTGCCAGAGGTGGCGGCGCGCAATGCTTTGAGCGCACGCATGCTCAATGGCGCAGCGTCGTGCAGCCGTGCAGGGCGCGGGACGGAGGCGCGACACGGAGGCGGTAGTACTCGCGCGTGCCTGCGCGAGGCCGGAGAGCGGCCGAGGGCCGACGATGCGTGCGGCGGCGCCCGTGCGGAGGCACGGCTTCAAGTGCGGCACGATGAGCTCACACGGCCAGTGCGGGCTTCGGTTTCATGGGCGCCGTGCTATAGAGGCTATGGGCGACTGGAGGCGTCGCGGCCGGTGAGCGTGCATGCGAGCATCGCCGTGCGGGGCGTGTGCGCGTGTGGGAGCCGCGCTTGCGGCGCATTCAGACAGCCGCAATTAACACCGCCCATGCACCGCTTTATTAGCCCATTACCTCCTCTCGCGTATACAACTGTGCATTTTCTAGTCATCACGTGAGATTACAAAGATGCATGTATCGCGCAGATTCTTCGACGTCAAGGCTTGGCCGAGCCGCAGTGCGTGCATATAGGTCCGAACGGCGTGGCCGTGCGTGGCGGCGCGACAACCGGCTTCGGGAGGCCGTCAGTGGTAGCGCGGCGCAGCTCGACCGTGCAGAGTCGGCGCGACGTGGTATGGCTTCGGGCCGATTTCTACGTGCAAGTAATCTGTTCATATAATTCATATGTGATGTGATGCAATGCAGTGTAAAACGAGATTGCAACGGAGGCACGGCTTCATGTCGTCATGTGCGTGCTTGCCGCGTGGCACTGTCGTTGCCTCCGTGGCGGTACGTGATGGCGGACTATGCCGACCGTAACGATCGCGAGGTAGTGACAACCGCTGCGGCGTGCCATTGCACATGGTGCCTTTCATGCGATTGCATCTATTACCTACGGTACAATCATCATCTACTCTTTCATGCAATCCACCGATCGGCTTGGCCGGCGACTTCAAGTCGGCTCGCGGTAGATTAGAGCGGATTTGCACCGTAGGAAACCAATCTAGAAAGCTAAATTTGCAGAATTGAAAGCAATCTAGAAAAACGATTCAATCTACGAGTGTCGTTCATCGACGGTTACCTTTTCGATCACGAGGAGAGTCGATCGTCGCCGATAACGTGTTGAGGAACCGTCATTGTGAGTCCAAATTCGAGCGATTACCTCGTGACAAGTATAGAATCGTAAGAACAATGCATGAACAACAAGAATGAGAATAAGAGATAGAACACGAGATGTAGGGGACTTCTTGTTTCTCTTTATTCCTTCATCCATCGATCAATCCTTTACAATGAATAGCACCCCTATTTATAGGCTACGACCTGCTAGGGTTTGGGATGGGCGCCACTAATGGGCCGATCGCAGGTCGAGCCCATGGTTTCCAACAGATATTACTACCTCGGTGAGTCAAACCCTTCCGCTTTCAAGTTTCTTCTTCTCATGCCCCATGTTATACGTGGCCCCGAATAAGTTTGTTAGTATCCGTGATCCCACGCTTCCGAGTGCGACCCCAAATCTAATCCCATTGTACTTTTGTGCGCTAATCGATGCGCTTTAGGCCGTATTTGTGCGTGCATACCCACTGCCAACCGCGTGGGCAAGGTTCAGCATCGGAAAACGGTTCGAATCGCTACGGTGCAAGCGCGAATCGTTGAGGAACCGCTGGCGAGTCCAAATCGAGCGACACCTCGTAGACAAGCGTAGAATCGTAAGAACAATGCATGAACAACAAGAAATGAATAAGAGATGAACACGAGAGATGTAGGGGACTTCTTGCTTCTCTTTATTCCTTCATCCAACCATCCTTTTAATTACAATGAATAGCACCCCCTATTTATAGGCTACGACCCTTCTAGGGTTTGGGATGAGAGCCCACCTTGGGCTGTGACTCCGGCCCCGGGCCGGTTTCTAACACACTCCTTGGGCACTCATCCTTCATGCCCATGTCTCGTCAAAACTCCATAAAAACCCAGTGGGAAAAATTTGGAGAAAGAGTACATGAATCATGTTCTGTTATGTTTGCTCGAATTGCCTCATTAAAACCTTAGCCGAGAAACTTCAGAAAACTCGTCAAGGGAAAAAGAGTACAATCCACCCAATTTCATTTAATCTCCGAGATTTGCTCTTTGGGTACTCGATCTTCGTGATCAAGCTTTAGTAATGAGTTTGTGAAGGTTCCCCGAATTCTCGCACTTCTTTAGGTCTTATCATTCCAATTCCACGTCGCACCTTTCAAAGCTAGATCTTGAAGTGACTTAGTGAATAAATCGCGATTCTCACATGACCTAGTATGCGAGGCTTTGATTACGCTCATCTTTTGCAATTCATGAGCATAGAAGAACTTAGGGTTGATATGCTTTGTGAGAGGATTCTTCACAATAACTCATCCGCACTTGTGCAACACAAGCCGCATTATCTTCATTGATAATAGTGGGGTTGGTGCGTGTTCAATCCACATAATCGCTAGATGTAGTGAATCATCCGCCGAAGCCAAGTACATTCTCGTGAGGCCTCATACAATGCTATTATTTCCGAGTGGTTCGTCAAGTCGATACAAGACTCGCTTAGACGATTTTCATGGAATTGCGCCCACCACATATGAATTCATAGCATGTTTGCAATTTGGTCAGTATCACGGGTCCTACAGTGCAGTCATCCGCATTGTCATTCATAGTTAAGTCTTGATTCTTTCGTAGAATAGACCAAGTTCTTTGCTTCTTTGGAGGTATCGGAAGATGTCCTTTATTTCCTCGCCAATACTTTTGGTAGGTTCTCAGACTATACCTTGCTAATAGGTTCACGGCAAATGCAATGTCCGTTCTAGTACAGTTTGTTTAATACATGAGTGTTTCTATTACACTTAAGTGTGGGAATTCCGGTCCCGAGACTTCCTCCCCCTCTTCTTTAGGTCTCAGATGAGTCTTTGTCTTGTCGCAAAGATCTTTCGACCATTGGCACTTTCAAAGGGTATGCCTTGCCAAGTCGAACCTTTCTAACACCTTCTGAGTGTAGGCTGACTGATGCAATAATGTTCCTTCAGGGGCATGCTCAAACTGCAAGCCTAAGCAATATTTGGTTTTACCTAAACCTTTCATTTCAGACTCCAACTCCAGGTAAGAGTTTGCTTTCTTAATATCCTTCAGGGTTCTGATAATATTCAGATCATCTTCATACACTGAGATTATACAAAATCCATTCTGGGATCGTCGTATAAATACACAGAGATTATTCTCATTGTTTGTGTAGCCTTTCTTGCATAGAAAGTCGCCTGCGATTATACCACATTCTCACTCGATTGCTTAAGTTTGTACAATGACTTTCTGAGTTTCACATCAGTATATATTTCTATTTGCTCTATTTTGGTTCGGATGTTGATACATTCTGTATCTTCATATAAATGTCCGAATCCAATATTTCATAAAGGTATGTTTGGTACCCTATCCATCAATTTCACTTCTAACTTCAAGTTCACCGCCATTGAGATAAATATTTAAAGGAGTTCGCCCATGACCAGGGAATATGTTTCTTCATAATCATCTCCTGGATGTTCAAAGGAAAACTTGTGCAACAAGCATTGCTTCTTTTATTTCTCTTCAACAAATACCCACTTATACCCTACGGGGTGCATGGGGAGACGTGCGCCATGTGCCCAAACGTCCTTCTTTTATTCTGAGAGAATAATACGCTTTCTATTGCCTTCTCTCAATCTTCTCAATCGATCTTTTCTTTCATTCAATGAGCGATGCAGGGCTCAAATCAAGATTGATGATTGTGGCAAGTTTCTTTGCAAAGTAAATGTCAACATTGGTTGTTGTCATATTCAAAGGTTCTCCCGAGGTCATAAAGTTTATAACTATTTCTTCAAAGGGCGATTCTTCTAATGCTTCTACTTGCTCACCGCTGCTTCCAATTGCGGGCAAGTCCTTTAGTTTTTCAACTCCGATGTGTGCGCACACATCCATGCTGATGTCTCCCTTCATGGGGATGTTCAATTCTGGTATGCCTTTTCTGAAGGTTCCATACCGATGTCAGGTCTCAACTGGCTCCCCTTCTGGTTCGGGGCACTTCGGTGATCGGCTGTGTCAAGTCCGTCTTATCCTTTTCACCAGCGTCCCGGTTACTTCGGATTCGAGGACCGGAGTTCTCGCCCTTTGTTCCGAGGCCTGCGGGCGGGATTAGGATACCTTCATTGGTATTTCAACCCTCTCCGGTGCATTGCGATAGGCAAATGCTACTTGGTCACGCTCTTCAAATCACTAAAGTGAATCGACAGTTGATTTGCTAATATTTGCAAATCTATTATCTTCGGACTTCAATTGTCTTCTAGACTTCAATTCAACTATCTTACGATCGCAATTATCTTACGGACTTTTGTATTTGCTTCACTAGTGCGCGGGTCATATGCATAGATTTCAATTATCTTCTCGATTTCAATTGTCTTCTAGACTTCAATTGTTTCCGACATTATTATCAAGGGTTGATTTCTCCCCTAATGACGGAAACTAACCTCATCTAATGTACTATCGAATCGGGCATTATACAAATCTCCAATCATATGGTCCAAATACTTGATTATGGATGTTGTCTCATAGCCAACGATATCCTGCACTTCGAGAAGACCCATTTCGGGCCATTGCGGTGGTGGTATAGGTATATAACCCTTGCAACCAAACTCGAAGATGAGGAATTTTCAGTCTTTGACCCTTGCGCTAGTTGCATAGTCGGATGGATGTTATAGGCCGACGGTCTAAAATTGATGAGAGCTGCTACGAGCGAGATCACGTGTCCTCAACATATAGTTGGTAAATTACAATTCTTCAAAGTTCTGCTAGTCCATTCTGGGTGCGGATGTGCGGTATATGTAACAGCCCTAACTTAGGGTTTGTAATTCAAATGTAAAATTTTGAGGAAAAATAAAAACTTTTGTTGTCTCTTCAAGTCATTTGGAAGTATTCCAAATTTTCCCTAGCAATTTCCAATTTTCTAGAAGTTAATTCTTGTGATTGGAAATTGTTGTCATCAAATTATTAGCCTTCAAACTTGTGATCATCCTCTGCAAATATTTTTCCTAGCATCTTGATCATCCTAGCTACCTCTCTGAATTATTTCACAATTTTTAGATTTTGTTTGCTATTTCAAATGACCAAGTCAAACTAGTTGAAAACCTGGTCAAATCCTAGGTCAGCATGCTTGTGAATTTTCTGCAGAACTTTTCAGTGCATAGAAAGTTCTGGAAAATTTATGCAATGTTGTTCTCTGTCTCTAGTAGCTGCCATAAAAATTTCGGAATTTTTGGAGCTCAGGAGCTACCCCTAAAAATTCTCCAAACCTTCTCTGTCTTTTAAATCAAATTCTAAAAACATCGCTCCTCTGCCCAACTCAACTCGTGCTCGAGTCGACTCGCACCACTTGGCTCGGTCGCGTCAACTAAACGCATCGCCGAGTCCAATCGATCGTGACCGTCCGATGCAAATCGAACGATCCACGCCGTCTTGCGCAACCGACCGTCCGAATGCATACATCGATCTCACCGTCCGCTTTAGATCCAACGGCCGGTGCGTTGTCGATCAAATCAAACCACCGGTTCGCACCGCTTCGCCGTCGCCGACATGTGGGCCCTCCTTGTCGATGTCGCCTCGTCTTCCGCGCTCGCCGGAGTTCGGCCGCAAATCGCATGCGTGCCACGCAGCTCGTCGCCGCCACATCGCGGACGCGTGTCCTTCTCCGGCGTCGCGGACCTTCATTACCTCACCGCGATCACTCACATCTCGTTTTCCCGCTCTGTTGCTCTCCGCCCACTTCTGCTTGGTGCCGAGAAGAAGGAGAAGGCGCGCCATCACCTCGCTGCGCTTGTGCTTCCGCAACCTTCGCCGCCTTCCTTGTTCCTCGCCGCATCCATTTTTCCCATCCCGAGCTCGTGGCATCCAAGAAATCGCTTGGAGCCACTTCTTCGCCTCCAACTCCGGTTCTCGCGGCCCCAAGCTCGCTTGTGTTCTCGTGAGCCTCTAGCCTCGCACTTGGTCCTTTAGGATCGCATCGATGCATCGAGTCTAACGGTGACTTCATTTTCATCTTTGGTGCATCATTGCGGGCTTGCGATCGAATCTCTCCAAGCTTGGCGATTCGCGCCGCGATTCCGGCCGCCGACCACCTTCGCCGCCATCGCCTTATGCTTTCGCTCCGGGATCAAGGCGAGCCGAGGCGCACTTTCCGAGCCTTCTAGAAGCCTCAGAGCGACCTCGCCGTGGGAGCCGTGTCTTCTTCTCCGCTCCGGCCGTCGTGAGCTCAACTCCGGTGACCATCGGACCGCGTCGCCACCTCCGGGTTCGCGAGTCTCGTGAACCCGGTATCACTCACTCGTTTTGAAACTCACCGGTTTGCGAGATCCATTGCGCGCCGCGCCATCGCGTGCCGTGCTCGCGGTGAACCGCGGTGATGATTTGTTTGACTCTAATCATGTCTACCTTGAGTCTCGTCTTGTGGGCCCTTGCGGTTAATCGCGTTTAGAAATCGCTTAATCCAACCGTTGCATTTCACTTTGAGTCTCTGCCATGTGGGCCCGGAATGTCGCTAGGGTTTGTGTAGTTTCACTTGCGTTTTCTCTGTTGGGAAGCGATTTCGTGGGTATGTTAGGTTTGCACTTTGGTAGTCAAGACGATTCTTAGAATACGCCGACGCACTTTCGCGGTCGCCGTTTCGTCAAGATTTTATTGAGCCATTGTCGCTGTCCGGGGCTAGATAGTGTGGGTAGAAAAAGGATTTAATGCTTTAGTATTTCGTAATATGTTTTCACATTTGCCTTCGTTAATTCATTTAAACTTAGAAAATGCATAACTAATTCAGCTTTTATCCAAATTGCATGAATCCAGTCTGTTTATTTTCATTTCAAATGTATTATTTACTAAAATTAGTTTCATCCATGTCTCTGTAGCAAAAATCATTAATTAATAAAATGATGTTTTATGTATCTTCTAGATTAGAAAATGCATATCTCTTTCAATATTTGTCCAAATCCAATGAAACCAATTTTGTAATTTGTCATTTTAATGTACTAATTATTAGGATAGGTTATATACACTGTTTCTGTTCATGAAAATTTGTTAAGTAATTAACTAGTGTTTTGATGTGTTTTAGCTTAGGAAATTCATAGAAAATTCTTAATAACTTAAAATGAATTGCTCTGTTTCTTAAATTTTGTTATATCATGCTTAGGCTGCTGGGAAAAGTTTAGTGTGTTTTGTTTTGTTGTATTGTTTGAGTTTGGTCGGTGTTATTCGCTCTTATTCGCTGTTTTGTTCAATCGTTAGGATTCGATATTTGCGGCAACCACGAGAACGATCCTCCGCAACATATTGAGCAACAACTGACAGCAAGCGCTTGATCATGATAATCCCAGTATTTTAAAGTCTAATATTTTGTTTCAACTGTATGTATGCATTGCTTAATTTGTGTTAAATTGATTAGTTAAATCCGTAGCTGCATATCCTGTAGACAAAATATTGATCTCTACTACCCGAGCCTAGGTTATTTGCTGTGATTAGAGATCGCTGGATGATCTCTTATCACTTAGTAGATCCGGGTCAACTTGCTTAGACATGCTTAGCTATCGGTAGAACTGGGCGGTTATCGACTTTAGTCGGTAACCTTGATCACACAAAATTTACTATAGCTTTATGTTTTAGCATTTCTGCTATGTTTAATTGCAAAACTAAAAATGAAAACAAAATAATTTAGACTTGGGCACAATGGTATGTTGGTGTGATCTGTTGGGTGTGACTGGAAAGGTGCCCGAGTCAGTTAAGGACCGAGTTACTTGCGCCACCGTCTTCGAGCATTTTGCGTGCAACCACACTAGAGTATATGGGACCTCTCTTGACCTAGTACTTTGGCGTGTATTGGCTCCGGTCGCAGGAGGTCGCAGGAGGGACTGAGGTGGGAGCATGGTAGTTGTCCAAAAGCTTTATCCCGAGTGGGTAGTTGTCTTTTCGGCTTTACCATGTAAGCGTATGGATTTCTATCCATACGAGCGGCTCGTAGTTAATACACAATATTGGAAAAGTCTCGAGGACTTAGCCGTGCAAAGATACCTTGGAAGTGTGTTTTGGCTTAAAGGCGGTCAAGTGTGGGTACATTGGTACACCCTGCAGGGTTAAAACTATTCGAATAGCCTCGCCCTAGGTTATGGACACGCTCGGATACGCCCGTAAGAACTAGACTACAACATTTAAATTAAAACTTGATGGGTGGTACGAATGCGGGATTCGTTATCGTTGTGGTGACTATTGGGATAGTCACTTCTAGGTTGTTTTATCTTTCGCTTTGTTATTAATATCCGTCATCGTTATTTCAATCTTAAAATGAATTGCAAACTTGCCTTTAAACCAGATTACCTTATTGCAAACGAAAATTGGCTTTGTGCAAATGAAACATATGGCCTCCACTAAACAAGCTCGCATGTAGCATATGAACAGTGCGCTAGTTCACACGTCAGTCTTGCGGGTACAAAGACAATCTTTGTACTCGTGTGCTTTGCTTAATGTTTTTGTTGCAGAGGAAGAAGGTGAGCCTCGTGGTCCTCACTACGTGAGTCGTGTTGCCGCTTCTGGACGACTAGTCTTGGCGGTCCTACGATGCCTTGTGGGTTGAAGGCACACCGATTGGCTTTGTTTATAGGCATTTTATGGCACTTTTGCTTCCACTGTGTCTTTTGTTGTTATTTGTGTATCTTGTGGCGTCGGCCATTGTCTGTAATATCTTTGCTATTTGTTTATCTTCCGCTTGGAAGTGTGGTGTTTGGACTCTATGTGTGGAATGGAGTTGATGTCTAATTTGTACCGGTGTGTATACTTTCGAAGTATACATATCTCGAGGATCAGTTTATTTGATTTGTGATGCTAGGACCAGGTGGTGGGTTAAGCATTACAAACCAAATAAATTGGGGTCCTCACAAAGTTGGTATCAGAGCCATTCTGACCGTAGTAACCCAAGCATGGTCGTCCTTAGGATATTTTGAAAGTCTTATTTTCAAATTATAAAAAAAAGTTTGTGAAAACCTAGGCAGATTCTCAGATTTTATTCCTTATCTATCTTAGCTTTCTACTCTCATCTTACTCTAATTTAAGTTTTGAAACTTGGTTTCTCTCTTTACCTTTCAAAAGATAGTTACTACCGGTGGAATTAGTCTGGGAAGAACTATGAAGTTTAATCCAACTAAAACTTGTGGGGATAATAGGGTAAGATGTAAAGTGAGTAGTTATGTGTCTGATTTTTGCTGGTTGAACTTTATCCTGCCTTGTGTTTGTTTCTGGACTGCTTTCATGAATTTTGGGTTTTCTTGCTCTTAAATTTGTTGCTAACTTGTCTTAGTAAAACAGATGGCCGAGAACGCTGCGGCGCCAAGTGAGTCGGTCATGATGAGGAGCTTCCTCCTCCGACCATGGTCGAGGTTCTCGCCGATTGAGCGAAACCGCATGGACCGACGCGCATCTTGGAGGTTATTGCTAGGAATACCTCCACTCCTGCCGTGGTGGCGCCACCGCACTCGCGGGGACTTGCGAGTTCCTCCGCACGCAGCCCACCGACTTTCTCCCGCCTCGAGGACCTCTCGATGCGGATGATTGGTCGCGCATGGTTGAGCGGAAGCTCAACATAGCTCAGTGCCAGACGCAGGACAAGGCACTCTTCGCGTCCCACCAGCTTGAGGGCGCGGCACTCTCATGGTGGGAGAACTATCTCGCCATGCACCGCGGCCATGTGGTCGCGTGGGAGGAGTTCCGCCGCTTTTCGTCGCCCACATCCTGCATGGCCTGATGAAGTCAAGAAAAAGGAGTTCCTCGCGCTCAAGCAAGGGCGCAAATCTGTGACGAGTACATGCACGCAGTTCAATCATCCGCTCGTTATGCTCCGGAGAGGTGGCCTCGATGAGGCTAAGCAGAGAAGTTTATGGATGGCTTGTCCGAGGAGCCGCAGGACAAGCTATCTATTGTGGACTTCTCGACTTTCGTGCCTTGGTAGATAAGGCCATCGTTGCAGAGCATAAGGCAAAGGCGCCAAGTAGTCCCGCAGCGCAAATGGGAGGCGACGCCTACTCACACCACCTCGCTCGTCTCTGGGCCGGGCCAGCACCGATGGCCTGTTCTTTTTGCTTCACCGCGCCGAGACCATCTCGCACCAGCTCCTCGCCCACCGCAGCCGTGTTTCAGCCACGCGCGCCGCGATCCAAAGACAGAGCGCCTCCGCAACCGGCGCCGAGGTGATTTGTTTTATTTGCCACAACAAGGGCCATTATGCGAATGCCTCGCCTCGAGTGTTGCAGCAGCCTCGCCCTAATGGAGGACGCGGCGGAGCGCGCCACCCGCCACCAAAAGATTATTCAAGACCTGTGGTGCGAGCAATGGCGGGTGAACCACCTTTCACCGAGGAGGCTCGGGAGGCGCGGATGTCGTGATTGGTACACTTCTTGTCAATTCTCGCCCCGCTGCAGATATTTGATTCTCGAGCATCGATTCTTTATTTCAAGATCATTTGTCTGCTAGTGGTCTTCACTGTGTTCCTTTGAAGTTCCTTTGCTCATCCGCCTCCGGGTCGGAAATGAGAGCCGATTTACAATGTCGGGATGTTCCTATCATGGTCAAAGGAGTGGATTTTTGGCAAATCTTATTCTCGCCGATTAAAGAGCCTCGATGTGATTCTTGGCATGGATTGGTTGTCCCAACACTTGGGGCGCATCGATTGTGCCAGAAGATTGTCTATCTCACCACCTTCAAAGTAGCAGTCGGATTTTCGCCACGCCTTCAGGGGCCACATCTATGTGTATTAGAGGCAAAGCCACCTTGCATTCATGATGTTCCCATAGTATCGACTTTAGGATGTCTTTCCGAAGACTTGCCCGATGCCTCCGGCTCGAGACCGGAGTTTGTCATCGAAAGTTGCCGCCCTGCATCGCCCGATTTCAAGGCGCCAGATCGGATGCCTCCCAATGAGCTAGAAGAATTGAAGAAGCGCTTGGTGAGCTCCAAGCAAAGGGTTTCATCCGTCCCAGCCATCTCCTTGGGGTTGTCCTGATCTTTGCGAAGAAGAAGGACAAGACTTTGCGCATGTGTGTTGATTACCGCCCTCTCAATGAGGTGACGGTGAAAAACAAATATCCTCTCGCCCGCATTGATGATCTTTTGACCAGCTTGTCCGAGCTTAGGTGTTCTCCAAGATTGATCCGAGATCGGGCTATCATCAAGTCCGGATCGGGTGGAGGATATTCCAAGACGGCTTTCACTACTCGTTATGGCCTGCATTTGAGTACACCGTCATGTCCTTTGGCTTAACCAATGCTCCAAATTTTGTTCATGAACTTGATGAATTCAGATTCATGGAGTTTTTGGACAAATTTGTGGTGGTCTTCATTGATGATATTCTTATTTATTCCAAGATCAAGCGAGCATGCCGAGCATCCAAGATTGTTTTGGGCAAATTATGAGCACCACTATATGCGAAGTTCAAAGAAATGTGAGTTCTGCTGAAGGAAGTGGCATTCTTGGGCCATGTTCTTTCACCGAGGCATAGCCGTGGATCCCAAAGAAGGTCACGATGTTCTATCTTGGGTCACCAAGTCAATCATCGATGTACGGAGTTTTCTCGCTTAGCGCTACTACCGCCGCTTTATCGAGAATTTCTCCAAGATCGCAGCCAATGACCGAATTGCTCAAGAAGGACAAGAAGTTTGTATGGTCCTCGCTTGTGATGAGAGCTTTCAGAGCTCAAACAACATTGACTTCACTCCGCCCTTACTCTTCCCGATATCCACAAGAGCTTCGATATTTATTGCGATGCCTCTCGTCGGGGACTTGGGTGTGTTCTTATGCAGAAGGCAAGGCAGCTTGCCTATGCATCCAGCGCTTGAGACCTCACGAGCTCAACTATCCCACCCATGATTTAGAGCTTGTCGCGTGGTTCATGCACTCAAGATTTGGCGCATTATTTGATCGGAATCACGTGAGGTGTATTCACCACAAGAGTTTGAAATACTTATTCACTCAACAGATCTGAACCTCGTGCAGAGGAGATGGCTAGAATTAATCAAAGATTATGACATGGGTCTTCAGATCATCTGCAAAGCCAATATGGTTGCTGGATGCACTTAGCCGAAAAGTGTATTGCAATACTTTGATGATCCAAGAGCAACAACCTCGCACTACTTGCGAAATTTCAGCGTCTCAACTTGGGTTTGGTTGAACACGGTTCCTCATCGCCTGACAGTGCACCAACCTTGGTGGATCAAATCAAGGCAAAGACAAAGAATCGATGATGGTGTGGGTAAAATCAAGCGTAACATCAGAATGGATCACCAAGTGTTTCATGTAAGATGAACACGGTGTTGTATGGTTTGGGCAAGGCTTGTGGTCCCAAAGGTCCCCGAGTTGCGGGATTTGATTCTCGCAGAGGCCCATGACTCGCCTTTATCCATCCATCCCGGCCACTAAATGTACCAAGATCTGCGTCGAGATTCTCGTGACTCGCATGAAGCGCGAGATTGCTGTGTTCGTGGCCGATGTGACATATGTTGTCGTGTCAAGGCCGAGCATCGCTCACGTCTTCTTCACCCTTACCTATACCGTAATGGAAGTGGATTCAGAGGCATGGATTTTATCACCGGTCCGCCTGCACTCGCAGGAAGGATGCATTATGGGTTATCATTGATCGATTGACGAAGGTGGCCCATTTCCTTCCAAAGGCGATCAAGATTGATGTGAATCGCTTAGCGGATCTTTACATATCCCGTATTGTGAGTCCTGCATGGTGTGCCACGAACAATTGTGTCGATCGTGGTTCTCTGCTCACCTCTCGGTTTGGCATAGTCCGCAGAAGCCATGGGGACCCGCTCTTTCGCTCACTCACCTATCATCCTCGTGATCGATGGTCGACGGAGCGCGCCAATCGTGTGCTTGAAGATATGCTCGTGCTTGTGTTCTTTCCTATGGAAAGAATTGAGAAGTGCATACCGCTTGCCGAAGTTCTCCTACAACAACAACTTTTCCAGCTAGTCTCAGATGGCACCATTTGAGGCCTTGTATGGACGACGCCGCAGAACACCGTTGAACCGGTCGAACCGAGAAAGGCGCTTCTTTGGTCCGATTCCATCAATGAGGCCGAAAGTCAAGTGCGCTTGATTCGGAGCACTTGCGCCGTAGCTCACCGTGCGTAAGAGCTATGCAGATCGGCGTCGCCGTGAGTCGAGTTTCACCCAATGACTTTGTGTATCTCAAAGTCTCACCTCTGAAGGGACATCGCTGCTTCTGTCAAGGGCAACCGCTCTCTGATGTCGGACCCTACCGCATCATCGATGAGTGGGAGCCGTTGCTTACAAGTTAGAGTTGCCACCTACACTTGAAGGGGTGCATGATGTTTTCCATGTGTCACAATTGAAGAAGTGCCTCCGTATTCCAAATTGAGGAAACACCATTGGAAAATATCGATGTGCGTGAAGATCCGCCTTATCGTGAGCGCCACGCTCAGATCCTCGAAGAAGCCGAACAGAACAAGGAACCGTGTGATTAAGTTCCTTAAAGTTCGTGGTCGAACCACTCCGAGGATGAAGCCACTTGGGAGCGGGAAGATCGCCTCCAGCAGACACCCGCCCTTCTTCTCCCAGTGATCGAAATCTGCCGAGATTCCTGTAAGGGGGAGATTTGTAACAGCCCTAACTTAGGGTTTGTAATTCAAATGTAAAATTTTGAGGAAAAATAAAACTTTTGTTGTCTCTTCAAGTCATTTGGAAGTATTCCAAATTTTCCTAGCAATTTCCAATTTTCTAGAAGTTAATTCTTGTGATTGGAAATTGTTGTCATCAAATTATTAGCCTTCAAACTTGTGATCATCCTCTGCAAATATTTTTCCTAGCATCTTGATCATCCTAGCTACCTCTCTGAATTATTTCACAATTTTTAGATTTTGTTTGCTATTTCAAATGACCAAGTCAAACTAGTTGAAAACCTGGTCAAATCCTAGGTCAGCATGCTTGTGAATTTTCTGCAGAACTTTTCAGTGCATAGAAAGTTCTGGAAAATTTATGCAATGTTGTTCTCTGTCTCTAGTAGCTGCCATAAAATTTCGGAATTTTTGGAGCTCAGAGCTACCCTAAAAATTCTCCAAACCTTCTCTGTCTTTTAAATCAAATTCTAAAAACATCGCTCTCTGCCCAACTCAACTCGTGCTCGAGTCGACTCGCACCACTTGGCTCGGCCGCCAACTAAACGTATCGCCGAGTCCAATCGATCGTGACCGTCCGATGCAAATCGAACGATCCACGCCGCGCGCGCAACCGACCGTCCAATGCATACATCGATCTCGGCCGTCCGCTTTAGATCCAACGGCCGTGCGTTGTCGATCAAATCAAACCACCGGTTCGCACCGCTTCGTCGCCGTCGCTGACATGTGGGCCCTCCTTGTCAGTATCGCCCTCGTCTTCTCCGCGGCTCGCCGGAGTTCGCTGGCAAATTCGCATGCGTGCCACGCAGCTCGTCGCTGCCACATCGTGGACGCTGTCCTTCTCCGGCGTCGCCGCACCTTCATTACCTCACCGCGATCACTCACATCTCGTTTTCCCCGCTCTGTTGCTCCCTCCGCCCACTTCTCTGTTTCGGCCGGAGAAGAAGGAGAGGGCAGCGCCATCACCTCGTTGCCGCTTGTGCTTCCGCAACCTTCTCGCCGCCTTCCTTGTTCCTCGCCGCATCCATTTTTCCCATCCCGAGCTCGTGGCATCCAGAAATCGCTTGAGCCACTTCTTCGTCTCCAACTCCGCTGTCTTTGCGGCCCAAGCTCGCTTGTGTTCTCGTGAGCCTCAGCCTCGTCACTTGGTCCTTAGGATCGCATCGATGCAGGTCTCTAACGGTGACTTCATTTTCATCTTTGGTGCATCATTGCGGGCTTGCGATCGAATCTCTCCAAGCTTGGCGATTGCGCGCGGCGATTCCGCCGCCTCGACCACCTTCGCCGCCATCGCCTTATGCTTTCGCTCCCGGGATCAAGGCGAGCCGAGGCGCACTTTCCGAGCCTTCTAGAAGCTCAGAGCGACCTCGCCGTGGGAGCCGTGTCTTCTTCTCCGCCTCGGCCGCCGTGAGCTCAACTCCGGTGACCATCGGACCGCGTCGCCACCTGCGGGTTCGCGAGTCTCGTGAACCCGGGTATCACTCACTCGTTTTGAAACTCACCGGTTTGCGAGATCCATTGCGCGCCGCGCCACCGTGCCGTGCTCGCCGGTGAACCGCCGGTGATGATTTGTTTGACTCTAATCATGTCTACCTTGAGTCTCGCCTTGTGGGCCCTGCGTTAATCGCGTTTAGAAATCGCTTAATCCAACCGTTGCATTTCACTTTGAGTCTCTCATGGGCCCTAATGTCGCTTAGGGTTTGTGTAGTTTCATGCGCGTTTTCTCTGTTGGGAGCGATTTCTGTGGGTATGTTAGGTTTGCACTTTGGTAGTCAAGACGATTCTTAGAATACGCCTCGACGTCACTTTCTGCGGTGCTGCTCGTCATTTTCGCTGGGCCAGCATCGTTGTCCGGGGCTAGATAGGCGTGGGTAGAAAAAGGATTTAATGCTTTAGTATTTCGTAATATGTTTTCTCATTTGCCTTCGTTAATTCATTTAAACTTAGAAAATGCATAACTAATTCAGTTTTTATCCAAATTGCATGAATCCAAAGGTTGTTTATTTTCATTTCAAATGTATTATTTACTAAAATTAGTTTCATCCATGTCTCTGTAGCAAAAATCTGTTAATTAATAAAATGATGTTTTATGTATCTTCTAGATTAGAAAATGCATATCTCTTTCAATATTTGTCCAAATCCAGTGAAACCAATTTTGTAATTTGTCATTTTTAATGTACTAATTATTAGGATAGGTTATATACACTGTTTCTGTTCATGAAAATTTGTTAAGTAATTAACTAGTGTTTTGATGTGTTTTTAGCTTAGGAAATTCATAGAAAATTCTTAATAACTTAAAATGAATTGCTCTGTTTCTTAAATTTTGTTATATCATGCTTAGGCTGCTGGGAAAAGTTTAGTGTGTTTTGTTTTTGTTGTATTGTTTGAGTTTGGTCGGTGTTATTCGCTCTTATTCATTGTTTTGTTCAATCGTTAGATTCGATATTTGCGCAACCCGAGAACGATCCTCCGCAACATATTGAGCAACAAAGCCAGCGTGCAAGCAGCTTGATCATGATAATCCCAGATTTTAAAGTCTAATATTTTGTTTCAATTTGTATGTATGCATTGCTTAATTTGTGTTAAATTGATTAGTTAAATCGTGTTTGCATATCCTGTAGACAAAATATTGATCTCTACTACCCGAGCCTAGGTTATTTGTTGTGATTAGAGATCATTGGATGATCTCTTATCACTTAGTAGATCCGGTCAACTTGCTTAGACATGCTTAGCTATTTCAGAGAATCGGTTATCGACTTTAGTCGGTAACCTTGATCACACAAAATTTACTATAGCTTTATGTTTTAGCATTTCGCTATGTTTAATTGCAAAACTAAAAATGAAAACAAAATAATTTAGACTTGGGCACAATGGTATGTTGGTGTGATCTGTTGGGTGTGATCGAAAGGTGCCCAGCCGCTAAGGACCGAGTTACTTGCGCCACCAGATCGAGCATTTTGCGTGCTAACCACACTAGAGTATATGGGACCTCTCTTGACCTAGTACTTTGGCGTGTATTGGCTCCGGTCGCAGGAGGTCGCAGGAGGACGGAGGTGGGAGCATGGTAGTTGTCCAAAAGCTTTATCCCGAGCGGTAGTTGTCTTTTCGGCTTTACCATGTAAGCGTATGGATTTCTATCCATACGAGCGGCTCGTAGTTAATACACAATATTGGAAAAAGTCTCAGAGGACTTAGCCGTGCCAAGATACCTTCTAAGTGTGTTTTGGCTTAAAGGCGATGCAAGTGTGGGTACATTGGTACACCCCGCAGGTTAAAACTATTCGAATAGCCTCGCCCTAGGTTATGGACACGCTCGGATCGCCCGTAAGAACTAGACTACAACATTTAAATTAAAACTTGATGGGTGGTACGAATGCGGGATTCGGTTATCGTTGTGGTGACTATTGGGATAGTCACTTCTAGGTTGTTTTATCTTTCGCTTTTGTTATTAATATCCGCATCGTTATTTCAATCTTAAAAATGAATTGCAAACTTGCCTTTAAACCAGATTACCTTATTGCAAACGAAAATTGGCTTTGTGCAAATGAAACATATGGCCTCCACTAAACAAGCCATGTAGCATATGAACAGTCCGCTAGTTCACACGTCGGTCTTGCGGGTACAAAGACAATCTTTGTACTCGTACTTTGCTTAATGTTTTTGTTGCAGAGGAAGAAGGTGAGCCTCGTGGTCCTCACTGTGGAGTCAGGTTGCCGCTTCTTGGGCGACTAGTCTTGGCGGTCCGTCGGATGCCTTGTGGGTTGAAGGCACACCGATTGGCTTTGTTTATAGCCATTTTATGGCACTTTTTGCTTCCGCTGTTTTTGTTGTTATTTGTGTATCTTGTGGCATCGGCCATTGTCTGTAATATCTTTGCTATTTGTTTATCTTCCGCTTGGAAGTGTGGTGTTTGGACTCTATGTGTGGAATGGAGTTGATGTCTAATTTTGTACCGGGTGTGTATACCGCTCGAAGTATACATATCTCGAGGATCAGTTTATTTGATTTGTGATGCTAGGACCAGGTGGTGGGTTAAGCATTACAAACCAAATAAATTGGGGTCCTCACAAAGTTGGTATCAGAGCCATTCTGACCGTAGTAACCCAAGCATGGTCGTCCTTAGGATATTTTGAAAGTCTTATTTTCAAATTATAAAAAAAAGTTTGTGAAAACCTAGGCAGATTCTCAGATTTTATTCCTTATCTATCTTAGCTTTCTACTCTCATCTTACTCTAATTTAAGTTTTGAAACTTGGTTTCTCTCTTTACCTTTCAAAAGATAGTTACCTACCGGTGGAATTAGTCCGGAAGAACTATGAAGTTTAATCCAACTAAAACTTGTGGGGATAATAGGTAAGATGTAAAGTGAGTAGTTATGTGTCCGATTTTTGCCGGTTGAACTTTATCCCGCTTTGTGTTTGTTTCTCGGATCGCTTTCATGAATTTTGGGTTTTCTTGCTCTTAAATTTGTTGCTAACTTGTCTTAGTAAAACAGATGGCCGGAGAACGCGTGGCGGGCAAGCAGTAGGCCGGTCATGATGAGGAGCTTCCTCCTCCGACCATGGTCGAGGTTCTCGCCAGATTGAGCGAACCGCATGGACCAGACGCGCATCTTGGAGGTTATTGCTAGGAATACCTCCACTCCCACCGTGGTGGCGCCACCGACTCGCGGGACTTGCAGAGTTCCTCCGTGCAGCGCAGCCACCGACTTTCTCCCGCTCTGAGGACCCTCTCGATGCGGATGATTGGTCGCGCATGGTTGAGCGGAAGCTCAACATAGCTCGCGCGCACGCAGACAAGGCACTCTTCGCGTCCCACCGCCTTGAGGGCGGCACTCTCATGGTGGGAGAACTATTCGCCATGCAGCCCGCGCCATGTGGTCGCGTGAGGGAGTTCCGTCGGCTTTCCGTCGGGCCCACATCCCGATGGCCTGATGAAGTGAAGAAAAGGAGTTCCTCGCGCTCAAGCAAGGGCGCAAATGCGTGACGAGTACATGCGAGTTCAATCATCCGCTCGTTATGCTCCGGGAGAGGTGGCCTCAGATGAGGCTAAGCAGAGAAGTTTATGGATGGCTTGTCCGAGGAGCTGCAGGACAAGCTATCTATTGTGGACTTCTCGCACTTTCGTGCCTTGGTAGATAAGGCCATCGCTGCGAGCATAAGGCAAAGGCGCTGGCGAGTCCAAGCGCAAATGGGAGGCGACGGTCTACTCACACCACCTCGTTCGTCTCGGGCCGGGCCAACGACTGGCCCGTTCTTTTGCTTCACCGGCGCGAGACCATCTCGCACCAGCTCCGCCCACCGCAGGCCGTGTTTCACCACGTGCGCTGCGATCCAAGAGAGCGGCCTCGCAATCCGGCGGCCGAGGTGACTTGTTTTCGCCGCCACAACAAGGGCCATTATGCGAATGCACGCCTCGAGTGTTGCAGCGCCCCTCGCCCTAATGGAGGACGCGCAGGAGCGGCCACCGCCGACCAAAAGATTATTCGAAGACCTGTGGTGCGAGCGGGCCGGTGAACCACCTTTCAGCTGAGGAGGCTCAGGAGGCGCCAGATGTCGTGATTGGTACACTTCTTGTCAATTCTCGTCCTGCTGCAGTATTATTTGATTCTGGAGCATCGCATTCTTTTATTTCAAGATCATTTGTTGCTGCTAGTGGTCTTCACCGTGTTCCTTTGAAGTTCCTTTGCTCATCCGCTCTCGGTCGGAAATGAGAGCCGATTTACGATGTCGGGATGTTCCTATCATGGTCAAAGGAGGGATTTTTGGCAAATCTTATTCTCGCTTCGATTCAAGAAGACTGTTTCATGCGAGCAATCGTTCATGGCCGGATATCGCTCACACGAACATCGCTCATGCGACGATCGTCGGCCGCAAAACACCGCTCATGCGACGCATCGCTGACGGGCGATATCGTTCATGCGCGGTGTATCGCTCATCCGCGAAACACCGTTTCATGCGGCATCGTTTCATAGTAGGACATCGTTACGCACGGCACACCGCTCATACGGGCGCATCGCTCATCCGCAAAACACCGCTCATGTGGCATACCGCTCATGGCCGATTATCGCTCACGCGAAACAATGTTCATGCGGGCGCATCGCTCATCCGCGACACACCGTTCATGCGGGTGCACTGCTCATCCGCGCGTATCGCTTCATCCGCGCGGGTACTATTCACCACGGCGTATAATCGCTCATCAATCGCGGTGCCGTTTATCGCGAGGCGCAGCGCCGCCGCCTCGTGCCCGTGCAGCGTGGCGGTGCCATCTTCAGTGGCCGGTGTGACACCAAAATCGGCGGCGACGGCTCTCTGGGGCCGCCGGCCGTCCTTTTTTTGTTATCGTTCATGTATGCGATGCAATATAATATAGTATGAGATTGCAATGAGGCGCGCTTCATGCCGACATGTGCGTGCTTGCCGCGTGCTAGCGGGTGGCCCGTCGTTGCCTCCCGTGGCGATCACGTGATGGCGACTATGCCGACCGTAACGTGTCGCGAGGTAGTGATACCGCTTGCGGCGGTGCCGCACATGATGCCTTTCATGCGATCGCATATACAACATACGGTACAATCATCATCTACTCTTTCATGCAACCCACCGATCGGCTTGGCCGGCGACTTCAAGTCGGCTCGCGGTAGATTAGAGCGGATTTGCACCGTAGAAAACCAATCTAGAAAGCCAAATTTGCAGAATTGAAAGCAATCTAGAAAAACGATTCAATCTCGAGTGTCGCTCATCGACGGTTACCTTTTCGATGCGAGGAGAGTCGATCGTCTGATAACGTGTTGAGGAACCGTCATTGGCGAGTCCAAACCGAAGCGACACCCTCGTGACAAGCGTAGAATCGTAAGAACAATGCATGAACAACAAGAACAGAATAAGAGATGAACACAGAGATGTAGGGGACTTCTTGCTTCTCTTTATTCCTTCATCCAACCATCCTTTAATTACAATGAATAGCACCCTATTTATAAGCTACGACTCTTCTAGGGTTTGGGATGAGGAGCCCACCTTGGGCCAGGACTCCCGGTCCTGGGCCCGGTTTCCCAACCCGAACAACAATTATTAGTATATGAATCAAGCATAAGCATCAGTAATATATGTTCATCAAGAAATGCTGAGCTTGGTCAGACGTCCGTCAGAGTGTAGGATAGGACAATGAGTTTTCAGGACAAACTGATTTGGGTTGGATGGTTAGGTATGGTCGTTTCAGGCTTTCAGCATCAAGATATCCAACTAGTGTAGTGTGTCTGCAAGTTTGTCGATTGTTTTGTTTTGTCTTTTGACTCTATACTCCATGACTCAAGCTAGGATTAGTACATCTGTACTTGTCAAACGTGAAACATCAAGTCATGCTACGCTCTCCGATCCCCAGACTGAGAAAACCGAAAAACGTGAGTAGTTCTTACTCCACACTTGTTACCAAGAACGACGCGAAGGAAACACGGAGTGGAAATAAACTTGAATCGGCTAGGAACGAGTGGAAGAAAAAAGAACAGTGATCACGGAATGACACAAAAATCAATCTGTAGAAGCATCGCGGTTCTACTGCTCTGGTCATTTCTGCATGCATGATGCACTGGGTCGCTTGGACTAGGACATCATGCATTAATTGCAAACAAAGCGACTGTTCCTGAAAGGCCCAGATTCACATCTCTGCTAGACGTGTCTATGTAGTTTGTTCAGGACTTCTAGGTGCTGTACTCTGGGACGGAGGATACTTAAGGTTAAGGTGGACTGTAGCCCCCAACAATTCAAAAAAAAAGAGAGTAACATTGAGTATGTAAGTAGCATTTAAATACATCCATTATTTAACCCTTCCAATGGTCATCATGCTGCCTTCACCTCCAAAAATCACGTTAAATTCGAACCAATCTGCATCAGTTTCTTCCTGACTAAGCCATGAATAATTGATCTAGTTTTATTTCTGATAAGGATCCAATTAGCAAGCTAACAGGATCTCGTTGTTTGGCCCGATCTTTCATGGTACTCTCTTGTCGGTAACCTTCTAGCTCTTACGCAGCACAAGAACAACAGGACTTCCTTAATAAATCTGGATAAACCTTCTCCCACGCACACCACAACACGTGAACAAAAGGTAGAAGAACCGAAGTTCCAGCGAGCATAAATCTAACACCACAATTGGATTCAACACACCAAAGAGTAATTCCTCTCGAAAATATCAAGAACCACACCAACCGTGTGCCACCAAAACTATGGTGACTTTCTGTTATCTATTCCTTAACTCATAAATTGTTCACTCTTACAATGGGCTATGCCCTGGCCTTATATTGGCACCTAAGGGTGCGACCAAATACACACATGTACGGCCTGATGCCGAAACAAACTAAGAACGTGATCTACCTGGACTCTATCCCTAAGAAACAGAATAAACATCCAAAACGGACTCTACTTTCCTAATAAACTGATTTGAATTGATATGGAACCAATCCAATCCGTATGTATCTAATTTGCGAAACCGTATGATTTTTTGTTCCTGGCCCATCTCGGGCTTCCGATCTTTCCATCTTCTTCACTTGCCATATTGGTTTTAAACCACCGGTGTGGACTTGGTCGAAGATCTGGACGCTGACTTGGTCGTGGTCATAACCCTTCTGGATGTGGTTGAAGGCCTCCTGAACATGGTCGTAGGCCACCTGGTGGTGGTCGTGAACCACCTAGTCGTTGTCGTGGGCCTCCCGGTCCTGGTCGTAGTTTGCTCCCATTAAGTACTGTTGACGCCGAGTACCCCTTCCACCGAGTCATCGCTCCCGCAAGTACTCGTCCGCCAACTTCTTCCACACAATCCCGACGCGAGTACTGTTCTCGACGAGTGCTCCCTCTGCCGAGTGCTGGTTGTAGCTATCATGAAACTGATCGTAGACCTTTGTAAGTTGGTCATAGATCCTCCAGAACTGGTCGTAGACCTTATGGATCTGGTCGTGGCCCCTTAGAAACTGATCGTAGACATTCAACAACTGGTCGTAGACCCTCTAGAGCTGGTCGTAGACCTTCAAGAATTGGTCGTGGACTTTGCTCTCTTCTGACTTTGCTTGCACTTGGCTTACTTTTGGCCAAATCAATAATAATACTGTTTGGTGCCATATCATCCCCTCCCCCTTCAAGCGAAACTGTTCTCGGTTTCGGGATAATCTTCGAAGCATTTTTCTTCTCAACAGCGAACTTGATTTCAGATTTGATTGCACTGTCCGTCATTGGTTTTAGCACATGACGTTTGTCTTTATGCTTGAAAGTGCAAGTGTTGATTCTCTCAGCATGTGTGACATCACGATCATACTGCTATGGTATTCCCAACAGCAAACCACACACCTCTAATAGCAAAACGTCGCACTCTACATGATCAACATAATCACCAACTAAAAACGGCATACATACCTTGTGTGTTATTTTCAGCTTTCCAGCCTTATTCAACCAACCCACATTATGAGGTTCAGAGTGCCTCCATGTGGACAGCCCCAATACGTACACCAAATCTTTGCTAATCATGTTGGTGAAACTTCCACCGTCGATGATCAACATGCAAGCCTTGCTTTTGACTTCGCATCGAGTTTTGAACAAGCTCCAATGCTACCCTGTTGCCACCGTGTTGACACCGTCGCCTTGCAACTTCTTGGCTTGGATGTTTAGCCCACTAGACGGCGCATCGTCCTCCTTTGTATGGTTGGGGGTAGAAAAATTTTCAGTACCCTCACCCGGTAGCTTCACCTCTTTTTTTGTTGTGGCCGAACAACTATTAGTAGCAGCAACCATCTTCTTCTTCTCAATAGCAGCTTGCACATGATCTCTCTGTTGACGATCCCTCAAGTACTGCTCGGAAGTGTATAACTCGATGTAATAACGTCGTCCTCGCTGAACAAAAATATACAACCTGTTCGAAGAAATCGCATAAGGATCAGAATAAACCTTTTGCCACTTCCTCCGATCGGTCCATGGCTTTCCAAGCAGCAACGAGCACACACGCATCTATGTAGGAAGCACATCACACACCACCACATCAGCAAGTCCACACAGCATGAACCGTACCTCGACACGATGTTTGATCACAAAGTATTAATCTTGCCTACGAACCTTGTATGGGTCAGGGTGCGGCATCAATTGGAGCTTCAAGTGGTCGACGAAGGTTTGACTTGCTAAGTTCATGGCAGTAAACTTATCTACCATCACAACGCTTGTAGTAGTCCCCACTTGACATCTTGCGTAGAATTGAGATGACCAAATCTCTTGCAAATGAATTTCTCTCACATGAGTTCAGATCGAACCCGAGAGAGTAATCCGTCTTCATGTGTTCCACCACCATCCCTTCTTGATAGTAAAAAAAAAATCAGCACGTACCGTGATCAACTTGGCGCTCTGATACCACCTGATAAGGATCCAACTAGTAAGCTAGTGGGATCTCGTTGTTTGGCCCGATTTTTCACAGTACTCCCTTGTTGATAACCTCTTAGCTCTTACGCAGCACAAGAACAGCAGGACTTCCTTGATAAATCTGGATAAACCTTCTCCCACACACACCACAGTATGTGAACAAAGAGTAGAAGAACCGAAGTTCCAGCGAGCACAAATCCAACACCACAATTAGATTCAACACACCAAAGAGTAATTCCTCTCAAAAATCTCAAAAACCACACCAACCGTGTGCCACCAAAACCATGGTAATTTTCTGGCATCTATTCTTTAACTCATAACTTGTCCACCCTTACAATGGATTATGTCTTGGCCTTATATTGGCACCTAAGGGTGCGGCCAAACACACACACGTACGCCCTAATGCCGAAACAAACTAAGATCGTGATATATCTGGACTCTATCCCTAAGAAACAGAATAAACATCCAAACAGACTCTTACTTTCCTAATAAACTGATTTGAATTGGTATGAAACCAATCCGTATGTATCTGATCTATGAAACTGTATGATTTTCTATTCCTAGCCCATCTATAGTTTACGATCTTTCCATCTTTTTCACTTGCCATATTGGTTTTGGACCACCTGGTCGAAGACCTGGACGCTGATTTGGTCGTGGTCGAACGCTGATTTGGTCGTGGTCGTAACCCTTCTGGATGTGATTGTAGGCCTCCTGAACGTGGTCGTAGGCCACCTGGTGGTGGTCGTGAACCACCTAGTCGTGGTCGTGGGCCTCCTGGTCCTGGTCGTAGTTTGCTCCCACCAAGTACTGTTGACGCCGAGTCTTCGCTTGCCGAGTACCCTCCCACCGAGCATCGTTCCCGCCGAGTACTCCTTCCACAATCTTGCTCCCGCCGAGTACTATTCCGATGCGAGCATCGCTCCCGGCGAGTGCTCCTTCCGCCGAGTACTGGTCGTAGCTCTCGTGAAACTGATCGTAGAGCTTTGTAAGTTGGTCGTAGATTCTCTAGAACTGGTCGTAGACCTTTTGGATCTGATCGTGCCCCCCTCAGGAACTGGTCGTAGACCTTCAGCAACTGGCCGTAGACCCTCTGGAGCTGGTCGTAGACCTTCAAAAAATGGTCGTGGACCTTGCTCTCTTCTAGCTTTACTTGCACCTGGCTTACTTTTGGCCAAATCAATAATAATGTTGTTTGGTGCGATATCAATTTTCCTACTATTCAACAAATTAGCCAAATAGTTTGTCGTTCACCCATTTTGGTAGCTCAGTTTAGTCAGTAGCTAAAGCCCATCACCACTCCTTTACTTTCTGCTTCTTGCTTGTCTCCTTCAACTCATGTTGCGGCAAAACGTGAACGACAAAGCCACAAGACAACTAGATGAGGCATTGCGGCGGCCGATGGAGCACGAAACATCCCCGCGCCTAAAGTTTGGAGTGGTTGAGTAATATGGCAATCAACCTAAGAAGTGGTTCCTGCTTTCTGGCACCATGCGTCTCTCCCTCCTCCGTTTCTTAGAGTAATATATACGTATATTTTGCTGAGATAAGATAGTTTATAACCAAAATACGGACAAGATCTACTTAAAAATTTCCGATGGCTATAAATTCTACCATGTTATAGTAATATAGTTTAGTATTAGCTTTCGGTCCCTTGCGATTTGGCTCAACTCCATCACTAGCTGTACTTTTTGCAAAATTTCATGTAGTCAAACTTCCATATTACTCGACTGTTCTTGGTCACACCACCACACTACACGAGAGTCCAGATCTTGAAGGGAGTTCCGAAGTCCATTAAAGTCGGTACCGTAGTACTGTAGTAATACACATGCTTGTAGTATTTCAAGGATCCAGATGTCGATAGCCAAGAGCTAGGTCGTGAACCCCAGTTGGCTGCCTATGGGCGTGTTGTGAGGGTTCTACCTGTATGAAGTTTTTCATTTCCGTTGCTGCTTCTTATTGATTTCGGTCTGATCGGCCTATAAATTCTACCATATTAGGGCATCTCCAATAGTACATTTATTGTCGTCTCTTAGCTATGCCACGTCAACAAAATCCTATGTGGAGGAGAGAGGGGGAGAAGAGAGAGAACATGTCGTCTCTTCCTGAAGAGACGATCGTGCACACGAAACAAGACATGATACATTAATTTACTCTAGATGACATGTAGGCCCGTTTTAAAGAAAAATTATAAAATAGTGTTGGAGAGTGTACTAAAGACTGTCTATTGGAGATGTTGTCTCTAAAGATGATGTAACATATGTTAGAGACAAGGTTGTCTCTAACTATTAGAGATGCCCTTATAGTAATATGATTTAGTATTAGCTTTCGGTCCCCTTGAGATTTGGCTCAACTCCATCACTAGTTGTACTTTTTGCAAATTTTCATGCAGTCAAACTTCCATATTACTCGACTGTTCTTGGTCACACCACCACACTACACGAGAGTCCAGATCTTGAAGGGAGTTGTTCCGAAGTCCATTAAAGTCGGTACCGTAGTACTGTAGTATTACACAGGCTTGTAGTATTTCAGGGATTCAGATGTCGATAGCCAAGAGCTAGGTCGTGAACCCTAGTTGGCTGTCTATGGGCATGTCGTGAGGGTTCTATCTGTATGAAGTTTTTCATTTCCACTGCTGCTTCTTATTGATTTCGGTCTGATCGGCCCATAAGTAAGTCCACTACTGTATCTATGCTTTTCAGTAATATAACTGTGAACACTACCTACTGATCCAAAGAATAATACGATAAAATCACTTAGGATCTTGGATAGCGAAATCCAGGTCCGACACTACACGAGAGTCCAGATCTTGAAGGGAGTTGTTCCGAAGTCCATTAAAGTCGGTACCGTAGTACTGTAGTATTACACAGGCTTAAGCTTGCTCTATGCATCAAGGAAACATTTCTCCTAGCGAAAGGCAAACCAGAGATAATCAGCAGCTCAAAGATTCGCAGGCTTAATGGGCCGGCCAAACGCAGCCCTCCTGGGCCTGAAAGAGAGTAGTAGAATCATTCTGAGCTTGCCTTCATGGTATAAAGTCTTTTGAATAAAACCAAAGGTGCCCTGCTGGCTACTGCCATCAGTGTAAGTAAAAAAAAAAAAAGTTGCCTGCATTCTTGTCCGTATCTGCGAACTGTTGGAACCCAAACGGATGATGCAATTCACTAGGACTTTATGCCCAACACAAAAGGTGGCATGATCATATTATCTAAATCTAATCCCTTTATCACATGACAAATTTGTCGCGACAACCGGGGATAAGAATGCACTCCAATTTAATTCACTAGCTCTCGGTAACTTTTTTTTTTCAAGTCCAGCATGTGTACCACCATAAGATTGCTGTTGATTTGATGTCCCTCAACAACAAGATACATCGAGAAATGAATATCCAAAACGCATGGCCATCCATACTTTGGAGTACCAGGAGAACAATAATTAGCCTTCGAAAAGGCTGCAAGTTTGATACGCAGCACATCAAACATCAAGCAGCTGATGGAACTTTTAAGAGTCCTGGAAATGGTGGGGATACCTGTTTTAGATGGACGTGATTCATAACAGAAAAGCACCTTTAATTTGCTGTGTCTGAGGAACCAGGCATCTATCTACCGCTCCACTATAAATGTCCCAGGTAATTTGCCCGTTTTAATCATTCTTTTAGTCACAAAGGCCTGGCCACACGTCCATGCAACATATACTAGTCTCTTCAAATGTTGAAGGTTTGAATCCTCTTTACAGGCTACCTTACCAAAGGCCGGTGAGAAAGGGGATGAAACCGTGTGGCTAATGTGCCACTGTGTCCCCTGCTTTTCAGCGAATACTAGATTAGTTCTCCCCCAGCGGATAAACCCAGATTCCAGACACCACTGATCGACCTCCCATCCCCTCTACCAGCAGCAAAAGGGCTCAATTATATGCGTTCGTAGCATGCTCGAAAGCGATGTTAGATACATGTCAGTATAAACTAGCAATATGTACAGGAGCACGGACAGGATCCGTGCACATCGATCGCTAGTGCGCCAGTGATCGAATCCCACCCCATGTAAAGATCCGTCAAAAGCTGGCGACGGATCGGTCGAAAAGATCCCGCAGGATCAAAAGGTTCGCGCGCGGAGACCAAATGACCAATCAATCATGTGTGTGGCGCTAGCGCTACCGCCCGTACCTCGATCGGAAACTACAAGTTTAACTCCCACACGCGCTCTGTGACGGCTACGCGCACTTCGCTAGGAAACGCGCGCGCGCGCAGGGGCCTCTAGTGCGCGGCGTGCGCACGCGTCGCGTCGGACGTGCGCCGTGGCCGGTAGTGCTCGGCTCGGAGATTTCGCCCGTCCGCGCCGTGTTCTGATCTGATGTAGATTGCCCTCGCGGCTCGCGCGCGCGCCTCTGGCCGGGCGGCCGTGTGATGGTTTGGTTTCCATGTGGGGTGGGTGGCTTTCGGCGTAGTGGCGAGGAGGGCCGGCTTGTCAGTAGTCGGCGCCGGTGAGGTGGCGCTGGGTGGCGAGTTCACTGCACTGATCATATTAATTGGAAGGTACAACTCACCAAGAGGGCCGGTAAAAAAGCGCGTCGAGACTGGTCAGGGTAAGCGTGTAGGGAATGAAGAAGCGTGCATGGTTTTGCAAGTCCTGCGATCGTTCAGTAGATTTTTGTGGTGAGATCGTGACATGTACCGACGAATTGACACGAGTCACATGACCATGAAGAATATTCAGGAGAGCTAGCTGGCGCCTGTCATTGTAACAACTGGTGGTGGAAGGAATGCGTGCGATATCAGGTCTAGAATGTTAAGGAACTGACTTGAGTGTGTGCTGGTCTTGTCAGGTTAAGCTTTTCGGCAAGTTGGCACCCTACGTGATGCAGTTTGATTCTGCGTGCGTGCACGCGAAATTTATTTTCTCCATGTCATGGTTTTTGTGTCTGCATGCGCTGGTAGCTGGTGTGACATAATGGAACGAAGAGACGAGTTCTATCGGGACAACAACTGTATGTATCTTTGAGACCAAGCCAACGTGGTAACTGTTCGGGTCTGATCAACAAGCCAACTAAATTGGAAACGGAATAATGGCTATAGTCAATAATCGGACGATCACAAATTGTTATTAGCTGTTCAGATTGTTATCTGTTCAAATTTGAAGATTTGTGACCCGATTATTGACTACCGCTAGTAACGTAACCTCTCTACAGCCACAAAGCTTCCCAGCTAAGTGTTCCTGTCAGTTTCACAGTTGACTTGATTTCCTCTACATAATACAACCGTCAACTCGTCAAGGGTCTTCCTCGTACTCCATAGTTTCTCGGTCCAAGGAAAGGCAATAGTCGCACGCAATGAATTGTTTTCCTCACTGTCATACCATCATATTCTCGCTTGGCAATGCAGCGACGCACACTGCGTACAATGCACCTAGCTACACTCTTGAATGCGCCATTTCCTTTTTTAAGCAAGAATGCGATATATCCTTATTGGTGAAATTTCGACATAAAAAACCAACAAACCATACCTTGTATGGTATTCGTTGTCCGTAAATTTTCTTCTCGTCTACATAAGATGTGGTACATATAATTTCTCCTTTTTACTCGCAAAGTGCAGTAACAAACCAAACAGCATCTAGATTCTTCGCGCACACCAAAATGCTCATTCCTATCCAACAGTGGCACGAATTCGGCGACGACGCCGACTGACGGACAGATGGTAGGCCGTGACATGCGGGACCCGGCTGCAAGATTGACCAACGGCCACAACCTATACTGATGGCCGGGAGGCCATCCACGACAGGCACTTGGAACAACAGAGCAGCCATTCAGCGACTGTTTTGAGATGCTTGAGACGCTGTCATGGCGAATAACAACGGCTCGTCTGAGTGATTGTCTCCTTGTAGAGACCACGTGGTTTGATATTAGTCTAGATGATGAATAATTGGTATCGTTGTCGAGGAGTTTGGAGAGTGAACTCTCAGTTTTGCAAAAATTGATATTCTGTCAAGGTGTAAGCGGTCTGACCAGCCATGGAGAGCGGTCTGATCGGCCGTGCCTGGGCGGACTAACCATGGCCCCGGGGGGGGGGGGGGGAGGGTCAGACCGGCGATGCAAAGTTGTACCAAATGAACATCAAACACTTGTGTAGGAGCGTTAGGGGATGAGTTTGCACGGGGCGCCATTCAAAATGCAAACTAGACGCAAAACTACGTAGAGGTTAACTGGAAAGTTCAAAGAGGGGTGTTTTGAGGTTTTGGGAAGCGGTCTGATCGGCCGCTCCTTGGTGGTCCGACCGGCTACGGTCAGACCGGTCGGAGCGGTCCAAGGATAGCGGTCAGACCGGCCAGGTGGTGGCGGTCTGACTGGATGTGGTGGTTCAATTCACAGAGAGGTGTTCTGAACTTTTAGGATTTGACCTAGGGGTCATGGAATTGGTGCATATGCATTGCATGATACATGTTTTAGCTAATGTGTGTCAAGTTGCGAAAAACTTATATCCAAAATCGATTTATTGGTCTATTATTGTGCAGGGGAGCTTGGAGTTAACCATGGTCAATGGCAAGGATGATTGGAACTTGGCTTGGTCAAATCAAGGTCTATAATGATAAAGGATATCGGGTGAAGTTGTTGGACTCAAGCAAGGTGTAAGATGGACAAGAACAGAAAGTTTAGTGCAACGGGTTGCATCAAGTGACTTGAGCCAGTGGGAACCAGATGGGAGAGACTTACCAGTATAACAAAAGTCATTGATGAGCCTATGCGTGACGAAGAATGAGATTGCTTAATAAGATTGGACTCATTCAAGGATGGAAGGATCGAGAAGGGGTATTTTGGTATCTTTACAAAATATCGGGTTGGCGACAATGGAGAAACCGCAACGCATGATAGCGCAAAGGAGAAGCAGTTTGTAACATCCCAAGTTTCAGACTTGTGTTTCAAATGTAAGAAAATGAGTAGAAATTAAAACTTTTTCTTACATCATGTATTTCCTGTATGTACTAAGTAATTATTGTACAAGAGTTATGTAAATACATAGTCACAAGTCTTTGATCCAAATTTTGATCCTTCAAAAATATTCTTGTCAAATGTTATGATCATCTCCGGGAAATATTTTTCCTAAGTTCTAGGGTTGGTGTGTGACCTCTTTGAAAAATTTCACAATTTTTAGGAATTGTTTGAATATTTTTGGAGGTCAATCAAACCTATTTGAATGCTGGTCAACCATTGGTCCAGCACCTTGTTAAATTTTTGGAGGAAAATCCACAGCACCAAAACCTCTGAAAATTTTATGCAAGGTCAATACTTTAGTTGGCAAACTTCTGTAAAAATTCCAGAATTTTGGAAGTTGTTTTGCTAGCTCAAACAATTCTCCAAAGTGCAGCCCTTCCAAAAACCAAAAATAAAACTCGAGCCCGAGTCCGACCCAGTCAACTGATTCGGCCAAGTCGAGCCACCAGGCCGCACCCGAGCTTAATCCGGAGCCACCGTGTGTGAGCCGTTGGATTTAAAATCCAACGCTCACGACCTCCCCGGGCTTCCCCTCCTGCTCTTCTTCTTCCTCCTCTCGCTGTATCGCGCGTGCGAGCGGTGGCAGGTGAGCAGTGCAGCCTCCGTCGCGTCGTGGGGCCCGTCAACGGCTCTGAGCCTCGCTTTTGCCCATGTCAGGAGCAGCGCTGACCTTACCTGACCTCCCCTGCCCTTCCCTCGTTTTCTCGCGCGGCAGCCACTTTAGGTCACTTCGCCATTAGGACCCCGCCCTTGTGTTCCGTGGACCTCTGAGTTCTTAGGCACCTCGAAGCCTCCCTTTAGTTTCCCTTCCACCTCTAGTCACCCTCCCAAACCTTTCTCTGCCAAGTCGAGCACCCAGTCTCACCTTAGGCTCATTTCCACCATTTCTGGCCGCGTGAGCTCCGTCGGCAACTTGGGTCCTCCAGTGGTCCTCTTGACCTGATTTTTGTTTCCCTGGAGACCTCTGGTCATCGCAAAGTCGGTCCCTAACTCCTTTTTGGGTTGTTTTCTCAGGAGCAACTCGAATCGAAATTTCACGGGTTGCGGCCAAAAGGGGGGCTTCGTCGTCTCCGGCTCCGGTAAGCCTCCTCCGTTCCATCGTGTAGTTCTGGACCATCTTGCGGCTCGTGCGAACCCATCCTGACCGTTCTTTTCGTTGTTGGTTGATCAGAGCTCCGTGCCATCGTCATCTTCTCCGCCTCCGGTGAACTGCTCCGCCGCTAGCACTTCTCCGACCTCCTCCGACCACCCGCACTCCTGGTGAGTCCATTTTAGCCTCAGAGCTTAATCACTAGCTAGGTTAGCTCGTAGCGCCTCTTTTCGCTTTGGATTTTGCCGAAAACACTCCTCCGCCCCTCTCCGGCTCGCCGACGTTGCAGGCCCGCTCCGCCGTTGAGAGTGGTTCCAATATGTGCGCAATAGTATTAGGAACGTTCTCGTACAGTTGGTTAGTGCAGCCGTGGTCTTGGTCGCCGCGACGTCTTGCGTGAGTGAACCGCGGTGCTCTGCACCTGTCGGATTTTCGACAAGTCTTAGGACCTCTCGAGTTTATCCTAGCCGCCCACGACCACCCGGGGTTAGGTCCGAGCCTTGGGATTCTTCTTGAAAACCTAAGCCTTAGGACCTCCTCCTCGAGTTATCTCCACCGCTTAGGACCACCACGGTTCAATCCGAGCCGTGAGCTCGTTTATGTAAAACATTATGTCTTCGGGACCTCCTCGTGCAATCTGAGCCGTTGAGGACCTCTTCGCGGGTAGATCTTGACCGTAGGTCTCTGTTCGCAGAAACCTTAAGTGCTCACGACCTCCTCTGGTTGTATCTCAGCCGTCCAGGACGTCCCGGGATCTAATCTGAGCCGCTAGGACCACTCCTGTGCAAAAAGACCTCCCTATGGTCATTTTGCAAAGACCACCCCTTAGACCACCCTCGGGGTCCTCGTTGTAAAAAGTCACCCCTGGTCTTTTACAAAGAAAACTCCGCTCAGGACCTCTTAGGCTCAATCCTAGCCGTTCAGGACCTCCCCCGTGAGATCTTGACCGTTAAAGACCTCCCTCTGGAGATCTAGACCGTTGAAGACCTCCTCCGTGAGATCTTAGCCGTCCAGACCTCCCTCCGTAGGTTTAACCTTAGGACCTCCCCTAGTGCTCGGGACCGCCGGATCTTGATATGACGGTCACGACCTCCGTTAGGCGCGAGGACCTCCTCTGCGTGCGCTGTGCATGCACTGGTCGTGGCCGTTGGATCAAATCTCAACGGTCCAGACCTCCCCAGAGCGGGAGGAGATCTTTTGTGCGCTATGCTTCGAGGTCCGTGGCCTTGCGATGCATGATCAACGGCCACGACCTCTCCTTTTTTCTTCAGTTCATTTGGACCTCCCGAGAGCTCAAATTTTCTAAGTCTTTTAATGTTTCAAATTTCAAAAGTGCATAACTTTGTCATTTTAGCTCCTTTTTGAATGATTCCAATTGCTTTAGCTCTGTTATAGAATGAACTTTAATCTGAGAATTAATTTAGGCACTGTTATGTAGCAGAAAATGATATAAACTGCATGGTCTTGTTTAGTGAAAAAGGTTGTCTAGAAATTCATTGAAAATTTGTAAAATGCATAACTTGTTCTCTGTAATTCCAAACTGAGCAAACTAAATTTTGTTAAAACCCACTGGGAATGTACTGTAATGTAGAATAGGTCTTCATATGATCCTTGCCACTGAAATTAATGATCTACCAGTTTTAGAACTTAGAAAAATCATAACTAATTCATTATAACTCCAAATTGTGCAAACTCAGTTTTGCTGTTGTTAGGATACTATTACCTACCTACCATAAAAATTTCAGATTCCAGATCATTCTAAATTTTTTTGCCATGAACAGTAGCCGTAATTAATTTAATTAGGATTTTTCAGCTCGAGAGAACTTAGTTTAGCCATAACTTGTTCATGATAAGTCCAATTGTAGTGATCCTTGTTTCTAAAATTGTCTAAAATCAACCTCTAGTTGCTGTATAAATTTCATGGGATTTGGATGTTCTTTGTTGTTGAGTTCCTTTTGGTGTTCTTCGTTCTTATTGGTTTTATCGCCTTTTCGCGTTAGGTTCCGAAGAATTTATTGAACCTGGGCACTCCCCTCTGCAGCAAGACCAATCCCAGCAAGGCAAGCGGTTTGATCATGTTAATCCCAGTATTTTAAGTATTTATGTTGATTACAAATTCTATGTATGCATTGCTACTTTGTGTTAAACTATTGTCGATAGTTGACCTAGTAGATACATTTCCTTAGGCAAATGATTATCCTTTACTACCATTGAGCCTAGGTTATTGCTGTGATTTAGAGTTCGTGGATGAGCTCTTGTCACTTAGTAGTTGCAAATCAATTGCTTAGCCATGCTTAACTTCCGGTAGAAATGGGCGGTTATCGACTTGTCGATAACCTTGATCACATAAAACTTATTATGATTTATGATTTCATCCTTGTGCCATGTCTACTTATGAAAACTAAAACTGAAAACAAAAATGATTTAGACTTGGGCACAATGGTATGATTGGTGTGATTTTGGGTGTGACTGGAACGGTGCCCGGGTCAACAAGGACCGAACATCTTGTTACACTAAACCAAGCATTTTAGCGTGCTAACCACATTAGAGGGTATGAGACCTCTCTTGACTTAGTACTTTGGCGTGTATTGGCTTCGGGTCGCAGGGGGTCACGGGAGGGATGGTGATGGGAGCATTGCGGTGTCGAAAGGCTTCCCCGTGATGGTGGTTGTCTTTCGCTTGCAATGTAAGCGTATGGGTTTCTACCCATACGATTGCGCGCTCGTAGTCAATGCACAATATTGGAAAGCGCTCGTAGGACTTAGCCGTGCGCATACCTACCTTGGAAGTGTGCTTTGTGGCTTAAAGGCGATGCAAGTGTGGGTACATTGGTACACCCCGCAGGTTAAAACTATTCGAATAGCCTCGTCTAGGTTATGGACACGCTTGGCAAGGTCTTTCAAGAGTTAGACTACAACCTTTTAATTAAAACTTGATGGGTGGTACGAATCGGGGATTCGTGCTATGTTGTGGTGGCTATCGGGATAGTCACTTCCAAGTGGTTACTTGTATGTATCTTTACTTCGCTGTTATTTTGACAACAAAACAGATTTGCAAACTTGCTTTTAAATGTATTACGTTATTGCAAATAAAGTTGGCTTTGTGCAAAATGAGACATACAACCTCCACCTAAATAAGCTTGTATGTAGTTTATGAATAGGTCTGCTATTCCACACGTCAGTCTTGCGAGTACCTTGTGTACTCAGTTATCTTGCTTAAATGTATTTGTTGCAGAGGAAGAAGGTGAGCTTGAGGGGCCTCACTTCTGTGAGTTGTGCTGTGGTAGCCTAAGAAGCGTCTAGCTTGGCGGCCCGGTCGGTTGCCTTGTGGGTTGTGTGGCTAACCGGTCGACTTTTGTTCTAGCCATCTTATGGCACCTTTTGCTTCCGCTGTTATTCATGTATATTGTTCTATTTGGCTGGTCGGCTCTTTTGTAATAACTTTACTTTATGTATGTCGTTGTTGAACTTAGTGATAAATGTTGTATGGAAATGATGTGTAATTTTGTGATGATGTGCATGTGTTGCAATTCTGGGAAGCATATATCCATCGAGGCTTAGAATGTTTAATTAGTAATGCTAGAACCATTTGGAGGTTAAGTGTTACTAGTTAAATATTCCGGGTCCTCACACGGTTTTGGTCATGAGGAGGACAAGATCATGAAGAGACAGATTCGGGAGCGTCGAATCATCATTCGCTTTGAGTAACGTGCATGAGTGTGAGACCCGTTTGTGTGTGGGATTAATAAGTGTCGTTAGGGTTTTCTCTCTAGACCTAGCCTCCACTATAGGGGTGATGCAGATTTGCACACCAACCAAGCATAAGAACCCTAATTTAAAATTTGGGAAAAGTAGAGAGAATAGAGGATGCTAGGGCAAGCACAATAAGCCATCGAAATCTAGGTCTAGTTTGTTTGGCATCCATCGACACCACCACTCACTACACGTTAGTAAGCAGTCTAGACTTCACAACAAAGTCTTTACATCACATAGACCTAACTTTGCACTAGCCTGGTGAATGGTACACCCTCACATCACCCGGGTTCCTCCCATTTCAGTGAGGCATTCGCCGTTGTATTGGCAAATTTTGTTTCCAACGCCTCGGTGAAGGGAGCTCCTTGAAACAACCCTTCCTGGATTGCTCGTACTACTACGGTCTACTAATATGCAAAGCTAGACCTAGATAACTTAATTAGCTAAGACTGCCCCAGTTTAGTCGTGTGGTTGTACGCTTATGCTTCGATTGGTGGCACCGGCGTTCGGTCCTTAATCGACCTGGGCGAGGATCTCCCCCTATCTAGACGTGAGATACACCTCTCACGTTCATCAGTTCATAATATAACTTGCTTGCGTCAAATTATAAATTTTTTATTTTCATTTTTATATAAATTAACAGAGGTAACCCTTTTGGACCAATATTTTAAATTCTCTCAAATCCATACTCAATTTCCATCAATTGTTCAAATTTAGCGAAGCTAGAGCCCGGCTAAGCATCTATTCGATATTCGTAATTGAAATACCCAAATTGATATCATATATTGTCTAAACCATGTCCTAAAGGCCACAACAGTAAGGATTATCACCATCTCAATGAGGATCATGCATACAATAGAATTTTAACTATCATTACCCACAAATATAACAATTTTAGCAAAACATACAAGCATGCATAGTATATTTTATAAAATGAAATACAATAATTGAATAAATGGGATCAACGTGGTCAAAGGAGGTGCTTTCCTTGCTCTGGTTGCTCAGAGAATGAGGGTGCTTGATCTGTGATAATCTCGACCGCATTTCTGACATCTATTCGAAAAGAGCCGAAACCAAATCACAAATATTAAAATAAATTCAATAGAAACAAAATCTAAATATATATATATATTTTTGCATATTTATACAAAGAATGATTTTAGAGGAATTTAGAAAAAAAATCATACAGTTTGGCTTTCATATACAAAATTATTGACATTTGAATTTGGTTCGGTTTGGAAAATCCTGAAAATAAGAAAAATGATGACGTCAAAAGCATATTTTCTAAAATTTACACTTTCCAATAGAGAAAACATATTTCCTTTATACTGAAAGTGGCTTTTCCATTTATATATTTTTTTTTCTGAAAATCATTTCCTTACATGTGGGCCCTACATGTTAGTCTCTCGGGTTTTTTATTTTTGATTTTATTTACGAAAACAGTGATGGTCCTGCGTGTCATAGACTCATTATTTATTAACTAAATAATTAAACCTAATTTAATTTTATTCCTAAGTTAATCCTTTGACAAGTGTTGTCCACTTGTTAGCCTCTCGGTTTTTAAACATGTTTTAATACTAAAAACAATACATGGGTCAAGCAAGTTAGTGAGTCATTTACAAAATCATGTTTAAATTAGATTTTTTATTAGTTTTTCAGCTGGTCCCATATGTCATCGACTTATTCTACTTAACCACTATCATTAGCACTAACCAAATCCTAATCACGAGTGGGACCCACTATCGAGAGACACTACTACGAAAAGCACCATCACGAGCGGTTCGGAACCGTCATCACGCATTTTGAACCGTCTCGAAAAGTTGGTCTCGATAGCGGTGGTTATCACGGGCGATCCGCAAACCGTCATGATATTTAATATCACGCAGAGCGGTTGAAGTAGAACCGTGCGTGATAACTACTATCACGACGGTTCTACTTCCAACCGCTCGTGATAGTATATTTTCACAGACGGTTCTTAACAAGAACTGTTTGTGATAGTAATTATCACATACGGTTCTTGTTAAGAACCGCGCGTGATAGTTTTCAACGCAAAAAAACTAAATGTATAGCTTGCAAGTGCACGCGCCTTCCTTGGCCGTCCGTCTCTTCGCTACCTCCACTGCCTTGGCCGAGCTCCCGGTGTTGCACTCCTCAATATAGGAGATGGTGGAGTTGATGAGGAGGAGCACGATGATGCCGACGGAGTGCTGCCAGTCCGACGGGCGGTGGTCGTCATTGGCCATCACGATGGCCATGACTGCTGCCACCTCCATTACCTCAAGAACTTGAGGATCTCGCTCTCCTGTGCACACACGCAAGCACCATGCCACCATTGTTACAACATTACGCAAAAGAAAAGCTCGCAGCTAATCTAATTAGTCAAAACTCACTACTAACCTTCTTTTCTTCAAGCTTGTTGGGGCCGAAGACGGCAATGCGCGCCTGGGAGGACCGGCATGGGGGAGGAGGCCAGTGCAGAGGGAGGATGTCGACACAGGGAGGAGGAGGACTAGAGGAGGAGGAGGAGGACTACGGGAGGTTGGAGGACCGGCTATATATAAGGACTCCTGCTACTCCCGCGCACGCGTTCAAAATTTTCGAACTCCCGCCTTGTGAATTACATATCACAGACGGTTCATATCACCAACCGTCTGTGATGAGGTACTTATCACAGACGGTTCGTGATACTGAACTGCGTCAGGATATATCATAAACGGTTTTATTAAAAACCGTCTATGATCTCGAGATTATCATAGACGGTTTTTTAATAGAACCGTCTATGATACTATCACAGACGGTTCTTTGATAGAACCGTCTATGATACTGGAGATTATCATAGACGGTTTGTTAATAGAACCGTCTATGATATTATCGAGAGCGGTTCTTTAATAGAACCGTCTATGATATCGAAGTATCACGAGCGGTTTGTATTACAAACCGCTGCGTGATAGGCCCGGCAGAACTCAACATAGACGGTTCTATTTTAACCGTCTGTGATAAGGCGTCTACTATAGCTTGTTTTGTAGTAGTGAGAAAGTAGAGAAGAACAGAGCTACGCTTGGCCGAGCATGAAGGCGAGCTCGCCGACAAGTGAACGACGCGATGAACGATGACGTTGAACGGTGGAATGGAAAGAGGGTTGTGCTGTCATGCTTTGGGTAGCAGCAGTGACGAAAGAGGTGGCCGGAGGCGCGGAGGCTCTCGGGCTCAAGGTGGCATTCATGGGAGAGATGTTCCCTGGGCTAACACTTGGTGCACTAGACTCAGTGGGTCCAGACGATGCTAATTGTTTGGGCATGGGGACCCAGGGTGGTCGGAGGGGAGCCAGCGGTGTTTTCCGCGGTGGCGCCATGGATGACTACGAGAGTAACGGTGCAATCGACTCACCTGATGCGAACTAAAGGGTGCATCATGCTCAGGAGATCACCACGATCACCCGAGGGGTGTTGATGAAGTTGGGGAAGGCATGTGGCGGCCAGACGATGATGAACAGAGGCGGTGGCAAGCTTCATAGGGATGGAGCTCCTCGGTGGATTCGGGCTAAAACGGAGCACGAGAAAGTGTTCAGAGGGAACGAGGATGAGGAAGATGACCTTGACGAGATCAGGGTCTTGCCGGAGAGGGGAGAACGTTAATGGCAGTGGCGGCGGCTGTGGAGAGGTTCACGGTGGCAGCGCATTTCGGTATTGAAGGTGCTACAAGAAAGTGCGCAACAGCTCACTGACATGCTAAAGATGGTAAAGATGAAAGGAATCGAACAGGGACTCACTGGTCTACGAGAAACAGCAGAGAATGGCAGTGGCAGCTGGATTTGGGTAAGATGGCAAAGGGCCAGATTATCTGCGAGATGGACAACGTTAAGTAGGGGAATAGCATGATTAGGGAGTAGAACATGTTGTGATGCCCTTAGGTTGAGCTCAAACTCACCGGAGAGGTAAGAACACGGTGGCTGGGATCTGGGTGTGTGCCGGAGACAAATACAATGGTGGTGCGGTTGCACTAAGGAGCTCTTGGGGCTACATTGAGCAAAGGAGAAGGATGAGTGAAGCTCAAGGAGCAAAATGACGTGCACGTAGTGGGAGGAGAAGCTCACCAGAGTGGCAAAGTGCAGAGGCGTGCTCACCGGCGTCGAGAACGACGCATGCCTTCCTGTGAAACCAAGGAGTAATAAACTCGGGTTTGCATGAAAATGGAACGGGAGCGAGCTGAGGAAGACGACGACGTAGTCGGGGCTTTAAGTATAGAATAGAATTGTGCGAGAAAGATGGCGAGAAGTTGGCGGCCGTGGCGAGAAAGACGGCGAGAAGTTGGCGGCTGCGGTGAGAAAACGACGGCAGTGATGGCGTTCTGGCGATGCGACGGAGTTAGTGTGACAGTGTGATGTGGAGCATAGTGCGGAGGTGACGGGGGCATTTGGGCGTGAAAACTGTGGGCAGCGGTTGCTTTCCATGGGCGAGCGGTAGAGTGGGCGCGAACGCGCGGGCGTGAGGAGGCGAAGCGAGGTGGAAGATGAAGACTGACGGGTGGGGCCGGCGCGTCAGCGAGAGGGAGAGCAGGGATGCGAGGTGGGGTGGCACAGGCCATTGTGGCACGCAAAGGTGCTGGGTCACAGCGGTTTCGGCCCAAAAGGCGAGCGGGAATGGAATTTGGTTTGAATATTTTATAACATGCTGATAGTTTGTCAAATTTTTAAATATATAAAATATCTCCAAAAATTACAAAAAAAATTGTGGAGGCTCCTGACACAGTGTAGTTTCTTTGGTAATCTGCCAGAATTGTATCTATTTTAAATTTATCTCAAAAATTCTTTTAAGGCTTTTGTTTGTATGCAAATGCACTATTTGATTTGAGAAAAATTTTAAACATGCTCAAAAAAAATTTCTCATTTTATTAACAATACAAATATCCCAATTTTGGATTTTTTGGATGTTACTGATCTACTCCCTTACAAAGAATCTCGACCCCGAGATTCAGTGGGCTCGGTAAAGAAGTGCGAAAACTCGGCTTTAAGGTATTCACGTTCCCACGTGGCTTCGTCTTCGTTGTGGTTACTCCACTAGACTTTGGTGTGGTTCCCATATGGCTTTATAGCTTCACATAACTATTAGAGTGAAAAACGAGTATAATTTCAGAAGGAAAAAAATAGACTGCTATTTACGCTCTCTCTAATCGCTAACACGGTCCAACACTTCTGCATTCTAGACTTAAGAGGCCATGGCAGGGAAGACGGTTGTGGGGGCATTACATGACATTCTCGGGCAGTTGGGCATGATTGTATTGTTGTCTCCAGTGGGTGCGACTGTGCGAGCCCTTTGGAGCGTAAAGAATGTCTGCTTGGTTGTGCCTTGTGTGGCCATCTTTGTCTCTGATTCCATGTTCATAAACGGCACTAGCTAGTGAACAGTGCAGCTCATAAGATATATTTGCGATTTGTACATGACATATATAGCTTGACTTGCCAGGATGTATAAAATGCCTACAAATCTTTTTTTATATGAGAACCTTACATCACCGATCGATAATTTTCCTTTGCTTGTTGCAATGATTACATCATCATGATTGTGCATAGTTATCTCACAAAAATGATGTAGAGCCCACACCAGTACGAAAATTGTGAGCCTCTCACTTGTTAGGAGGTAATGATTTAATTTGCATTGCAAATATCATCAAACAGATGGCATGATATAAGCCTCAACTTGCCGATTAATTCCAATTCGGATTTTTTAGAGAAAGCTGGTGTTACGATTAGCCTTTCCCAGCAAGGTTTACATCGCTAATCTATATATCTACAAACAATCAACGGTGATATTTAAGGTATATCATTCACATTGGAGGTATAAAAAAATCCCATGATAATTCTTAAATCAGAAGAAAAAAAAGCCAAAAATCCTAGAAACTCTCTCATTAATCGAGAGAAGAAGAGAACATCTACATCACTTATTTCAATGGTTCAGATTATAATAATATAGATTAATCATATATAGATGAGAAATTCTCTTATTAATCGAGAGAAAAAGGGGATCTACACCGCTTATTTTGGTGGTGTCAAATTATAACAGTTCAGATTAATCATGCATAGATATTACAACCATTACACTTGTATAACGAATACAACTATACTTTCAAAAGACAATAGAGTTATATATATCAGATATTCAATATGTTGTAATTTCTATCCGTATGATTGCGCGGAAAATTTCACTAGTTATGATGTAACGACAATGACGGAACGATTACAGAATCATTAGCTAGCCTATTCCCCTTGCACGGGGAGAACAAAATTTAGGCAAAAGCTAAGCCGAAAAAGAAAATGAAAAAGGAGGCGAATAAAGAACATGGGTATATGCTTCTTCTATCTGTTACGGATATAGCAGTATGAGAATAAGCATGTACTTTAAGTCGCCTAGATTAGAAAAGAACAAGAGAATACCAATTATTCACTTGGTGCTGGGTTTTGATCGGTCGAATCATGCATCGCCAAGAAGCAAGAAAGCTACACCTGAGGATCACCCTGAAGTAATAAAATACACTGCAACATTTCATACATTCTCTCACAATTCAAAGTTCAAACCCGTCATTGCACACACATTATTAGTGAATTCAATTCATTCGTTCAATATTTTTCATGGCTTAGTGCATGTAATCCGTGAAGCAATATAAAAAGGCACAGATGATGATTTATATGTATCAACCAACTTTTGGAACAAGCAACAACACTGCAGGAGAGAGAGACACTTCTTGGCACGTATGCACGCCGCAGACTGATGCAAACGTGCGTCCCAAAATTACGCTCCAGCTCTTTGAGAAATAGCGATAGTCGTCACGTTGTTGACTAGTAGATCAATCCATAAGAACAATCACATAAGCACCAAGAGAGAGACACAATGAATACAAGTGTACCCGTATCTATTTTATTTATCTGTTCATCATTTGTACATAAGGAGTCATCATATTTATAGCACACATGGGCAGTTTAGTCTCTTACTCGTGCAAAGATTTCGTAACACTCCCCATTAGACAATAGACAACGACATGCAAATGTCTCCCAAAACTCATTGGGAAAAAAGGAATGAAGAAAAGAGTGCATTACATTCATAAGTTGCATTACACTTGTTGCTTCACTAAAAACTTTCATGTGAGAAAACTATAGAAAAATCCATTAAGAAAAAGAGTATAATATTTAATCTTCGGGATCCAATCATCAAGATTTTGGATAAATCCTCAGAATTTGATAAGAGTTAAGATCTAGCGATTTATTCCCCTTGAACTCTGCAATTCTTTAAATTGTCCCATTCCAATGCCATAAATGCATCTTTGGAAACTAGATGAAGGCAGAGACTTAGTGAATAAATTAACTGGATTTTTACAAGGCCTTGTTTGCAGGATCTTTACCTCACTATTCTTTTGGATTCCACGAGGATAGAAAATATTTAGGAGCAATATGCTTCGTGATGTTGCTTTTGACATAATTTGTTTGCATTTGTGTAATACAAACAACATTATCTTCATAGATAATTTAGTGGGTATTGATGGTATTAATGCCACAATACTTCTGAACATGATTAATCACACATCTGAGCCAAACATAATCAGGTGAGGCTTCATATAGTATTGTAATATCTGAGTGGTTGGTAGAAGTATCTACCAAGATATGCTTAGATGACTGCCAAGAGATGGCCGCACCACCGCAAAGTAATATAAATCCATTATAGGATTTTAAACTATAGAGATTTGACATATCTCTTCAAGATTTAGTAATGATGATCAGGATCTATGCATGATCTTCATGATCTTTGTATTATCGACCAACTGGATCTACTGTTAAGTGGTAAAACCTTCAAAGTGAATTTAATTAGTAATCATCGTATCAACACCTTATAGGCTTAACTAAGATTTTTAAAATCTCAAGTATGATGATCAATGTTTAGCATATGTTCCCCCTGAAGACAACTTCCGCTAAGCCTTGTTTTTTTTACGAATCACCTGGTACAACACATATATGCCCCCACACACACACACATACGACACCTACGGAAGACTAGACGAGTGGAGCTTGATGAAGAAATGACGAAGTCACCACTGGCGTCTCGTTTGCGACGGGCATGTCGCCTCCCACTTAAAGAAAATCCTCTTATCGCTTATAAGGGAAAAGTTTAAGATAATTGGTTATAAACCATCCTACGACCACCATGTATGGTCATAAGATGTTCTACGACCACCTTATGGCCGTAAGATTTTCCATGACCACCTCATGGTCGTAAGCCTTTTGACGACCACCTTATGGTCGTAAGATTTTCTACAACCAGGTCAATTACAACCAACCCATAGTCAGCACAACCTATAGACATGTGGGCCTAATTGACTAGGGAGTTTTATACGCTCTGTCTGAGATACAGAGTAGTTAATATACACCGTTAATCTCCCAGATAACGGCATGTATTACGCCTGCCTCTAACGATAACTACCAAGCGACGTGGAGGGTGTCAACTCTTTGATAATAAATTCCATCAATATGCGCATTATATCAAACGTTGAGGTGCCTCTTGGCCTGAAGAAACTGCCACCCCTTCATACGCTATATAAAGGCTAAAGTCAGTGGACATAGAGACAGGGAGGATTAGGAGGAGACAATAGGCATTAGTTTTCTTCCTTATTGCAATCAGCATGGTCAATACAGCAACACAGGAGTAGGGTTGTTATTCTCTTCGGAGAAAACCTGAACCTGTCTAAATCCCTATGTCATTCTTTGCGTTGTCCAAAGTGATTGTCGGCAACTTTTCTCCCATATCCTCAAACTTGAGGGTTTCTCAGTAACCAGATCTTTGTCATTTCCCAAACAAAATATTCTTGGTCGTTCCGTATTTCCAGCATTGTAATATGGGCATATAAAATTGTTGGGGTTTTTATCTTCATGATGAACCTCTTTTTGAAGTATTTCACTTTCAAGGTGAGTTATCTTCAAGAGAGTTAAAGAAGTGCTTAATAATTATTTTGACTAGTGTCATTAGAACTTAGACCTGCAGGTGTCCCCACAAATTTTAGATCAAGGACCAGTAAGTTAATTTCACAGAGGTGGATATACTATTCAACCAGAGGTATTCCACTCTTAGCGACATATTTATTGCAAGTAAACACTGTGGTAACTCCTCCATAATTGGAAAGTATCTAGCAGGCTCTTTGCTTCTGGCGCACCGAAGTATAAACTAAACCTTAAGTTTAGCTTGACTAGTCTTCGTACTAAAGATCTTTTCCTTCTGGAAAATACGATGACATTCGAACTTTTGGGTACTTCTCTCCCCCTAATGCTGAGATTCGATCTTTATTAAAAGCATACCACAAAATTCCCCTATCATGGGCACATGATTGATTGAATTTCAGATCCAATATGATCTCCAACAGCTGGTGGTGGCCCAAAGGTGTATGCTACAGTAGTGATAACATATGAGAAATGTTTGATTTCTCCAGCATGCACTTATTTCAATAAGGGGTTTGATAATTATATGCAGTGAGTTAGACTTTTATCAATGCAGTGGGAAGAAAACTGTATGATCCTAATATTCTGTATGATATTCCAACTTATGGTTGGTTATTAATCTGCGACAAAGGTCCCATATGGGGGTCCGAGAGTTGACAGACTTATTCTATAGACGAGCTTCTTTATTATTTGCCCAAATGTTGATTCAATTACTCATACCATATTTTAACTAATTTGGATCATTAAACTTCAATTTTATAATTACACAATATATTTTCTTATGGTCATAAGTAGTGTGTTCTAAACAGCACAAAACTATATGATGCTCTCAAGGAACATAAATATAATGCTGAAACATAAAATATTTTGACCATAGTTAATTTGTAAATACTAGATTTTCTTCTGAACTTCAAATCTAGCTAAATCACCCAAATGGTATAATTATTCGATGAAAATATTTATTGTTAACAGGAATACCAAATTTAATTAAGGGTGATAAAAGGCATGCCTTATTTTAATTTTTAATGCTAAAATTATCATGGCCAAATTTAGATCATTCAGGATTAATAAAGTCCAATAGGTCATCTTTCTTTCGAGAGCTATATTTGCTTCAAGCAAATGATATGGCTTCTGGTGGTAATGCAGTTGCAGACTGCACTTACCAATTTATGCATGTGTCATTTCCAATAAGTATGGCATGCTTCAGTGCATAGCTGAACATAGCATATGTGCGACTACGTCAAGCGGCTATCGATTTGCTGTGTGCATTCCCGCTTGCTGGTAGTTAACATATTAGTGAAGACACAAATCAATTGCCCTTCGTGGGTAGCAATTGTTGTGATTGCTAATAACATGGTATCGGCAATGGAGTAAATGATATTTTCCATATCGACCAGATAAGTATAATAATCATGCAATTTACTTTAATTATCTCCCAAAATAAACTAGATTAATTTATTACTTCAGGCTAATTTGCTTCTGGCTTTGACCTAGGATATGCCACTGTGCCTTTCAACAATTTTTGTATGCCTCTTAACTTCCAATATCCCACACATGCCTAATTTCCTCCCCCTTTTCATGTGAACTGTAAAATCCCAATTCATAGCGTGTGTATCAGGCATTTGCTTGAAATCAACTCGGAGTTAAATATTTGCAATCATACTTCAACAGGAGTACAATTTTGTTGGCTCGAAACTAATATATACTCTGTAACATTCTGCTTACAAAGTTCTTCAATTAAGAAAACAGTATGGTTGGGGATAAAGTTATATAGACTCCAAGTCTTAAGGCTTAAGTTATTATGTACTTATTTGAGGAATATAGTGTTTTCTAGCCAAAGTGGTCCATCAGAGATCAACATATGACTAGACTTGTTATGGTGCCATTTAGAATTTTTTTTTTCCAATTTTGCCATCCGGGCATCCATGCACTACAAGGTAATAAATTGAGGCTTATTAAATATCGAGAGCATACGTCCAATATTTTGTTAGCAAGGCATGGTAAAATATTTTTAACCTCTAGGCATATGATTTACTAATTTATTACATGCAAGATCGGTTTACTATAAGGTATGCTACTGATAATATATTCTATTAAGCAAATTTAATCAACTATTCAGCAGGAGATAAGATTTTAATAGAACAACTTAGACTATTATATTATTTATAGCATCTAGAAAGTAACAATATAATCAATAAGGTTTCAACCTAAAGCAAAAGATAAGAGATACTCTTTATGAGCAGGGCCAGGCTCGACAGCAGCTGAATATATACTACTAATGCAACTCGTGCAAGAAAACTACATCTTTACAAAGTTAATGAATAACTAGAAGATTTCTACAAGTCTCTATAGAGCATAATATGGGCTTATCATTGCTGTCATCTAGGACAAACAAATATCCACTTAGCGATGTCAAACATGTCCTACACAATTTATGCAATTTTCTATATGTTTACAGCTGGTAAAACATTTTAAATGTATGAAACAAGCGCAAAATAGTATAGATTAATTTTATCTATTCAGTAGATAATTTTATATATTTCCTAGAATTTTCCTGGTATTTTTAGGATTATTTTATAATTTTTAAGGTCTGAGATCAATTTTTAGAATTACAAAACCCATTAATTAATTTCCAAACACACAATACCAAGGGAAAAATAAACCATAAAAAATATGATACCTCCGATGTGTACTTAGTCTAAGGTTTCACATTTTATGGAAGCTCATATATCCTAGAAATTCAGTTTCTAGGATTAATTTAAGGTTATTGCACACAAAAAAGAATAATATTAAAGCAAATAACCATAAGCTGAGAGTATGGGTTATAAAATAACCATGAAACATGCAAATCTATCGCAAAAATTGGATTATTGAAGGGTTATTCTACAACAATATATGAAAATCCGAAATTCGTCGTAATTGCCCAAACTCCAAGGGTTTGTTCGCAAAAATTTCTTATCTGCGAAAGTTTCCTCATAATTTTCAGAACTCCAAAGGCCTTTTCGCAAAACTTTTGGGATTTTTTTGTTTTGTTATTTTTTTTCTTTTCAGTGGGCCAGTCTAGCCCATAATGCCTGCTAGGCACTTGACAAAAAAAGGCTGCGCAGGGGGGATTAGGTTTTCCCTGCCCTGTGTTGAGTGGCGGTGGCTATGGCGTTGGCGCGGCAGTGGGTGGCCGTAGCGACCGGTGCACCCCGAGAGACACACGCGCGGTGGCGGGCGCGGGTGTGGCGAGTGCGGGCACGGCAGCGCGCACTAGTGCAGCTCGGCACTGCTGGTGCGGCGGCACGGCGAGCACGCGCGATGATGTGGCTTCGGGCGGCGGAGGCATGGCGCGCGGGACGCGATGCTCGGTGGGAGAGACGCAGTTCGGCCGGTGGCGCAACGGCGTGCAGGCGCAGCCTGGTCGGTGGCTCGACGGTGTGGCCAGTGGCGTTCATTGACAGGCAAACAAATAGATAAACTATTTTTTTCACAAATTAATTTTGCCAGGCAAATGAATTTATCGATCATAATTACTGAGATGGATCAACTCACTGATTGATGTGTTGATGTATTGTTGATTTCGTTATTTACGTTGGCTCAATGTGTTGTAGATCCCATCCTCCCGACCATGGCTTCATCTCCCAGCCCATGGTTACCACGCGGGAGATGAATTGGATCGTGCATACAAGTCGCATATCAATTGACGATTAGAATCGTCAAAAGCAAGATAGATCTATTTGCCAATCTTTAGAACGACGTACTTGGATCGAAGAGCTTCGTGCTGATAACATGTTGAGAAATAGCGGTAGTCGTCATGTTGCTGACTAGTATATCAATCCATAAAAACAATCACATAAGTACCAAGAGAGAGACACAATGAACACAAGTATATAGAGGAGAACCCGTATCTGTTTTATTTATTTATCCATTATTTGCATATAAGAGGTTCTCGTATTTCCAGTCCACATGAGCGGTTTAGTCTTTTTATCCCTACAAAGGTTTCATAACATTCCGCACATTAACAGAGCGAGCAATCTACTGCCACACGACCAAACAAACACACGTGCGTGCATGTACTCTCCGGCATGCGTCGATCAATCGGTACAAGTGAGTCACACACATGGACATAGCTAGTGGTATATAGGCTGACTAGCATCTAAATGATGAGGAGACTCGCGCGAACCGTCTCCGGCAAAGCCGCCGATGGCTCACACTTGAATTTGGTCGAGCTCTTCGTCGTCTGCGGCGGCGGACTGGCTCTGCAGGCGGCGGAGCTTGAAGGAGGAGAGCTTCTGGGGCGCGTCCTTGGGGCTGTCCTCGAAGCGGATGAAGGTGTAGGTCCAGGCCCCGGACAGAGTGCCGAGGACGGGGCCCAGAAAGTAGATCCAGAGGCCGGTGTAGCGGTTGCTCGCCAGCGCCGGCCCCAGCGTCCTCGCCGGGTTCATCGATCCACCTGACACTGCCCTGCAACCACCACTCGGTTTCCCTCGCGTCTCAGTTTTAGTTTATTCATGCATTCATCGTCGTTGCTATCTAGCTATCATGTCTGTGTACTTAATGTGTCCCATCAATCGTTCCATACTAGCTATGGAGATACGGTCAAATTAATTAACTTAGCCAGGTCAAGGTTAGCTTAACTAATTTGCTTGGTTGTGTCGAAGAATGATTATCAGTTAATTAATCTGGTTTGGCTTTTCCCTTGTTCGTCAAGAGCCAAGTGGTGATTAATGAACCTAGCTCCTAGTTTTATTTTGGACATGAATGAATTAATTAAATAATGATTAACCGGTATATATGTACGGGTTGCTGATTTTTAAATGTATTTACCCTGCGAAGATGGACGTAATGCAAACCGAGGAACCAACAGCCAACCCAGCCAACTCACCCACCTGCGCATACAGGAAAACACGTCAGAATCCGCGTTTTCATAGCAAAATGACAAATAAGCAAAGTGCGCGCGCGCGGGCTCGCTGCTTACCGCTCTGCTGTCCGTGGCGACGGCGAGGGTCACAAACATCATGTTGAATGTCACAATGATCTCGATGACCAGCGAGTGCCAGTGCGGCCCCGTCGGCACGGTGATGCCGATCACGGTGACGGGGTGGATCACCGCCTTGAGCACGAACGACGCGCATATCGCCCCAGTGAACTGCGCCGCCCAGTAGAACGGAACCTGCCATCGTCACAAAAACGTCAGAATTAAACAGCATCCATCACAGCCCTGCACACATGGTGCGCGACGTGACATTATGCGATACTAGCTAGTACAGGTGTAGCCCTACAGTCACGCGCTGATATGCTCTCACGCAGGTCTTTGTAAAAAAAAAATAGAAAACCATCTTTAGTTTCTTTAACCCTGGGCCTCAAGCTAGAGATCTAGAGCAGTACCAGTGCACGTCGTTACATATCTTTCACCACGGCATTGGCGCGCGCGGGTGCAGCACATCGAATCGGTTCGGCTCAGCTTCAGCGTCACCGGTCGACGTGCATGGTGAATATATGTGTAGCTAGTACATATGACATAGCAACTAGGCCAGCCGGAATAGGGTGCCGATCGAAAGGCCGGGCTGCGATTTCCGGCAGATCCCGATCGAATATATGGCACATGCCTCACCATGCACACCACTTTCACGCACCTCGCTTGCTTCGCACGCGTGTCCCTGAACGAACCAAATTAACCTGCCTGCACTCGCAGCTGCTCGGACTACTGGTCACAGACACTTGTCCCGTGCAACTTTACATGCACTGATCGAGCGAGCTGCAAAAGACTAGCTCGAGGACACCTGTCTTGTCGCGTCAGATTGGCACGATGAAAACGCTGAAATGTGCCTCGAAAGTGATGTGAATATTAAACCGGTCGGTTGGTGTGGTGGTAGTAGTAGTGCCCTGTGGATTGCGATGCATATGCTTCGTGGCCACTAAACTATCTGCAGCAATTAGCTTATCCCGGGTTTGTCGCTTGATCTTTTGGCTGCCAGCAAATGCTCGTTTCTAACTAGCACAAGCTTAATTACATATGGCCGTTTCATGCTTTCATGTATCTGATGCGAGCTTTGGTGCTCGATCGATCACATGCTGTGCCCAACGCATTGTCTGCCTATTATTATTTGTGTTGCTAATGCTTGCTTGCGTCCAAGCTCCAGCTAGCTAGACAAATTGACAAGGAAAGGGACCTATGAGATGAAGAAGGTAGCTACTACTAAGAGATATCTCAATTCTTGATTTGCGGGCATCATTTTGGTATATAAATACTCCATGAAAGATATACGATTGGTTGTTTCGGACAACAAGTTACATGAGCATATACCAGTCCGTTCCTTTTGACTTTCTTTTTAGCCAAGACCACAAGCTAGACTGAATAATCACAAGCTAGACTGAATAATTTGGCATATAAGCCTAAAAAGAGATTAAATTTGGCAGCATCACGTACGTCCATGACAACATCTTGAAAAGTATGTGTGAATAAACTAAATTCGTAGCCACGACTAAATTAGTCAATGATTTTGCTCTTTAGTAATTTTAAAATGGTTCTCAATATTGTAGCAGTTGCAAGCTGATCTAGTGCTGAACATATTGTAGCTAGGACAACTAGTGACAGATACCCCAATACATAACCTGTCGATCGAAACAAGTTAAGGTTCTGTAAAAAAAAATTCTTATGTGGCCTATATCCAGTCGCGACACTCAATTAGTTAGCTAGGGTGTTTGCCAACATCTTCTTCTAAGATAGAATAGATTAAAATAAAGTGAAAGAACGTTACTAGCAGTATGTCAAACTTCATGGCTTGAATTATTTATTCTGCTAGCTAGTATATGCAGCGTTGATGTTCGAGTTGTACTGTTGCATACCTGAATCCAGGGGAAATGCCGGAAGACGGCGAACGCGAGGGTGACGGCGGGGTTCATGTGCGCGCCGGAGATGTGGCCGACGGCGTAGATCATCACCGTCACGATGAGACCGCCGGCGACCGACTGCCCCAGCTGCGATATGCGCCTCTCGTCGCTGCCGTAGATCCCCGCTGCCCCGCACGTCACGAACACCAGCAAGAACGTGGACACCACCTCCGACACGACCTGCCAAGAACAGTTCGTGCCATGAGCCCATGACGGCATGCATTAGTTCCAACTCTCAAGAAGCATCCGAAGGAAAAAACTCTGAATTAATCACACGGTGCAGTTCTATGATCTGCTTCACCTTCTTGAGGAGGTGAGGAGGGAAGAAGTCTGCGAGCGACCTCTCGTTGTAGTACAGCATGCTGGGCATGTTGGAGTTCTGCACCGTGGAGAGGTCATGGATCTCGTTGGAGAAGTTTGCCCTGGAGTTTGTTCTCGAGTTGGTGGCCATTTCTGACGATCGAGCTAGCTACGTGCGCAACTAGTAGCAAACACGTGAGTTCCTACTTGGAAGGAGGAGAAGAAGCTTACAGCTAGCTCGCTCGATCGCTTGCTTGCTCTTTGAGGAAATGAGCAGGAGTATTTATAGGGAGAGTGAAGCCTTGAGCGAATGAGGTGGCAGCTGGTACTAGTACTAGTCCACACTGCCTTTAATTAGGCCTAGTTGTCGGATCAATACTGGGTACAGTGTTGCCAAGCTCTAATCAATCTCGTTTCATTGAGTTTTCGATTAGTTTTTCGATGGGATTCAGGTAGTTTAATCTCCGCAAACACGTTGTCGGGTCGACATTGGACGGGATAAACAAAAACACATGCTCGATTTGTATTCTGGTTAAGGGCACAAATATGTGTCGTTCCTCGAGAGAAAAGAACGCAATGTTATTTCTATCTGCTGGTAGAAGAAATAATTGTGCTTATAAATTTGCAAGTGCCTATAATATGCCGGATAAATCGCGACGTCGATATCATGACGCCGATATACGGTGACGAACAAATTATTTTATAGGAGCTCCCAAGAAAGAGACGCTATTATATGGATGGATATTTTGGGCCTCTACGTCCCATGCCGTATGTTTGCTACTTGTATAAGTTGACATTTGCATATTCTACTCGTGGAAGGGACTCAGCATGAGCCAACTAGGACAACCGTACCTAAAGTTACCATTGGCCCAAGGCCATTGTCCCTGTCAGGCATTGCCGCCATTATCAGATTAATGAAGGAGCTGGAGCAACTGAACAATTTTCAATTGCAGGATTGCCATCTCGAGCTGCCAAATTCAAATGATGAGTAGTTAAGGATTCGCAAAGAGGTCATTACAATAAGGAGTTATCCTAACCACTCTATGCAGTATGCATGCTGCGGTGAGCACCGTCCAATGGGCAGGGGCCGCTGCACTTCGATGGTCACTGTCAAAACTGACCTGCCACTATTGAAAAATCTCCTGTTCGTTACTTCAGCAATTTGCAGTCCTGACTTCTCATTGACCTTCAGTTTCTTTTCGCCTTATCGGTACGTACTGCACCAGTACGAAATCATGTACAAATTAAGCAACTGGCTTCAGACCTCAGAGTTCAGAACTCACCACTTCAGGCGTCTGAATTTTCGTCATCTCATTTTGTTGCTTCGGGTTCTCAGCAATAGCCAAATTGAGCAGTATCAGAAACCAACGTACCAACCGAAGTTCAGCCTTTTCTGCCCCTGTTCTTTTTCTCGATTACTGTGCTATATCAGTCGGACAACCAAGCCTTGCATTGTCTAAACTCATGGAATTTTCCAGGTTTCAGAATGGAGACTGGTATTTTCAGGCTTAATATGCTGGATGTAGTAGGCACATATGGTCAATGCTCCTACACAACACAAGTGTATGGTAGGTATGCCACTTTCCTCGGTGGGCAATTGAAAGCACCCTGATGGGGAAGTAGAGAGTAGGTACCTACCTCTCAGCTTAATTGTGGATTGTGATGTACGTCTTCACAACATCTGCTACGATGTTTTCAGAAGAAAACCATCACACAACTATAACACAATAACACATTTGTGATTGCTACGACTCGATGCAGATCAGCCACGCAACTTGGGAAAATCCACTCCTGTCTCTTTGAGTTCTGGCCAGCCTTGCTAGGTAGGTCAATCTTACTGCAGCTCACTGAGTATTTTGATCAGGTTACTCTGCAGAAGTACACGGAGATTGTATTTGAGGAGTTATTTTTTTCTTTGTAATGTATACATTGTAAGAGTATTTTAAGAGTTAGGACAAGCAAAGCAACTGACCCAAGCAATGCATACAGGAAACACTTTCTGGTATGCATACACGTTTGGAACGAGTGCTTATTTTGCCTTCAGTTACAGGCTGAAAAGACAGCTACCCCTGAAATCAGTGCATTAGCATGAGGCCACAAGAGGAAATACCTTGCTTCTCTGCCCACTGCTTGACAGAAAACGAACCAATATAGCTGACGAGAGACCGATCATATCAATCACAGGTGGATCTAGAATCTAGCATTATTATCTCTGCTAATTATTGCTCTTCTTTGTCTGCACTCTGCAGCCATCAGAATTGTCTCCTCAGGTTACTAACGTTCTTCAGTTCTTGACTTCTTGTTAATCACTTTGCATCTATGTACGTAACCTGATATAATGCTAGGCCCAATCCAATTCTACCGAGGTATAACACACTAACACTAATTCGCTTTCATATTGGATCGGTTTGAACATAAGTCCAACCTAACCTTGGCACCTATGTTCAGGTCAGGCGTACCATCCAGTATCTGCTAGGTTCGTAGTGTCCTGACTCCTGGTCGCCTTGTGTTGCTTCAGATTCAGAATGACCATGGTTTATGTTGTCTATACGAGACCAGACAGTAAACTTGTGGCATCTTCACGTATGCGTCGACCGCCGAGAATGCGAAGAAGATCTCAACGAGAATCAAACATGTAGAATTTCAGGGAATAGTTGTGTCCCTTTTGGGATTCACACCCTTCATTTATAGTACTAAATATTACAGACCGGCTCTGACACGGCTTGAACTCTTACCTAAACTCTAGACTCTTTCCTAATCTATAATATTTTCAACACTCCCTCTCAAGATGGGCGTGAGATAACAATCACTCATGACCATCTTGTTACATAATGCAATACCATTACTAGAATCTAGTAAAATCTACCATGCATCGACTCCATAACCAATACCATCAAAAGGTTGCTAACCACCAATACTATCAAGAACATCACCAAATTCATCTCCACCATCTACCAGCTCCCCGACCTCAACCTCATCTTCCTATACCCTCATGCCCCCGGCCACCCCCAGCCTCCACCACTCTACCCACACACCCTCAGTCTCGGTCTCCACCACCTCTACCTTTGTCACAGACCATTACGTCTGACTCCAGTCCCAATCCTCCCAAACATCTCCAGCGACACAATCTTCGGCACCTATACGAACACCACCGCATGACACCAATACCATCACCGCCGACCGACATAGCCTCCATTGGAGCTACTACCAGCTCCTACTTCGTCCTCACCATCGTTGAGCTCATCACCATCATCCAATTCCACCGTTAGCACAACCACCAAAGCACCACCTAAACAGTTTTCTCCCCTTGTCTTCCATACCTCACCATCGTAACCTCCGATACTATCACCACCGAGCAACGCAGCAGCTAGGACTCTCAGCAAACACATCATCCTCTCGTTCCTTTCCCAACACAACACACGCAACCAATTCCCCTCAACCACACCAGATCCTCCACCGATCTAGAACCTTCACCCTCGAAGCACCCACAACCGCACCAGATTACCCTTAACCATACCAGATCCTCCATCGATCTCCACATCGGATCACCACACCGATACCACATTGGATCACCTCCTCGCCAATTCCACCTCCGGCGCCCCACCATCAGATTCAGATCCACCTGGATCCCTCCTCCTCCTCTCCACTGCCGCACCAACCCTCCTCCCTCACCATCGTCGACCCCCAGCTCTCTCCTCCCTCACCGCCACACCACCATTGGCCCAAGTGTATGCAACCCCAATCGGCGGTCGTTTCCCGCGCGGCTCGACGATGGTGGCTTGCGCACAACCCGACCGGCCGCTGGTCCACTCCCGTGAGACACGGTCGCGGAGAACCACACACGGCGGGACAGCAGCAGTTGGCGGATTGATGTCACCAGATGGCGATGGGGGCTCTTTAGTATGGGTTTTGCTTGCTCGGGTTAGGGTTTGAGAGGTTGGCTCTGATACCATGTAGAATTTTGGGGAATAGTTGTGTGTCCCTTTTGGAATTCCCACACCCTTTATTTATAGTACCAAATATTACAGACTGACTCTGACACGGTTTGGACTCTTACCTAAACTCTAGACTCTTTCCTAATCTATAATATCTCCAACAAAACACAATAAGTCGTACTGATATATTGCAAATATGTGGTAGAAGTTACAAGTGGTCCCCCCCCCATTCACAAGGGGTCCTATTTATAGAGTGGGAGGGGATCCCTGAAGTTACATCGTTGCCCTTGGGGCTTAGCTTGCTCTAGGGGTACTTTCGTTCATCACGTCAAGTGTGTCCCGCCACGTCCAAGATACATGACATCGTCGAGCTTCCGTCTATGCGGGTGTCGACGGGACCTCAGCGCATAGTTACCCCGGATTGGGTCCAGGGTGGATTCATCGACATATCACGCCTCGTCGAGGTTGGTCCCCGGACCTGGTCTGGGGTGGATCCCCCGATGTGTGATGCCTCGCCAAGGTTGGTCCTGGACCTCGTTCGAGGTGGATCCCCTGATGTGTCACACCTCACTGATGTTGGTCCTGGACCTCGTCCGAGGTGGATCCCTCGATGTGTGATGCCTCACCGAGGTTGGTCCTTGGACCTCGTCCGAGGTGCATCCCCTGATGTGTCACACCTCACTGAGGTTGGTCCTCAGACCTCGTCCGGGGTGGATCCCCTGATGTGACATTCCACGCCGAGGTTATTGTCGGCTTGAGGTAGCGCGAGGACCCTCCCCCACCAGTAGCCCCTCGCCGATTTGTGTGGTCATCAACTGCCTGTCTGGGTCGGTGCACTGACTTGTAGAAGGGGTTGGTGTACGGCCTCGGATCGACTATTCCACTGGTAACCTGTGGTGCACTCTAACAACATGTTAATTTACCTTTCTCCTCACGTGAATTCCCAACAACAGGTTATGCACGCACCCTCGAGGTGGGTTCCCTTGGTGTTCATCGAAGGGTCACTACTCCACCAGGCTTATTTTGGGTCATGTCGGGGAGTTCACTGTCACAGGTATGGGGTCATGGACGGCTATGGAGTCATGCATCGATTGTCTAGATGTCGAAGTTACGTGGAGGGGTGGAGCTAGGACTCTATCCCAAGGGAGTGGCTCGTGAAGTGAGGAGTTCTTGACTCATGGCCTTCGAGATATGAATGTATGAGTTGAAGTGCCAAGCTTGACTTGCTTGGGCGTGACCGAGGCTTACCCTCGAGGAGCAATAGAATGGCGAGGTGTGCAAGGTTGACTTGCGTGAACACGTAGCAATGAGTGTAGCTGACTTGTTAGTTCGAGATGCGTAGAGCCCTTAAGTGAATGGGATGTTGCTTGTGAATGCTTTGAGACATGCATGGATGGACCTCTTGTCCAAGGTGCAATGATGCTTTAAAGTGCCGAAGGCCGATAGGCATGTATGCATCAATTTGTACGAACTCGATGGGTGACACCGAGTTGGACGATGCATTGAGATGCGATCGGTCGATGTACGTCAACGCACCGAGATGTGCAAGGTTGGTGTGTGCCTAGGGCCAGCCTGACAAGACTTGGCCCTCGAGGTGATAGGATATGCGCTAGGGCATTATTTGTTCGACTTATCGAGACATGGCACGTGAAGTCTGGAGGCACGTACCAGGGTGCCATGTGCTTGGCTCATGAAGGTGTGTCATACGAAGCGATGAGCGCTCGATGTGGAGCTATGTTTGGTTGAGGGAATGCTCTCTAGGTTGATCACACCACACCGAGGCGACGTGTTGGTGCTCGCCAAGGTAAAGCCACAATTCAAAGGGGGTCACTTAATCGAGGAGACTCCAGTAGAGTCGAGATGGGTTCAGTCAATATAGTGTCGTCGAGACCGAGTTGTACCATGCTGAGGCGAAGCCATTGAGAAGTGTTGTCCCTCGCTAGGCGAATTGACCTAGCGACTAGAGGAGAGGTGCGCTAGGCCTGATGTACTCAAGGCTGACGTGTCACCTGCAAGGCAAGGAGGCGCGCATCGAAGCACATTTTGATTGACTCAGTGAGGGGTTGCTCATGGCATGAGTGGGTGTGCACCGAAACATTTGTAGTTGGAGCCTAGGGACTGAGTGATGGAGAGGACATATGAGAGCGCTGGGTACTCGGGTCGCCCAAGGCAAGACCTACGAAGTAATGAGTGCCTGCTCACCGAGGTGTGGCCTTCAATGCAAGGACTGCTCAGCTCACTAAGGTAAGGCCTACAATGCAAGGAGGCATACACCAAAGCATGAGGTACTCAATTTGCTGAGATAAGGAGGTGTGTACCAGAACACAAGGTGCTCGACTCTGACATGTGGCCTACGATATGATAAGTCGTGTGTCAGAATGAGAGTAGCTCGACTTGACAAAGCTAGTACTGGTGTGTCGAAATGCGCTGTGTCGACTTCGACGGCAGTGACTAATTTGGTTATTCTTTTGTTGAGGATTATTTTTCAATATTGGAAGAAATGAAAGTATTTTTCTAATTTTTTTTCATTGTTTCTCGTTGAGGGGGTACGTTGTTACCTCGTCTCCCATCGAAAAACCTTAGAGCTCGAGAAAAGGCTGAGAGCACTTCACGGTTGTGGAGAGGCCTAAACATCGTCGTGTCCCTTTGGAAAAATTTAGCACTCGAGAGAAGGCTCAAGAGTGCTTTGTGGTTAGGGAGAGGCCAGAATGTCGTCGTCTCCCCATGGAAAAACTTAGTGCTCGAGACAAAGCTCAAGAGCGCTTCATGGTTAGGGAGAGATTGGAATGTCGTCGTCTCCCCTTGGAAAAACTTAGCACTCGAGACGAGGCTCAAGAGCACTTCGTGCTTAGGGAGAGGCCAAAATGTTGCCGCCTCACCTTGGAAAAACTTAATGCTCGAGACTAGGCTCAAGAGCGCTTCATGGTTAGGGAGAGGCCGGAATGTCGCCATCTCTCATCCAAAAAACTTAGCACTCGAGACGAGGATCAAGAGTGTTTCACAATTCGAGAGAGGCCAGAACATCACCATCTCCCATTGAAAAAATTTGCCGCTCAAGACAAGACTCAAGAGTGCTTCGTAGTTGGGGAAAGGCCGAAACATCGCCATCTCCCAATGAAAAAACTTAACGCCCGCTCGAGCCCAGAAGGTGAGGAGAAGTCCGCATTAGGTTAAGTCCACTCAAGCGAGGGTTGCTCAACCCACCAAGGTGTGTCCTTCAGTCGATCTAGGGGTAGCCCCTAGTCGAGGAGCCACCACTGAGGTGAAACGAAGTTCGGCCGAGGCAAAGATGTTGAGGCCAAGCCATCGAGTTGTGTTAGAGCTCGTCAGGGGTGAATCCGTCAAGCTAAGGTGAGCCCCTAGTCGAGGATATGCCATCGAGGTGAAGCGAAGTTCGGCCAAGGCAAAGCCATTGAGGCCGAATTGAACTACGCCAAAGTCAAGCCATCAAGGCATGTTGGAGCTCGTTGAGGCAAATTCGTTGAGCTGGGGGGAACCCCTAGTCAAGGAGACACCATTGAGGCAAGGCAAAGTTTGGCCGATGCATAGTTGTTGAGGCCAAATTGAACCACACCGAAGTAAAGCCATCAAGACGTGTTGGAGTTCGTGAGGTGAAATCGTCGAGCTAGGGGGATCCCCTAGTAGAGGAGACACCACCGAGGCAAAGCAAAATTCATCCGAGGCAAAGCCATCGAGGCAGAATTGAACCACGCCGAGGCCAAGCTATCGAGGCGAGTTGGAGCTCACCGAGGTGAATTCGTCAAGCTAGGGGGAGTCCCTAGTCAAGGAGACGTCGTCGAGGCAAAGCAAAGTTCGATCAAGGCAAAGCCATCGAGGCCAAATTAAACCACATCAAGGCAAAGCCAGCTATCGAGGTGTGTTGGAGCTCACCGAGGTGAATCTATCGAGCTAGGGGGAACTCCTAGTTGAGGAGACACCATCGAGATGGACCGGTGTTCAGTGGAGGAAAAGTCACCGAGGCCGAGTTGCTCCACGTTGAGGTGAAGCCATCAAGGCGTTTTGGAGCTTACTGAGGTGGATTCGTCAAGCTAGGGGGAGCCCCTAGTCAAGGACACACCATAAGGATGGAGTGGAGTTCAATCGGGGTAAAGCCGTCAAGACCGAGTGTCACCACGCCAAGGGCAAGCCATTGAGGAGTGTTGGAGCTCGCTGACGTGAATCCAACAACCTGGGGGGGAGCCCCTAGTTGAGGAGATGTGATCGAGACAGAGCAGAGTTCGGCCAAGGTAAAGCCATCAATGCTGAGTTGCACCATGCCTAGGTGAAGCCATCGAGGCATGATGGAGCTCACCGAGGTGAATCCGTCGAGCTAGGGGGAGCCCTTAGTCGAGGAAACGCCATCGAGATGGAGTGGAGTTCGACCGAGGCAAAGTCATCGAGGCTGAGTTACACCATGCCTAGCTGAAGCCATTGAGGCATGTTGGAGCATGCCAAGGTGAATCCATCGAGCTAGGGGGAACCCCTAGTCGAGGAGACGCCATCGAGATGGAGTGGAGTTCGGTCGAGGCAAAGCTATCGAGATCAAGTTGTGCCATTTCAAGGCGAAGCCATCGAAGCGTGTTGGAGCTCACCGAGGTGAATCTATCGAGCTAGGGGAGACCCAAGTGGTGGACACGCCATTGAGACAGAGCAGATTTTGGTGGAGGTAAAGCCATCGAGGCCGAACTAAATTACACCGAAGTCAAGCCATCAAGGTGTCTTGGAGCTCGCCGAGGCAAATTTGTCGAGCTGGGACAGCCCCTAGTCGAGGAGACGCCATCAAGGCGAAGCAAAGTTTGGCCGAGCAAAGCCATCGAGGCCAAACTGAACCATGTCGAAGTCAAGCCATCAAGTCATCTTGGAGCTCACCGAGGTGAATTCGTTGAGCTGAGGTAGCCCCTAGTTGAGGAGACACCATCAAGGTGAAGCAAAGTTCGACCGAGGCAAAGTCGTCGAGGCCGAATTGAACCATGTTGAGGCCAATCCATCGAGGCATGTTGGAGCTCGCTGAGGTGAATCCGTCAAGCTAGGAGGAGCCCCTAGTCGAGGCGAAGCGAAGTTCAATCGAGGCAAAGCCGTCGAGGCCAAATTGATCCATGCCGAGGTGAAGCCAGATATTGAGGTGTGTTGGAGCTCACCGAGGTTAATCCGTCAAGCTAGAGGCATACCCTAGTCGAGGAGATGCCATCGAGACAAACCAGAGTTTGGCCAAGGCAAAGTCATTGAGGCTGAGTTGTGCCACGCAGAGGTGAAGCCATCGAGGCCTCGAAAAAAGTTAGCGCTTGTGACGAGCGCCTCTTAGCTCGGGGGAGGCGAGGATGTTCCTGTCTCCCATCGGACAAAGTGTGTGTATTTGCTTGTTCACCCGACCCCAAAGGATGAGTCTTTTGCTTGCTCAGTTGGTCCCGGAGGGTGAGAGTTTGGTTGTTCACTCGGGCGGGGAGGGTGAGTCTTTTGCTCGCTCACTCGCCCCCAGAGGGTGAGTGTTTGGTCATTCACTCATCCAAGGTGGATCCCCCGATGTGTGATGCCTCGCCGAGGTTGGTCCTTGGATCTTTTCCGGGGTTGGTCCCTAGACGTCGTCCAGGGTGGAACCCCCGATCTGTGGTGCCTCACCGAGGTTGGTCACCGAACCTTGTCTAGGGTGGATCCCCCAATGTGTCACGCCTCACCGAGGTTGGTCCCCGGACAATCCCCGATGTGCCATGCCTCGCTGAGGTTATTGTTGGCTTGAGGTAGCTCGAGGATCCTCCCCCAACAGTTTACTTTACACGAGTCCAACTAATAGGTAGGCCTCCTACAGTAGTGTAGTTGTACTGGCGCCAGCCTGACCCAGAACTTGGATCCGTCACTATACAAGAATCTTGTCTATCTTCTAGTCAAGTCACCCTAGTTTCATGGCCTTAGAATCTTAGCACACTATCATAGTGTTCAGACATAGGTGTTCTCATGGCTGTAGAAGATTCTAGATTGATTCACCACTGTATGTATAGTCAAGAATTCACTGTACCTATATTGTTGAGTATGAGTGACTCATATTCTAACCTACTAGGACTTGGAGATATGTTCTACAAGGATTCCTATCCTAATCCTAATAGGATTAGGATTTCTACTTCCTTTTGGAGAACTAGGTGGCACTATATACAACCATGAGGGGTAATCATGGAGAATACAAGCCACAAACCAACTCATCCAAACCAAGAGGCGCACAAGAGGATTAGAGGCTAGATTATTCATTAGCACTAGATACTTGTATAGGGCAAGGATCTGGGGGGGTCCTAAAAGTTTCAAGAGAGTTGTGAAAGAGCGACAATCCCTTTTACTCTTTTGAGGTTGCTTTTGAGAAATTTACGATCGGCTTCACCAAATCTCTCTCTCGTCGTGATTATTTCATCGTTGTTATTAGGTTGTCTCTACGGGATTCACCTACTTCTGTCGGGACTCGAACATGCAAATCCAGACCCTCTGTGTATTCTAAACTAGTCTCATGATTAGTAGCTAGCTCACACAGTGAAAATATCGATGAAAATCATATCCATACAACGAAATAGCTAAGAAATAAGCAAATTATTATTAAATAGAAGTAGCGGACCTTATGGACGAAGTTTACAAAGTTTGCCACGCAGGGCTTACAAGACAAACATAACTCTTGCAGTGGAAATAGGATAACTTGTGGTGGTCATCCGACATACCCACAGGAAATCAAGTGGGGAGTGTATCCTAGTTCGCATAGTCTTCAAAGTACTCCTCGTAGCATTTCTGGATTCTGGATTCTTTCTCGGCAACTGATCAACAATGGTATAAAGCCGTGAGTACATAAAGTACTCAGCAAGTCGCATGGAATAGTATGCAATTAATATTCATGTAAGACTTGAACAAGGAATAGTTGTATGGTTATTTTGTAGAAAGCAATATTGATAATAAATATAATAAATAGATTATAAAGCATAATTAAAAATATTATATAAATAAAGTAAACAATTGCTTTGAAATAACCAGTGAACTACCCGTTCACTTCCCAACCAACAACCAGTGAACTACTCATTCACTTTCCATCCATTCTACCATCCAAACATTTTATGAAAACTCTATACATCGTGTGAAATCTCTAGGCATTGTCCATAACCGGGGACACGACTGTTCGAACAGTTTTAACACTCTGTAGAGGTTGTACAGCTTGACTCACAAGAGATAATCAACTTATAATGTCAGCCATGACATGCTTCCGTAGGCGTGCGACTAAGTGATTATCACAAGGCTTTTATAAAGTTCCGTCTTAACCTAGTTCTGCCCGCTAAGGTTTCACCACCAAAGGGTTACATCTACCACAGTCGGGGGCCCCCTCTTGCGCCATGTGAATCAACCTGTAAACCCCAGAACCCACACCACACATGGCAGAACCAAAATAAAGACATTACTAATTAATTAGCCAGATCCATCCCATACTGGACATATGGTTGTACGATAAGACCCAGATTAATGGCGCATAAGATTAAGTCCTTAGTGATTACTCAGGTGAGACTACCTCATCCAAAACAATGTGCCTCACGCACCCCCTTTACTGCACGATCACTCGCCCGAGCATAAATCATTTTGTTTACCCAAACCAATGACAATCCCTGCCATGGCACAGAATTTTATAATAACGGTATCGTAACACAATCAACACAACAGTGACCTCGCACCATAGTTGCACGACAATGGAATTGCACCACAATTTCATATATCATTAAGTCAAATATAACATTATTGAACATGTGATCATGAGCACATCGTAACTAAGCATCTCTACGATACCCATGTTGGTGATACAAATATGTCCAACTAATATCAACCCTTTCTATGGTGTCAAAGTATACACGACATTCACAATATTCAAGGTGGCATAAAATCAATTAGGTAATTAGCTACTCTTGAAAACAATTGATAAATAATTAGCATGCATGTTGATATAAAATAATATAATTTTGTAATAATTGGTATGACATGATCAAAGGTCTACGACTTGCCTTCATTAAAGATCAGAGTTGCTCCTGTGGACTGGTCCAAGCTGGCTTCGGCAACGTCAGATTCTATACGCGCAAAGCGAGACAAATAAATAACAAAAAATCCAAATAAAAAAATATATAATAGGTACTAATAGAGAGATATTCAATTTATATTAATTTAATAACAAGAATCGACGAAATCGGAGGTCGTACGAAGGAGAACGAATATCCAGAAGTTTTACTGGAAAGGGAAATTGCTGAAAATTGAGGAGGGGAATATTCTATTCTGATTTTATAATACAAAGATATAGTGTACAACACATGGGCCCCATATGCTAGTGAGATAGAAAGTAATGGAGAGAGTGAATGATAAGTGGGGTCCATGTGTAAGAGAGAGTGAGTGAGAACAAAAGAAAGAATAGAGGAGGAAGAAATAGAGCAGGCTCTGGGCGGCAGTGGTGCATGGCGCCAGTGGTGAGCGGCAGTGCGAGGTGGCTGGCCGGCGAACAAAATGGGTTGGCGGCAGGGTGGTGGTCCTCTGGGTGGTGGCGGTGTTGCCGAAGCGGTGGCAAGGGTGCACAAGTGCGCGGCGGCGCCGGCGGCGGAAAGAAGGTGGCCACGGTGGCGGCACTCCACGATGTCGGAGAGGATAAATTGAGGTGGGGGATGGATTGAGGGAGGCTGGGAACACATGATGATGTGGTCCACACAGCGAGGAGCTTCCCAGAGAAGAAGATTGGGCGATGGGAAAGTTTCGGCCTAAAGGAAGAAGATGGCAAAATTTCGGCGATGTGTTGCGGCAAACGCAAAATTGAATGAGGGGAAATGATCATTGGCCTTGAGAACATGATGTGACACGGTTAGGTGAGGTAGAAACTTACCGGCATGACGAGAATGTGAGTCTGGGTGGCGGCCGGGCTTCGGGAAGAAGGCGGCGGCGCGGTGTGTTCTGGCCAAACGGCGACAAGGTAGGGGATGGTGCTTGGGGCAAAAGAAAGAGGGAAGCAAGGGGGTCGTGGTGCTCACTTTTATAGAGAGAGGAGGGCAAAGGAAAGGACGTGAGCATGATGGGAAACGGCGACGATTTTGGCTCGGGTCTTCAATGCACATGAATGCGGATGAGAAACGGTCGTGGCGTGGGGACAGGAAACGGACGCGGGCACAACGGCATTGGTGGCGGCAACGTGATGACATGGGCGTAAGGACCGTGCAAGGCATGGCCAGGCAAAGGTGGAGCTGGCCTGGGCAGCGGCTCAAGATAAAGCAAGCAGAGGCACAGAAAGAAGAAAGGGAAGAAATAAAGAAAAAGAAAGAAAGAAAGGAAAAAAAGAAAGAAAGGGGAAAAAGAAGTGGGTCAGAGAAAAAGAATTAAACTCGACCCAAAGATAAATCGTGAAAAAATTCAAATTACGAAATTTGAATTTGGATTTGGAAACAAGATTTGAATTGAAATGATGGAAAAAGGATTTGAATTTCGGACTATGATTAAATAATTGCGAAAACTCCAAAAGAAATCCAACACTTTTAAAATAATTAATTTAAATTAAATTTTAGAACAAAGAAAAGATTTTTTGGGAAAAATAGAAAAGAAATAAATTAAATTGAACTCCAAGAAATAGGAAAAGAACTTGAAAAAACTAGAAAACCCATAAAATCAAATAAAGTAGTTTTGAATCTAATTGAAGTTTGGTTTATTCTTATCAAATTATTTTAATTTATGAAATTCTAAATTAAGCTTTAATTATTTCAAGAAAAATTCAACTGGTTCCTTTTATTTTGAATTAAAGATGCAAAAATTGTGATGTTTCAACTTCGTTCTTGATATCGTGCACGATCGTACTGTATCTCACAAATCTGATCTGATATAGGGGCCACTACACATAAAAAGGGTTATCAGAGTGTAACAAGTGATATCAGAGCCAAGGCTAGATTGATCTTATTTATGAGAAGGTCGGTGAAGCGTCAGGTGGCAAAAAATCAAGATCGATGTCGATGATGTGGAATCAAGTGGAGAAATTTGACAACGGAGGAAATTCCAGTGTGTGGTAATGTGTGGTGAGGGATGTCCTTGTCCAGAAGGGTTAATCCATGCTCTTGAAGGGGGACAAACCAAAAAAAGATGTTCGTTGAAGAATGAAAGGTGATGGAGCGGAAGGGTATCAGTAGAATCTGTCTATATCTCTCTGATGTGGTAAAGTGCTCGGTGGTTAAGGAAAATTCACCGAAGAAATTATGGAGTGACTTGGAAGAATTGTATATGGCAGAGTTGTTGGCAAACCGATGGGTGTTGAAGCGTCAATTGTCAGGTTGCACATGGAGAAAGGCACATGGTTTGTTGACCATCTCAATGTCTTCAGTAAGATTATCACACAACTGACTAGTGTGGATGAGAAATTTGAGAAGAACGACAAGGTTGTCTTATTGGCATCATCTCTACCACCATCACGGGAGCAATTGGTGATGAATATTCACATTAGGAAAAGCACTCACAACTTTAATAAGGTAGTGGCATATCTATTGGAGGTAGAGTCCTTGAAGAAGCTATCGGATTCTTCATCTTCGGTTGATCAAGCATTGGTTGCCATAGGTGTTGCAAGTAAAAGTAAAAGTCACAAGAAGAATGGCAAGAGCAAGAGCACATGTTGTCGGACCCAGGAGTAACATCCCTAAATCCTCTATGTATTCTACACTAGTCCCTGAAGAGTAGCTAGTGTACACTTTAAACAAATATGGTAGCATTTATAATTCGCACAACTTTATTACTAAATATCAGAGTTTATTACAAGAAAGGCTTACAAGCCAACAATAAGGAGCATAGTGGGAGATGAAGAAGTAGTAGAGCCCAGCTAATCTACCATAGGCAATCAACTAGAGTAGTGGCCTAGTCGTTGAAATCTACACCGGTAGTGAAGTCCTCCTCTAAACAACATTTTATTAAGCAAGGGTGAGTACAAAAATATACTCCGCAAGTTACACCCATAATAGAGTTAATGCATGCATCTATATTACCAAAGAAAGGCTTATAGGGTTGTTTATTCAAAAGCAACATTTGACATTTTAATACAATACATAAGTTCAAAAGCAATATCTAAAAAATTAGTTTTAACTAAATTAATAAAGGTAGTGTAGGCACCAACCTAATACTAACTTAAACACGGGCACCAACCCGGGGCTTCAACCCAAAATTTTTCTCACGGACACCCATCCATCTCATAAACTATCTTCTAAAACATTTTGAAAATAAAACCAAAGTCTAATCCGCGAAAGGCTTTGCTCAGCGTGTCCATGACCGTGAAAACGGCTATTCGAATAGATTTACACTCTGCAGAGGCTGTACAACTTTACCCATAAGAGATAATTGACTTATAATATCCGCTTCACATACTTCACGATTATCACAAGACCTTTACAATGCGTCATTCCAAAGTAGTCATGCCCGCTAAGGTTTGTCAAACCCAGTAGTAAAGGATCACGGATTCTCTGTGTCTCACACACTAGTCCAGGAATAGCTAGTGTACACAGTCAACAAAAGATGATATCACAACCATAATACGCAATTTATTCATAATAATTCAAGTTTATTACAAAAGGGCTAGAAGCCAAAAGAAAAGTACAGCAGAAACATAAATGATAAAGTTGGCCACACGATTCGCCACAGAAAATCGTCTGGGGTGTAGCCTAGTCGTAAGTCCTCACCCTCCTCGTAGTACTCCTCCTCTGAACAATAATTTATTTAAGCAAGGTGAGTATAAATAATTGTACTCCATGAATTACACCCAATAACAGAATTATAATGCATGCATGTTTAACCAAGTGGGGGCTTATATGGCTCAATTTGAATAAAGCAATATTTTCCATTTAAATATTCTTAATAAGTTTTAAAGTAGCTTATTCTATAACCAAAAATCAATTTTTAAATTGTCAATTTTATAGTGGATAACCTCTATACAAATGTGGTGAAGGATACCCTCCTATCATATGGCTAACCGCCCAGATTTTCCACAAGAATTAACCATCCTAAAACATTTTCTAAACTCATTTTAAAAACAAAACCAAAATCTAACTTTGAGTGACTTTGCTCAGCATGTCCATGACTGTAGACACAGCTATTCGAATAGTTTTACACTCTGTAGAGGTGGCAAAACTTTATCCACAAGAGATAATTTGCTTAAAATGTCAACCAAGACACGCTTCCAAAGGCGTGTGACTAAGCAATTATCACTAGGCTTTTACAATGTTCTACACCAAAGTTATTATGCCCACTAATGTTTCACTTCCATTGGGCTAATCACCTACCGGGAGCCCCCTCATGTGCCAAGTGGGAATACTGTCTAACCGACACCTGCACATCAACATGGCACAATTAATAATGAGGTATTACAAATTATTTAGCCTAATCTATCCCATTCCAGACTTGTAGTAGTACGGTGGAGCTTAGAAAGATGCGGTTCGAAAACCGGTTCTTAACCAACTTAGGCAACATTCCATAAACCCTGGACTCAATCATTGAAATGAATCGATCCTGTGCATTGACTTTCTCCATCCTAACATCCATTTTGCCCAGGTCTAAACAAAATTTAATTTATTTTCCAAGTCAAATCATTTTCTAAAATTTCTATAATAAAAACAATACAATAGTCTTATTTTAAATCATAGTTGAACATTTTGGCTAAACTCCTCAAATTCAATTTTTTTGTCTAAGCTTTGACTAAGCATAAAGTTTTTCGACATGTTCTAGTTCATACTATCATACCAACTAGATTTTCAACTAAGGTATCAAGGGATGGCTAATTTAATAACAAAATTGGCTATATAATGGGATTAGGAATAACTATAAATTTAAAATAGGAATTTAAATTAACTTGAATATAAATAAGCATGCAATAATAATTTAACATACCTGGATCAAATATGATTAAAGATGTAGCTTGCCTTACTCAAATGCTTCGTCGTCAAACAACTCTTGCTCTCCAGAGTCGTCAAAATCTATACGAAATAACAAGCTAAATTCAAATGAAATCTAAATTTGATAATTTTAGTATAGATAGCTAGATCTTGAATTTATATGAATTTAGAAATTTTAATCATTGAAATTAGAACTCGTATGAAGGTGAACGAGTCCTCGGAAGATTTAAACCTAGAGAATTAACCTGAATTCAAACTTCTGGAATTAATGATTTATTTTTCTAAAGGAAAAAATCGAATTATGACATAGTATGACGTCAACACATGATTTTCTTTTCCGGCCAAATTAATTTTCTATGGGAAAACCTAATTACTCACTGACATGTGGGCCCTTGGCCTACGGATCATGTCCACGAAAAGTCAAAGGCCCAGGGTGGACCGGGCTTCTATAACAGTGGTGCGGGCTGACGTAGACGCTAGCACAAGCGTCATGTGGCATTGACGTGGGTGTGCGTGGTGATGTGGTGCTTGTGTGGCGGCTAGGTGGCGCTGATGTGGGCTGCCACATCACTCCAGCGAGGAGGTGGCGCACGGGCGTTTTGGTTGCCGGCGCTACGCGCCACAGCAACGTCTAGTGAGGGCATCAATCGAAAGAGGAGAGCGAGGCGAACCTAATGCGCATGTTGGCGGCAGCGAGCCGTGACGAGGTGGTTGGCGGCAAGGAAGAAGGCGAGGGCGTTGTTTGGTCAACGACGGCGACGGTGCTCCGAGGGTCCTCCAGCGACGAGAGTGGACACACACGATAGAACACGACGATGCGATGCCGGTGGTGAGGAAGATGGCGGTGGGGCCTCATCGACAGCGTTGGTAACAACGGCAGAAAGAAGCTTAGCCAACAAACTTCAATGATGATTTGCGGCGGCGATAGAGGGACAGAGAAGCTAAGTCCTACGGTGGTGGGATGAGCGAAGAAAAGTGGAGCTGAGGCTCACTTTTATAGGATACGGGTGGCACCACCGAGGGGCTGTGCGGCGTAGGAAGGTCGAACCGAGCAACGGTGGGATTTGGGGAAATCAGGGTGAAGAAGGAAAGGGGAAGGCCGAAATAGGCGCGAGAGTGATTCGGGGTTTTAATGGTGGCATAATCACGAGAGATTTGGGTGATTTGGCCCAGTTTTGGAAGGTTTGGCGCGGGCGCTAATGGTGGTGGCGGAGAGGCACTGTGAGGAAGAAGAAAGCAAAGGGAGAAGAAGGGCTGGCGAGGAGGCCCCGGGTGGTAGAGAGAGAAATTGAAGGAAGGATGGACGGTGGGGCTCACAGTGCGGCCCCACCTAGCGCTGAGAGAGGAAAGCGGGAGGTGGGTTGCAAGATTGGGCCGAGGAAGTGTGCCGAGCCCAGGAAAATGGATTGGGCTAGAGAAATTCGGCCCCAAGTCTTTTTCTGGATTTTTTTAGGATTTATCAATTTCAAAAATTGAGTTAAATCAATTAGGTTGTTAGAAAATAGCAAATAAAGTCTAACAATTTTGAAAAAATTCACATAAATTCCCTAAGTTATTTTGGACTTAAATAAAATATTTCCAACTTAAAATTATTATTTAGCTTGGCAAATAAATTTATTTTTGCTTCAAAATAATAGGAAAAAACTTTTTAAAATCCAGAAAATTCAAGGAAAATAATTAAATTTTACTTTTAACTGAAAATAAACATTTATACTGTTACAAGGTTTCACTTCCTTTAGACTAAACCATCCACCGGAAGCCCCCCTCTTGCGTTATGTGGGAATACACAAAAAGCAGATCATGTTGACACCCACACATCAGTATAGCACAACTAACAGTGAAACATTGCAAATTAATTAGCTCAGTCTGTCCCATACCAGACTTGTGGTAGTACAAAATGGCTTAACAATCTGTAGCTCGCAGACCGATCCTTAATTGACTGAGCGACTTTCAAAAAAAAATCCCTAGGCCTCAACCATTCACATCATTGAGCTTGTGCATAAACTTACACCAACCAACTATCCATTTCGTCTAAGTCCAAACCAATTATATTTTATTTTTCAAAGTCATTTATAAACTTCTATGACACACCAATGCTATGGATACAATTTAAACCATCTTTGAATTTTTTGTTGTAAATTCCCAAATCAAATATTTCGAGTCTAAGCATGGCTAAGCTTAATTTTTCCTAAAATATTCTAGTTCATACTATTGTACCAACTTGATTTTATCTAAGGTGACAAGGTATGGATATTTCAATGTTAAAATTTGGCCAAACAAATGTATTGGGATTAACTACAATTTCAAAACAGGTATTTAAATTATATTGAATAGAAATAAGCATGAAATAATAATTCAAAATAGATTTTAAATAATTTAAAATATTGGGATCAAACATGATCAAAGATGTAACTTGCCTTGCTCAATTAATTGTTGTTCTGAAACGGTGTAGAAATCTGACTCTCCAAAATCGTCGAAATCTATACATGAAAACAAGCCAAATTTAAATAAATTCAAATAAACTCCAAATTAAGTTGAATTTAGATGAATTTAGATATTTGAATCACTTAAATCATAGCTGTATGAAGGAGAATGGGCTCTCGGACGATTCAAATTCACATAAAATGATAGAAATGAAAAATTCTGAATTTATGGAATTGTTTTTCTAAAGAAAAAACAATTTATTATGTCAGCATGACATCATTGAGTGAATTTGATTTTCCAACTGGATTATTTTCCCAAAGAAAATTTCTTTGAGCCACTGAAATGTGGGCTCGGGTCTATGGACCAGGTCCATGAGACTACGCCGGTCCACGGTTGACCGGACGCATGGCACAATGCCGGCCGCCATGCATGTGTGACACGTGAGCACGTGACGCGGCGAGTTAAGCCTACGTGGCACCCATGTGGCACGCCACATCAGCACGAGACGACAATAGCTTTGGGACTGATGGTCACCGGTGAACGGTGGCGCAACAACCTATGGCGAGGTGCAGGAAAGAAAGAGTAGGAGATGGGGAGGGCGGTGCTCACCTCGGTGGTGGTTGGGCGTGCAGGGACGGCCGGTGGTGAGGACAGAGCCTGCGATGAGATTCGGCTCATAGCGTCGAGGGCGTGCGCACGGCGTAGAACGCGGCTCGGCGAAGCCGAAGTTGGTGACAAAGGCGGTGGAGCTCCACGGGTAGCGGTGGAAATGGCAGCAGATAAGCCTGCGGTTGGTGAGGGAAAAATGGCGATTGCGGTAAGGGATAAAGGAGATGGGCTCGGGGTGTAGAGATGAGGGAGGAGAGAGGCACTAGGTGCTCCTATTTGTAGGGCAAGGGAAGGAGTGGGAGAGGAGATCGGGTGCGACGAGAATTGCAGCAGTGGTTACGCAAGCCGGTGAAAACGCGCGCAGATTAGGGGTAAAACGGTCAAAATGGTAGCGGCGGGACGCGGGGAGGATAAAGCGCACGTGTGCGTGAGAAATAGGGAAGAAAATGCGGCTTTGCGGAGCTTTGTGAGGTGCAGCAATGGCGGCGGGTGCGATTCGGCATGAGGAGGAAGAAGGGTTGATAGAAGGAAATTCAGCCCGAGATAGATTTGGGAATTTAATTTGATTTTCAAAAATAGCAAGAAATCAAAATGGATTTTAGAAAATAGCAAATAGAATTAAAAAATTATGGACAAATTTACAAAAATCCTTGAATTATTTTGAACTTAATAAAATTATTTTTAATATAAATTTGGCATTTATTTTTGCATATAAATTATTTTTAATTTCTGGAAAATAGGTAAAAACTTTTAAAATTCTAGAAAATTCAAGAAATCAATTAAAATTTCCTTTTTAACTTTAAATCCAAGAAAATCCCAGAAAACTCACCAAATTTTATTTTTGACTTTAAAATCTAAGAAATTCAAGAAAAACAAGAAAACTCTTTTTAAAACTTAGAAAATCCAATAAAATAATAATTTTATTAATTTTATTTTTGGTAATAGAACTTTGGGATGTTACACGTGTGTGTGCTATCTATGTGACTAGTTAGATCATATGATAAAGGATTGTCTAAGTTTGAAGCAAATTATGGGAGCATGCTCAGTGGCGGTAGCAAAAGATAATTCGGATGTACTAGTTGTCAGTCAATTAGGTACTTCTCCTGGATGGATATTAGATTCAGGTTATTGCTTTCATATATGTTCGGTGAGGGAGATGTTTGATGAATGATCTCTACGCCCGGCACATGGAATTGCTCACTTAGCGGATTGCAAGGAGTATGCAATTACTACGGTGGGAACAGTTACATTGGAGATGTATAATGGAGCACATTGCACATTGACGGGAATTTGGTATGTTCCTAGCTTAAAGAAGAATATAATATCTATAAGGTCACTTGAACTCGAAGGTTCCAGGTATCACTTCAAGGTAGAGTCATGCGAGTTACTTGCAAAGGACATGTAATCATGAAAAGTTTCTATAGCAATGGAGGACACCGATTGATGGGTAATCATCAGGGAAGAGCAACCAATGGGAGGTCTTATAAAAATCCAAATCAGGAGAAGAAAACTGTGTTGTCAATGGTAGGTACTCAGATCTCATCTGCAATTATGTGTGTAACTGTAAAGATGGTTGCAAAATCTAGTAAGCGCGAAGGTAAAGGTGCGAGTTGTTGGAAGAAGGAAGACATGGTGGGACCAACCACGCGTTACTGACGAGTAGATGGAGCTCGGAGGCAATACAAACCTGTGGCATAGAGGGTTGTAGGAACATGAAGTATGGTTAACCAAACTACACTACAAATGAGCTCTAAGGTGTAGGGTCTGGGTAGGCTAGCCTGGACATCGACACGTACATTACGGTGATGTGCATGGGCCCCTGTGGTAGGGGCACTCCCAAAGGTGGGAGTAAAAACTAAACAATGGAAAAACAAAAATAATGGAGCCAACTTGGAGTAAATTCTTGGAGGAGCACAGTGACTTCAACGGATAGGAGTCAAGATGGAGATTGTTGAGTATGGATGACTCATATCCTAACCTACTAGGTCTTAGAGATGTGTTCTACAATGGTTCCTATGATTCCTACTTCATTTTGGACGAGGACTAGAGAGCACTATATAAAGCTATGATGAGGGGTGGTCATGGACAATACAAACCACAAACTAACTCATCTAAAGCAAGAGGCGCACAAGAGAATTAGAGGCTAGGGTATTTTTTAGCACTAGATTCTTGTTTAAGGCAAGGATCCAAGGGTCCTAAATGGCTCGAGAGGGCTGTGAGATAACGACAATCCCTTGTGCTCTTTTGAGGTTGTGTTTAAGGAATTTGCAGTCGGCTTTGCCAAATCTTTCTTTCTCATCGTGATTATTTCGTCACTGTTATTAGGTTCTCTCTACGGAATTCATCTACTTCGTTCTTGATATCGTGCATGCTTGTGTCATATCTCACAACTTTGAGCCGATTTGGGGACTACTGCTCATAAGAAGGGGTATCAGAGTATAACATATACCTTTTTATTCAACAGGACAATAGAAACTTGCCTGGATAGTAGCATAGTACATGTAGGTTGCTGCACGCTCAGATGGCGTATAACCGCATATGATTTGTTGATGTGAAATTCTATGTATTGCCGCAAGAATCCCTCATGGGGTTTCCCTTCATATATATATGGATGATATACAATGGTTGAGGCAACCGTAGATTACATGATCACTTGGACCAAAAGAGAAGGAGAAAATCGGATGACAACAGAATGATGTGCTACACTGGCAACAAGAAAAACTCTAGTTTCTATCTATACACAACCGGATCAAATCATATCAGGAGATACTGATTTAGGATCCTAACATACCTTTTGACAACTCCCCTCAATCTCAACTGGTGACCATCAGATTAAGATTGTGATTTATGTGATCAAATGGTTGTTGTGCCAATGGCTTGGTCAAGATATCTGCAAGTTGATCGACAGAGCTGATGAACCTAACATCCAACATTTTCATTGCTACTCTTTCTCGGACAAAATGAAAATCACTGGATTTGTCATCAAATATGTCGCTCCAAGATTATCACACCACAACACTAGGGGTCTTGATTGGTATACACCATTTACCTTCAGAAGGGATTGTAGCCAAATAAGTTCAGCAGTGGCATTAGCTACTGACTTATATTATGGCCATGTACCTGACCTTTCTACCGTCGGTTGTTTTCTAGAGCTCCAAGACACCAGATTATAACCTAGAAAAACTACACATCCATTAGTAGACTGATGATCATCGGGGCATCCTGCCCAATCTGCATCTGAAAAGACACTGAGTAACAGAGAGTTGGTCTTCTGAATAAGTAACCCAATTCTAGATGTAGCTTTAACATATCTTAGGATCCTTTTCACTACTGACCAATGGCAATCAGTTGGTGCCTATAGAAATTGACAAACCCGATTAACAACAAAGGCAATAACGAGTCATGTCAATGTGAGATACTGCAGAGCTCCTATTGTACTTCGGTATTGAAAGATCTCAATATGAGAAAGCTTCTTCCCGAGTACTTTTGACAATCTTTGTAAGCTTGACATAGAAGTTTTAACTGGTTTACAGTATTGCACATTTGTTTTCTTCAACAAATCTGAGACATATTTCTTCTATGTCAATACAATACCTTACTTGACTCGGTTCACTTCTATGTCGAAGAAATAGTTTAACTCTCCCAGGTCTTTGACTGCAAAGTCCTTGGCTAGATTCTGAATAAGTGTAGTAGTAGCATCTAAGGAGGAACTAGCAATGATGATATCATCTACAAACACTAGGACATAGATGATAACATCCGGTTTGTTGAGCACAAACAATGAAGTGTTTGTCTTTGATGATACAAAATCAAGCTCATGTAACTTGGTACTTAACCCTAAGTAACACGCCCGTGGTGCTTGTTTCAGCCCGTATAGAGCTTTCTTTAATGGATTTAATTGATATATGCCACTACAAAGATAATGTCTCACAAATGTGCCACTCGAAAGTTTTTTCTTATAGTGTGTGATTTTTAGAGCAAAACACTAGCAGGTGGCAGATTTGGATCAATGAAATGAGCAGTGGCATATTAGAAAATTTCCCTTCTTTAATTTGCAAACATATTCGGGAACTTCCTTGTCTTCGAAATCGGGAGGCTACCTCATGTAAACTTCCTCTTGGTGATGACCATGCAAGAAGGCATTGTTCACATCAATTTGATGTACGTTCCACCCCTGGAAATGGCAATGGACAACACGGTGCATATTGTTGTTGATTTAACAACAGGACTGAACATGTCACAGTAGTCGATGTCATGCCATTGACTGAATCCTTTCGCTACTAGGTGCGCCTTGTACCTGTCCACAGATCCATCATAATTGTATTTGATCTTGAAGATCCACTTACAGTCAACAAGGTTATAAGCAGGTCGGCGAGACACAAGATCCCACGTCGAGTTATTTTGCAAAGTATAAAATTCAAACTTCATTGCTTCACACCACTGTAGCTCAACTAGTGCTTCAGTATGCGAAGATGGTTTAGTGAGAAAAGCTCGCTTGCGAGGATCATATATGATTATGCCACCTGTATATGCTTTGGGAACATGAATGTTGTTGTGACGCCATGTCTGCATGGGATGGACTGGCACAACTAGAGTAGTAGCAGTAGGGGCACCTACAGCATGAAGAGGAGATTGCGATCTAGGGTCTGCATCAGGTGCAAAATCTACATGGACATCATTAGTAGTAGGAACAATATTCATTAGTAGTAGGAACAATATTGCTCAGTAGATCATTATCTATTGCTGGTTCATGAATAGTATTTTTAGGTGATAACAATTCGGCCAAAGGAATAGTGAGTACTGAAAGCATAGTATGTGGTGCAACATTGGGGTTAAGAGTATGAACATTTTCGCAAATAGGCTGCTGAATGTTTGCAAAAGGGAATAGGGATTCGTCGAAAATCACATCTCGAGATATATAAAGTCTTCCGGTAGACCTACCCAAGCACTTATATCCTTTATGACTTGGACTGTACCCAATAAAGATACATTGTTCGGAACAAAAATCAAGTTTGTGTGCATTGTATGGTCCAAAATTTGGCCAACAGGCACAACCAAAAGTACGAAGAAAGGTATAGTCAAGAGGTATTTTGAGATGTTGCTCAAGAGGTGTACAATTTCCAATTTCCTAGCTAGGTAATCAATTGATGAGATAACAAGTAGCTAGGAAAGCCTCATCCCAAAACAGGACATGCATTGAGGATTGAGCAAGAAGAGCTAATCCTATTTCAACAATGTGATGGTGTTTTCTCTCAATTACACCATTTTGTTGGTGTGTATGAGGACAAGGAAGCCGATGTGTAATCCCAATGTTTTGGAAAATTTTATTCAACTTCCTATATTCCCCTCCCCAATCAGTTTGAACTGTGCAATTTTTGGTGTTAAGCAACCGTTCAACGTATTGTTGGAAATGCAAAAAGGTACGCTCAACATCAAACTTGTGTTTTAAGAAATAGACCCAAGTAATTTTCTGAAATCATCGAGAAAGCTAGCATAATACCTGTATCCTCCAACAAAAGTGTGTGTGGGACCCCACACGTCGGAGTACACAAGTTCGAGTGGAAAAGATGAAACACTAACATGACTTTTATAGGGTAATTGGTGAATCTTTGCTTGTTGGCAAGCGTCACACACATGAAGTTCTTTATTTGTTGAGCAACCTAAATTATTGGATTGAACGACTGCTTAGACGATAATAGACGACGGATGTCCCAGCCTCCTATGCCACTGATCACTGGAGATTCGGAGAAGGAAGAGGGTGAATGCTGATGGCTAGTATGGAGGGGATAAAGCCCTTGGTCACATGGACCATGAAGGAGCACCTATTTCGTGGCTCAATCCTTGACATAAATTTTTTTGGTGAAACTCAAAGAAGACATCATTGTCTGAAGTAAACTTATGGATAGAAATGAGATGCTTGTTAATTTGTGGCACATTAAGAATATTTCTAATGGATAAAGAACCTGATCTACCAACAATAGATGAATGACCAATATGAGAAATATGCCAACCTATACTGATGAGGATATAATAATCATCAATTAATTAAATTGTTATTATAGATAGCAATGTCTTCATATTATTCGTAAAGATACCCCTTATTATTAATAAGGGAGAAGCTTAGCCGAGTGGTTGTAAGCCATTTTAAAACCACCCTATATGGTCGTAAGTACTTCTACGACTACCTAGTAGTCATAAGATTTCCTACAATCACCTCATGATCGTAAGCCTTACTACGATCACTTCATGATCATAAGTTTTACTACGATCACCCTATAGTTAACAAAGCATACAGACATGTGGGCCCAATTGACTAGAGACACTTATACGCTGTGTTTAACACACACAGTAGTTAATATGTGTTGTTATTCTCTAGGATAACTGTATGTATTAAGCCTCTATCTCTGACATAACTGCAAGGCGACGAGAGAGGATTAGTCTTTGACAATAATCGTCACTGAACGTGCGTATTTCATCAAACGGGGAGACGCCTCTTGATGCAGGATAACTGTCATCCCTTCACGCGCTATATAAGGAGTAAAACCGGTGGACAGAGGATAGGAACAATGACAATGAACACAAAACAAGATTAACAGACAGAAGTCATTAAGCTCTAGTTCTGGTGATTTCTTCCCTATTGTAAAGTATAGTCAATACAACAACATAGGAGTATAGTTATTATTCTCTCAAGAGAAGGCCCGAACCTGTATAAAATCCCTGTGTCTTTTTCTGTGTGGTTTAACTCAAGGAGAGTCCCCAGCATTCATTGGTAAGATCGATATTAAACCATCGACATGTACCATTTGCAACTTGCACTTGGTCACTTCCACAGTAGCATACCTTGACTGAGAGGCGGTCCAGATCATTATGTCGAGTGATCAGTTGCACTGGTGTCAGCATACCAATTCCGATCAATCTTGTAGGAGTTGGTGTTGGCAGCAGCAGCGGAAAAGGACAACTTCTTCAGATTGGTAGCTGTGATCAAAATGGTGGTAGCAATGCAACGCATTGTGGTCATACTTGCAACACATGGCATGTCAGCTTGCCACCCGACGAGCCTGAGCCACAACCAAAATCACAGACGTAGCTATGCCCACGCTTGTTGCCACCAGAGCGTCCGCCACCTCCTCCATGATTGTCGTTGTTGTGGTGTACCACGTTGTTGGCAGAAGTCATGATCTGTGGCGCAATCTCATTCTGCTCAATCTACAACTCATGGCTGACTAGATGAGCGTAGAGTTCATTTCATTCAGCCCCACTAGTTCTGCACGGGTGGATATGGACATGACTAGAGATTCATAGTCCAATCCTAGTCCCGTGAGAACATAGGAGATAATCTCCTCTTTGTGTAGTGGATGGTCGATTGCAAAGAGAATGTCCGCCGACACCTTCATCTTGTGAAAGTAGTCGATCACGGACATCTCCTTCTTCTTTAGGTTGGCCAAATGGAACCTAATCTGCACCGTTCTCCCTCGCGATCGAGAGGCAAACATGGCCTCTAGCGCCCTCCATACTCCGTGAGAGGTGGTGAGGAAGAGAACTTGACCAAGGATCTCCTCTATCAATGATGAAAGTAGTGTACTAAGCACTAGTTGGTCGTGTTGGTACCACGTAATGTACACAGGATTCGCAACTTGGGTGGTTTCTCTATTGGCAGTGATAGTTTCAGTCAACTGGGATGGCGTTGGGAAGGATCCATCTACATAGCCAAGCAACCTCTGACTTCTAAGGTAGGGAGTGATCTGGGCTTTCCAGAGAAGATGATTGTCACGGCTAAGCTTTATCGTGACAAACTGAAAGGATGGTGGCACCATGGAGGTGCATGAGGATGATGCGAAGAAGAAATATAGAGTTGGACATAGTGGAAGATCGGCGGGCTCTGATACCATGTGAAATTCTATGTATTGCCGCAAGAATCCCTCATGGGGTTTTCCTTCATATATATATACGGATGATATACAATGGTTGAGGCCGATGATTACATGATCCACTTGGACCGAAAGAGAAGAGAGAATCGGATGACAACAGAATGACGCTATAGTAGCAACAAGAAAATCTCTAGTTTCTATCTATACACAACTGGATCGATCATATCAAGATATATTGATTTAGGATTCTAACATACCTTTTGACAGTTGCACTATGATCTCATACGAGCAATGTCGACATGAGAAAGACTGACATTTGATGGTGGATGCTTGATGGGTGAAAGGCTGTTGGTTTTTACTACCAAGTTGTGAATACGTCGGTGTGACCGGTGATTTTACCGAATAACAACAGATGGAAAATCTTGATACGGCTGAATTGAAGAGGTGAACGGAGAGACAGATCCGATGCTGTCACCATTTGAGTGTCCGTGGATGGCCACTCTGATCATAGAGAGGATATTGCCACGATGTGCTTTTTATAATTGGAACGCGGGAGGCTTGCCTAATTTTGCACTATCAGTTTCATATCATTTCTCCCTTCGTTCGTAGCTACCTTTGCTCTTGTGACTTCTATGTTTTCAGAGAAAGGATGATCTCGGTAGACATCCCTCTTCTTCAAGCATGTCACTCGTTACTTCTGAAGAACTTGTGATTAGTTGCAAATTGTTGGTCTTGTAGGTGTTATGCCCTAGAGGCAATCATAGAGATGATTGTATCACGTCTATGTTTATGAGTTATTGAATAAATGTTATTATGTTCCTTGAATGAATTATCAGTTATAAAGATTAACAAGTATGTGACTTGTTGGTGAAGCTCTTTAACTTATATGATGTAGTTCTAAATGTATCACTGGTCGAATGTCACTGGTCGGAACTCTAGTGGCTTATTGACCAGCATATGTATTGATTGATGACCATGTTTCACTGGTTATGGATATGGGGATATCGAATCAATAATGTGAACACATGTTTGAGAACATGGTGTTTGATTGACCCACCTTGAGACACTGTTGAGATTGTTATGATTTCATGTGCTATCAGTTGGTCTCAAGCAATGATGATGTATAATCCTTAGACCTGAGATCAGCATGACTTCCTATATTTGTAATAGTACACTTAGGGGTTACCAAACGCTACTTATAACTGGGTAGTTATAAAGGTAGATTTCGGGTATACTATGAAACATGCGGAGAAATGTGACTGGTCGGATATGGGATTTGCCCTCCTAACATAACAGGAGAGATATCTCTGGACCTTTCGATGTGGTCGGATAAAGAAAGTGCATGGTCATGCCACTGGTGGTCGAAGAGTTCGACCATATGAAGTTATCCGACACTCGATCGAGAAAATATTGAACAGTCCATAGATGACATAATATCTCACCTGGAGTTCAACCAGATATCGTATGGCAAAGGGAGAATACATAAGCAGGTCGTTTAGTTTGAATAGATATGGATTGGTCGTATAGAGATACGAGCTGATCGCAGTCTAGTCGAACATAATCACTGAGTGGTCGTAAGAAGTTACGAACTAGTCGTATAGAGATACGAGTTAGTCATTAGTGATCAGGACCTGGTTGTAGATCATATTGCATTAAGGTTCGTTCGATATAATTTGTGTGTATTCAGTGATCGTTATGTCCTGTTAAGAACCGCTAATGACTCGTGGTCGGAAAGAGTTTCTGAGTCACAACCGATTACGCATGAACCTACAGGGTCACACACTTAACGGGTTGGAACAAACGTGTTCGGATAGGATCCGTCATGGGCACTATATAAGGAGATGCATGAGACTATTGGGAGACACACAAGTCACGTGAGTCGCTCCACCGAAACCCTAGCTACCATCTTCTCGAGAGAGTCTCACTGTGCGAGTTGGTGCTAGCACACCGGCGTGTGGTGTTCCATCCCCGGACGTGTGGATATCGTAGAGGCGTTACTACGGTTGCTGTTGTGCTCGATGATGATCCGCGATCTTCACAAGGAACTGTAGAGATTGCTAGAGGAGACGATCGACTCGCGAGGACGCTGGACGATCGACTACGACCACTTCATCACGCGCTCTACGTTGGATCAGGCTGCTCCAACTCATCTTCCGCTGCTCTGCGCATCTAGTAGTAACGATCTATAATCTCTTGTTTGCCTGACATCCTAGTTTACGTGGTAGAATTTTTGAATTACTAGCTAGCGTAGCTTACCTGTATCCCTTCAGGCTTCAGGTCTCTTACTTAATTACTCACTTGCATAGTTGCATCAGCTGCATGAGATATTTCTTGGGCCATTGACATAAGACAGTACTGGAACAATATCTGATGATGCTCCAAAGTTTCTTTAATTATGCCGGTAAAAGGTTGTAATAAGAAATCCGGGTTAGTATGCACTTTGCGCATCCCTGCAACAATTATGGTGCTTAATTTATTTGAGGTTTACGTCAAAAAAAATTTATTTGAGGTGGTGTCATACTTGCGTGTAGACGTTATCACATTAGACAATCCAGAAGAGCCAGAAGCTAGGCTAGGTCGCTCGCGAACATGACAGCAAGTTATCTTCAAAGAATCTATCAGTTGACTAAACTGGCTTTCGACCTCAATTCCAGAAAGAATGGACATTAACACTTATTATTTAGCTCCAAACGACGAGACTTTGTGATGGCACCAAATACGTCAGTTACAGCTAGCTGATGAAGGCGCAATTAATCTGCTGATAGTTCGGTTTTTCCCCTTGTCAGAAAGGAACTCAAGTGGATCAAGTGGCTGTATGTACATTCCCTTCTATTATCCTCTCTCCTTTTCTTACATCTGGCTAAGCATGAACAGTGGTTAAGAAAGCAAACTGCGCGATTAAGAACTGTGAGCCTGGCCCTCAATGGCCGCGAGGATGGCTAACGGAGGGATTAAATAATCAGCCGACATCGATGCTTGTATAATTCGGAATGGCGTCACCGATCGATGTGAGCTCGATTTGACTTGCTACAGGTTGTAGATCGAATGGCGCCATTTGCGTTTAGTTGATTCGGCGAATGAGCAGTTTTAATCTGGTACATTGTGTAGGGTTCCTGTGCAGGTCCGAACCTACGGATCATAGGTAGGTTCATCAAGGCTGAAGGTTGTTTCTTCCTTTCATGGTGGTAGTCGATTTCTAGTGAAAGGTAGGCAGATTCATGTGTCCTACTGGCCTTGTTCGTTGGCCTGAATGGAACCAAAGAGGAAGAAAAAAAGAAGTTCGTTGACTTGTTACAGCATGGGCTAACTGCTAGTTTGGGGTTAAATACTTTGCCGCCCGAGCTGATTTGGGTTGGGCTCGGACGGCATTGTCATATGGCCCGGACTGCGTTGGTCTGGGCCGGAAGCGCGGATCGTGTTGTCTTGGCAAGCCGCAAAATTCGATTCGTTTGGGCCTCCGCAGCCACGGTTTTATGCCGGCTGGGCTTGGCGCGGGCGGATTTTTATGTGGGCTCGGAGTCACGGCGGTGCAGGCCGATGAGCTGGGCCAGTTAAGCTGCATTACGGCAGCGGCGTGGCAGCTGGTGACACCGTGCTCCGCGCTGGTGCTCGTCGTCAGAAGAGAAGAGAGGAGAAACACGAACATCGCAAACCCCATCTCCGCCTCATCCTCCGCTCGCCACGATGCTCGCGACCGCCTCCCCGCACCTCGGCGCCGCGGCGGGCCGCCTCTCACTGGCGCCGCCTGCGCGGGCCCAGTCCGTGAGTCTCCCGTGCAGGCGCCCCGGCCGCTGCGCGTCACTGCGCGCGTCGGCGGCGGCGGCGGCGGCGGCGGCGGCTGAGGCCGCCCCGCCGACGAAGGAGGGGGCTGAGGAGCTCGGGTTCGAGGAGATGGCTTCCGGGACGCGGCGGCGGTACTACATGCTCGGGGGGAAGGGAGGGGTCGGGAAGACGAGCTGCGCGGCGTCGCTGGCCGTGCGCTTCGCCAACAACGGCCACCCCACCCTCGTCGTCTCCACAGACCCCGCACACTCCCTAAGCGACTCCTTCGCGCAGGTCACCTTCGAACACCTGTGCATTCAATTCTTGGTTTTTTCTTCTTCTGATATATGACTATATATAATGTATTTAACCTTACTTCATCCGTGTTTTAGGATTTAACCGGCGGGGAGCTCGTGCCGGTGGAGGGCCCTGATGCACCCTGTTTGCGCTTGAGGTTTGTTTTGTAACATTAGTATGTGAACATCGAAAGAGTGCTATGCAACATCCAACTTAACAAAATTGTGGTGTATAGTCTGATAATTTAGGCATTGATATATAATAGCGGTTTCCGTTGGCCTCGGCCAGTTTTTATCAACTCAAGATGGAATTTTCTATCCTACTGCTGTTGTGGTTGGTTTCTCTTGCAAAGTTTGCATTGCAATATTTTCATTTTTCTTTATCGAACATAACAAACGGTGGCAGGCCTAGGTCATTGGAACCATTTGAAGTGTGATAAGTTGAAAATTTACAGCTGCTAATTTTTAAAAATCCATTTATAAATCAGAAAGATTAAGGTGGTACTGAACGACAGGTAGTGGAGAGCTGGCGTAATGATATTTATGACTTACTCTAGGTCCGTATGGATAGTGCTTGAGCGTGGAGTTTTAACGCAGATAAATCCTGAGAAGGCTCGGGAAGAGTTTCGGACAGCAAGTCAAAAGAATGGAGGGACTGGGGTAAAAGATTTCATGGACAGCATGGGCCTTGGGGTGCTTGTTGAACAGGTGCACGACCATATTTCTATTCACTTTTGCTTTCAGTAATCAGTACTGTACATCCTCCCAATACGTTCAATATAGAGGCTCTTGTTATTTGTGACTAAACTTAATTGTTTTGTCTAACTTCAGTTCTATAATTGCCATCTTATTCGATACAGCTTGGAGAGTTAAAACTAGGGGAGTTGCTAGACACACCACCACCTGGTTTGGATGAAGCAATGGCAATTTCAAAGGTAAGAAGACATGTTACGGGCTTCCGGTTTCCCTAATTTCATCTTATCCTTTTAGCTGTACCTTGTGACTAACTATCTGCATGTCACTCCAGGTTATGCAATTTCTCGAAGCACAGGAGTATAGCATGTTTAGCCGCATTGTATTTGACACTGCTCCTACAGTAATCACCATATCACTGTGTATCCAAAGTTGATTTTAGAATTCAGACACCCAATGGCATTATTAGCTATGATTTGCCTTCTTCATTGACAGGGCCATACACTTCGGTTATTATCCTTGCCAGACTTCTTAGATGCATCCATTGGGAAGATCTTGAAGGTATTGTCAGCTTTTGTGCTTTATGGTATCATGCTGTGATGTAAGGCCCGCGCTATATACTGAAATCACTGAATGAAGTAAAAGTGATTTATCTTGTATTACTCTACTTTTCTGAAAACCACCTTCTGTTATTTGCTGGCTAAACAATTTTGGAAGTTGATTGCATGTCTGCTGCTATGGCCTCGATCAATTTGTGCTTGTTTACGCGGCTTCCCATTGTGTTTTTTTTAACTCACTCAATTTGTGTAATTTGAAGGCAGTATATCCTGTTGTATATTCATCTGCTCAATACATTGTTTATGATTTTTCATTACAGTGTTCAGTGAGATCAACCTTTTTTATCACTAGTGGTAACCAGACCTCACATGCTTCTTCTTCACCTGCTTGATATGGCTGAAGATCATTCCATCTTGTGCCTGTGAAGTATTTTTTAAAATCCTGTTACCAAGATCTAGATATCTCACCAGATAATCTTGTGTAGTCTGACAACTTCAAATGATGCAGTTTGTGTTGAGTTGAGTTCTCTCATTCTAATTTTGCTTTTTTTTTTTTTTCCAGCTGAGGAGCAAGATTGCTTCTGCAACTTCAGCTATTAAATCGGTTTTTGGACAAGAAGTTCAACAGCAGGATGCAGTAAGTCTTTGCTCTGTTCCTCTGAAACATATTGTTTCTTCACTAGGTGTATAAAACTTTGAACTCATTATCTCCCCCCCCCCCTCCCACCCAACCCCACCCCCTAAAGGCCAACAAATTGGAGCAACTCAGAGAAAGGATGGTCAAAGTGCGAGAGCTTTTTCGTGACACAGAATCAACTGAATTTATAATTGTGACAATTCCAACGGTAACAATTTTGTTCTTAACTCCCCAGTCCCAGTCCCCTTCTGTCTGTCTGTCTGTATGTACGCATGCATGTATCCAGGTAAATACTCTTCTTTTTTGGGGGCCTTTTTTCAGGTGATGGCGATTAGTGAGTCGTCAAGACTGCATTCTTCCTTAAAAAAGGAAAGTGTTCCTGTAAGGAGACTCATTGTTAACCAAGTTCTACCACCGTCATCGTCAGACTGTAAATTTTGCGCTATAAAAAGAAAGGTACAAACGTGGCTGTTCCGACAATTTAAAAAATTTAACTGATTATGCAGTCCATATAGAAACAAACTCTACCAATGTGCACGGCAATTTATCCATTTTCTTTCATGCAGGATCAAACACGTGCTTTGGATATGATTAAGAATGATCCAGAGCTGATGGGGCTGAACATATTCCAAGCACCTCTTGTGGACATGGAGATTAGAGGTGTTCCTGCTCTGAAGTTTTTGGGTGATATAGTGTGGAAGTAACTTCAGTTGCAATATGGAAAATAGGATAATTTCAGGGCACCACTAGGTCGATTTCACTGTTGAACTGCTTTGCAAACTATGGGCACCCCCAAGTATCAGGTTAGCAGCGCGAGCAGTTCTTTAGAACCAGAATGCAGCTTAGCAGATGTCCAAACCTTCAATTCGAGTAAATAGCTTCTAATCAGAGGGTTTTGCTGCACTAGCATATGTTGACCTGTTACACTTAACAGTGATACCAAATTGGAAGAGTTGCAACTGTATCGTGCCAATTGAGCCTAAATACCGTGGTATTTCTGCTTCTTTATCCCTTAGATAGGAAGAGCTGTGGGATTTAGGATCCATAACTTTGTAAAACTTTATTTTTCTGCTTGCGTCATGTAAATTTTGTTAAAAGAAACGAAGGATATTTTTTTGCCAAATGCTATTGTTGTAGAATCCTTAGCCTCGGATCGCTTGTGTAGCTGGGGAAAACGTATATATTCCCGATGGTAATTTCTGATTAATGTGATTTATTACGAAAGTGACACTTCAGACAAGACGTGCACGGCGCTGCAGCAGTTGAGCTAACCTCTGCTTAGATTCTCACGGCATGCGCCGCGCATGTTGCAGATTTTTTTTTATTTAATCTTTTTTAAAAAAATATAGTTAACCTCGTGAACTTTATTTCTAATTCTAACCTTTAATCACGCCACCACCCGTGGCGTGATAAAACAACACTATCACGTCAGCCTATTTCTGGTCAAAGTCTTGTTACGCCACTGGTGGTGACGTGACAGTGTTGTTTGGTCACATGTTGTTTGGTCATGCCACCAGCGAGGCGTGACAAAAAGTGCGATTTTGGAGACTTATCTTGTGGCGTGACAGTATTGTTTTGTCACGCCACGGGTGGTGGCGTGATCAAAGAGGGTAGAATTGGAAATAAAGTTTGCGAGGAGTTAACTTTAAAATAAATTTTAAAAAATGATTAAATAATAAAAAAAAATGTTCCATGCTGCATGCAATACTCTGCTTCGGGAGTAAACTGTACCAACTGATTGGGAAAGCATTTCTGCTGGATCCTGCGGTACTGCCAACGGATTTTTTTATTATTTAATTCTTTTTTAATTTTATTTTAAAGTTAATCTCTCGCAAACTTTATTTCCAATTCTGACCTCTTTGGTCACGCCACCACCTGTGGCGTGACAAAACAACACTGTCACGCCACAGGATAAGTCTCCAAAATCACATTTTTTGTCACGCCACCAAACAACACTGTCACGCTACCACCAGTGGTGTGATAAGACTTTGATCAGAAATGGGCTGGTGTGACTGTGTTGTTTTGTTACACCACGGGTGGTGGCGTGACCAAAGGGGGCAGAATTAGAAATAAAGTTCGCGACAGGTTAACTTTAAAATAAAGGATTAAATAAAAAAAATTCACTACCAACACATGAGATCTCATCTAGTTACAGCATACTCACAATATCGAATACACGATTATAGCATAGATTTCTCACAGAACTAGTTGGTTTTCTAACTCTCTTACTGTACCATGATATATGTTCCGTATTCGATCCGTTTACACCCATATTGACATTTTTTTCAGCATTCAAATGGCTGCTCACAAAATGCAAACCGTCCAATTTGAATGCTTCTATTTTGCATGTAAAATGGAACTAGTCACACCAATACCCTAAACCCAAAATCATAAATCAAGCATTGCTCACAAAATGGAACTAGTCACACCAATAAGCCATATTCATCATTGCCAACTCAATTTAATACGGGTTGTTTAATCTTTTTTATCGAATGACTCATATTAGTTAGGATTAAGTTATGCTACACCTAATAATATGAGCAGTAGAATCCCTAGAGGCGTAGAATTATAATTGCCTATGTGGGGGGTCACATGACTACATGAGTAATATTTTTAATTCTAGTTGAAGAACTCTATAATACCCTCACGAAAAAAATATAAATATAAAAAAAGTCTATTATGTTCTTAACAAATCAATAGTTAGATTTGATTTACACTACCATCATATACTACTTGTAGAATATACCGTAAATTTTCTCCTTTTTAAGGGGAAATTTGTCATTTTACCATACCTACCTGTGGTTTCTACAAAATGTCATTAAGTTCATTGCAGTAGATATTTTGCCACACCCTTCCTGTTAATTTGCCACTTTGTAGTATTAAAATGATTTTTTCGGCTAAATCACTCTGGCCCACATGTGAATGGACTGTTTTGCCCCTCCATGGGGCTAGACCGGGTGGGAATTGAAGAGAAAGTGGCGTTGGCGTGGCTCAGTGAGGGGGAGTCCCTATGGGCAGCGAGCGTACAAGAGCACAACGTGACCCCCGTCAAGCCCCCCACAGGCGCCAGATCCAGCCACAACGCCATGGAATCTTGAACTCGTGTGGCTTCTTCCTCGGCATCGTCCCCGTCTTGCTCATCACCAGCGGCTAGATCCATGCGTCACCACTGGATCTTTGGGTTTTCCTCCCCTCCAACGCTGGCGGAGTCGTGTTGGGCGACAGTGTGGGCTTAGATCCGCCGGCAAGGAACCCAGACCGAGCGATGAGGAGCTCAAATTCGGTGGTACGTGTGACGACCGACGACGCAGAGGTCGGATTCGGTGGTGGGGATGTTGGATCCAATTGTACGCGCGACGACGTGGGCCAGATTTGTCGGCGATTCTTCTTCTTCCACCACGTTGACAGCCTTCTTCGTCGCCCCACCGGTCCACCAAGCCACCATTGTGCTCAGATCCAATGGCACATGCAGTAGTCAGTGATGGGCATCCAGATCAGGGGCAGGAATTTGGATCTGGATTTTTCTTGTCTTTTTTCTTGCAATTTCTTGTACCGGAATTTCTTGTAGTTTTTTCTTGCATTTTCTTGGAGACAAAATCCAAAATTGCAATTTCGCAAAGATGAAATCCAAAATGCAACTTATTGCGGTTTCTTAAAGATGAAATCCAAAAAAACATAACTTGCATTTTGTTAAGGTGAAATCAGAAGGCACATGGAATCCAAAAAACCCAACTTGCAATATGAACATGAACATGCTCATTTTTCAATTTTTTTAAGGCACATGGACATGAACACGCTCGAGGGAAAAATCGTCTATCACGTGTGGGCCAGGGCCATTTAGACAAAAAAAAACATAAAAATACTCCAAATAGCAAATTAGCGAGGAGACAATCAAAATCTATTTTGTAGAAACCAATAATAGTGTGTGGCAAAATGGAAAATTTCCCTCTCTTTTTTTAAGCCCAGCAAAAACCGTTGCATTCAACATTGCACACTCGTGTCTTGTTAGTTGTTACCGGAACAACCCAAGAATGATGCAGATGAGGCAATTGTTTCGAGCTCTCCCTACACGTGCAGAACTCCTCTCCTACTGCTTCCTTGGCTACGACAGCGGTGGACGAGGAGGACGCGTTGCTCCCAAGCCTAGGCCTTTGCTCGAGCTCGGGTTCTTGGGAGGGCGGTGCCAGGCAGAGCAATGGAGGCAACCTCGGGAGTAGAGGAGGAAGACGGTGCCTCGGGCAGAGTAGAGGAGGCAGCTCGGGGTGGCGGTGCAATCCGGCTACGGTGGTCGGATCCAGGTGTCCGGGACCAGGGGACGGCGGGAGAGCATGAGGCACTCGCACGCACACACGCACGGCGCAGCGGTGCCACTTGTGTGAACAATGCAGTGAGGAGTGGCGACGACAACGGTGTCCCGCGATGGCTATGTGCCCGCCTAGTTTCTTGGAGGCGCACACCCAAACCTCCCCATCTCATCTTCGTCGGCAATGAGATGGCGGGGGCAACGACGACCACTCCATCCTCTGCTCCTCGCTGGGGACAGAGTCGATGACCTTCACTCATCCACTGCTGCGGAAACAGAGGAAGAGAGAGGTAGGAGGCGATGACACTCAGGCGGTGGCCACGGCCGGAGGACGGTCGTGGCGGTGGCGGTGGGTGGCTAGGTTTAGAGAGAGCCTTGGCTCTGATTCCATGTTGGAATGAACCCTTTGATCTATTCCAATATGCCAAAGATCAAAATATACAAGTTACATGTGTAGGTAAATATGCAAATAACACCCTATACAAAACATATCTAACAGGAATCATGAGGAGACTCTAATGCCTTACCCTGCTACCACTTCTCCCACTGTATAGCATGCTTGCCTGTTAGAGTAGCAGACGTGCTCTCCTCTACCATGGCCTCATTGGCCCTAGGGCCACCCTTGCCTCGGCCTCGACCTCCACGTTCTCCACCTCGGCCTCTATGGCCACCACAATCTCCACCTCGACCTCCACCATACTGTGGAAAGACAAGCACGACTTAGGTATCTTTTTACCTCCACAGTTGTAGCACTCCCTGTCATCAAGTATGGTGTATGCAAACCTGCCAGGGTTGTTGCTCCCCATCACTCATAATCGAATCTCCTCCTGCACCATAGCCAAAATAGCCTCCTCCATAGTAGGCAAGTTTTCCAAGTGAAACATAGCAGCCCTCCTCTCAAACTCTAGGTTTAGCCCCTTCAGAAAGTGTGTGACCCACCTGCGTTGCAACCACACCCTGCCAACCTCAACATCATCAGCACATGTCAACTGCAGTGAATTATATTGATCCAAATCTACCTACAGCTGTTGCAACTCACTAGCATACTCCTAAATGGACTTATCCTGTTTCAGGGCATCTACCTTGCCCTAAACCTCTACCATCATCATCACATTGCATGCCCCAGAGGACATGTTACTCAACGTCTTCCATATCTTCTTTGCACCCTGCATTGCCTCCACCATCCTAGCGATGGACATAGACATTGAAGTCAGGAACCAAGCCGCCACCACAGAGTCTCTTGCAGGTAGTGTTCCACACCCTTTGCCCTTAAAATTCATTGAGCCTTTCTAGACCAGCTCAGTTAATTCTTGCTCCCTTCCAATTTTACATCATTTGACATCAGCTCTAGCTTCAATTCAGATAACCCTACACCCGCCCTCAGACCAATCATACCTGTTGCTAAGAGGTCATTTAATATGCTCTCACTTTGCGTGACCAGCGTAAAAGTAGTCTTAACAACTGTATTTATCTTCTCTTCTCTTCTGCCTTCATCGCGGCTTCTTCCTCCTTCGTAGCCTTAAGTCCCTCAGGAGTTATCTTCTCGAATAAATAGAGCAATTCCAATCAACATTAAGATATGTCGTGTGCTACTACGTGATCACGACAGCTCTTCAATCATAAAGGATGTAAGCGCCCTCGGTCATCACACCAACCACACAAAGCAACATATCCCAATCTGTGTGTGCATCCTCCTCCTTTTCCACTCTGGTTTTAGGGGTTGTTTGGATTGGAACCTAAATGAACCAAACCAAACTTTGGTATTGCCCATACATTTTGGCTTTGATTTGGTTTGATGCCAATATTGGTACTACCCCAAAACAATCGGTAACGCTCGTGTCCTCGGTAGCCTTGTCATGGCGAATTCTGGGTGAGCATTTTTGTCACCTGCGTTTTGGCGAGGCCTAGCCCAGCGTGTCGTCACCCCCCCCCATATAAAAGCTCCCCTTTAGGCTTTCCCCTTTATTTCCTCTCCTAACAGCTCGTGTGCTCCCTGCTCTCCTCGCAGCTCTTGTGCTCCTCTTCTCCTCCCAGCTTGCTTGCTCCTCTCCCTTTCTCTCCACAACCGCACCTCCGTACTCCTCCTCTCCTCAAGTCAGGCACAGCTCCCGTGCATGTCGTCACCTCTTCGAAAGTTGAGATGGGGTAGAAATTTGTGTGGAATCGAGTGGGGATCTATGATTTCTAGGTGGATTTGGGAGAAATCAGTTGGGGATCTGGTATTTCCATGTGTGTTTGGGCGAAATTGCTTGGGGATGTGGGATTTCTGTGTGGATTTGGGCGAAATTGGTTGGTGATTTGTGGGTGGTTTCAGGCAAAAGCGATTGGGTTTTTTGCATTTTCTCGGCTGATTTGGGTACATGAGGTTTGTTGGTTTCATCCCTTCCATCTGGCATGTATTTGCTGGCCCATTCCTTTGCTGATTCTTGTGCCTGTGGTGTTAATTATGGGCTTGTTGCTTGATCTTCCTGGAGCTGCACCTCCTTACTTCTCTCCCGCGGTATCGGCACATGTCCCATGGTCGTCGATGCCCCTTCGGAAGTTCAGGTGGGGGACAAACTTGGGTGGCATCAGTTCGAGATTTTGGAATTCTTGGTGGATTTGGGCGAAATCGATTGGGGTTTTCAGATTTTTCGATAGATTTGGGCACGTTAGGTGCGTTCATTTCATCCCTTACATTTGGGCCAACTGTTGTGATGGTGATCCCTTCTTGATCTTCTAATGTGTATGCTGGTTTGATTCGAGACAACATGTGTTTGCTCTAGCTAGATGTCATGAAGAACTAGCATTATTTGCCAACTATGTGTTTGCCAATTGCTGTCATGTTATATTACATGATGTCATCGCTTTGCATTTTTCTTCCTTATCAGTTGAACTTATGCATGTCATTCATATTCAGATGGGCAATAATCAACTACAATACATTTATTACTGCATGTGGAGGCAGAAGGCACTAGTGGTTCTTGTTCCTATGTTGGTTCTTTGGTGGCAGAACAAAGATGGTAGGAGGAGTAGAGGCAGACGAGTGAAGTATGGGTCACTAGTCAATAGGGATGTTTGGAGGACCAGCAAACTAATTAGGTTGATCGACACCACAGATAGGACATGTATTCATTAGTTGAGAATGTATCAGGCTATGTTCTACAAGCTTTGTGCTCGCCTTAAGGACAATGGACTATAATTGCCACATTTCATGTTTCAGTAGAGGAGCAAGTTGCAATGTTTCTTAAGATGGTTGGACAAAATCATACAAACTCTTCTATAGGTCATAGACTACTTTGAACGCAAATATGGCGGTGGGGGTGATTTCGGTTCTGTCTAATGCTCTTGGTGGTACTTAGGATATTTTGTGATGCATGTAAAAAAGGATGATTCAGCAGCTGTTCCATGTAAATTCTATTTTGCTTGCTTCTAGCTGTAGTCTCAAGATCTAGAGTTGTGTTCCAATGTAAATTCTATTTTGCTTCAGTAGTTGAATGCTAGCTGATCCTTGAATGGATGCTTCAGTACCAAAGTTCTATTTTGGTTCAGTAGCTGGATGCTTTAGTACCGAAGTTCTGTGCAAACAATGTCAGTTTGGAAGAACATTTTAGCATTGATGTTCTGACGTGTGCTAGTCACCGCATCAAAAGCTCTATGAACAATGTCGCTATGGTCGCTCCGCTGCCACATTCACTTGAAGTGGGCAACCATCCAATTCCTACGGTTCTGGATACGATAAAATTAGCATTCATAAGCCTTGAATGGAAAACTGCAAGTGCAAGGAGGTAATCTCACCCCTACATTGGTAGGGTGACTGGATTCTAATTGACTACAAACCAAACAATACAAAACAACCTATCCAAAAAATTTGGTAATCTATTTGCCTTCAAACCAAACAATAGCCCAAGCAACTTTACGAAGTATTTGGCTCTGGATTGGTCACAAACCAAACATCATTATTTTGCCAATATTTTGGCACTGCCTAGATTTAGGCATTGCCAAAACCAAAATTTTGGCCTGGCAACTTAGGGGCACAATCCAAACAGACCCTTAGTCTCCCTCCAGCAAAGCAAACAGCAGCAGCAAGCCCTCGTCTCTTCCTCTCCCCGGTGAGATGGCGCCGCGACGCCCTCCGCTCATGCCCACCACGTGTTGCAGCGCTGGCCCGCCTGCGAGGTGCAGCGGAGGCAGCCCGCGTACCCGCAAGACGGCGCTGCGGTGGTTCGGGCCTGAGCAGCAGCGACGGCTATGGGTGTCGATGGCGGTGGTGGTTGAACGGCAGCGACAGATCAGATCTGGATCGGTGGTGGACGGGCGATGGCGGCGGATTGGATCTGAGGTGAGTTTAGGGATTAGGGTTAGGCTCTGATACCATATAGATTTTAAGGATTAATTGTGTGTGTTCCGTAGGACCTCACACCCTTTATTTATGTAGGCACAAAAGTGCAATTAGACTCTTACATGATTATTTCTAATACACCAACAATCATGCAAGATTTTTAGACTTAACAACCAATCGGCGGTGATGGTTCAGCCAATCTGCGAATTTATCTTTCCTTCAATCGACTAGTGATCTGACATTCACCTGAAACTAAAAAATTCAGTAAAGGATTGCATACTAAAAAAAGGGAGCAATGTGCAGTATTATGAGTATCAGTAATGTCGCCATATAATCTAGAAACACATTTTTTGTTTGATATAGATGATGTTTATTTACTTTCACACGTCAATTAGTTCTTATGGAATGAATAGGCAAGTAGTATGCTTCTTGAAAGCTAATGAACAATGATGTGCTTCAGACATAGATTCATTTCGTGAATGATTTTGCTCATGTAAGTCAGTTTGCATGTGCTACACGATAATCTAGTGCGAAACCTTGATACTAAATGTTTGCCTTCGAACCTTGTAGTCTGTGGTTTCTATTAATAGAAATCGGAAGCTTTCAGCTTAAAAAAAAGACTAAATGTTTGCCTTTGCAGGGTCATGGCCCTGTAGATGACTTCTTCAACACTTTAAACTGCACGACCCCGTCGGTGGCGAGCGCAGCAATGTTTTCGCTGCTGGCCTGAAGATGGCAGACCGGGTGGTCACCCTCACAATTTCGTCGAAATTTCGTTCCTTTCAGCTCCTGAGAGAAATCGCTTTCATTCAAAAAAATTCGCTGTATTTGAATTTGGCCCGGCCCAAACGCCGCATCCGGCGGCCCCATGACCATGAGTCGCTGTTGCGGTGTTGCCCTAACCTCCCCCGTGTGTTCACTGCCAGATCCCCTCGCCTCCACTCAGCGTCTCAGCTCCTCGCTCTCCTGTTTCACCTCCTCCCCCCTGCCCTCTCCAAGCAGCGGCGGCTGCGCAAGCAGGGAGCCAATGAGACCTTGCAGCTTGTCCATGTCCCTGCTCAGGTCCACAGGGCCCTCCGCCGTCGTCGCGTCCGCCCAGTCCAGGTCCTCCTGGCTAGCTGTGAGGCCCCGGTTCAGCCCAGTGTCCGCGTAGTCGACGACCGACGGTGCCGTCGTCGCGCAGATGGAAAGCTGTTGCTTCTTCTTGCTACAACTCCTGCTGCCGACACCACTCGGCCACCATATTTTCTTGCTCTTGCTGCTGGTGGGATTAAGGAGAGGAAATTGTCGTTATGAGCTGCTGCAGAGGGAGAGCTGCTACTTCTTCTTGCTATCAGGCCTGGAAAGGTACTCTTTCATTGGCGATAACTTCTAAAATTATCGTTATGAAGCATGAAATGGTATTAGTTCTGCCTTGAGATTAATCGGTATGTCTTATTTGAACCTAATTTGCAATTTTGTCCAAAATTTGGCCGAATTTTGTCCAAATTTTAAACATCGGTTTGAAGACTTACCGAAATTTTGGACCGAAATTCCAAAATTTCGGTGATTTCAGTGCTTTCGCCCCCTTGCGAAATTTTTTCAGAAATGAAATAGTGAACCCTCACCGTCAGCCATGGCTACCTGTGGGAGCTGAAGACAATGGACGGTTACTGGGGCCTTCACGAGATAATAAGCCACAACGACTGGAAGCTGGACGGCATCGTGAACGGCATTGACACGAGCGAATGGAACCCTGAGGTTGACGTGCGCCTGCAGTTCGACGGCTACAGCAACTACACCTCAAGGCGGCGGGCGGTGGCAAGGGGCGATACGGTGGCCTGCGGCGGCGGCTGGGCTGCGCAGTCGCGACGGCGTCGCGGTCATCGGGTTCATCGGGCGTCTGGACCACCAAAAGGGTGTGGACATCATCACTGATGCGATGTCGTGGCTCGCTGGGCAGGACGTGTAGCTGGTGATGCTGGGCATGGGGCATCCCGACCTGGAAGACATGCTGCGGAGGCTCGACTCGGAGCACAACGACAAGGTTCGCGCGTGGGTGGGGTTCTCGGTGCAGATGGCGCACGGGATCACGACGGGCGAAAACGTCCTCCTAATGCCGTCGCGGTTCGAGCCGTGCGGACTGAACCAGCTGTACGCCATAGCATACGGGACCATGCCCATGGTGCACGCGGTCGACGGGCTTCGGGACATGGTGGCGCCGTTCAATCCGTTCGCCGACACGGGGCTGGGGTGGACGTTCGACTGCGTGGAGGCCAACAGGATGATCATCGTGCTCGGGCACTGCCTCAACACGTACCACAACTACAAAGAGCTAGAGGGGCCAGCAGGAGCGCGGCATGTCGCAGGACCTCAGTTGGGACCACGCCGCCCAGCTCTACGAGGACGTCCTCATCAAGGCCAAGTACCAGTGGTGATGCTGATACCTCTCGATCCTGCACGTACGGGACGGGCGTTTCTTAGGCGGCTATTCCCTATCTGTTCTGATGCGCGGTGCATTGTGTTAGACGACGACTACCATGCCGGGGTAAGCGATGCCAACGAGCGGCTGCAGGGAGCTACGGTGGAAGTGGACTGTGATGCTGCCCCACTTTGGGTCCATGAGATTACTTTGGTCAGGTTCATGAATTACTGAGTTGGAGGTGAGGAGGTGTGCGTTGTGCTGAAAAATGGGGAACTGGCAAAGTTGCCTGGTTTGTATGTTGCCAGTTTTCTGAGTTTACATGGTAATGCAGATCTTATTTTCCCTCTCGTGAAGATCAAGCTAGAAGCCTGGAACGGAATTGAGCCGCAGGTTCCTAGAAAGTTTAGTGTTGGATGTTAATCATGTTATGTATCTTATCTCGTCCTTCGTAAGCGCACGCCTTCTACCGACTCTACGATGGCAATCTGGTTGAGTTGCTGCTATTTGGTGTTGAGGAACCGTCGATGGCAAGTCCAGTCCGAGCGATTACCTCGTAGACAATACTCAAAATCATAAGAACAATACAAGAACAGAATAAGAGATGAACACAGAGATGTAGCGGGGACTTCTTGCTTCTCTTTATTCCTTCATTCAATGATCAAATCCTTTACAGTGAATAGCACCCCTTATTTATAGGCTAGAGACCTTGCTAGGGTTTGGGATGGGGAGCCCATACATGGGCCGGCTTCCGGGCCGAGCCCATAGTTTCTTAACACTCCCCTTTGGACACCCATCCTCACATGTTCATAAAAACACACTCCATAAAAACCCAATGAAAAAAATTTGAAGAAAGAGTACATGATACACGTTCTGTTGTGCTGCACGAATTGCCTCATTAAAAACCTTAGCCGAGAAACTTCAGAAAAACTCGTCAAGGGAAAAGACTACAATCCACCCATTTTCATTTAATCTCCAGGATTTGCTCTTTGGGTACTCGATCTTCATGATCAAGCTTTAATAATGAGTTTGTGAAGGTTCTTCCCCTGAATTCTGCACTTCTTTAAGTCTCATTATTCCAATTCACGTATGCATCTTTCAAAGCTAGACGCTGGAAGTGACTTAGTGAATAAACCTACAAGATTCTCACATGACTTAGTATGTAGTACTTTGATTTCGTTCATCTTTTGCAATTCATGAGCATAGAAGAACTTGGGGTTGATATGCTTTTGTGAGAGAACTCTTCACAAAATCCATCTGCACTTGTGCAACACAAGCTGCTTTATCTTCATAGATAATAGTGGGGGTTTGTGCGGTATTCAATCCACATGACTGCTGGATGTGGTGAATCATCCGTCGAAGCCAAGCACATTCTCGTGAGGCCTCGTACAGTGCTATTATTTCCAAGTGGTTCGTCGAAGTCGGTACAAGACTCTGCTTAGGCGATTTTCATGAAATTGCGGTTCCACCACATAGGAATACATAGCTTGTTTGCTATTTGGCTGTATGCGGGTCCTACAAGTAACCGTTATCTGCATTGTCATTCATAGTTAAGTCTTGGTTCTTTCTGTAGAACAGACCAATTTCTTTGCTTCCTTAGAGGTATCGAAAAATATCCTTTATTTCCTGCCAATGCCTTTGGTAGGTTATGCATTATACCATGTTAGTAGGTTCCCGGCAAATACAATGTTCGTTCTAGTACAGTTTGCTAAATACATTAGTACTTCTATTGCACTTAAGTGTGGGAATTCCGGTCCCAAGACTTTCTCCCCCTCTTCTTTAGGTATGTACGGGTCTTTGTCTTGCTGCAAAGATCTTCTGACCATTGATACTTTCAAAGGGTATGCCTTTTCAAAGCCGAACCTTTCAACCACCTTTTGAGTGCAGGCTGACTGATGCACTAATATCCCTTCAGGGTCATGCTCAAGCTGCAAACCTAGGCAATATTTGGTTTTACCCAAATCTTTCATTTCAAACTCCGACTCCAGGTAAGAGTTTGCTTTCTTAATATCCTTCAGGGTTCCGATGATATTCAAATCATCTTCATACACTACGATTATACAAAATCCATCCTGAGATCATCGTATAAATACACAAGGCTTATTCTCATTGTTCGTGTAGCTTTTCTTACATAGAAAGTCGCTTCAAGCGATTATACCACATTTTGTCTAATTGCTTAACTTTGTACAGTGACTTTATGAGTTTCACACTGTACATATTTCTATTTGCTCTATTTTGGTTCGGGACAGGAATACATTCAGGTATCTTCATATAAATGTCCAAATCCAATATTTCACAAAGGTATGCTGGTACCCCATCTATCAATTTCACTTCTAACTTCAAGTTCACTGCCATTGAGATAAATATTTAAAGGGAGTTCCGCCCATCACCAGGGAATAGGTTTCTTCATAATCATCTCCTGGACGTTCAATGAAACTTTGTGCAACGAGCCTTGCTTCTTTTCATTTCTCTTTCGAACAAATACCCACTTATGCCCTACGGGGTACACAAGGGGAGGCGTGCGGCTTACAGGCCCAAACATCTTTCTTTTATTAAGAGAGAATAATTTAGTTTCTATTGCCTTCTTCCAATCTTCTCAATCTGATCTTCCCTTTCATTCAGCGAGCGATGCGGGCTCTGGATCAAGATCAATGATTGTGATAATTTTCTTTGGAAAGTAAATATCGACATTGGTTGTTGTCATATTCAAAGATTCTCCCGATGTCATAAAGTTTATAGTTATTTTTCAAGGGTGATTCTTTCAATGCTTCTAATTGCTCACCATTGCTTTCAATTGTGGGGCAAGCCCCTTTAGTCTTTCAGCTCCGATGTATGAGCACACATCCATGTTGATATCTCCCTTCATGGGAATGTTCAATTCTGGTATGCATTTTCTGAAGGTTCCATACCGGTGCCAGGTCTCAACTAGCTCCCCTTCTGGTTCTAGGGTACTTCGGTGATCGACTGTGCCAAGTCCTTTTTATCCTTTTTCACCAGGCGTCCCTGGTTACTTCGGATTCGAGGGTTGGAGTTCTCGTCCTTTTATTCTGAGGCCTCTGGACGGGATTAGGGATACCTTCATTGGTATTTCAACCCTCTCCGGTGCATTGCTTGCAAGCAAATGCGACTTGGTCGCGCTCTTCAAATCACTAAAGTGGTCTGGCAGTTGATTCGCTATTATTTGCAAATTAATTATCTTTTGGACTTCAATTGTCTTCTAGACTTCAATTATCTTCTAGACTTCTTTATTTTCTTTACTACTGCGCAGGTCATATGCATAGATTTCAATTATCTTCTGGACTTTAATTGTCTTCGGGACTTCTCTTGTCTTCTAGACTTCAATTATTTTCTGGACTTCCTGTGGCTTGACATGTTATTTCCCTACATTTTCATCAAGGGTTGATTTTCTCCCCCTAATGATGGGAAATTTATCTCATCTAATATACTATCAGCGAAACAGGCATTATGCAAATCTCCAGTCATAGGATCTAAATACTTGATTATGGATACTATCTCATAACCAACGTATATCCTAGACTTTTAGAGAAGACCCATTTCAGTCCGCTGCGGTGGTGGTATAGGTACATAAACCTTGCAACTAAACCTGTGAAGATGAGAAGTTTTCGGTGTTGACCCTTACGCTAGTTGCATAGGTGGATGGATGTTATAGGCCAATGGTCTAAAATTGATGAGAGCTGCTACGAGCTGGACTGCGTATCCCCAACATATAGTTGGTAAATTACAATTCTTTAAAGTTCTGCTAGTCCATTCTGGGTGCGGACATACGGTACAAAATGCTCAACTTTAATTCCTATTTTCATGCAATAATCATCAAATATTTTCGGAGTACATTCTCCGGCGTTGTCCATTCAGGTGGACTTCACGTGATGATCAGGAAAATTATTTTTCAACTGTTAATTATCTACGAGATTTAGCTTTTGCAAAAACGTGGTTTCGTGTACAATAAACATATGTGCGACCATTCCGATGAAGCATCGATGAATATCATAAAAATACCTAAATGGCCCTTATAGGAGCTGTATAGGACCGCAAAAGGTCTCCTTGGATACGGTCCAGGAGTGCAGAGACTTCATCCTTCGCTTTTAGAGCGAAAAGTCTAGTAATTAATTTTCCGATGGCACATGCGGGGCACACAAAATCTTCCTGACTCGAAAAATTCTTAACATTCATATTATATCCCTGTGAATTGTTAATTATATCTCTCATCATCCTAAGACCTAGGTGGCATAATCTATCATGCCAGAAATAGAAAAGTTCAGAGCTTCTAAATTCGATTTTTAGGGCAGTATAGGCTGCAAGTGCCTTAATGTTAGTGTAGTATATCCCAGTTTCATATGAAGAAAGACATTCTAATGCCATTGTTCCACTTTATTCACGCTTTTCAATGAGTAGGTATTGCTTACCATACTCTTCTTCAGTCTCTAAGTGGAAACCATTACCGCGAATATTCTTGAGAGTTCTAATCGATTTTGGGTACAATAAGTCTTCTTCAATGACCAAAGTTGTGTCCATTGGGAGTATAATTATGGCTCTTCCTGAGCCTATTATACAAGTATCGCTGCCTGCGATTGTCGTAATACTGCCAGCATTCTTGCTGATCGCCTGAAAAAATTTCCGTTTGTCTTAGGATGGTATTCGTTGTGCCTCTACATGCTAAGCACACTTTCTCCATAGAACGCCACATGCGTTCTAATATAATGTACTTTATTAATATATAGCAAAAAGCAAGCAACACATAAATAAAATACTTTAGATATCAGAACGTAACTTGCTATTATAAAGACGGGAAAATAAGTCTAGCATGACTCATAATAAGAATTTAATGTTTTGCTCTCCTACAACTTGCAACCATTATTCAATAATTCAAAGTTCTGCTTCAATTACAAACTGCAAGTTTCTATAAAGATCCAAGTGCAATGCGTGCACTAGATCGAATCGGCGAAGTATTCAAAAACTTCTGCCTCAATCTGCTCTATAGCGATCTTCTCCTCTTGGGCAGCTACGGCTACGGCCGTTGCGATGTCCAAAGGAGGGATGATGGGGGGCTGCTACTGGGATGTCCACATTCATAAGTGCAACTAATGGATGTGAATCCTCTGTGCCTGCAATGGCGAGGTGTGTCTCATGCTATAATTTGCCCTTCTTCACAGACTGGAAAGCATGAATAATATGCAACCCATGACCTTACCCTTCTTGCTCCTCTCCTTTGTGAGAGGATTTATCACAATGCTCTTCACAGTTCATAAGATTACTGCTGGTAATTTACATAAAATAGTTGCAAAATTCTCATAATGCTCTTCGAACTCCCGGTTCATGATCTCGTATTTTTCTATGCATTTTTCATGATTTACTGCTATTTTCAATGATTAAAAGCAATATAAACAATCACAGATAATCAAAAACAGTAAATACAGTAAATAAATTGCATAGGAATAACAATAACAAAGTTAAACATGCTTCAAATGCAAAATTCGATTCAAAAAATGAATTCTCGAGCCCTTTTTCTTTCTAGAAAATGAATTTTCGGTGAATTCTGCAATTTTCAGGGGTTAAAACGTGAAATTTCAGTTCTGAGAAAATTTGCACGTAATTTTCAAATTTCTGAGGGGTTATTCTGTAATAATTTCTTTCCCAAAAAATCCCCATAATTTTTAGAACTTTGAGGATTTATTTGCAAATTTCCAGTTCTGAAATTGTTTTCGTAATTTCATATAACTGAGGGGCCCTTTTGCAAAATTTGAAATTTCCTTTTCTTTCCTTTTTCCTTTCTTTCTTCTCCCGTACGGACCCCTTTCTTTTTCTTTGCTTTCACGGTTTGGGCTGTCCGGCCATTCTTTTGGCCCATCATGGCCGATTGATTTTGGCCCATGATGATCCAACTTTGCCAGTTCAAAAATGGTGCACGTAGGGACGTAGGGCTTCCCCTAACTTTTCATAGGGGCGGCGGCGGCGGCTTATGCACGCTACATGCGGGCGACAGTAGGCGCGTGCGGGCGCAGGGCCATCGCGACGGCGTGTGCGTAGCCGGTGCGGACGTGCTTCAAGGTGGCAGCGGCTCCAAGGTGTGGCGAGCAGCGCGGAGCTCGTGCGGGAGCCAAGGCGCCACATGCGAGCCGCTGCGCGGCGTGCAGCACCGGCGCCACCTTTTTCTTTTCCGCCTTTGTGCGATGCGCGCGTGCGCTCTCGCGCGGCGGCAGGTTGAGACAAACGGCCAGCGAGCACGGCCGGGCTAGTGTTGCACGGCACATGCGGGCACCGTGTGATTGATTTTTTTTCAAGTTTACTGTTCATGCAATGTACGTGCGAGACTGCATCGGTGGTGCGGCTTCAGGCCGATATGTGCATGCTTGCCGCGTGCTAGCGGCGTGGCTCTATCATTACCTCCGTGGCGATGTGTGGTGGCGGACTAGCCGAGCGGTAACGTATCGCGGAGGTGGTGACAGCCGCTTGCAGGCGGTGCCATACACATGGTGCCTTTCGTGCTATTGTATCTATAAACTACAGTGCAATCATCATCTACTCTTTAATGCAACCCACCGATCGGTTTGGCCGGCGACTTCAAGTCGGCTCACGGTAGATTGGAGCGGATTTGCACCATAGGAAACCAATCTAGAAAGCAAATTTGCATAATTTAAAGCGATCTAGAAAGTACAATTCAATCTACAAGTGTTGTTCATCGACGGTTACCTTTTCGATGCGAGGAGAGTCGATCGTGTTGATAACGTGTTGAGGAACCATCGCTGGCGAGTCTAGTCCGAACGATTACCTCGTAGACAATACTCAGAATCGTAAGAACAATACAAGAACATAAGAATAGAATAAGAGATGAACACAGAGATGTAGGGGGGACTTCTTGCTTCTCTTTATTCCTTCATTCAACGATCAAATCCTTTACAGTGAATAGCACCCCCTATTTATAGGCTAGAGACCCTACTAGAGTTTGGGATGGGGAGCCCATACATGGGCCGGCTTCCGGGCCGAGCCCATAGTTTCTTAACATTTGGAACGGTGGTAGAAGATAGAAACCTCGTTAAACATTTACCGTAATTCGAGCGCTCTTATCATTGACTACGTTCCAACAATTGCCATCCAAGATCCACAGAAAAACACAGGCTAGAGTGTTGGAGATATTAGAGTTTATGTAAGAATCTAAATCATATGCGAGTCGGACTCAAACCGTGTACGAGTTGTGTTAAAGTTGAACTATAATATTTGACATTATAAATAAAAGAATAACTTTAGTTAAGCCCATCCATATGTCCACAGGCAATCGACTGGGGAAACATGACCTAGTTCTCCACGATCCTTGAAGTAGATCTTGTTGACCGACGATGAACTGCTATAGCATTCTTTAACTAAACAACATTGTTTATAGCAAGAATGAATACATATAGTACTCAGCAAGTCACACCACATAATGCAATTATAGATGATGGCTTATTCCAAAGGATATGGCATCTATGGTTCTTTTGCATAAAAGCAACAGCTGTAGTCGAATATGGATAATAGATTGAAAGCGTAATTTAAAACAAATAACAATAATAACTTTAACAAGTATTTTCACAAAATTCACATAACTTAATCAATTTCTTTCATACAGCTGCATAAGTTTACTCACACAGCTGTTCCTCCCAATTGTTTTATGAAAATCTACCCCTCGTGAGAAATTCCCGAGCATGTCCATGACTGAGAACGCGGCTATTCGAATAGATTATTAACACTCTGCAGAAGTTTGTACACTTTACCCACAAGATACAATCAACTTATACAAAGTTGATCACAACAAAACCTTTTCAAAACTTCACATTGACAATTGACTCTTCCGATGTATTTTACCGTCGTACCAATCCTACCACAGCCCTTTGGTGCGATGCACATCATTGAACTTGAAGATGGCAAATCGTTCATAAATGTGACCCTGCCACAGCGGTACACACCTCCATCCTGGCACACAGTCTATCCTACATGCCTGAGTAGTCAATGTTAAGATTCCATATTTTACTAAGTTAGGCATGTCCCATACCAAGCATGTGGTCATACAGTTGTAGCTCAATTCAATGGCTCACAAAGTTAAGTCCTTAATTGACCAAGACGAGGCAAGCAAAAGAAGAACGCGCGCACTCGCTTGCCATGTCGCGCCATCGCCCGCCCGCACACAACCTACGCGTCGATGGTCCGACGATTTTGTGTCTGTTTAGGTGTGAAGCTACTGGTTCTTTTTGCATCAAAAAATCATACATGACAACTATATGTATTGGAAATTGAATGTTTAAATTACACCTGATTATGCGAGGCTTTTATGGCACGCATTAATTGTGTTTCCAAAATGTTTCTTCGGAATTATTGTGGCAGCTTCCATCCATGCCATAGGATTCCATATGCGAGGAAAATAGTCTCCATTCAACGTGACGAACAAATTAGCCTCTGAACGTTTACCCTGTACTCCTCTGTGTTGCGTCGTCTGGACTACTCCATCCCTTCATCCGTGTGCACTGACGTGGGGAGAGCAGTGTCTCTGAAGCCGGTGTCCCTCATGATCTTACATGGGTTGAGGTGAATCATGTTTTGGAAAACGTTCGCGCGACTGCTCACGGCTTCCTTCATCATCCGCTTTATATCGTCTTCTTTGCATCAGACTTTACTGCAACTAGGGGTGGAAACGAGCCGAGCCGAAGCGGCCCGAGTCAAGCTCGTTTTGGCTCGAGTGAATAGTAGGCTCGGCTCATTTCGGAAAAGAGCCAGAAGTTAGGCTAGCAACAAGGAGCCCTTGTACTCGTGGATCTTCTCATTGATCTTTTCCAGCAGCGCGTCGTGCTCCTCGCTTTCGGACATCATCCCCTCCCCTAGCTACTCCCAAAACACAACAACAAATCGCATAGGCTAGTAAATATCCAAGAACGCTGAGACTGGCATCAACATAATGAATTTATTCAGAAAAGCATCGTCATATGAATAACAATGACATCGCATTATGAGAAATTCTTCATCTCAAAGAAAATCAATACAACTACACATATATTCCGTATGCCATTTACTCAACAAAACATTCTGGCCATCTAGATAAGATTCCCCGGAGAACTAAACTGAGACCAGCTGAGCTCATGAGATTCAGAACTAAAAAGTAGTCTATAACAGCACATGGACATATAAAAACATATCTTTGCTCCTAATTCACCATCCTAAGGTTCGGAAACGATCAAAATTACCACTCCCAATTGAACCAAACCAAGCACAAGTCCTACTACCGTTCTATAATACGACAAAAAAGCCCGACAAATCCTCAATTTTAACCACCAAACCGGCAGAAGCAAAGGAAGAACTCATCTTCTTAGCCCTCTTCTGCCCGATCACATACTTGTCGAGCCCCTCGCAGATCTCCTTGGGCGTCGACAAATCCTTCCCCAGGTTCGTGGGGAGGCACGAGGGGAGTGGTGCGGTGGACGGGCGGTGACACGGAGGATGGGGGACCACGGGCGGGGGGGGGCAGGGAGGACGACGAGGGGACCACGGGGCCACGGGGAGGACGGGGGACCATGGGGCGCCGGCAAGGTGGACCATCCACCGTGGACGGGCGGCGGCACGGAGGACGGGGAGGAAGGGGAAGGGGATGGAGAGGATTGGGGATTGGGGCGGGACTCGGGAGGAAGGGGAAGTGGATGGAATTGGAGAGGATTGGCGGCCTCCTGGGCAAGGGGGTCGAGAGGACAGAGGATTGGGCGTCTCAGCGTGGGCCTTCGTGCGGCACGAGCCAAACGGCTCGCCGAGCGACTCGGACTCGGCTCGTTTTTTTTATCGAGCTAGGGGACAGGGCTCGACTCAGCTCGGCTTGAAAAATCATGAGACCGAGCCAAGACGGCTCGCGAGCTCCGAGCTTTTTTTTCTAGCCCTAACTGCGACCATCGCTGAAACGATTCTCTGTAGGTCGTGGTGATATCTTTTGACATAGCTAGATCTTAGTTCCTAGAAATTAGGCATGTGATGATGATGATTCCTACTTCTGTTAGTAGTTTTATTGTTCTAGGTTTTGTCTTGCTAGTGCATATATATTATATAGATGTGTTTGAGCTGATGATCATGATACTATTTATAGTTCTAAATATGCCTAGTATATATACGGTTATTACATCAATTATTGTTTTATGAATTATAATAATCACAGAAGTACATATGCTGCTGAAGTACCGACTGGGTTTTCCCCCCATATGCTGAGAGAAATGTTGCTTGAGCTGCCTTGTAGTGAATGCTAACGAATGCTTGCTGACGAGAATGCAAGAGATATCAATGGACTACCATTTCAAGGTGGAGGAGGAAGCAGGCTCCTTGTTGTACAACTTTTTGGCTACAATGGTACTATTCTCTGTTTCTCTCCCCTGTGCCATTGGTCCCTGCAATTGTTTCTCCCAGACATTACCTGCCGGGTACAGATGTTTCATAATGTTTTTACTCATTTACGCAGGAACTGCTGGAGCATGGAGAACTCAATCGATTGTCGAATCCGGAGGTTGGGAGGACCGAACCACTGCCGAAGATATGGACTTGGCATTGAGAGCCGGACTCCTGGGCTGGGAATTTGTTTACATTGGTGGCATCAAGGTAATTGTTCAATCCTACCATGACGGTATGACATATCATGCACAAAGGCACTATCAGATTGGTTCAGTAATCGGTGTTTCCTTCCACTTGCAGGTTAAGAGCGAACTGCCTCTTTGAAGGTGTACCGGTCCCAACAGCATCGCTGGTCGTGTGGACCTGCACTCCTGTTCAATAAAATGTTCTGGGAAATTCTTTCTGCCAAGGTTAGTCTTTTTTTTCTCAAGCTGTAGTATTTGAGAAAGACAATTTTTGCAGCGTTCTATTCTCTTGTGCTGGAACTCTTTCTAAATCTTTTCCTACCTCCGTTTTTTTCAATGCAGAAAGTCTCGGTCTGGAAGAAGTTCTACATGATATATAACTTCATTGCACGGAGAATCGTATCGACGTTCTTCACCTTCTTCTTTTTCAGCATACTACTTCCTATGAGCGTTCTATTTCTAGAAGTGCAGATTCCTGTGTGGGAACTGATCTATATCCCTACAGCTATCACTCTTCTCAATTCAGTTGGGACTCCAAGGTTAGTTCAGTGTTGCTTTACATTTTCTTTTGTGGCAGTCACAATGGACTCACAACTCACAAGGACAAATATCCTGAATGGCGGTATTCCTCTACGTGTTGCAGGTCTATCCATCTGATTATACTGTGGGTCTTGTTTGAGAATGTTATGGCATTGCACCGGTTTAAAGACACCTTGATCGGATTTTTCAAAGCCGGAAGGGCTAACGAATGGATCGTCACACAAAAATCGGGAAATGTTCAGAAGCTGTAATCGATTATCCGTGTTACAAAGAATTGCCGTTTCAAAGACAGGTAACTCTGTCCAAAGATTATATGAATCACGATACACTTGATTCTAACATGTGTTTATTAGCTCTAATTTTGCTATCCTGGTTCTTGCCAGGTTCCATTGCCTTTAGTTATTGATTGGCGTGTTTCTTCTGATGTCTGCATGCTATGACTACGTGTATAGAGATGATTATTTTTACCTCTTTGTTCTGCCCCAGTCGATCATGTATTTTGCAATTGGATTTGAATTCATGGGTGTCAGCGTTTCCAGTTTGATCAAGGCAGATCATTGCAAGATTCAGTCCAAAAATAGTCTGCATTTTGACGGTTCAACGCAGGCTCTTGTGAGTTGACAGTGCAAAAATAGTCTGCACTTAAAGTTACGGCAGGCATCTGGGAGAATGAAAACAGTGATCAATAATCTAGTGTGTTATTATCCATCAATCCATCTGATACATAAAAACGCATCTAAATCCTGTCGATGTATTTAAAACACAACTGCTATCTTTAGTGAAGAGTTGTGTTCACATATTGTAGACATGTTTACAATGCAATTACAATTTCTGTTGCCACAGCCACTGTATCTGGACATTCAACTCCAGAGCACTTTTGATGGAATCCTTCCTCCTTGAACTGAATTTAAAAATACAACATGTTGGGAAACATGGGCCAGGGCCGGCAGCCTTGGCCCATAAGTGGGCCTCTCATCCCTTTAATCTATATATATAGGGGTCCCAATCTATTGTATGTACTGTTGATCAGAAGAGAAATAAAGAAAGAAGTTCCCCTCATCCTGTGTCAATTTACTTTCTGTATTTGTGCTCTTCCTCTACGACGTGATCACTGGACTGGGCTCGCCGGCGGTGGTTGCGCAACACGTTATCAGCACGACTACACTCTCCGAAGGTAATCATCGATGAACGATGACACCGTTTTGTAGATTGAATCGTTTTCTAGATTGCTTTTCTTTCGGACAATTTTCGCATTCTAGATTAGTTTTATGATTTTCATGGTGCAAATTTTCTCTAATTTCTGCAAGCTAACTTGTAGTTGCCGGCACAATGCATTAAACAATTTATTTCTCGTAATGGTTGGATGATATTATTTAATTCATTCATTTATTCAGTTAATAATAGCATGATATATTCTAATATTTGAAGTATTTTATTTATGTGTTGATTGCTTCCTACTACATATTAATAAAGTACTTTATATTAAAACGTGTGGCGCCTTATGGAAGAAGTGTGCTTAGCTGATAGCGGCACAAAGAATACCATCTTGAGAGAGACGAAATTATTTCATTGATCAGCAAGAATGTTGGTAGTCTTACGACAATCGCGAGCAGCAATGCTTGTATAATAGGCTCGGGAAGGGCCACAATTATACTCCCGATTGGCACAACTTTAATCATTAAAGAAGCTTTGTTGTACCCAGAATCAACTAGAACTCTCCTAAGTTTCAAAGATATTCGCGCTAACGGTTTCCACGTAGAGACTAAAGAAGAGTATAGTAAGGAATATCTGTTCATTACAAAGTGTGAAGAAAGTGAAAATATATATATATATTAGAACGACTTCTTTCATATGAGACTGGGCTATACTACACTAATATTAAGGTACCCGCAGCCTATACTGCCCTGAAAATCATATTTAGAAGTTCTAAACTTTTTGTCTCGGCATGATAGATTATGCCACAGGTCTTAGGATGATGTGAAATATAATTAACAATTTACAAGCACATAATATCAATGTAAAGAATTTTCCAAATCAGAAAGATTTTGTGTGCTCCGCATGTGCCACCGGAAAATTAATTATTAGACCTTCTGCACTAAAAGTGAAGGATGAAATCCCTATATTCTTGAAACATATCGAGGGAGATATTTGCGGTTCTATACACACCCTATCGTGGTTATTTAGATATTTTATGGTATTCATCAATGCTTCCTCAAAATGATCACACGTATGTTTATTGTCTATGAGAAGCCATGCTTTTGCAAAGTTAATTTCGTAGATAATTAAAATTAAAAATAATTTTCCTAATCATCATGTGAGTCCATTAGAATGGACAACGCAGGAGAATTTACTTCGAAGGCATTTGATGATTATTGCATGGCAATGAAAATTAAAGTTGAGCATTCCGTACGCATGTACACACCCAGAATGGACTAACAGAGGCATTATTTAAAAGAATTAAATTTATTGCCCGGCCACTTTTACAGAATTGTAATTTATCAACTACATGTTGGGGATACGCAGTTCTGCACGCAGTGATTCTCATCAACTTTAGACCATCGGCATATAATATCCATTCACCTATGCAACTAGCGCAAGGGTCAGCACCAAAAATTTCCCATCTTCGCAATTTTGGATGCAAGGATTATGTACCTATACTCCCACCACAGCATACCTAATGGGCCCTCTCCGAAAGTCTAGGATATATGTTGATTATGAGATAGCATCCATAATCAAGTATTTTGACCCTATGACATGAGATTTGCATACTTCCCGATTCACTGATAATATATTTGATGAGGATTGTTTTCCATCATTAGAGGAGAAAATCAACTCCTTGATAAAAATATCAGGAAATAATATGGCAAGCCACAGGAATCCATGCACATGACCCGCACACTAGTGAAGCAAATAGAGAAGTCCAGAAAATCATTTATTTGCAAGCATTAGCAAATCAACTTCCTGACTACTTTAGTGATTTGAAAAGTGTGACCAAATCGCATGTGTCTGCACGCAATGCACCGGAGAGGGTTGAAATACCGAAGAAAGTTGAAGGTACCCCTAATCTCGTCCAAAGGCCTCAGAATAAAAGGACGAGAACTAAGACCTGAATATGACTGGCTATGCAGATGCTGGGCACCTGTCGGACCCGCATACAGCCAAGTTACAAATAGGCTATGTATTACTATGTACTGGAACTGCAATTTAATGAAAATCATCTAAGCAAAGTCTTATATCGACTTCGACGAACCACTCGAAAATTATAGCACTGTACGAGATTTCGTGATAATGTGTTTGGTTTCGGCGGATGATTCACCATATCCAGCAATCATATGGATTGAATACTAGACAAACTCTCACTATTATCTATGAAGATAATGCAGCTTATGTTACACATGTGCAGATGGGTTATGTGAAGAGTCATCTCACAAGGCATATCAATCCTAAGTTCTTCTATTATAATGAATTACAAAAGATAAACGAAATTGAAGTACTGCATACTAAGTCATATGAAAATTTTGCAGATTTATTCACTAAGTCACTTCCAGCATCTAGCTTTGAAAGGTGAATGCGTGGAATTGGAATGATGAGACTTAGAGAAGTACATATTTTAGGGGAAAATCTTCACAAACTCATTATTGAAACTTAATCACGAAGATCAAGTATCCAAAAATTAAACCTAGAGATTAAATGAAATTGGGTGGATTGTACTCTTTTTCATTGACGAGTTTTCCTAAAGTTTCTCGGCTAAGGTTTTTAATGAGGTAATTCGTGCAACGCAGCAGAACATGTATCATATACTTTTTCTCCAAAAAAAATCCACTGAGTTTTTGTGGAGTTTTGACAAAACATGAATATGTTGGATAAATGGCTAAGTGAGAGTGTTGGAAAACTTGGATCTGGGCTGACAGCCTTAGCCCATAAGTGAGCTCCTCGTCCCTTTAGTCTGTATATAGACGCAATTCCTCACGAAGCAGGATAACAAGAGCACGCCGGACACGCCAATACTATCGTGCCCAGGGTGAGGCTGCACTACCCAGGAGGCCGGCCAGGCACACTCTACTGTTACTCGGCCCAGCAGGGGTGTTTGTTCGCCTAAAGCCCATAGGCTGTACGTAGTAGTATCAGTACGTTTCAGAAGGGCCATTAATAAATTCTGTTCGCCTGTTCCATCTCCATGTGAACTCGGATGCCGGAGCTAATCGGAGCTCCTGTCACCCGTGAACCCGAGACAAAAGTACTAGTACAAAACAAAGCATGGTGACTTGGTGAGGGAATGGTGCAAGTGCTGTTTCTTTCCGAAGAAAAAAAATGGAGGAACCAACAAGGCAACGGCAACAAGCATCCGTCAGATCAGACGAGCCGGGACGAAACGTCGCCGCACCGTTCGAGATCGAGGCAGACGACTCGGTCCTCCCTCTCGGCTCCTGTGCCGCACGGCGTTGGGTTGGGTCCCTGAAAGACCGCAAGGAAACCGTACGCTTCGTTCCGGCATTTCCTTTGGCTTTGGCCCCCTTTGCAACAGTCCGGCCGTAGCGCGTGTTCTACCTCCTAGTTGTTGAGGAGAAGAAAATTCGTCATTGCTGAGAGAATCTCAAATGCATGTACCAAGAAAACGATTCCAGTTTATGGTATTTGAAATGCAAAATCGTAATCGTACAACAACTTAGAAAAATCGCGATTCCAAATTGAATCAAGAACTAGATGAAACAGAAGGTGTTATGATGGCGCATGAGTCATTTCCGCTTAAAACATTGTACTGCCTTCCAATGCAATTAATGTTTGATGAGGCGCTTTATTCTTGTCCTTTGAGACAATGCAACTCGGTCCAACTCAAATATACTCAATATTTCTTCGTTTATTCTTCAGGTACCTGAACCAAAAGTCAAAAAATGTAGACAGTTTTGCACCTGAAGAAGACAATCTTCCAAGAATTAAGCCCAAAAGTAATCAGATAAAAAATATTTCTACTGCGTCATATAAACAGTGAGACACCGCACCATGGGAGAACAAAGGTAAAGTAAAAGGTCAAAAAAAGTGGAACCAAGCCAACCGTCCATTCCTAGACCACAAGTCCACGGTGCAGTAGGACGAGGCAGAAATATCACAAAGATTCAAAGCACAGTGTAAGTTTCATGGGCACCCCGTCATGCGTATCTACATGCAGCTGCAGTACAGTGTGGCCACTGACACGCGCACGTTGCATGTCACCACCATCACTTTCGTGTGAGCCGAGTAAGCGGGACGTGTAGCCTTTATGCCGTGTCTACCCTAGCAAGGGAAGAAAATAAATCAATGGAGTCTTGATTCATCTCTTCGCGTGCTAAGTCTAAGGTGGATGAGGTGCCCACCGGACCGGACTCTGGTGGGCGGTTTCCTAATACTCCCCTTGGGCTCTCATCCTTTATGTCCATGCCTCGCTAAAACTCCATAAAAACCAGTGGGAAAAATTTTGGAGAAAGAGTACATGAATCATGTTACTGCTATGTTGCACAAATTGCCTCATTAAAAACCTTATCAGAAACTTGGGAAAAACTCGTCAAGGAAAAAAGTACAATTCACCCAATTTATTTAATCTCGAGGATTTGCTCTTTGGGTACTCGATCTTCGTAATCAAGCTTGATGTGAGTTTGTGAAGGTTCTCCCCAGATCTGCACTTCTCTAAGTCTTATCATTCCAATTCCACGTCGCACCTTTCAAAGCTAGATCTTTGGAAGTGACTTAGTGAATAAATCTGCAAGATTTTCACATGACTTAGTATCACGATGCTTTAATTTCGTCCATCTTTTGCATTTCATGAGCATAGAAGAATTTGGGGTTGATATGCTTTGTGAGAGGACTCTTCACATAACCCATCTGCACTTGTGCAACACAAATTGCATTATCTTCATAGATAATAGTGGGGTTTGTGCGGTATTCAATCCACATGATTGCTGGATGTGGTGAATCATCATGAAGCCAGAGCATTCCGTCGCGACCTAAATGCAGTGCTATGATTTACGAATGGTTCGTCGAAGTTGATACCAAACTCTGCTTAGATGATTTCCATGAAATTGCGGTTCCACCACGAAAATACATAGCTTTGTTTGTGACTTAGTTGTATGTGGGTCGGCAGTGCCGGCATCTGCATAGCCGATCATTGTAAGGTCTGGTTCTTTACGTAGAAACGAGCCAAGATCTTTACTTCCTTGGAGGTATCGGAAGGCGTCCTTTATTCCTGCCAATGCCTTTTGGTAGGTTACGCACTATACCTTGCTAAAAGATTCCTGCGAAAGCAATGTCAGGTCTAGTGCGGTTGCTAAATACATGAGTGCTCCAAGCTGCGCTCAAGTATGGGAATTCGGTCCGGATTTCCTCCCCTCTTCTCTAGAGTGCGAGCGGGTCCTTGTCTTGCTTTGAGGATCTCCGATCATCGGCACTTCGAGGATATGCCTTTTCAAAGCGAACCTTTCCAACACCTTACGAGTGTAGGTTGGTGATGTACTAAAATCCCTTGGGGTATGCTCAAGCGCAAGCCTAAGCAATATTTGGTTTTACCCAAATCTTTCATTTGAACTCGACTCGGTAAGAGCTTGCTTTTCCAATATCTTCCAAAGTCAGATGATATTCGGATCATCTACATATCTTGAGATTATCTGAATCCATCACAGGATCGCCGTATAAAAACACATGGACAATCCTCACTGTTCGTGTAGCCTTTCTTGCGAGAGAAAGTCGCTTAGCGATTATACCACATCTGCTGATTGCTTGATCCATACGGTGACTTTACGAGTTGCTGCTTGTATAGATTTCTATTTGCTCTATCTTGGTTGGTGCAGGGGATACCTTGGTACCTTCATATAAATTTCCGAATCAAGTTCCCATAAAGGTATCACGATTACCACATCCATTAATTTCATTTCTAAATTCAGATTCTTGCCATTGAGATTAAGTATCTAAAGGTAGTTCCGCCCATGACCGGGAATAGGTTTCTTCATAATCGACTCTGGTCTTTGAGTGAAACCTTGTGCAACAAGCCTTGCTTTATATCTTACAACTTCATTATTTTCATTTCTCTTTCGAACAAATACCCATTTATGCCCTACGAGGTGCACATGGGGAGGTGTACGACTACGAACCCAAACACCTCTCTTTTGTTCGGAGATATTAGTCTGCTTCTATTGCCTTCTTCCAATCTTTCGATCGATCTTTTCTTGCAATCGTGACGATCGAGCTCGGATCAAGATCAATGATTGTGGCAATTTTCTTTGCAAAATAAATGTCGACATTAGCATTTGTTGCTCTATTCATAGATTCTCCGTGGTCACATAATTTATAGCTATTTCTTCATGGGCGATTACGCTAATGCTTCTACTTGTTCACCGCGCTTTCAATTGCGGGGCAAGTCCTTTAGTTTCGACTCGATGTGTGCGCACATCCATCTTGATGTCTCCTCGTGGGAATATTCAAATCTGGTATGCCTTTTCTTTGAAGGTTCCATACGAGTGCAGTCTCAAGCGGCTCCCCTTACATTTGTGGGAACCGGTGATCGTGTGACAAGTCCTTCTTATCCTTTTCGCGAGCGTCCCGGTTGCCAGGATTCGAGGACCGGAGTTCTCGTCCTTTATTACGAGGCCTGCGGGCGGGATTAGGGATACCTTCTATTTTCTTTGGTATTTCAACCCTCTCGGTGCATTGCGTGCGAGCACATGCGACTTAGTCACGCTCTTCAAATCACTAAAGTGGTCGGCGGTTGATTCGCTAATGCTTGCAAATCAATTATCTTACGGACTTCTCTATCCGCTTCACTAGTGTGTGGGTCATGTGCATTAATTCTGTGGCTTGCCACGTTATTTCCGACATTTTTCATCAAGAGGTTGATTTCCTCCCCTAATGACGGAAACTATCCTCATCAAATATGCTATCGTAAAGCGGGTGTATGCAAATCTCGATCATTGGGTCGAGATACGATTATGGATGCGATCTCATAACCAACGTATATCCCAGTTTTGGAGAGGGCCCATTGCGATTCGCTACGGTGGTGGTATAGGTACATAAACCTTGCAACCAAACCTTGAAGATGAGAGATTTTGGTGGTGACCCTTGCGCGATTGCATAGGTGAATGGATGTTGTATCTTGACGGTCTAAAATTGATGAGAGTTCTTTGCATGCGAATTGCGTGTCCCCAACACGTAGTTGGTAAGTTACAATTACGTAAGCGGTCGGGCAATGAATTTAATTCTTTTAATCAATGCTACGCTAGTCCATTACGAGTGTGGACATGTGGTGCAGAGTGCTCAGCGGTAATTCCATTGCCATGCAATAATCATCAAATGCCTTTGAAGTAAATTCTCGGCGTTGTCCATTCGATGGACTTCACATGATGATCGGAAATTATTCTTTATTTTAATTATCTGCGAGATCGACTTTGCAAAAGCATGGTTTCTTGTAGATACGAGCATACATGCGACCATTTCGAGGAAGCATCGATGAGCACCATAAAGTACCTAAATGGCCTGACAGTGCTGAATAGGACATAAATATCTCCTGGATTCGGTCCGAGAATGCGAGATTTCATCCTTCACTTTGAGAGGAGAAGGTCTAGTAATTAATTTCCGTGGCACATGCGGGGCACACGAAATCTTACGGATTCGGAAATTCTTTACATTGATATTATGTCCACGAGAATTGTTAATTATATTTCTCATCATTCTAAGACAGGGTGGCCTAATCTATCATGCGAGAGCAGAAAAGTTCAGAGCTTCTAAAAGATGTTTTCAGGACAGTATAGGCTGCAGGTGCCCTAATATGAGTGTAGTATAGCCCAGATTCATATGAAGGAAGTCGTTCTAATACCCTTTTCCCATTCTCTTCACGCTTTGTAATGAGCAGGTATTCCTTACCATACTCTTCTTCAGTCTCTACATGGAGACCGTTAGCGCGAATATCTTTAAAACTTAAGAGAGTTCTAGTTGATTCCGGGTACAACAAGGCTTCTTCAATGACCAATGTCGTGCCCATTGGGAGTATAATTGTGGCTCTTCACGAGCCTATTATACAAATATCATTGCGGCGATTGTCGTAAGACTACCAGCATTCTTGCTGATCGACTGGAAAAATTTCGTCTCTCTTAGTATGGTATTCGTTGTGCCGCTATCTGCTAGGCACACTTCCTCCATAGGGCGCCACACGCGTTCTGATATATAAAGTATTTATTAATATGGAGCAGAAAACAATCCACACATAAATCATACTTCAAAACAAAACAAACTTGCTTTATTAATACGGGAAAAGTCTTCTTTGGACATATCATAAGAATTTATTGCAAATGCTCTTCTAGAGCTTACAACCTTTATTCAATAATTCAAAATTCTAACATAAGCGCAAATATTTGTAAAACTAAGTGCCATGCATGCACTAGATTGAATCGTAGTAAATTAACTTGCACGAATCGGTCTACTTCTATGTTTTCTTCTTGGCAACTACGGTGCGGCGGCTGCAATGTCAAAGAAGGAGTGGTAGGGTTTCTTTGCGAGGATGTCCACATCCATAGTGCGACCAATGACATGGATCTTCAATGCGCAATGGCGAGTGCGCTTCATGTTGTCCTTTGCCCTTCTTCTTTGCCTTGAAAGCATCGATCACGTCTTTGCGGTTCCACGGCGACACGTGACCAATGTCCCCAAGTGCCACATTTGTAGCGACTTTGGTCCTGCGACCATAGGGCTTCTCATCGCGCTTCTTTTGGTCGCCTTTCTTGACTTGAGCATTACGCTTAGTCTTGTGACTCGTGACCTTACCCTTCTTGCCTCTCTGCGGGTGAGGCTTTCTCACTTATGTGTGCTAGCGTTGACTTCATGGCCAACTTTGCTACTAGGTGGGCTGCGAGATGTAGTTCTTTGAGAACTTCATCTTGAGCTTCGCAACTTGCATAATATCAATCGGTTCGGCGTACTCCTTGTAGCGTCTGAGCCGACAGTTGCGTCGCATTGCACGCATTTGGGTGAAAGGTAGATAGGGTTTTCTCAATCCTCTGCGCATACGTGATTACTTACCACAAAGTGAAGATTTGTACAAATTACGTGCAAAGCGAGTTGTACTCCCACGGTCTTATAGTCGACAAAGCGTAGTCGAGTCCATTCTGCTCTGCCGGGCGGGATGGTGTACTAGTTTCTCGAACCGCTTCTTGAGCGGTCCATAAAGCCGATCGCGCTTTTCTCGCCATATACTCATTCTTGAGAGTTAGACAAAGATGATGTGCGAGGAAATGAAGTGCGATCATTTTCCTCGGCGGTTGGAGCGACGATACGCAAGGCGCGAGTCGAATAGCGACCGCGGGCTTCTTGGCTCCAAATGCGATCTCAACATCGATGCCCAAGTCGAGATAGTTACGGCCATCTTTGGGCGGCTCCTCGAACTCGGTTCGTAATTCGATCATCTGCATATTCATGCAAGAGGTGCATAAGATTCTTCTTGGTAATGTACATAAAGGTTGCAAGAATTCCCATAATGTTCCGTATTTTCTCGCATTTTTCAAGATTCTTGCTATTTTCAATGATTAAAAGCAATATAAATAATTACAAATAATCAAAGCAGTAAATCTGAAAATAAATTGCATAGAAATAACAATAGCAAGAATAAATATGCTTCAAATTTCAAAAAATATGCAAAAATTCAGTTCAGAGGCCTTTTCTGTTTGGAAAAGTTACTTTTAGTAGCGCAAGTTCCGAGGGTTAAAACGCGAAATCTCGATTAGAGAAAATTTGTGCGTAAATTTCATATTTTAGGGGTTTTGCAAAATTTTATTATATCGAAAACTTGCGCGTAATTAAAAAACTTCAAGGCCCTTTTGCAAATTCGAATTTGTAGCTCCGCCTCTTTCCCCTTTTTTTTTTTTTTTTGATGTGGCCTTTCAGAGCCCAAAAAATCCGGCCCTTACAGCCCATCCGTGGGATCAAAAATGAGGGGCCTTTAGGGTTTCCCACCCATGCTTCTAGGCGCGGCGGCTCGCATGGCGCTGTGGAGCCGGCGAGGCGGCGCGGCTGGCCGGCAAGCGGCTCGGCGTTGCAGGCGGCGGCGGCTCCGCGCAAGCAGGCAGCGCCCGGCCTTGCGGGCCGGGATCTGCGAGGCGGCGGCGGCGGCGGCCGGCGGTAGCTCTGGCGGCGCGCCTTGCGCGAAGCAGCCAGCGGCGATCTGGCCGAGGCGCGGCAGGCGGCCGGCGGCTGCGGCCGGGTGCGGCGGCGCATGGCGATACCGGCAGCGTCGTGAAGCGGCCGGCGGCGAGGCGGCGCTCGTGCCGTGCATGCGCAGCGGCCGTGGCGGCGCCGCGCCCGCGCGTTCCGCGCCGTGCAAGAGGTTGCGGCTCAAGCGAGAGAGAGAGGGCGTGCGGCGGCGGATCGGACGACAGCAGGCGGCGCCGGCGCGCGCGCGCCGGGGCTTGGGAGGGCCGGCAAGTCCCTCTTCATCTCTCCCTTTTCTCACGGAGACGCCTTGCCTCTGACGCGGTTCGTGGTTCTTGGGAGAGCCAAGAGGCGTGGCGCGGCGGTTTCAAGCACGCCGGCCGCAACGAGGAGCGGCCATGGCGGTGCTTGTGGTGCGCTCGGCGCGCCGGTGGTTCATGGCTTCAAGGCCATCGTGGCGATTTCAAAGTGGTAGTGCGTGCGGTTTCTAGGTGGCGGCGGCGCCTACGAGCGCGGTGGCGGAGGATTTGGCGGCGGCGTTGGCACGCTCTTCATGGCGAGCCCTTTTTTCGAAATGCATTGGTTGATGTATGTAAGCAATGCAATGTGATGTAAAAGCGATGCAATCAACATCTGTTCTTTCATGCAACCTCCGTCGGATTTTCCGCGACTTCAAGTCACCTCGCGGTAGGTTAGAACGGATTTGCAATTTCAATCTACGGTACAATCGACATCCGCTCTTTCATGCAATCATCGATCGGCATTGTGTCGGCGACTTCAAATCGGCTCGCGACGATTAGAGCAAATTTGCACCGTGAAAACAAATCTAGAAAGCCAAATTTGCGAGTGGAAGCAATCTCGGCGATTCAATATCGAGTGTCGTTCATCGGCGGTTACCTTTCGATCGCGAGGAGAGTCGATCGTCGCCGATAACGTGTTGAGGAACCGTCATTGGCAAGTCGGTCAGGCGATTACCTCGTATACAAAATCGAATCGTAAGAACGATGCAAGAACACAAGAACACAACAATAGATGAAACACGGTATGAGAGGGATGCGCGGCTTCTCTTTATGCTCTTCCAATAATGAATTGTGTACAATGCTTGGGGGGGTCCCCCCTCCTATATATAGTCTAAGGTGGATGAGGTGCCCACCCGGACCCGGACTCCTGGCTGGGCCCGGTTTCCTAATACTAGTGACGCTCAGTGGTATTCTCTACCCCCCAAAGAAAATTTGTGTTTTTTTTGCGAGAAGAAAATTCGTGAGCTGCTTCGAGAGAATCTCAAATGCATGTACCAAGAAAACTCGGACGTTCCAGTTTATGGTATTTGAAATGCAAAAATTTCGTAGAAAACAAATCGATTCTCACAACAACTTAGAAAAAATCGCGCGTTCCAAATTGAATCAAGAACTAGAAGAGAACCAGAAGGTGTTAGTATGGCGCATGAGTCATTTCCCGCTTAAAACATTGTACTGCCTCCAATGCATTTAATGTTTGATGAGGCGCTTTATTCTTGTCCTTTGAGACAATCTTAACTACCAATGGGCGGCATCACTAAAGACAGGATCAGAGAACATAAAAAATGTTTAATTTAGTTTTACCGCAACTCGGTCCAACTCAAATATACTCAATATTTCTTCGTTTATTCTTCAGGTACCTGAACCAAAAATCAAAAAATGTAGACAGTTTTGCACCTGAAGAAGACAATCTTCCAAGAATTAAGCCCAAAAGTAATCAGATCAAAAATATTTCTACTGCGTCATATAAACAGTGAGACACCGCACCATCACCATGGGAGAACAAAGGTAAAGTAAAAGGTCAAAAAAAGTGGAACCAAGCCAACCGTCCATTCCTAGACCACAAGTCCACGGTGCAGTAGGACGAGGCAGAAATATCACAAAGATTCAAAGCACAGTGTAAGTTTCATGGGCACCCCGTCATGCGTATCTGCATGCAGCTGCAGTACTGTGTGGCCACTGACACGCGCACGTTGCATGTCACCACCATCACTTTCGTGTGAGCTGAGTAAGCGGGACGTGTAGCCTTTATGCCGTGTCTACCCTAGCAAGGGAAGAAAATAAATCAATGGAGTCTTGATTCATCTCTTCGCGTGCTAAGCTAAACAATTGCAAGATATCTTTTCCCATGCCAGGCATGTTGTCGGTTATCTTCGTGCCACCTTTGAGTGAATTCGCCTGCACATGACAAAAGCTTAGCCTGTCGCCGTGTCAGCACGACATATCTCACGGCATTCATTTGTTATGCCTGGTTTATGTCTAAACTTGCAAAGTTTTTGCTGTTGCCTGAATTTGGCTAGAAAATGACATGCCATAAACAAAATCTTGCTCATAGTTTAAGCATTGGCAGAAACACGAGTAGTCGACTAAAATCTAGTGCTATGCCATATGTGCACGGCAACCACTAGATTCAATCAGAACATGTCCACAATGTTATTGCCTTCTATAAACAGTGAGATAAGTATTTTGGAAGAGCAACAGTGCTTGAACCTGCTGTACGGTGTGTTTTTTTCTCTGTTTTATGGTGGAAACAGCACCGAGATCTCCTCCCCTTCCGTTAATCTAACACTCGAGTGCTTGTTGGACAGCATCAGAATAATCCAATGGTTAGATGATGGCTCCACCTGTACTGATGGTCTCCGGTCAAAATTGACGGTCAGAAATCGGAATATATGACTGGTCTAGGGAACCGCAATCCAGCAGAACGAGATTCCTGGCCATTGTTTCCGAGGCTTCCACTTTAGAGCCCAAGTTCTCGAGCAGTGCAGCAGTGCCCCTCATGACCCGCAGGCACGAGTTTTACCGGTATCTCTATGTTGGTATACAAGGAATCTCTATGCCTGCGCGTATCAAACGGTGGTGGCATACTGGGATACGTTGTACGAAGGAATCGGTACGAAAATGTGTGTATGAAAACATTTTTCTTGTTTATGCAATGGCATTCAGAAGAGCTTGGACCAGAATTTTCACGTTCTCCCAATCGAAATATTGATGTTACACACATCGTATTGACCGTTGGGTATTGCGACCTCGCCGAATTTTTGTAGATACAACACGTTTTGAAGTTGTATTTGTAGAAGTAATCACTGAATTCGTATATTTGTAGAAATAGCATCGTTGGCGCATGGTGATCGTGCGCCACACCTGTCCTACCGCCACATTGCCCCCCTCCCGGCCACGTCGTCCCCTCCTAGTCACGTCAGCGTTGTTAGCGTATGGTGACCATACGCCAACCATTGGTTAGTTAGGGTTAGACTGAAATTGGTAGAATTTCAAAATATAGCAAATGAGTTCAAAAATTATAAAAAAAAAATTGTGGGGGTACGGAGACCGTTGAGATGGTTTACAAAAAAAATATCATAATTTTTAAATTCATTTACTATATTTTAAAATTCTTACTAATTTCAATCTAATAATAACCCTAACTAACCCTAACCCTAACCTAACCTAGGACACATGGCGGGCCGAGGGCCGTTGGTATATGGTCACTGTGCGCCAACGGTTGGCGTTGGCGCTAGGGGTGAAAACGGATCGGAAACGAACGGATAATGGCTTTATTATATTTGTTTTCATTTTTTTCCCGAATCCGGATCCGGATACGAATACGAATATGAATATGAATACGAATACGGCGAATACGAATCGAAACAAATACGGACACATATTTTTCTCGGCAACCAAACATAACATTGGCACTAACAAGTTACATTAACTAGTTTATCACAAAATATAACACTTAGTTTACCATATTTAGCTCATAAGTCATAACTCACAAAGTCATCACGCATTCACACTTAGTTCATCATATACATAAAATTTAGTTCACACTAACATCGATTAGACTGGATGGTTAATCTATACACAAATGACTGTAACATCCCAAAGTATGTTACCAAAAAAAAATTAATAAAGTTATTATTTTATTGGATTTTCTGAGATTTGAAAGAGTTTTCCTCGTTAAAAGGAAGAAATAATAAAATAAAGTCAATTATTTAATTTCTTAGTTTTTAATATAAAAAAATAAAATTTATTGAGTTTTCTGGGATTTTATTGGATTTAAAGTGAAAAGATTTTTTTTAATTAATTTATTGAATTTTTGGATTTTAAAAAGGTTTTCCTATTTTTAGAAATTTAAAATAATTTATATACAAAAATAAAAACCAACTTTAAGTTGGAATTAATTTTATTAAGTTTAAAATAATTCAACGAATTTTTGTGATTTTTTCTAGGATTTTTTAACTCTATTTGCTATTTTCTAAAAGACTATTTGATTTGTTGCATTTTCTGAAATTTGAAAATCAATTAAAATCTCTTTTTCTCTTTTGGGCTGAAATCCGGATATCCGGACTCCATCTTATCCGGATAATCCGTATTCGTTTCCGTATCCGCCGGATAGCATGCCTACCGTATTCGTTTCCATTTCCGACAAAAAAATCCGAATTCGTTTCCGATCCAAGCATTATCCGAGAAAAATCCGATCCAAGACATTCCGAATCCATTTTTGTCCAGATCGGTCGGAAACTATCCGATCCGTTTTCACCCCTAGTTGGCGCAATGGTTGGCGCAATGGTGTCATATTTGTATCGTTAGCTCGTGGTCAATTGTACAAAAACGTGATGAAAAAGTGTAGTATTAGCAAAAAAATCACTTGTTTCTGATTATTATTTTTTTGGCTAATATAGCACCCTTTCAGCCCATATTTGCAGGATTGACCACGCTTTCAACCCGTATGATTGACCACGCTTTCAACCCGTATTTGCAGGATAGCATCGTCACCACATGGCCACCGTGCGGCAACAGTTGCACGAATTTTAAAATATAACAAATGACTTCAGAATATTATAAAATTTTATGTAAAGTCACCCGACACAGTATACTTGCTCAACATAAAATTTCATAATTTTTTAAAGTAATTTACTATATTTTAAAATTCATACAAATTTCAGCTAAACCATGTCTCAAGAAACGTGACGGCCTGCAGCTGAGGGAGGCGTCGCCGCACAGCGGTCACCGTGCAGCAACGGTGCTATACGCGGCCTGCCAAATACTCCTTGTTTCTTGGGTTTTTAGTTACCAACTTGGAACAATGACCAAGCCCGTTGGTGCGGCCTCATTCGAACCGAACCGAGAGCTGTTTTCTGGAGTACGCTACGGTAAAGAGAAGAACAGAGAGCATTAGACTGAAAGAGCTAGTCCAAAACCCACATGTTCCGAGATAATGATGTTACACGCATTTTATCAGTTCATATGTTCGCCGATTCGTCTTTACGCAAAGCATATATCGTTACTTAGATGGAAGTAAAGCACATAGAAACTGAAAAGATAACAGGAGAATAGTAGTAGAACAGGCACATCCAAGATGCCTAAATTAACCCACAAAATGAGGTCCATTACAACGAACAACCACGCGGGACCACACAAAACATCCTCAGGCCATCCCAAGAGGCCCAGCTGACGCTAATTGGCGGGTGATACAGGCTGCCTCGGTTAATCAGGTCAGTCCTACCACCACTTCCAATCCCTAACCAAAAGCTCCCTCGAATGCTCAGCTAACATAGTGACACTAGCAAAGCCCATCCTAATACTAGGCCTATCTACCAGCTACTACTAGTCTACTACTTCCCAAGAACCAATGCATAAGAAGAACCAACCATAAAACCATGGCACTTCCCAGCACGCTCCAATTGGGAGGATAATGACTACGACTACTAGCTACCATGTCTGACGCTTGACAACTAGAACTGGGCCCCACCGAAGGTCTGGCCAAAGGACCAGCCGCGGGGGACGGCGTTGTTGGAGACGACGGAGCGGCCGTCGCCGGCGGTGACGCGGAAGGAGAGGCGCTGGCCGTCAAGGAGCACGTTGCTCTGCCAGTTCTGGCCCCAGTTGCGCGACATGGACTGCCACGCTGGAGAGCGCTCCGACTTCACAGCCACCGCGTGCACGTCTCCGGCGCCGCCCACGTTGGTGACGAGCACCAGGTTGAAGTAGGAGTGGCCGTTGATGGTGAACCGGATGCCGCCCTTCTTCTGGCACGCCACCCTGCACACAGAAACCATTGCTGAGTTCCAAGACGCTGCGAGAAAAGGCATGGAGAGATCGGTTTTAGGTAAGGACCTGCGGTAGGAGACCGGGACAATGCCGGCCTTGTAGAGCGCGATGCGCTGGAAGATGGGCTGGGACATGTCGAAGTGCGCGCGCGGCGGGTTACACCAGCCGCCGTCGTCGGAGGGGAGCGCGTTGTTGGGCGGGCAGAAGTTGGTGGCCGTGACCACGACCGAACCAGGCAGGCACGAGTGGCTCCCGCCGCCTGCCGCGTCGCACCGCACCTCGAAGCACGCCCCGCAGCTGAGCCCGTTGTTGAACAACGCCGTGCTCAGCGCAGCCGTGTTCGTCCCGTAGCCCTGGCTGTACAGGTTCCCGTACCCGCACGCCCCTCCTGAACGTACGCACGCGCAAACACACACGCAAACAGTAAGTACCAGATGTAATGTAAATGTTTTGCATAGTGCTGTCACCGGCCTACGTACCCATGGTGCCGGAAGCGTCACCACCGCCGTAGAAGGTGGCGTGCGCGGAGGACCATGCGCCGCCTCCGAGCGGTGCGTGCCCGTGCCCGTGAACCTGGCCGTGCCCTTTCCCGAGCCCTTGCCCGCGTGAGAGCGCGAGCGGGAGCAGGGCGGCCATGAGGACAGCAAGGAGGACGGCTCGGCGAGGCGCCATTGAAACGGGACGGAGTGGAGAGGTGCGCAGCGCGGTCGTGCGGTAGCGTGGGGTGTGGAGTGGAGTGGAGTGAGGTTTTGGGGGTTGGGCGGGGATAAATAGAGGGGAAGCGGCGGGGCGGAGGAATCGAGCGAACGGTTTTGAAACGGCGCGGCGCAGTGCAGTGCAGTGCAGCGCGGCGCAGTGCGGACGCGGGTGGGGCTCACCTGGTGGGGCACGGCACGGCCTGTAAAAAGTAGCTACCCGGCACGTAGGGACACGGGTTTCTGGGGCGTTGGGAAGCGCGGCGGGAGTGGGAAACAAAGAAAAGGTGGTGGTGGTGGTGATGGTGGAGTAAAGGAGGGGAAGACTGCCGCGGCTGTGCGGTGCGGTGCTGCCTTTGCAAGTTGAAAGTAGGGTGAGCGGGAGTTAAGCTGGGATATCTGGGTAAATAACTGTGTTATAGTGTTGCTATAGTATTTATAAATAGTATTGATGTTAAAGTATTTTGCTACAATAATACTATAGTACTTCTGCTGCAGTGCACGTTGCGCTCTCATCTAATTATTTTCCATCCAACGGCTGCTCCGGTCTTCGGCTCCATTTGTTTGCTTGGCTCACGTGTGATGCGGAGCAGTGATGATGATGGAAAATATCCCAAAAAACCAAACGTGATGTACTCCGTTAGTTTCAGATTTTGCGTCTTCCTCGTACATTCTTATAGGATGTGTTTGATTGCATGTATGTCTCTATCTTAATTTTACGGGACATCCGGAGAGAACCTAATCAGGCTGAATGAATGCAATAATGAGTTGTTTGGTTGTCTATTTCTGTTGAGTCAGACTGTGCTAAAATGTTGTTTGGTTGGTTGCATTAGGAGAGTTGATGCATGTCTAGATGCAAGTTGGGTTGTTTGATTAACTGCATATGGCAGAGTGTGCTCACCTCTCTAGTGGGCGGCGAGAATACCTATTTAACTAATTATCCTGCTAACTAACTTGATTCAAATGATGTATTTCAATTAATTACTCATTGGCATAAGGCTTCAATTTAATAGGAAATTCCTTAATTAATTATCAACTTATTGCAGATTTGATTCAAACGATGTATTGCAAAATTGTATAAATGCTCTTATCCAAACACTAATTGTCCCATTTCTACAATTTTGACTGGGCGCACTATCAACTATATGCTAATAATCCTACTAATTAGACATTACCGCGTGAGCACGGTCACTGGGCCACTTACAGGTGGGCCCCATTGTCAGTCCTCACATCTAAACAGAGAGAGAGGGAACACAGAACAGAGGAGGGCAACCGAGGCGCAGCGACGGGCTTGGTGTCAGCGACGGAGACGATGGTAGTGGCCAGCGAGGGCTAAAATGGAATGCTTAGGGGAGGTGGTGTCATGACCGGAGGTGGACGGTGGCGGTCGGGTGGCAATGTGCGGTGGCTAGAACCAGGGGAGAAAGAAGCGGCGGCTGGAGGGGGAGAGGAGGAAGGAGGAGGCGAGCACGAGTACTAGGGAGACAAGGGAAGCTGATCGAACTAGTTGGTGGATGTGGGAAGCGGTCGAGGAAGGTCGTGGTGTGAGATTGAGGCGGTGCGGCGGGTTAGTCGTGGCGGCAGCGCTACGGGGAGGGGGAGCCAGAGCGGGTGGTGATGGAAGGAAGAGGGAGGTGAGGCGATGCTCACTTGCTCAGGTAGAGAGTATTTGAGGGCTGGCTTACTGGGGAGAGGATGGCGGCGGTGGAGGCAGTTTCGGGCCAGAGTTGGAGAAGAAGACCGCAGCACGAGTTCCCTTGGACGAAAATCAAAATTGATTGGGGGATTTTTATCGTGACAGTTGGGAACACGATGTGACGCGCAAGGGAATGGGTGGAACTCGTAGGATTGACAGGAACGGCAAGGTCCGTACGGCGGCCGGTGTGGTCGTGGTCTCGGGGAAGGGAATGTGGCAGAGAAGGCGGGGCGAGGCCGGAGGAGGAGGGGCAGCGCGGGGGTTGCGGTGGGGCAAGCGTGGCGGCGGCGCCACGTGGAAGTAGGTGACCCTAACTCACATTGTGACCCCTCGCATTGCCCCCGTGCACCCATGCGCACAAGCGGATGTTGCAAAGTCGCCTGCACTACATCAAGTGGGCCTGGCCCCGAGCGAAGCTCAAAATCGGCATTTGTCTCGGGCCAGGCTCGGGAGGGAATCTTGCACGAGCTTAACCCGGCTCGAAGCTTGGTGTAGCCAACCAAACAGATCGAAAGTTGTATGTATTGGTGCGAACCACCCTTATGCACAACCAAACAGATCCATAGTTTGGGTTACATTCATGTTTCGTTTTGCTCCAAAGTTACTAGCAAACCTGTGTCCATAGACAAACCAAATAAAAAATACTAGACACTGCATGGAAAGCTCTCCTCAACAGTTTGTTAGAGATCAAAACCCTTAGTATTTATTCTAGGAATAATTGTGTATTTGCCATTACAATTAGGTGAATTTTAGATTTTGCCACTTTATGTGAATATGATATGTGAGTCTTAAGACCACATGTTATACTCACAATAGTGATAAAAACTAAAACTCGTATGTAAGTACAGTAACAAATACGAGAATATCCTTTATTCTAATGAAGTTGTCAGCTCCCGAATTGTAGCAAAGGAGAATATTTTAAGTAAAAGGTTTCCATGGCATCTTTGACCCATGCTCTGCCAGATATCACCACAACGGTAGAGCTTGTTTGCTTCAAGGCGAGCCCAAAATGCCTGGCCAGCAGAGGACCTGCTAGGTGCCCGACTGCCCGCTGTAGCTTGGTTGCCTCCCAAGCAAAGCCGCCAGCCCACGTGTAGAAAACAAACGTCAGGGAGCTAGGTCTCTCAGCTGGTCTTATTATCGTTGATAGCTTGATCAAATATTTATTTTTATTTATCAATTTCAGACACAAACTTTTAAATAAACAACTTATCTTCAGGTTTGTCTAGCCAAACAAAAATCATCTACTTTTTAGACTTTCTTCAAATACTACTTTTTCTCAAATATGAAATCTAGAATACCAACCAAACAAGCCCTTGCTCCGGGCATGACATTCTCTGTGCGCCAGTAAATACCTACTGGACTGTGACACTGCGTTTTGTTTGAACAAATCAAGTGCCCTTACGTCGAAATTAAACCAGGTCATTCCTTTTACAGCGTAGCTGCAGTACACAGGCTAACAGGCTTATTTAAAGGCCCTACTAAAAAGTTGTTACGTACTTACGTGTGAGAGAGCTGGAGGTGTTTTGGTGTGGTACTAGCTGACGATTGCCTGTAGCCCGCTGCATGTGGATTTTTTTATTTAATCTTTTTTTAAATAATTAAAGTTAAACCCCAGCTAACTTTAATTTAAATTCTGACCCCTTTGATCGTACCATGACGCGTGACGTAGCCAAATCATTCTGTCACGTCACTATCCTCAGCATGGTGAAACCTGTCACGCAAGCCCATCGTCCGCACGTCGTGCCAGCGTGGAGGGCTTGCATGGCTGTTACATAGCTATTTTGGTGTGGTCTTGTCACGCCAATTCGCGTGGCATGACAGTTGTGACTTAAGTGTTGTCGATCCACCCAGTTCTTCATTTTCTCCCAAATTCGTCTCTTCCCCCCAAGTGTCCTCTCTCCACGCCCCACCCTGGCCACCGCACCTCCCATCGCCCCCCTATGACGGCCTCCTCCCCGCGCAGGCCTCCTCCACGTCCTCCTCCCTGCGCCAGCCTGCTCCCTTCGCCGGCCTCCTCCCCGTGCCCTCTCACCAATCCCGGCGCCCCCCTCACTAGTCCCACAGCTCCTTGCGCCACCTCCTCCCAGCGGCCCCTTGCACCGGCTTGCTTCGTCGGACACATGGAGGTAAGAACCGATCTCCTTCTCCCTACACTGTGATTTTTTTTTTTTGCCTAGATCTCAGATATTTTCGTGGCATAGATGTTGATCAATATGTGATTGTAGAAAAAAAAAAAGTGCAATTTGTTTCCATTTTTTGCTATACTGGAATGAGGATGATGGTGTCGAACATGTGGAGGTAGCATATATTCCATCTTCTATTATTTGTTGTTCTTCTAGATGTTCCACTTTCGTTGTATTGTAGACGTTTTAGTTGTAGAACAATCATAAGCCTTAACCCTAGAGAAATAACTTCACCCCAAAAAGAACATTCTTGTTTGGTCTTTTGAACCAGTGTTTGACTTTCTATAGATCCATCCAAAACTGTGATCCTCCCTCGTAACTTGAACTGAAAAAAATCTCCCTTAGGCATATATTTCTTATAAAGTAGTTAACTCCATTCATCTTCCCTGTTTCAAGTAATTTTCCAAATCCACTTGACAAGGAGACAAACCTTATGGAATGGTTAGTACTACTTTTCAGTGTAGTTGGTACCTATGTCATGTAGTACTGACATTCCAATATTTTCTTCGCATTGTTGGATGTAGATGACTAAAGTTATACGCGTTTGTACTGGTGGGCCGGTTAGCCAAACGGGGAGTGTTACCGATTTTGTTGGCATGGAAGTTATTGTGCTTGTGTTTCGACAATCACCAGTTTTTCGAACTCTTCTGACAAGAATTAAGTCGACCTTTGGGTGGGATGAGGTCAGGGTCGTTGTCGGAATGGAGGGGTGGTACGATGCTGGGCTGAGTTCAAAGGTGCATGGTTTGTTGATTCCAATCTCGTGAGATGATGATTGGGACACGTACAAGAAAGTTATGTTCGCATCTCAGGTCCGATCGTTGGAGGTTTGTGGTGGAGAGGACAATCATTGGCGAGGATATGCGAAAGAATACGGATGTGATGAACAGCACCATGGAGGAACTTGAATCCGTTGTGGATCTTTCGCAATGCCCCCAATGGAGGAGCAACCGTCCCAAGAGGCTATTGGCATCGGTCTTAATACTGATGCACCCCATTGGTTAATTTGTTATACGTGTCTGTTTCTTCGTCTCACCCTATTAGTGACCGAGTGACTGATTTTCAATGGCGTGGTAATGACCAACGAGCTTAACGAGCAGGTGTTCTGAGATGGAAAAGTTTATGACATTGAGTCCGACGAAGGTCGGAGCTCGACCGAAAACGAAGTGCCCGCTCCTCTTTTCTCCTCTGAGAAAGGTTGGGTTCTTCAAAGTGTAATGGGTGAGATCCTGTTGGTGTATGCATTCGAGGATGTCAGAATGGTAGGTAACACAATCTGCGTAAATGGGTTGAAGAGCAAGGATGGCATTGTGGACCCAGAGAATGAACTCATACGTAAGGACATATTGTTTGCAAGTACGGAGGATATGAAGATTTGGCTGTAAAAATACTCAATGAGGCACCATCATTCGTTTGTAGTACGACACTTCGATGTGAACAAGTGGTATACCGTGAGGTGCGAAAGGCGGTGCAGATGGATGGTCTAGGGGTGAAAAACTAGGGACAAACAATGGAAAATAACAAATGTGGAGCAGCTTCACTCTTGTGGGACTGCACGAGTTTCTAGGGAGCACCTTCAAGCGACTGCTAATTTCATTGCAAGGCGCATAACCAGGGTTGTGGCTGTCGACCCTGATGTGATCGTCACCACCCTCATTGAGGCTATATTTGGATTCATTAAGTACAGCGTGAAGTATAGGAAAGTATGGAGGGCAAAGCAAAGAGTGATACAGTTATTGTGGGGTGATTGGAAGGAGGCTTACGGGTTGCTTCCGCAAATTCTGGCCGCTATGCAGGCCAAGAACCCAGGCATTGAGTTTTATCCTTAGCACAGAAACTGCACGAAACCCGATGAAGGGGTTATGAAACATGTTCTTGTGCGTGTGTACTGCTCTTTTGGGCAATGCAAATATGCCTTCTAGCATTGCAGGCATGTCTTATCAGTTGACGCCACATTTCTAACCGGAAAGTACTATAGTGCCTTGATGGTCGCCGTGGGTAATTATGTGGAGGACCAGCTGATTCCACTGACATTCTCACTTACTAAGGGTGAGAAAAATGCAAGCCAACAGTGGTTCATAGATATAATTCGACTACGCCTTGGTGGGTCTAAACGGAAGGTTTGCATCATCTCGGATAGGCATCGTAGCATTTTGAATGCTGTGAAAAGAAAACTAGATGAACACCCAGATGTGTTGCATAGATGGTGCATGCGTCACTTAGCGGCCATTTTTTTTAAGCAATACAGTAGGGAATACCTCACAAAAAAGTTCAAGTTGTTGGGCAGATGCTTGGCGAAGAGAGACTTCAAGAGCAAGCTGATTGAGCTAATGGGACTGACCAGTGAATGGGGGAATAAGTGGTCGAACGAGGTCTTGTAGCACAAGACAAAATGGGCACGGGCATATGACGAATGTGGATGTAGGTATGGCATGGTGACTATAGATATCTCGAAGGTGTTCAACAACGTTCTGAAAGGCATCTGTGCAATGCCAGTATCGGCCATCGTGGAGTACTCATTTTGGAAGACCAACTCATACTTTGTTGATCGGTGGACCCGTGCAAGGGATGCATACAATGCCGGGGAGTGTTGGGATGCAGCTGCTGCCAAACACCTTGCTCTGGCGGAGGAGGAGTCATGTAATCAGGAGGTGGAGGGTTACAATCCGACTTTGCATATCTACGTGGTCAAGGCAGCGAGGGGCACATCGATAGGGAATGAGCACTATGGGGGCCGAAATCACAGAGTGAACCTTACTCCGGGCGATTGTACTTGCATGGTCCCGGCTTTGCTACGTGTCCCATGCTCGCACATCGTCCACGCATGTCGCATGCGCGTCATAAGTCACCTTTCGAACATTTTCATTGTCGAGGAATTCTTAAAGCTAGCCACGATGAGGACTTAGGAGATGAGGTTCAAACCTTATCTTGATCCCTCCCATTGGCTACTCTACGCTGGGGAAGAATACATTCTCAACAAAGAAATGGTCAACAAGCGTAGCGGTAGGAGGAAGAGGAAAAGACTTCGTAATGAAATGGATCGCTCACAGCAGGCCAGTAAGGACATCTACACCCTAGGGGACTTCACCGATGCCACCAAAAACCAACAGGTGCTTGGAATGTCATGAGCACGACCACACTAGGGCAAAACACATGAATAAGGATTGCCAATCGTGTAGGGTAAGGCGACACTGCTCATGTGTCTTGCACCCCTGAGGTAACCGCCATTGTCATTAGGGATGCTACGCGTTTTTCCATGTTCGACCATGCTTTCAACTTTTTGACCATGTCTATGCACATTTCTCTGGCAGGTGCTCCAGCCACTACGCCCTCGGACCCACACCCCTCTAGATTAGGATGAGCGGTACGTGCCATACTCCACGATGTTGGTTTCCTTGCGTTGACGCTGATTGTCACCAATAGGCTACCCCATATGGACGGTGCTGCACTTACAACATGGGTGGACCGATGGCACCTGGAGACCCACACCACCTCCCATTAGGCGAGATGACCATCACACTATAAGATGTTGCTATGATTTTGGGTCTTCCCATAGATGGCCTTCCCGTGACTGGAGATATCAGCAACGTGGGTTGCCGTGACTGGGTTGGCGAGTGGCTAGGTGTGCAACCGGATGGCCCAGCTCAGGACGTGAGGGACAATAGGACGTCCGCCATGCTTACATCATGGCTGCGTGCAAACTTCAACGTGTGCCTGCAGGACACGGGTGTGGTTACAATGCAGCGCTTTGCACGGGCATGAGTGTGGCATCTGCTTGGGTCCTTCCTATTCCCCGACGCTACCGGCACTACCATCTCCTAGATATACTTGCCCATGTTGGCTGATTTCAGAGCGGCAGGGACTTACAGTTGGGGTTCCGCTGCACTAGCTTGTCTGTACCGCCACTTGTGCGATGCTTGCCACTCACGAAGTGCAGACGACAACTTGGGTGGCTGCACACACCTCCTGCAAGTGTGGATGTGAGAGCATTTCTCGTTGGTAGGCCCACTCGTGCTACTTTGCAGGTGCGGGCAAATTTTATTTTTTCATATCCTTTCTCGTTTAATAAAAAAACAACAAAAATTCATCTCCTTGTAGGCATGGCCCCTTAACAACCCTTCGTCACTTCCGACAGTGGTCTACCTTTGGAGCCCCATTGTGCGACCAACTGGGTGTCCGAGGTCGCGCTACCTCGACTACACAAACGTGCTCGACGTCATCACTCAAGATCAGATATAGTTTCATGAGTTAATTTCCATGTTGCTAATTTTGTTCTAACTTTGATTTCATTAGTAATGTCTTGTAATTCTTGTGCGGGTCACGTGATTACCATATACCCGTGATGAGGTCTTGGAAATGGAGCTTAACCTGATGTGTGAGCGGGACGACGGTTTGTGGATGACTCTATCGCCACTAATTTACTTCCATGTGTTGGAGTACTACCTGCCCTATCGAGTGATGAGATTGTTCGGCAAGTTTCAAGACTATCCACCGATGGAGTTCTCGACAGATCTTAACCTTCATGGGTAAGTGTACCTATCGTCATTCGTTTTCACCGTTGGTTGTGGTTTCAATGTTAATAGTTAGCTTGTTTGCGTGGTAGAATTAACCGACGACGGAGGTACCGGCACACTGATTGGGCCCATTATTGTCGCGACCCCAGGGCAGAGGACCCCATAACCTCACTGTGTAAACCCCACTAGTTCTATGATCAGTTGCTAGTGTACACATTCAAACAAGAGATGATAACATATCCATACAACGTCACTATATTAACAAAATTTTGAGTTGATTACAAAAGGGCACAAGGCCAAGAGCAAATACAGCGGAAAACCAAAGACTAGTTGTGGCCACCCGATTCGCCACAGGCTATTGGTTGGGCGCATCCTAGTCGTCTAGGACCTCCTGGTCCTCTACGTAGGCCTCTTCACCTGCTTGTCAACAAGCAAGAGTGAGCACAATAACCATGCTCGCAAGTCACACCCGTCAAGTAACAGATTGATGCATGCAGGGATTGACAAAAGGAAGGCTTATAGAGTTGATTTGCATAAGGCTAAGTTTCTTTCCAAATACTTGTACTAAGTTCTAAAGCAGTCTAAACCATAACTAAAATTCATTTTTTCTAAATACAAATTTTATAGTTAGATAACATTCATCAACAAGTGGTGAATGATATCCTCCTATCACAAAGCTACTCGTCGAAACCCAATTTGGATAGAGATCTAAAACTATTTAAGTAAGTCTTTTGAAAACAAAACTAGAAAATCTAACTTTGAGTAGCTTTGCCTGTATATCCATGACCATGGACATGGCTATTCAAATAGTTTTACACTCTACAGAGGTTGTACAACTTCACCCACAAGAGATAATCAATTATAATATCCGCTCACACACTTCCGAAGGTGTGCGACTAAGAGATTATCACAAGACCTTTACAATGCGTCATCCCACCGTAGTCCCGCCTTGCTAAGGTTTCGCTTCCATTGGGCTAACCACCCACCAGATTCAAGCCCCCTCTTGCGCCGTGTGGGAATATATGAAAGTAGATCGTGAAAGACACCCACGCAACCGGATGGAACGACCACGATTGAGCTTTGCAAATTAGTTAGCCAGGTCCTGCCCATTTAGAACATGTGGTAGTACAGGAAGGCATAGCAAAATACACTCGAAGACCGGTCCTTAACTGAGCTGGTCGACAACCAAAAGAACCCTAAGCATCAATTATAGAAATGGATCGATCCCGTGCGTGAACACGCATCCAGCCAAACATCCATTTCGCCCTAGTCCAAACCGATTTTCACTTTAGTTTATCACATTTAAAATATTTCAGAAAAACTCCATGGTACTGACCATACCACATCACTATTTGGAAACAAAGTTGAGCTTTTGGCTAACTACCCCAAATCAAAGATTTTTGAGCTAAGCACAGAGTTTTGCAACACGCTCTAGTTCATATTAATGTATCAACTAGCTTTTAACTAAGGGATCAAGGGATGTCCAAATGACGTTCAAGTCTGGGTGTACAAAGGGATTGGGAAATAACTATCAAGTTAAAACAGGGATTTTAAAGTACTTGTATTTGAAATACGCATGCAGTAGTAATACAAGACTGACTGTTCATAGGAGACTTTAAGTTCATCAGAGCGCCAGAAGACAGAAATAGGCCAGGGGGGCTATTAATGACATGCTTAGATTCAATGAAGTTATCAGTTATTTAGGATTTGTGGAACTGCCACTGAAAGGTAGGTCTTTCACTCTGATCAATATGCAACAGGTTCCACTCCTGGAAAAACTAGAGTGAGTCTTTTCATCTAACAATTGGACTCTCCACTTTCTTAACTCACTGGTGATTTCCTTGGCCAAATCGGTCTCAGATCATGTGCCATGTGTTATTCAGATCAGCACCAACATCCCGAAGCCTAGAATATTCAGATTTGAGAATTATTGGTTGGAACACAAAGACTTTGAGAACTTAGCAAAGAACGCCTGGCAATCCGCAGATCAGAACTCGGACCCAGGCAAAAGAATAAATCAAAAGTTCAAAGCTCTTAGAAGGGTCCTCAGAATTTGGTCTAAACAGCTATCCAATTTTCGTTTGGTTATATCCAATTGCAATGAGGTCATCCTTTTTCTGGATATGTTGGAAGAACACAGAATGCTCTCAGTTCAAGAATGGAATGTGAGGGAGCTCATTAAGGCACATCTGAATCGCCATCTAAAACTGCAACAGATCTATTGGAAACAGAGAGGAACCATCAAATGGGCCAAGTTAGGGGATGAAAAATACGAACTTCTTTCATGCCAGAGCTACCATAAGGTTCAGAGCTAATTACATCACCGCTCTCCAAGACCCACTGGGAAACGAAATCAAAAACCACCAGTACAAAGCCTCCCTTCTTTGGGAGACCTACAAAGAAAGACTAGGTCACTCGACCTTGCCGGTTATTCACTTTAAGCTCGAAGAACTCATCACACCACAGCCTAACTTGACTTGGCTGGAGGACCGGTTCCTTACCCAGCAGATAGATGAGATCATCAAGATCATCCCATTGGATAAATCACCTGGGCCAGATGGATGCAATGGAAAATTTATCAAAAAGTGTTGGCATTTTGTCAAACAGGACTTCTATGAACTATTTGAGGCCTTGTTTAGGAATGAACTGAATCTCCAATCCATCAACTCAGCGTATATCGCTCTGATTCCTAAAAAGGATAACCCAATCGCGGTTAATGACTTCAGACCCATCTCCCTGCTCAACTCTTCCTTCAAGATTCTGACAAAATTACTTGCCAACAGGCTACAACAGGTCATCCTGGATTTGGTCCATGCAAACCAATATGGATTTCTTCAAAACCGAACCATCCAGGACTGCTTGGCATGGGCCTTTGAGTACATCCATATTTTCCACAACTCCAAAAAAGAAATAATCATTCTGAAATTGGATTTCGAAAAGGCATTTGACAAAATTGAATATAAAGCTATTCTTGAGATCCTGAAGCATAAAGGGTTTGGACCGAAATGGAATACCTGGATTGCTCATATTCTTAGCACTGGGACCTCAGCAGTTATACTTAATGGAGTTCCTGGTAAAATGTTTCACTACAAACGAGGGGTCAGACAGGGAGACCCTCTCTCGCCACTACTATTTGTCTTGACAGCAGACCTAATTCAGACTATCCTTAATAAAGCAATGAACCTTGGGCGGCTGATTCCACCAGTACAAAACCATGCATGTCCAGATTTCCCGATCATTCAATATGCTGATGATACCCTCATAATCATGCAGGCTAGCGCAATTCAATTGTTCTTCCTCTAAGGGATTCTCAACACTTTTGCGGACTCCATAGGTCTCAAAGTCAACTTTGATAAATCACTCATGATTCCCATCAATGTTGCGCCGAGTAAGATGGAAGTACTAGCACGAACATTTGGATGCCAATTGGGCACTTTACCTTTCACCTACCTAGGACTACCTCTGGGGACGCATAGACCAAAAATGAGGGACTTCCTACCACTAATTCAAAGGGTGGATAAAAGACTTGCGAGCTGCGCATCTTTCCTATCGATAGGTGGAAGACTAACTATGGTCAATTCGGTCTTCTCGCAACTGCCAACCTTTTATATGTGCCTGCTGAAACTGCCTAGTGGCGTCATTGCTCAAATTGATAAGTATCGCAGAAACTGCCTCTGGAGAAGTTCGGCCTCTCACTATCGAGGTAAGTCCTTGATTGCTTGGAAAGAGGTCTGCAAACCCAAATTGCAGGGAGGACTAGGAGTCCTGAATCTGGCAACACAAAATCAGGCTTTACTATGTAAAAACCTTCACAAATTTCTCAATCACATTGACCTACACTGGGTTAATCTCATATGGGGAAAATACTACTCCAACCCTCAAGCATTGAACAGGAACCATGTTGGATCTTTTTGGTGGAGAGACATTACAAAATTACTACCACAGTTCAAAGGTCTGGCTACTTGTTTGGTAGGCAACGGCTCTTCGGCACTCTTCTGGAAAGACTTATGGAATGGTTATAACCTGTCGTTTCGATTCCCGGAATTACTATCATTCGCGAAATCAGACAGCTGCTCGGTGGCTTCTGTCAAACAAGTTGATGACTTAGCCACTCTATTCCACTTGCCTCTATCGGTTCAAGCTTTCAAGCAATTTCAGCAGTTACTTCTCTTGCAAGACGTGGAATTGACAAATCGGGAAGACACCTGGCTATACATATGGAATAACTCACAATTTTCCTCGGTACGATTCTATAAGCATTTATCCGGCTTCCAACAGGTGCCTCACTTTTACAGTTGGTTGTGGTCTACCTACTGTCAAAGACGCCACAAGGTCTTCTTTTGGCTGCTAACAAAGGATAGACTCAACACGAGGAACATCCTCAGACGCAAGAATTGCCCACTGGAGAACTATGCATGTGTTTTATGTGATCAGGGAAGCGAAGAAACCTCCCATCATCTTTTCTGGTCTTGCGACTTTGCACAACAATGCTGGGATTGGATCTGTCCAAACCACTCACCACTCACCAACACCTCACAAGCGGTTAATCACCTCAAGCACAAGATGAACCTGCCTTTCGCTATGGACATCATCGTTCTGACCTCCTGAGCAATCTGGATTACTAGAAACAACCTTATTTTTAAGCAGCAGAACCCTTCGGTGGCTTCCTGGCAGTTTTATTTCTCTTCTGAAGTAGACCTTTTAATTCTCAGCCCCCCCCGCTTTTGAAACCTCTTATCAGGTCTTGGCTTGATAACTTGGTCACTTAGATCCTATCTCTTGTTCCGTAGGTGGCTTGTGCCTGCTTGTCTTGTACCTTCTGTTTTTCTTTCTTCTTTCACCTGCTTCCCTCCCTTTTTCTCGGTCTTTTGACTATTTGTAATTTGGTTTAGTTCAATATTCACAGTCGGAGCCTCTCCTACTATTTTCACTAAAAAAAACGGAAAGTATATAATTTGAAATACTGGGTGCAATATGATCAAGAGTATGACTTGCCTTGCTCGAGAGCTTGAGGATCTACTTCGGCGAGGTACTTTGGCTCCCCGGCGTCGTTGAACTCTACACGTGAGAACAGAGCAAGATCAAATAAAGCCCAAATAAAGATTCAAGTGAAATCCAACTCAAAAAGCTTTAGAGAAGGAGGTCCAACGGAAAGAGCTACGGGATGAGAGCAAAAGAGCAGAAGTGTTGAGGTGAAAGCGAATGGAGTGGAAAAGGGAAAGGCTCCCTGTTACGCCATTTATAGTGGAGGAAGGAGAACTGTATGACAAGGATGTAGCGACGGGATTCACGGTGGCGCAACGCAGGAGCATGGCCGGCAGGTGAGCAAGGGGATGGGAGCAAGTAAGGGAGGAGACAAGGGAAGGAATGGGTACAACAGAGGTGACAACATTTAATGCGACGCAACAGCATTTAATGCTCGAAGACTTATGTAGTAGGCGTGCAGGAAGGAGAAAGTGAGCGGGACAGGTTAAAACAAAGAGGTTGGTGGAGGTCAACGGGGGGTGGGGGGTCGTGACTAAGAGGGAGATCCAACCGAAAGGGTGGTCCTGAGGAGGAGGTCCTGAGGAGGTGGTGGTGTTTGCAAAAATGGCAGTTGCGACCGGGAGGGTCGTCTTTGCAAAAAGAGAGGTCGAGCTGGGCAGAGAGGAACATAGAGCAAATCCGAAGAAGGGGAAACTCAAAAACCAGAGAACTCCAGCGAACTCAAAACCAACTTTGGATTAGTTGAAGTTTGAGTTAGTCATTTAAATCACCTTTGATTACGAAAATCTCAAATTAAGCTTTAACAAATCAATAAACCAAATAGTTATTTTTATTTTGAAAACTTCAAAAAGGTTCAGAAAAACAGGGATGTTACAATTATCACCGTGCGTACGTGTCGCATATCGATCAGAGGCCTCAGTTCGTCAACTACCACCAGTGGCTCTACGGCGTCGCACGCCTGCAACTTCAACCAGCCTTGACCCAAGCGAACATAGGGGAGGGTCACTTGTCCGATGAGGATATCGTGGACGAGTACGACGAGTTCACATGGATGGGCACACAACCGGAGAGGGCCTCCATCAATGCCTACTACGTGAGTACATTTTAGCCCTCCTACTAATTTCCAATGTCACGGTTGGAGCACTAATTTACATTGTTTACCCGTTCACAGGGAAGACAACTGGCACGCATAGGCAACGAGGCTGGTGAGGTGCTCATGCTAGGTTCGGAGGGGACTTACAACCGCACGAGGAGCTTCATTGAGGTATGACTATGTGTTAATCATCAAAGCTTGAGAATTGATGTAAATATTGTTCCCTTGTTGGTTGTTGCCTGATGGGTAAATCAGAGGGAATGCAGTGTGGACTTTGCTCTCGATTCATGTTTCACTCTATCCAAATGCGTATTATGTTAAAGGCGCCATACTAGAAGGAAAGGAAAAATTAACTGAAGTGATCTTTATGAGAGCTGTATATGGCATGGCACGAAAGAAAATTTTCTTCTGGAAAGACATTTGAAGTGCAACGTTCAAATGGATTGGACGTCATATTAGCTTATAGTTAACGGTAAATGTCAGCTTTGAGTTAGCTTGAAATAGAATTTGAGATGTTATGGGCAAACTATATTTCATTGGTTGCTGACCTTGCATTTTGTTTTTTTTTTTTTATGAATTGCTGCCCTTTGTTAGCTTTTAATCGAATGCATGCAGCTATTTCATTAGTTTATCCCATTCTCTTGCAAACAACATGGTTGTTTTTTCTTTCTAGGGTGATTTGAGTGTTCAGATGTGTGAAATTGTCTTGATAACTAACAATGGGTGTTAGCTTTAGTCATTCACATTGAACATTCCATACTCCCAACGTTCTCTGGCTGATTTATTGGCCGAATAGAAGGTCCATTTGAATTGATTATGCTATAGATGACAATAATTCTGGCACTAACATTGAACTTTAGTATGTTAAATCAGATGTCACTGAAAATTAATCCCTTCTTCAATTAGTTTTTTTTTTGTTTAGCTTCATTTTATTCATTGTCGGGTTTTTACTCTATTTTTTCCCCTTGTAGATGATTCGTCGGCGATGTCGGCGAATGGCGACTAAGATGAATTGCACTGCGGCGGGTGATGCTGTTCAACCTGCCCCGGCTCAAAGTGGCTCATCGTACGCTACGTCATCACGGGCGACGACATCCACTTAGGCTGTACGAGACAACGACGACGACGATGTGGACACCAGGTTGCCCGACAAGATGATGCTCTCAGACCTTCAGCCAACTCAGGCCACACCTCCGCGCGCGTAAACACCGTGATCATGCGAACATTAGTTCAATAACATCCAGCTTCTAGATTCATACCGGGAACGGGTCCACGCCGAATGTGCAAGTGATGTAATGAATGGATATATGCATACATGAATGGCTGAGTATAACGAAATGCTTGAATAGATGATTGAATGAATGAATATATGCATGTATGCTTCTAGATTCTCTTTCTTACTTAATGAAATGATTGAATTAATGAATATATACATATATGCTTCTAGGTTGCCTATCGTGTTGAATGAAATGTTTGAATGGATATATGCAAACATGTTGTTGTTTGAATGAAATGATTGAATGGATATATGTATACATGTTACTTTTTTCTTGTGACAGAGTATCGCCACGCCGCTTCCTATGGCGAATCAAGCGTGATGACAGATCGGTATCAGTACGTCAGGAGGTATGACATGACAGGACTTAGCACCATAAGTGGGGACCTGGCTTGTAACACCTCTGGAGTTGCCCACGCACCGCGCGTGGTGGCACGGTTATGTCACACCAGTTCCCATGGCATGACAGACTGATACTGTCACGCCAGGAGCCCTAGCGTGACATGACTTAGCACCAGAAGGTAAGACGTGGCTTGCAACGCCTTTGAAGTCGCCCACGCATTGGCGTGGCAGCACGGTTCTGTCACGCCAATGCCCATGGCGTGACAGACTGATACTGTCACGCTAGGGGCTCCTGGTGTGACAGGTGTTAGCACCAAAAGCGGGGACCAGGCTTGCGATGTCACTGGAATTGCCCACCCACTGGTGTGGCGGCACGGTTACACCACGCCAGTGCCCATGGTGTGACAGACTGGAACTGTCTTGCCAAGATCTATGGCGTGACAGGACCCATCCCCAGAATAGATCGAAATACTCCCTTGCCATCTTTTCACACAGACAAGACCATACTCTGCCGCGCAGGCTACTCACGGAAAAATAACCACAGTCTGTCGCCAGCTTTTCAGATCGACGTGACAACACTATACCTTACCAGCTTTTCAGACCAAAAAGCCCAGACCCTGCTGCGCAAACTTTTCAGAGGGACATGACAACACTCTGCTACATTAGTTTTTTAGACCGAAAAGACAATACACTTTGACTCAAACTTGTCAGACATAAATGACCACATTGTCCCACGCATCCTTTTCAGACCGAAGTAACAACACACTGGGACACTACCTTTTCAGAATTGAACACACGCCATGTATTGTAGGTGTATTTCGATTTGTTGACTCATGTATGATGTCGTTCATTATGCACGTAACCAAACCACACGCCATGTAATTTACAATTGTATTATAAAGTCTATTTCAATTTGAAACTACGCTGTAAAGCCGACTTCAAATCTTGTTCTCTTTTTGTATTCAATTCTTAGCGTAGCAAGGCCACAACATAAAAATAAAAGTCCGAAATGCGTGTTCTGGAGTAGGACGACGAGCATCACCTCTCATTGCAATAGGACGAGATGTGCCCGCTTATTCATCCATCTCTTCATTCAAACTAAGAACATCACTGGTTCAAAAAAATATCTACTTCCTAGGATTGTGCATTCAGTTAGCACCGTTCCATTCTTGCAATATCAAATCAGGTTTAAAATTTTTGGACCACATGTTCGTGCAAAATCAAATGCTAAATGGTCCACGTATCTTTTGCTAAACGATGTACATGGCCACATAAAACAGTGAACTTGTGCATTAAAATTTCGTCTTTTTGCCAAATGGTCCACGCATCTAAAAATAGCCACCACTGTCACGCCACGAGAGTTGGCGTGACAAACCTGGTGTGACAAGGCAGGCTTGCTACGCCATTAGTGCCGGCGTGACAACGATCACACATGCCCTCTACGCTGGTACGGCGTGAGGACAAGGGTTTGCGTGGCAAGTTGGGCCACACCTGGGACAACGGTGTGACAGCATATATTGGCCACGCCGCGCGTTATGACGTGATTAAAGGGGTACAGATTGAAAATAAAGTTAGCGATGATTAACTTTCAAATATTATAAAAAAAGAATAAATAATAATAAAAATCCTGCATGTGGTGCTTCCTTGTTGTTTTCAGCGGGAACTATTCTCTATCTGTGGTGTATTATCTTAGGGGGCGGTGTTTATGTTATTCTCTCTTTGAAATGAACAGAGAGCACACATTGGTTTCACAAAATAAAAAGTTGCTACATTTAATGTACTTCTCCTGAGACCAGATCTGCAGACCTAGTACTAAGGGCTTGTACAATAATATAGGCAACTGTTTTCTATAGTATACCTCTATGTCATATATAGACAGCATCTAGAATGAGTTGTCTTTTTTACTTGTTTTTATAGATAACCCCTTCATGTACCTGTCTTATTTCTCGTGTTATAGTCGACTACTGCATGAGAGTTGACCTAATTCTCCATCCTATTATCTTTTATCCATATCATCTCGTATCCTATGTGTCACGTCTTATAGACAGCTGACGTCACACCATGGTATATGCTCTAACTGTACACTTCTCCAGCCTAGCTTATTGATGGGCTCATGTGCCACTCTGTTGCTAACGGGCCATACAGCCTTGCATTCACGCTTTGCTGAGTGTATATGCTTAGCTCTTGTATCAAATGGTGAATTACACGTTGTAGGCTTGTAGCAATACATCTGTCAGTAGTAGTAAGAAATACGACCTGTAGTATTGCTGGCTACAGTGGTTTGCTCCCGCCAAGAGCACAAGACTCTCCGGTTACAGTCTACAGGATGGAGACTGAAGACTGAAGAGGCTGAGCAGTCCAGCAAACAGAGTGGCTCATGAGCCCATCAATAGGGAAACCAGATAGCAAAAAAACTGAGAGAAGCCAAATTACTACAGAATGGGGCTGTGAAGACTGAAGAGTGAAGAGGCTGAGCAGTCCAGCAAACAGGTCATGTGCATTCTCAGGGTAGGAGAATCCAAAAAAGGCTGCACTGAGCCAAGGGAGGGGACCGTGGGGTGTTTCTGTAGGGCGTAGGCTCGTTGCTCGGAATTGCGTAACCACTGCAAGCTGGTTGGTGCGGCCTTTAATTTGCCCTTGTCTCTATGCTCGGGTACCTCAATTCGCGAGTCACATTTTGAGGTCCCAATTTGCAAGCATTTTGTTTGCCTCTACCCTCCATATCTCTACTAAAATCAATATAACTGCCGAATAATATAAACCATCATTGCCAAATGGAGTATTAGCATTAAAGAAAGCACTGGTAGATAAGTGCTTACCTCTGGCAATTGCTATACTTACTACACACGACAGTAGCTTTGACAGCAAATTTTCTGTCATTTTAGTACTAGTAGCCCTGGCGTTGGTATACACCTCAGTTACTCCAACTGTCCCAAACGGCGCCTGCCCCCAACGCAGAGGGTGTCGTACGGCGACTGGGCCTGCTTTTCTCTCTCAACATGTCAGACGCTGCAGGCAGCAGCAGCAGCAACAATGAAGGAGCACATGCTCGCTCTGGCCGGCACCATGCATGCCAACGCCTGCGCAAAAGATTGTTTGTCCAACGCACACAATTTCCTCCAACCAGATTCTGAGTGCGGGGATCAAAACCCAACCCACCCAGTAAGGTTTTGTTTTCTTCTCCCTATTTTCGGTCGTGTTGCTAAAAGAAATGTGTCGCTCGTGCCGGGACTGATCATGCACTAGAGCTGGAGTGTTTTACAAGCTCGACCTCACATCAATCTCTTCATGTGAGGCCTTGTTTCGTTTCGAACAGGATTGAAGTTTTTTAAACAGGGAGCGGTAAACTAAAGGGCGCCGGGTCATTTCGCAGAAACGGGAGGGGGACGGGTTCGGATCCCTCGAGTAACCCCTAAATGCACCACATGAATTTCAGCAAATCTTGGCCATTGGTTGTTTTCTATTGATTGGATTAAACCCAAGTCACCCTCCTTTCTTCCTCTACCCAGATCCCTTTTCTTTCCTATCCCAACTCAAAAAGGAAAGAGCTTACGCCCTACAGAAACACCCCAAGGCACACAGTCCTCTCAAAAAGGGGAAAAAACGAAGCACGCGGCGACAATTGAAAGAGCTTGAATCTAAATAATTCCGGCCACTTCACCAATTCACGTCATGCAGTGCTTATTTAAATTTTCTTTCAATTTTTCACACAAGCATTTGATTAGAGAAGATAAATCAGAGGAAAACTTGGGTGTTTCATTCTTTGCAAAGAGCATTGCTTCGATTAGAGGAGCATCACATAGCTTCAGACTTCCATCTTCTACCAATAAGTTGTCTTGGTTTCCTGCCGCCGATTCCTGGTTATCAATTATCAAGGTTCCAAGTTGGTCCAAGATAGGTAATCGAAATATCCGACATCCAAATTTTTTGGGAAAATCCTTAGGTATATATACTAGTAAATATCCAAACATGTATTTCAATTGTTTCAATCGAATTCCATCCGATTGATGATTCTGGCCCCGTCATATTCACTTCCCACCACGCCACCATCACACCCAACTCCATGTGACGACGTTAACCCCAACACGCCACGCGCCGAGTAGCCTCACGCCATGCTAAATGGTTGATTCCCCTTTCTCTTCTCGCTGTGGCGGCCGCAAGGACTCGCGGCGGGGCGCGAGGCGGCAAGCGCGGGCAGTGTCCTCCGGGATGGAGGGTGTGGGCTAGTGAGCGAGGCGCAAGCGGGGCAGCGAGCGCCGAGCCGAGCCGGGATGGAGGCGATACGCGCGAGCCACTCGTGGCGCGATGCGATGTGAGCCCGAGCCCGAGTAGGAAAGCCATCGCACCGCCGCAGCGAGCGGCGCGTGCGCGTGCGCGCGAGGTCAAGTGAGTTCTATTTTTCTTGAACCTTCGTGATTGGTGACATTTGTGTGCGTGTGCATCGGTGCATCTAACTTATATTAGGTTTGAGACTCTTGTTATTTCATCTTGATTAATCAAATTGATGTGTATTGTGATTAGTGGTTGTGTATATAATGTTGCTCTAATGAAACATTGCCTCTAATAGTTATAGTCATCTAATAAGTGATGTGCATTGGCTCATGGATGGAACCATGATTACATTTGCAATGCGGTCCATGAAAACTTGTTAGCTTTCATTTACTGTAGTCTGCACATGCAAAAGTGGTCAGTGGATGCACAGCCAGATGATTGGATGTGCATTGGTTCAATGGCTCATTGATTCATGGAATCAATCAATTAGATGAAGCATGCAAAACTAAGGCATGATCTGACATGACAAATAGTTATGATAATTTGCAAACTTAAATCACTATATTGTAATTTTCTTAAGTTATTTCGTAATTTCGAATATAGTTTATTTCTAGAAGAACAATTTGTCCGATTGTTTTATATTATGACCGTATTTTACATTGAACAATAATTCCATTCCAAAATTATCAATTATCAAGGTTTCAGTCGTCACTTCCCGATAACGTCTTACCGCTTACCAGTTGCCACAGCTAGCCATTGCCTAATCACGGACTTCCTCTTCGTAGCTAGAACCTAGAAGGCCACGGCTTGTTTCCTAAAGAAGGACGTGGCTTCTCCGAGGAAAGAGATCCGTGGATTAAGTTTTTTTTTTTTTAAATGTAGATTAAAAAAGTGGAATGGCGTGGCCCTCGCTGAGTTACCTGTCCTTAGTCCGAGAGTCGCATGTGTCATCTAGGTTGAATCTAGCTAAGCAAGTAGATGCAATGGTGGATTGTTTGGTTGCGTGTTTTTGTTGAGCTAAGCTGTGCTGATATGTTGTTTGGTTGCATATTTCTGTTAGGCCAAACTGTACTGAGATGTTGTTCGGTTGCATGCATCTAACGAAGTTTGCTCACCTCTCCTAGTGAGTGGTGAGAATACCTATGTTTGAGTTGGACAAAAAGAGAAAGAATGAAGGAGAATGATAGGTGGGGTCCAGTGGTCAGTGGGACAAAGAGAGAAAGAACAGAGAAGAAAACAAGGGAATCGGGGCTACGGCTTAGGCGCACGACGGCCGTCTGCGGCACAAGGATCCTCCAGGTGGTGGTGGCGCGGCCAGAGTGGCACCAGGTGGCGACGATAGGACTCCACGGCGGCGCATTGACCGAATCGAGAGAGGGAACCGATAGATAAAGGTCGGGAACACGTGATGACGCCTTCTACTCGGCTTGAAACTCACTAAAGAAGGAGATTGGGCAAGGATGGTGCGGCGGCCGAAATGGAAGAAGATGACGAGATCTGGCAACGTGCTGCGGAAATCAAGAAATTAATATAGAGAGATAACTTAAGGAAGTATAGAACACGATATAACGCTCTCAAAAGTGCAAGAAATGGTCTGGAACGACGAGATAGGGGTGTGACCAGTGACGGAGAGAAGCTCCTCGTGATGGCAATGGTGCTCCGGGCGGCGCGGCGGCGGCGAACGGGCGCATCACGGGATAGGTGGCTCGATGCGAGGGGGGCACAGCGTGGCGCAAGTGGGCACAACACGAGCGAGGCACGACGCAGGAGGTGAGCGGAATCCACATATTTGGCTAGTAACTGCATAAGCTAAGCGTGGTTGAGGAGCAAAGCTTGAATCGAGCGTTTTTCGATAAGAAATCTTGCATGAGCTAAGCAAGGCTCACACACCAGACCAGACAACCAAACACTTTGAAACCTGCATCTACTTATGCAAGCCAACTCCATGTAGGCAACCAAACACACCACACCAGTAACGACTCTAGGGGATCTATCTGACCCATGAGCTATCGAGCGAGCGTGAGCCCCGCGGCATCACCAGTAGGGGCGCAAATCAGAGCAGATACAGACGGATATCGTTCATCGTATGTCCTATTCTGTATTTTTTTCTCAAAGTCAAAGTCCGATACAGATAATATCGAACACTTATTTTTCTATACCGTATTCGCTCCGAGTCTTCATCGGTCAGGAATTATCCGCGACCGCCCTAGATAACAAGCGTTTATTCAATGCAGCCAACGACGCGAGGCCACATCGCAAGCGCATCCACCGGTGAAAACAAAGCCATCGCTCGCTGCGTATCTCGACGCACATGCGGTGCTTCCAGGGCAGGGGCACGATACGACGCGTGTCGGGTGGTCGACGCAGAGGAACGTGCAAGTGTCCGTTCTACGCCGTGAGGGGAGGGCCCTCGCCGAGTCACACTGGTCACCGCTTTCGCTCGTGCGCCTCCCGTGCCTTCGGTGGAGTGAATGCTGCAAGCCACAACCTATACCTAAGCCTTCGCCGATTATAAATCTAACAACAGAAGCCGGCCCATGGACCAGCCCAATATAAGAAAATAAAATGTTATCCTGGGCCAGGCCACCGTACGTCCTTACTCGGAACTCCTGGGCCTAGCAGCTCGTAAGGTTCTCCACCCCATTTCAACATCTCCGATCCGAAGAAATCAGCCTGGGAAGCCCAACAGGGGCAGCACCAGATGTCTGCCAGTGCCATACATTTCACAAGTCACAACTCACAAGTAGTTATACAGAAGGAAGATACCAAAGACAGCAGAAAATGTCATTTACATGCTACTCCATAAACATGGGGGTTAATGATATATGCCGCTGACAGGCGCGCCATGCCCAGGCTCATGCTCGAGAACCCTGCTTCCTCGATGTTTTCTGCAGTTTTCCTGGTAAGGTGGCACCCGTTAGAGACGAATTGCTGCAGAGGATCCGGGGCACCTTACACGAATCGTAGGAAGGAACCATCTACCACACGGACATAAAGAGCACGAAATCAAGAATGTACAGCAAAGAAAATCTTTAGTGGAAGAGAACCATCAGCCATCAGGTATAACAGATTGGGCTGTGTGCATCCTTGATGCAGAGATCGGAAGAGTTTTTTTCTCTTCCATTATCTAAAAATCAGGTATAACAGAGGATGGTGAATAGCTGGAGGTACCTGGTGTGGCAACATGCCCGATAAATAGGTAGAGACCAGTAGGCTTTAGGACTCTCTTTATTTCTGCGAAAGATGTTTAGTTAGAAAATGATGGTTTTAATTCAATATGGATGAATTGTGTTGTCCAAGTAAGACAAAAAGGAGAGGATGGGGGGAATGATCATCTTAACATTGATGAGATGTCGGAAAGGAAGGGGAAAATGATCATCTAAACATTGATGAGAAGCTGGAAAGGAATTGGAAAATGATCATCTTAAGATTCTTAACATTGATGAGATGTCTTGACAAGGTAAGGTGAAACGAAAGAAAAGATGCAAGGATGAGACGAGAGAGCCCCGTCCACCCCCTTCGTCGGCGGGTCACCCCAACCTCCAGCGCCAATCCCTGGTCCCCGGCTGCTCCACCTCGCTGACCCACGGACCCCTCCCCCCCGACCCACCCCACCCCACCTCGCCAGCTCCTGAACCCCAAGCATCCACCACAGTTTCGAAGCCCCCGCCGCCTCCAAGATCCACCTCCCCCGTAGCCCCCCACCTCCATACACGTTCGGGAGTTCCTCCAACTCTCCAAGCGTCCTTGCACGGTGGTAGCTCTGGATCTGCTGATCCTCGATGACCTCCGCTTCGATCCGCTCGACTGTGGTTCGAACGAGGTCGTCCTGGAGACTCCGCCGCACATGCTCGTGACCTATGCAGGGGCGAATCGAGGGTGCTTGGCTGCAGGGAGTTATGTCGCCAACAACCCGGCCATCAGCTCCCCAACTCCTACATCGCAAACCTCCTTCAATTCGCCCGAACTACCACATTGTTAGTCCAAAGCTGCATGCCTCGTCCCCAACGCCCTTTGCCACAGGGAATCTCCAATAATGTATTTATTGTCATTTTTTAGCTATGCCACGTCAACAAAATCCTACGTAGAGGAGAGAGGGGGAGAAGAGAGAGAACATGTCGTCTCTTCCTGAAGAGACGATCGTGCACGCGAAACAAAACATGATACATTAATTTACTCTAGTTGACATATAGGTCCGTTTTAAAGAAAAATTATAAAATATAAGTGTTGGAGAGTGTACTAGAGATTGTCTATTGGAGATGTTGTCTCTAAAGATTATATAACATATGTTAGAGACAAGGTTGCCTCTAACTATTGGAGATGCCCTCAACAAACCGGCCAACCCCTACTCGGTGTTTACTCCATCCCAATAACCAGCGGCTTTACAAGTCAGAGAGAAAAATCAGTTCGATTTGCTCCCTCGCCCTAAAGCCTATGCTCAAGCCGCCGCTCAATTCCCCATCTCCTTCCTTCTTCTCAATTGAACCCACCCTTAGCATCCCCTCACCACCACGAAACCGTCCCTAAGCTCCAAGCTCAACGCTGTTGCCCTTAGCTCGCCACCGACGGCCACCGGCGCCAAGCCGCCTCTGACCTCTCTGAGCTCCACCGAGGTCCCCTCGCCCCATTGATGCTCCCAAGCCAACCAATTGGCCGGAGCACCACCAGAAACCGCCGGCGCAAATGCCATGTTTCGGCGCACATCCAGCCGTCCATCCTTGATCGAACGGCGGAGGGGAGCGGGGCGTTCGAAAGTTTTTCGGAAGGGAAGAGAGATGAGGCGAAGAGACGACAGTGGGTCCACTGTCGTGAAGCGCGCGCGCATGGCGAGCCGGGTCATGCAAGGAGTTGGGCCGGAGTTTTGGATTTCGGCCCGAAGCAACTTCTGAGATTTTAATTGGTTTTTCTATTTTAGAAAATACCAGAAATTCAAATAAGCAATAGAAAATAGCAAATGAACTCAGAAAAATTCTAGAAAATATATCTGAGCACATAGAACCCAAATAAAATAGTTTTGGCTATTGTTCAAGTTGGAATTATTCACATTAAATATTTTTGATTGTAAAGTCCAATATTAAACTTTTGAATTTAAAATCAAATAAATTCAAATGGTGACTTTTTCCCTACTAACTATTTTTTAAAAAAAAATCAGAAAATTGGGATGTTACACCCATTAACACAACTTCATTAACCGGAAGCACGGCGTATTCGAATACCTTTGATTATTCACTCTGCAGAGTTGCCCAACTTTACCCACAAGATATCTCAAGCTCGTACTGTCAAGCTATAAACACGCAACACGTTAGGGTGCGACTGAGCTAAGATAACAAAGCTTTTTCACTGCTCAACCTTTCTAGTCTCTACACGGTAGGTCTTCATCCATACAGCTCGGGAGACCACCGGCCAATAGTGGAATCCGCACTCCGAGGCTGACGGACCCATACCGTTGTATAGTTCAGCGGGTGCCCTATACGGTCCACCCCTGACTCACCCCCACTCCGCGTCTGTCCTATCACAAAAGCAACAGTTGACATCCTGTAGATATTCAATCGGATGAGCAGTGTACTAAGCCAGGGAGGAATGACCACGCATGTGGTTGAGCGGTTTTCTGTGTTTGTTACTTGGCACAAGGTTCTTGTCCTTACCTGTCATCTAGTGAGGCAATGGCCCAACACCAACTCGTGGCTGTCCACCTCCAAATCTCACTGATGACTCACTTTTAAACGAGTATATTAGGTTGTCCAACTTCCTGGACAATCCTCAACTCTCCACCAAAACCTATTGGCTCAAAGCTAATACTTGCTTTTGATTGATGAACATGTTTTTGGTGATAAAGTTATTTATAGTATTCTATGTAAACTAAGCTTGTCAAGGTGAATATGGTCTACAAGAGTTGGGTGGGTTTGTTTGTGGGGTATTTAGGATTTATCTAATTGTCATGGCATTCTAAAGTATTATTTTAATATTTAAAGTAATTGACACAATACAGTAATGAAAGTAATAATACATAGATGAAATGTAGGTTCAAAATGATCAAAGAATGCGACTTGCCTTCTTGCACTAAGTCCTGTGGATACTGGTCTTATCTGACGTCTTTTGGAGTCTGGTCGTCAAAGTCGTGACCTAGCGCGAAACAGTACAATAAAACAATTCAAATAAAATCCGGCTCGACAAGGAATGAACTGGGAACAACATGCAAGTAAATAAAAACAGAAAAGAAACACAAAGAAAGGTAGGTGGTGTGAGATGGTAGGAGTTTTATCTGGTGTTTGATTGGATTGAACGGAGCTGAGATTTGGATCCAAGTACAACAAAAATATTGTAAATGGATAATGAATCATAAAGAAAGGTGGTGTGTGATATTTGGGGCTTCATATGGTTGAACATGTTGAGATTTGGACTCACGGGCTCGAAACGGTTAAATTTGATATATAATGTCAAATTAGGATTTTGGGCGAAAATGGTGTTGGACAATGAATAGTACTATCTTACTATTCATAAATGAAAACTGGATGTGAGCAGTAATGGGAAGTTACTGTTTTTAGCTGAATGGACTATTTCTCATGTGATGAATAGTAACTAGGGTTTACTGTGCATTTTTCAGATTAGGAACAGTGTTTTCGATTTCGGGTGAATAGTAAATAAATTACTGTGCAAAGGAATAGTGATAGGCCTAAAGGTATGAACAGTAATGGGCTAAGCCCGTTTACTGTGCTGGCCTCCGGCCCAAATTGGCCGGCGACGAGGGTGGGTGGTGCGGGGAGGTTCGTGGTGGCGCGGGCAACCCATTTTGGGACTTTGCCCGGCCGGAGGTGGCTCGGTGAAGGGCGTGCGGTGGAGAAGGCGCACGGCGGGGGCAAGTGAGCAACGCGGCGGCGCTCCGGCCAAGGTCCGGCAAAGGTGAGTGGCTCTTGAGCTTCAGTGAGTGGAGAGGGGTTCGGGGGTGGTGGAGATGGGGCTCGGGGATGGCTGTGGCGTGCTGGCGACGGTGACAGTGAGAGGAGCAGAGGAGGAGCTCGGCGCCGGCGAGCTCCGGTGAGGGAGGAGGGTGGGGAGGTTAGGGGAAAGGTTGGCGGCGGTGAGGTGTAGCTTACCGTGGCCTCAATTTGGAGCTTGGGTGGGCGGTGGCGGCGAATTGGCGTCGGCTCGACGAAGAAGAAGAACAATGGCGGCGCAAATTCTTCAAAATCAGCCGGCTCTGGAGGGGGAGGGGTGAAGGGGAGGTGGCGGAAGGAAAGGTGACGAAGGATGCTCTAGGGGGCCTCTTATAGGGCGAGGATGAGGCGGTGGGAGCAGGAATTGGGCGCGGCAGTGGCGGCGACGTGGTTGGCGGGGAGGAGATTGCGCCGGGAAGGGGCAGGGTGGAGGCGTGGGCGTGCGTATGGCGGTGTCGCGGTGGCGATGGCGTCTCACTGGAGCAGGGTGGGAGGTGGTACGGCGGTCGTTGATTGCGGCGCCGAAGAATCGAGGCAGTGGCGGCGGCGTGAGGAGGAAGGAGGGAGAGGCGCCCGGGAGAAGAAGCCGTTTTCGATGGAGGAAAACAGGAATGCCGAAAGGGGAAAGCGGTTTTTGGGCTGAACTTTCCAGAAAGGGAAATGAAACCGAATTCAAGTAAAAAGATTCAAAAATTTTAAAAACCTGAAATTTTGGATTATTTCAATGCACTGAGGAGGTGGCGGTGGCCACATCGGCAGCAGCAAAGGAGAGATGCAAGGGTGCGTCCACGGCAGAGTTTGGCGGTGGCAGTTGGCCGCGGCCGGTACCACCGACTGGCAGGAGCGCCACGATGCTCGGCATGCCGCCGAGATAACCAGACTCGCTTGCTTTCACTTATCCTTCCCAGGCAAACAGTACGTAACCCGATCTCGAAGGCGTATTGCAGCTTTACTTCGGTTGACACCATGCCTTACTGGAGCCCGTACATAAATGTATGCTGAGCCCATTAACCTGTGGGCTCTGTCTATTTTTGACAAAATCCTGCGGGCTTTCCTTAGGACGCATTACAACTACTTTACCCCTTACCTAAGGGTGTGTTTGGTTACTTGTACCAGTGATACATGTATGAGTTGATTTTTTTTTAAAGTTATCTATGTATTTGGTTACTCGAATGGAACAATCCCATCCTAGATGATTGGATATAAATTTGGGAAATATTCTCTTTAGATGCTGAATCATCTTATTCACTCCAAACAATGGAACCACATGATACAATATCATTCCACCAATCAAACACACCATAAGTGTCCTCAGTTGTCAGTTCCACCCGAAAACCGTCGGTCGTTTCCGCTTCTTCCATTCTGAACAAAGAACTAAGTTTGTCGATTCTATTCCGGTACCGCCTAAAATGGCCGGAATGTTCCACACCGGCGAGTAAAACGGTATGCAAAATGCTTCATTCCATACCGATCAAAATTCTTGTCGTCCCGACCGGTTCATACCAGCCGAAACACACGCTCCGCTCGTGCCGGTACCGGCCCGAGTCATAGCAAAAGCACACTCATTGCCTCCTCTCAGGTCTCAGCGATCAGCAGAGAAATGAAGTATGTTAAATCCTCTGCCCCCTATGCACCTCTCCCTTCTTTATTCCAATGCACACCAATTAAGTACCGACAACGATAACCTATTGAACAAACACATGGACCATATTGTGGCGTGCCCCACATGTGAGTGAATGAAAAATTTTAATTGCATATTGTGGTGAAACAAGAGCCTATACAGTACCAGCTTTTGTGGTATTTCTCCTGTATTTGACCTGTGCAATGTACCCTTTTAACTATTTTGTATATGTTTTTATATATAGGGTGCAAAATTAGAAGTGTGCAATGAACACAGAAACTGCAGGGCTTTATGAACTGGTGGCGTTTGGATGCACGGGGATTGGGATATCAGTTTCATAGGCTGGGTGCTGTTCATACATATAAACAGTACCATGGATACTATAGCATCAAGATTAGGAAGGGATTACCTTTCCTAATAAGAATATTAATTTTCTTAAATAGTTGATTAGTTTCCTTGTATAGAGATTAGTTAATCGAAAATGTTATCTATTAGTTAGAAAGATCATCATTTATATTGACTTATCTATAATTATTAGAAGAGCTCTCTATATAAGGAGACTTATTGTAATCGTTGGCATTAAGCAATGAGAATACAATAGCCTAAGTCCCAATCATATTCGTCTCTCCAATCTATAGTATTCCCTCTCCTCTAGCAGCTGACGTTATCCGGCTATCCTCTCGCTGATGTTTACCTCTATGATCCAATGATCATAACAATCAGGGCTTTATGACTAAAGCGCAGCTAATCGGTGTTGGGATGGAGATTGCTGGTGCAGCGGGGATCAGTGTGCCGTCCCATACGGCAGCGGCTCCACCGGAACTTGCCGGAGGCAGCGGGGACGATGGGAGGTGAGGAAAGATTTAGTTAGGGTGGGGTTACGTGACATTCTCATCTCTTGTAATGTTCGTTAGGTGCTACACACAAGATTTCAATCTGGATGATTCGCTGCTGTTTTTCTCCGGGTGGATTCGATGAAGATTTGGCAAATACTCTACGAGACATGACCGCTAGAAGCAAGTTTGCAGAACAACGTCCCGGACTCACATGGTTCAATGGTTTTTAGATGCATCAGGTTTCGTAATCGTCCCCACAGTTTTGCAGGTTCAGTTTCTACAACCGACTTTTCGGATCAGGTCATGCTGTATCAATGTGCTATGTGATAATTCTTGTTTTGTCCATTGAACTGGAAATCCTAATCCTTGTGCATTTTTTTATATTGCCTGGTTCATTCGTAGCGACATTACGTGTTGTATGCATCCCCGGACCCCGGTCCTAGCTATACTGTCTGCGTACTACTGTCTAGTGTCTACTATGACATGACCAATTCTCAGAAAAATCAACAAAGGCAGGTCTATATCTGAGTTCTGAAATCTGAAAACCGTAATATCGATCTGCAACACCCGGAAACTGTCAAAAGTAGTGCCATGTTGCTGCGTTCCTCCTGAGGATTTTCATGGCAAACCGCATCTTAATTTAAAGTTTTTTTAAACGAATAATTTAAAATTTTCATTTGGTGCGCATAAATGAAATCTTGCCTATGCTTACAGGAGGCAACTCAGTGTAAAACTTCAGCATTTGCAAATCTTGAGATGTTCAGTTCATTAACTTGCTTCCAACTGTACCTGTGCTGTAGCTTGGTCTCTGCAGTCTGCACTGCAGAGGCAACAGGACCTGCAGAACTAGATACATGGTTCGTCCGTAGGCTGACTGTTCCTGAGCAGGAGTTGATACGTGTCGGGATTGCAAGAGCAGAGTACCACAGCATCTCCTAGTCTCCATTAGATGGCTCCTTCTCCGTATTCCTGCTTTCTGGTCTTTACAGCTAGCAAGTCCTTCTTGGTCGTCTACTCGCGTTCCCGGGGGTAAAAAGTTATTTGGATCCTCTCGAATTTTTTACATGGGCAAGTACAATTGTGCGTTTACATCGGTATCTTTTACTGCTAGTAGTACTCCAATACGAGATCTTAACAATTACGCTGCTGAGAAAATCTCTCACCAGCTGCTGCTTGTCACCGCATGGTAGAAATTAGAAAATATGCTAGTTTTGTCAAGTGTGTTTTGTCTACAAGCATATATAGCTACACGCACTATTCCAGCCGTTCCCAACCGTTGGTTTTGCTTCAAGATTTGTGCGCTCTCTTTCTCCTCTCTTTTGCTCTGGCTCTCTCTTTCTCTTGGCCGCGCTGCTCCGCCTCCTCCGGTGATCCATGCTGCCGTCATCGGAATCATCGCCGTCGCCAGCCGCGAGCTACGCCGGAGCCGCTCTGCCTCTCTCTGCCACGCCTCTCTTCCTTCATTCCACTCACCACGAATCTTGGCGCATATTGAACGGCTCTGCGTTAGTAGAAAAACCCTAGAAGATACCATTATGTTTGCTCGTTTCCCATTAGATTTTAGGTACCGTAGGAATGGGATCAATGCCATTTCCATCTGACCTTAAACTCGTCTAACAGTGCAAATATAAAGCACGGATGAATGATGACACTTTGTGAAGAATCTCGAGCATTTTATTTCACCGAAAATCTGGCTAGCACGGCGGGGCACACAAGCCAGCACACCGTAACCCGGCGGTTCACATGCGTGTACCTCAAAAGTGGCTTAGGCGTCGTAGGCGATGGTGCATCTCTCAGAGGAAACGCAGTGAATCTAGCCAAGGCTTTATAGTTTGTAGACCTGTCAGTGCTGCAGTGTCAAATCCATGCAGGCCAGGGGCCGTGTTAAACCTATGGTGTCAGTTGCACTAAAGTCTTTGTAATTTTTTGAACTTTCATTGTAAATTCATAAAGATTTTAGGCTTGTATGCTAAATACTATGAGCAGTGGTGGAGCTAGAATTTCAGCGTTGCGGGTGCACACACCAAGCAAACTACGCATTCCTGATTTAGGGAGAAATGAATAGAAGAGAAGGAGAAATGAATAAATGTGACATGTGAGGAACGGATCTATTCCTGTGAACTCACCACCATGCACACTTACAAAACCGCCGCCCTTAGTGAGGTCGCCGGTCGCCCACTCGCCCTATTGGCTGCCCTGCGCCGCCTTGCCGCGATGTATTGCTAGCCGCAACGTGTGCACACTAAGGTCTCCATCTAATTTCAGTCCGATCGAATAGCATCAAGTTTGACATGAAAACAAAATCAAAAGACCCAAAGCATGCCATCATAGCATGGGTTTTCCTCCTCATTCTTTAGGGAGGGATATTTTTCAATCGAAATCCATAAATTAAGCCTTGAGTGATCGTGGTTGTGCGCTGGTGAGTGTCGCACTGCCTGCTGCTCTCGCGCCGCGTCGAGTCGTCTGCTGTTGCTCTCCGCCCTGTGTCGGTTGCTGAGCCACGGAGCCGTAGGGACCAAGTGGGGAGGAGAGGAGAGGATCAGGGATTTATGGTTGGAGATTGGAGAGGAGTTGGAGTATTGCAAATGGAGATGACTATAGGCTGGTGAGTGGTGAGGTGACTATAGGGTGGTGGGGACACGAGCGGGTCATGGGTTGTAGGCTGGGCTTCTAAGATGGTGCACACTAAGGAATACTACGAATATAACTCAAATGCAAAACTGATCTTAGTTTTTTTATTTTATTTTTGAATGTGCTCGGACATATCGAGCACCCTACTGGCTCCGCCCAGGGTATGGGATCATACTTGCATCACTGGCTGCACCGAACGAGAACGACGCTCTTATTAAAGGCACATCTCTTTTTCTTCCCGTCAGTCTCTCCCTGCTCGATCGCTTTACACTTCCTTATTTATATGCTCTCACCAACTCAAGTAAATCACACACAGATAAATGTGCTTTCCTAACGGCATACAGATATAGTGACTCACGGCCTCGTTCAATCGCAGACTACCACCGAAGAAGCCTCGCATTACCCACTGGGCCGAACTTCTCTTCCTCCTCGATCTCCCGTGTAGGCGTGTACTACAGCCGGATAGTTGATCGCCATTTCCTATGCACTGATGAAACCATCTGAGGTTTTGCATGTGGAGATGAGGTGTTCCTGTTTGTGTAGCCAAGAATGACTTGCCGGCCTGTGTCTCCAAGATCATGGCAATACTTGCATCACTGCATGCGGTGGTGCAACCGTGATGTATGGACTGATCGGTAAGTTGTTTTCTTTGGCTACATGACAGCCTCGTTTTCTCATGCAAGACCTTAGATGGTGTAACATGGAGGAGGCACGCACGTCAATGATCCAAAGTTCTTTGTTCTTGGCCAGGGTTACACAACCTAATCGAGGTATATACTTCTCACTTCTGAATCTCATAGCTCTTCATTTTTTTTCCTCAACGAAGCACGCGCGCGGTTCTGTTTTTCTATGGCTCATGAGACAGGTTGTATAAGTGTGGCATGCGTAGCTGTGGAGCAAACATGATCGTGCAAGCTAGCTTCAGAATGCATGTGGTACTCCCATTTTCTGCAGGTTCGATCGCGGTGCAAAGTGACGCTCTTCTTCCTTATCTTCTTGTATTTCGCGTTGTGCTTGGCAACCGATCGAGCATATAGCCGAATGAAGTTTCTCCTATGTAGAAGCTGACCATTGATTATGATCCCTGTATATGTACTGCAATACTGTATGATGTATCTACCTTGCTACGCTGTTCATTTCTCGAGTTAAGAGATGCCCCTTTACCCTAGGGGGTTATATGCTAGTTTTCTCGTTGCTATTTCGTTTTCACTAACTGTAACGATTTCTGAGATCGTCGAACTTTTCACAACCGTCTAAGATATACAATTACAAAGCAAAAAATGGCTACACAAGCAAACTCACGCTTACAAAAAGAGACAAACCTTTATTACAACAGTTAAAGCTTAGCAGTCAGTTTGGACACGAGCGCGAGCATCCAAGCCCAAATATAATCTATTACAACACAAAAACACACGAGAACCACAGACACGTTTGAGCGTAGTTGAGACATAATACCAGTCGTCATCACCATCCAGTGCCTCCTCCTGTTCAAAAAGATCAGCTGCCTCCTCCCAGGGTTCTTCTGATGATGTTTAGTAAGTATGAGTACAACCGTACTCAGCAAGTTACATGAAATTTTTTAATTAACTACTTGCCAGGATTATCAAAGGAATGGAGGAGTTTCACCATAACAGGTATATGTGGAATGCAATATAATTGAGTTGAGTGCAGTAGCTTTTAAAGCAGTAAAACGATATTAAATATAACAACAGGGGTTTTCAACATCCGCAATTACCAACTTAACATCTGTAAAGCTCTACTTATGCCTCATATATTGGAGTCACCCATGAACACAACTTCATTAACCGGAAGCACGCTGCAGAGTTGCCCAACTTTATCCACAAGATACCTCAGACTTATATTGTCAAGCTATATACACGCAACCAAGTCGAGATAACATAGTTTTTTCACTGCTCAACTTTTCTAGTCTTTACCTGGTAGGTTCAAGGTGAATACAGCCATCGGGAAACCACCGGCTAATGGTGGAGTGTGCAGTCTAATGCTTACTGGTCCATACCGCTGTGTAGTTCAGCGAGTGCCCTAACCGGCCCACTCCTGACTCACCCCCATTCCGCGGCTGCTCTATCACACAAGAGCAGTTGACAATCCTGTAGATATTCAATCGGAAGATCAGTGTACTAAGCCAATTTGGATATACTAAACTCGTGGTTGAGCGAGATCTGTGTCTGTGATTTGGCACAAGGTTCTTGTCCTTACTTGTCATCTAGCGAGGCGATGGACCATTTACCAACTCGTGGCCATCCACCTCTTGATATTACTTCTGACTCGCTTTTATCAACTATATTGAGTTGTTCATTCTTCTGGTCTCAACCTTCAACTGTCCACCACTTACTAACGCTTAGCCAATCTTCCTTATCAGTATTTTAGAAATAATTTGTGTGACATTGCCGAATATTTGCTATCATTTTATGTGACTTAAACTTGTCAAGGTGAATATGGCCTACAAGAATATGAGGGTTTGTATGCGGGGTGATGGAATTTATCTACTCATCATGACATTCAAAAGTATTATTTCATTATTAAAGTAATTAGCTTAAATACAATAATGAAATTAATAATGTAGTTACATAAAATATAGGCTCAAAATAATCAAATGAATGCAACTTACCTTTTTGCTCAAAGTCTTCAAAATTCCCTGTCTCTCCTGTGTCTTGTCCAACATTCTTCGGAGCTTGATCGTCAAAGTTAAAACCTAGCGCAACAAGGAATGAGATAGGAACATCATGCAAGTAAAATAAAATTCAAGAAAGAATTAAAAGAGAAAAGTGGTGTGGTGAATAGGATTTATTGGGTGCTTGTTTGGGTTAAATGGAGTTGAAAATAGAGTTCATGGGCTCGAAACGGTCGAAATGGACATACTATATGTCGAAATTGGGATTTGGTGAATAGTAATGGGCCTAATGAATAGTGTCAATTTTGGTACCGTTCATGGCAAGTTAGGGTCATGAATAGTAACAGGTCTTAATGAACAGCGATGGATTTTGGGTGTGGGCTAAGGGGCTTTGGTGAATAGTGTTGGGCTGGGTCGGAACAGTGCAAAAGCACAATGGGCTGAGCCTAACCCATGGCCGGGCTCAAAGACAAATGGGCCAGGCCAAAAGGCCCAGCTCGGTGCGGCTTGAGCTGCACGATTCCAGAGCCGGGGCACGCTCCCGAGCTGAGGGGGATGGCGCCGACGAGGCTAGCGGTGGCTCCGGTGAAGGGCGGCAGCGCCGGGTGGTGCAGCGAGCATCACCGCAATGCGCACAACCCATTTTTGGGTTTTGCGTCGGCGGTGGGGGCTCAGGGATAGGGCGGCGACAATGGTGGTGCAAGGCCGGAGCAGGGGAGGTTGGCGGCGGTGGTCCGACGGTGCTCTGGCCAAACTGGCCAGGGCTTGAGCATCAGTGAGCAAAGGGGGTTCCGGGAGTGGTGATAGTCAGGTGGGGGAAGCTCTGTAGCGGCTTGGTGACGGTGGGTGTGTATGGCGCGCGGTGGTGGAGCTCGGTGCCAGCGGGGATAGGGATGGAAAGATCAGGGGAAAAGGCTCGAGGGATGGAGGTGGTGCTGGTAACGGGGTTGGGAAGGAGGAGGGGTGGTGGCGGTGAATTGCTCTTCGGGCTCACCGGAGAAGAAAGGGGGCGGCGGCGAAATTGGGGAGAATGTGGCCGGAGCAGGAGGAGAAAGGGAGTGATGTTGAGGTTCAGTGGATGCTGGTAATGCTTTTCTGCTTGAGATTGGTTGGCTTTTATAGCCGACTAAGACGGTGCTAGTAGTGGCTGGGTGAGGTGCGCGCGGCGCGTGGCGACGAGGTGGATGGCAGGGAGGATTTTGCGCTACGTAGGGGGGAAAGGTAGCGGTACCGCGGCGGCGCGGTGGTGATGGCGTCTCACTAGCGCGAAGGTGTGCGTTGGTGAGGCCCGGCGCGACAAGGCACGACGAGCGCAGTGCGGCGAGCGGGTGCAGGGGGCGTGGGGCGCGATGCGGTGACGACGCACGGCGGTCGAAGTTAGAGCCCACACTAATGGCGAGGCAGACTGTCGGCAAGGTGGCGTGGGGGGTGGCAGTCACTAGCGTGGCTTTGACGCGAAGAGGAGCGGTGAGCGGCAGTGGGGACGAAGGTTGCCTGCGCGACGCGGGGCAGAACGAGCAGAGGTGAAGGCGGCTTTTGCAAAAGCCGTTTTCGGTAGAGGGAAAGCAGAAATGCCAATAGAAGAAAATAGATTTGGATTGGGAATTTCCGAATTGGGAAAGAAATAAAAAAAACAAGCCAAAAACTCAAAAACTTTTGAAACTCTAAAATTTTTGGGTTGCTTCACTAACTATCGGACCCGGGAGCGAAGAATCCCGGATCCTCTGTGCATTCCACACTAGTCCCATGATCAATAGCTAGTGTGCACAGTTTAAACAAGAGGTGATAGCATAACCATAATACATGATATATTCACAAAAGTTCAAGTTTACTACAAAAAGAGCATAAGTCCAAAAGTAAAATACAGCGGAAGCAAAAGTAGTAAAGTAGGCCACACGATTCGCTATAGGCAATCGTCTGGAGACGTAGCCTAGTCGCCCAAGGTGTCATTCTCCTCATAGTGGTCCTCTCCTGATCAACAATTTTACTAAGCAAGGTGAGTACAAATGAATATACTCCACAAGTTACACCAAATAGCATATTATAATGCATTAGGATGTAACAAAGGATGATTTATAGGGTTAATTTTGCATAAAGCGAGGTTTTTCTTTAAATACTTGCACTAAGTTCCAAAGCAGATATCCTATAACTATTTTTTCTTTCTAAATTCTCAAGTTTTATAGTCATATAACATTCACACAAGAGTGGTGAAAGATACCCTCCTATCACATGGCTACCCGCCCAATTTCCCATCGGGATAAATCATTTGATAAAGTCTTTTGAAAACAAAATCTAAATCTAACTTTGAGTGGCTTTGCTTAGCATATCTATAACCGTGGACACGGCTATTCGAATAGTTCTTAACACTCCGCAGAGGTTGTACAACTTTACCCAAAAGAGACAATTGACTTATAATGTCCGTCTGACACACTACCGAAGGTGTGCGACTAAGTCATTATCACAAGACCTTTACAATGCGTTATCCCACCGTAGTCTCGCCTCACTAAGGTTTCGCTTTCTTTGGATTGAACCATCCACCGGATATAAGCCCCCTCTTGCACCATGTGGGAATATATAAAAGTAGGTCATAATGACACCCACGTAACCGGATGGCACAACCACGGTGAAATATTACAAATTAGTTAGCCAAGTCCTCCCTACTCTGGACATGTGGTAGTACGATGGGGCTTAGCAAGATACGGCTCGAAGACTGGTTCTTAACTGACCTGGGTGACTTCTAATAAAACCCTGGGCCTCAATCATAGAAATAAATCGATCCCGTGCATAAACATGCACCTACAAACATCCATTTCGCCTAAGTCTAAATCAATTTTTATTTTATTTACTAAGTCAAATCATTTTACAAAATTTCTATGGTAAAGACAATACCATAAGATCATTTTCAATTCATAGTTGAACTTTTGGCTAAAATCACCAAATCAAATATTTCGGGTCTAAGCATTGCTAAGCATGATTTTCCAATATGTTCCAGTCATACTAATATACAAACCATATTTTAGCTATGGTATCAAGGAATAGCTACTTCAATATCAAAACTTGGCTATACAAAGGTATTAGGAATAACTACAATTTAAAACAGGAATTTAAATAATTGAGTATAAATAAGCATGCAGTACTAATTTAAACAGAATTTAAATAATTTTAAATACTGGGTTCAAATATGATCAAAGGATGTAACTTGCCTTACTCGTATGCCTGAGGGTCTAACTCTTCAAAAAGATCGGTTTCCTCGAAGTCGTCGAGATCTACACGCGAAAACGAGCAAAATTTAAATAATATTCAAATCAATTCAAATGAACTACAAATTGAATAATTTTAGTATAGATAGGTAGATCTTGATTTTATATGAATTTATAAATTTGAATAGGTGGAAACGGTGCTCGAACGAGGGAGAACGGGCTCTCGGAAGTTTGCGATTACATGAAATGATGAAAAGGGGATTTTTCAGATTTTTTGGATTTATTTTCTTGAAGGAAAATGAATTAATGCATCATACTGACGTCAGCGGACGAATTTTATTTCGGCCGGAATTATTTTTCAACTGGAAAAGTGGCTTGAGCCACTAACGGGTGGGAGCCATGGTTGTGGACTAGGTCCATGGTTTTGAGGTGGATGGGGTGCATAGCACAGTGGCGATTGCCACACGTGCATATACGCAGGCGTGACGGGGCTTACTTGCGGCGGCCACGTAGGCATAGATGCTGAGCTGGCGCACACGTGGCCCTACGTGGCGACACGCACGGCGACCAATGGTCGTCGGCGTTAGGGTGGACGACAAAGGGCGGCGAGAGGCTCAACGGACAAAGGAGGGCGCGAGGAACTTCATGCGCACGGTTTGGTCCTGGGGATGTGGTGGTTGCCGGCGGCGAGCATGAAGGCGGCGGCTCGATGCGGGTGAAGGCAGCACAGCGATTCCGACGAAGCTCCGGCGAGGAGGAGGGAGCCGCAGGGTAGAACTCGAAGGCGCGTTGCCGAGGGAGGCAATGGGAGCGGCGGTGAACCAACGAGGGCGGCATAACTGCCGAAAAATGGAGCTCCGGTCGGAGGGCTTCAAACGCCAAATACAGCGAGCGGGATGGAGAGAGAGAGGAGGAGGAGAGGCGTGTGATGATGCACACGGTGCGGCGAGGACGTCACTGGAGCAGTAGTTTGGCGAGGAGGCGGTGTGGTCGGAGCCAGGGAAGAAAGCGGGGAGGCGGAGCGAAGAAAGGAGAAGGGGACCAGCGGCCGGCTTTTATAGCCGAGGGCGGAGCGGACGAGAGGAGGCGGCTGGGCATACGTGGCGCATGCAGGAGCGACGAGGTGGCGCGTTGGCGAGACGTGGCGTGCGGCGGCGAGGGCGTCGCTCTCGCGAGAAAGAAGGAGGTGAGGGAGACACTGACAGGGCGGGCCCATCCGTCAGTGAGAGGGAGGGGTGAGGCTCGGGCTGGGCTGGAGATATGAGCCAACACGTGTGGAAAAAGGATTGGGCCAAGATTGTTTGGGACCAAGAAGATTTTCGATTTTCTTTTGATCTAACATTTTCATAAATTGAAATAATTCCTTTAGGATTTTAGAAAATAGCTAATGGAATCCAAAATTTTAAGGAAAATTCACAGAAATTCCTTGAGACAATTTGGACTTAACTAAAATATTTCCAACTCAAGATTGGTATTTAATTTTTGCAGATAATTTATTTTGGCTTTAACATAATTAAGAGAAGCTTTTAAAATTCTAGAAAATTCATAAAACTCAAGGAAAATAATTAAAATTTATTTCTAAACAAAAACTAAAATTTGGGATGTTACACTAACTGCAGTGCGTGTTTTACTATTAGTTCACCCTTTGTTTCGCCATATTTGCCCATTTTGTTAAAAAGTGTCTTTTGACCGTGTTTGTTCATTGAAGGAAATCAGTGAGTAGTTATATTTACAATATCTGTTCTTACTTTGACACAATGAGAAGGTTAAGTAGTTGCAATATATATGTTATTTAACAGAAGTATGCATGATCATTTATTTATGGTCAGTTTTTTTCATAGATTTAGTACTTCCTTGTTCTATAGGCGTGATGGGCTTAGAGAAATATTGGATATATGTACTGTAGTAAACTATCACTTGATCGAGTTCAGAACAGAAAAAAAAAGCTCCTAATTGAGTGACGAAGTGTGGACTGTTTTGGCCCTGTAGCGCAAATTAATTCCTAAACTAGCCCCCTTAACGTCAAAATTCCAGTTTTAGCCCTATCCTAGTACCTGCTGCCGTCGGGGACAGCAGGAATCGAGTTCATGCCATGTCACTCGGCAGCATGTAGGTCTTTGCCGTGCCAATTGGCAACACCCAACATCTTTGCCAAGCCATACCAGTAGCATGAAGTCGCTGCCGCCAACTTGTCGCCGAGCCCGACGGCAGCAAGTTGCCAATCCCAGCGCGAGTCTTTGCCGAATCCGACCGCGAATTTGGATCTTTGCGATGCGACCGCATCAAGTGAGTTGCTGCCGTCCGGGACGGCAGCACGTACGATGAAGGGGCTAAAAACGGAATTTTGATGTTAGTGGAGCTACTTTAGGAATTATGGTGCTGTAGGGGGCCAATTATGTCCAATCTTCTTGAGTGACCAAGTACCGGCTTGAATGGAGTTCACAACTACAACATTCGCACAGCAGCTCAAGTTTCCATGCTACAGCAGACAGACAATGTTCGGCATCAAAAGAACATACTAACTTGTGCTTCATCGGACGGAGATGCCACCGCTCTCTTCCGCGGTAATCAGTGGCTAGCTAGGCGCGTTTTTTTTAAAAGAATGCCGGGAATTTATTGATCACAAAAGTGCAGGGTTTGTTGGATTTAATCTTATAGTTCACACTAGTTTTTTCTGTTTTTAGTTTGCGCTGATTTGTTGTTGTAGTCGGCATTGCCAAAGCAAATTCAGATTGCATAGTGTCAGAGTTCTTTGTTTACGTTTTCCAGAACTGTAGCAGTTCATTTCATTGTCGGAAAAGTTTCAGGTTTCAGTTTCGGACTCAGATCAGATAAACCGATTTGAAACTTGATTGTAACTCGTTTGATGTCAATAAAAAGGAGAAAAATAGAAAAGCCATATCTTCAGATACGACAGAAATTGAAATCTCGAGTGTTTTTTTGTTTCTGGTATTATGTGTTCTCGCTATTCTGTTTTTTGATATGATCAGAGTAACACCAAGAAAACATTTTTCTTCAGAACTTGTACGTGATCGAAAGTCCTTGCTCAAACATTTGGTATCAGAGCCAAGGCTCTTTCGAAGGTGATGGCAGGGGATCAATCACCAAGGGAGTCACAGTCACAAGCGATGAAGATCGCCGTGGAGACGTCATCGGCGAGAAGAACACTGTCGAGAGGAATTGGAGTGCCAATTCAATATCCGATACTAAACGATACCAACTACGGTTTGTGGGCCGTGAAGATGAGAATCATCTTGCGTTCTCTTGGAGTATGGGCTGCAATCGAGGGCGATGCACTAATCGAAGATGAGAAGGATCAGGGCGCTCTGGCCGCAATATCCCAGGCAGTGCCGGATGATGCGATGATCGCAATCGCAAAAAAAAAAACAAACAAACGGCAAAAGAGGCATAGGAATCTATTAGGGAGATGCACGTTGTAGAAGATCGTGTAAAGAAGGCAAGAGTTCAGATATTGAAAAGGCGCTTTGATCGTATGATCATGGAAGATTCCGAGAGTATTAACGATTTTTCACAGAAACTCATCAGCGTGGTTAGTGAAATTCATTCACTTGGTACTGAAGTAAAGGAAAGCGTCGTCATTGAAAAACTATTCAGTGCAGTCCCTGATAAATTTCTCCAGATTGTCGGCACTATCGAACAATGGGGTGATATGTCGACAATGTCTCTGCCTGAAGCAATAGGATGGCTCAGAGTTTTCGAGGAAAACCTAAAGGGAAGACACACTAAGAGGGGAGGAAAAGAAAAGGAGCAGCTTATGCTTACTCAAGCTCAGTGGGAGTCACTGGCTGCAAAAGATAAGAAGAACGTTGATGGGGCTGGCAAAAACACGAAAAGGTGGTTGACGAGGTAGTGGTCATGGTTGTAGCCGCAGACAAAGCGGTGGACATGAAGAGGAAGGGGACAAGAAGCCTTATAAGAACTTTAACAAATTGAAGATTAAGTGCTTCAATTGTGAAGAGTTCGGACACTTCGCCTCGGAATGTCGGCAACCAAGAAAGGAACATGTGAATTTTGTCCAGAAGCAATGCAACGACGAGCCAGCGTTACTCATGGCCGAGACTTGTGAACTCGCACAAATGACTGAAGAAACGACAAAAAGGTAATGCTAAATGAGGGAAAGGTCTCGCCCGATCTTGAGTCCAACAGAGAGGATAGTGGGTGCGATTGGTACCTAGACTTAGGGGCTAGCAATCACATGACTTGTGAAAAGAAGGTGTTCACAGAGCTGGACAAAAAGACAATAGGCACTGTAAAATTCGATGATGATTCTCTTGTGGAGATATGCAGTTGAGGAACTGTGTTATTCCAGTGCAAAACTCAAGAACACAAACTGCTCACTCAAGTGTATTATATACCCCAGCTCCGAAGTAATATTAGGAGTCTCAGACAACTTGATGAGATTGGATGCAAGATCATCATAGAGGATGGGAACTTGTCTATCCTTGATCGTGATTTGGTGCTACCGGCAAAAGTGCAACGATCCAGGAATAGACTCTATCTTGTAAGTCTACACCTGATCGAGCCAGTCTGTCTGTTGGCAAAAGGATCAAGCGAAGCTTGGCTCTGGCATGCAAGGTACGTGCATCTAAACTTTCGCTCACTGCAAAATTTGTCTCGATTGAAGATGGTAGAAGGATTGCCAAAAATTCAAAAGGTAGAGCAATTTTGTGAGGGATGTCTAGTCGGAAAACATCACAGAAAACCTTTTCCACAATCTTCTATGTATCGTTCAGAGAAATTGCTAGAACTTGCGCATATTGATCTTTGTGGCACAATAACACCGGCGACGCCAGCGGGAAATCGTTATTTTTTACTGGTAGTAGACAATTGTTTTTTTCGAGAACGCACAAGAGCCTTGTGCATCATTCCATTAAGAAGAAAAAGAGCACAGATATGTGGACTCGATTGATTAAGATGAGGATCAAGCTTTTAGTGTTTTCAAGAAAATCAAAGCAGGAGCTGAGATGGAAGCCGACTTGAAGCTAAAAGCATTTCGTTCAGATCGTGGAGGAGAATTCACTTCAAAAGAATTTGAGGATTATTGTGATGAGCTGGGTTTGAAAAGGTTTTTCACCACACCATACTCACCTCAACAGAACATGGTGGTGGAGAGACGGAATCAAACAATTGTGTCAATGGCTCGTAGTCTGCTCAAAACCACGAAGGTTCCAGCAATGTTCTGGGGAGAGGCAATCATGACAGCGGTATATCTACTAAATCTCTCTCCGACAAAGAGCTTGGTTGGCAAAACACCGTACGAAGCTTGGCACAACAACAGATTGAGTGTGCAACATTTACGTACGTTCGGGTGTCTTGTTCACGTCAAAACAGTGCGTCCTCACGTGACGAAACTTGATGATCGCAACACCACGATGGTTTTAATTGGCTATGAGCTAGGGACCAAGACATATAGATGCTATAATCCAAGGACAAGTAATCTACACATCAGTCGGGATCTGATTTTTGAGGAAGACAAGTGCTGGGATTGGACTGTTGGGGCTAAACATTGTAATTAACAAAAGTTCAGCACCTCTACTTGTGGTGAACCAATGAGGATAGCTTCAACCAATAAATAAGCAGCAGAATTAACAATAAGAACATGCACAAAGTGACACATCAATTTACGCAGAAAACCTCCTCAATGTGAGGAGTAAAAACCACGGGGCTTGCACAGTCCACTCCCAAATCTTCCACTATAATCAATAATGGGTACAAGGAGTCTTCTCTAGAGCATCTAGAGGTACATCACAGAAGCAACAATATCATCAAGATATAATCTTGGTATCATCATCAACAACCGTACATAACTAACAAGAGGTACACTAACAGCTAAGCAGAGAAAACACAGGTTCTGTCCCCTTCGGTTATCAGCTCATATCTCACTAACCACAGATCCAAACTGTATAAAACTTGGCAGGAATGTAGATCCACGAGTCTCTAACACACTGTCCAAATTTCAGCCAAATCGGACAAGGTTTCACCACTCAAACAGAACTTCTACCAACTCTGCTTAGTGTTGAATCTGCTGCTACCCGAACTGACAAAACCCCTCTCACATCAGGTGCTCCTCTCAACCAATCAGCAATCCAACCGTACAAATCGAATAGCATCAAGTAAAGATTATACTGACCAAGTTTGAGCCAGATCGGATGATGTTTGATGCTCCGATCGACGTCTTGATGAAGATTGCACAGGATCACCCGAGATAGAACATAGCTTCTCTTCTTCTTTTCCCTCTTGTCTCTTGTTTGTTGTATGCATATGTTTCTCACTCTCTCATCCTCTCCTTCCAGCAGCAGCTCAAGGAAAGAGTTAGGGTTTTTCTTCCCCTCACCAAGGAGGAGGAATATCAACCGTTAATCAATAGAGCAATCAACAGTTTACAAGCTTCCAAGCTTATGGGCTGATTTTGGGCTTCTTCTCCATGTGGAGGGACTCCAGCCCAACAAACTCCCCCTCCTAACATCATGGAGGGTCTTACCACCTTGCTTCAACCATGCCAGCAAACTGATGGCATGCCTTGAGCTTCTCCCTCGTCACTACCTTGGTTAACATATCAGCACCATTGTCGTTAGTGTGGACTTTCTCAAGCTGCATTTGCTTAGAATTCAACACATCTCGAATCCAATGGTAACGAACATCAATATGCTTTGACCTTGAGTGAAAACATGAATTCTTACTCAAGTGGATGACACTTTGGTTATCACAAAACAACACATACTTATCTTGATCAAAACCAAGCTCACCAACAAACCTTTTCAGCCATAATAGCTCCTTGCTCGCCTCTGTCGCTGCAATGAATTCAGCTTCAGTTGTAGACAATGCCACACATTTCCGCAACTTACTTTTCCATTACACAACTCCCCCTGAATATGTAATCAGGTACCTTGAAGTAGATTTTCTGTTATCAACATCTCCGACCATATCTGCATCCGTGTATGCAACTAACACGAGCTCTCTTTTTCCAAAGCAAACCTTCATCTTTGTGCTGCCCTGGAGATATCTCATGATCCATTTCACGGCTTCCCAATGCGGCTTTCCAGGATTTGATATAAATCTGCTCACTGTACTAACTGCATGAGCAATGTCCGGCCTTGTATACACCATAGCATACATCAAGCTTCCAACTGCTGAGGCATATGGAACATTCCGAATTTCCTTCTTCATCTCATCAGTAGAAGGACATTGCTTGGTGTTCAACTTGAAATGAGCTACAAGTGGATAGCTCACAACTTTTGCATTGTCCAACCAAAACTTCTTAAGTACCTTCTCAATGTACTTCTCTTGTGACAGGTACAACTTGTTGGAATTTCTATCCCTCTCAATTCTCATACCAAGAATTTGCTTTGCTGGCCCCAAGTCCTTCATAGCAAAGAACTTGCTCAACTCTTTCTTTAGCTTTGCAATCCTAGAGACATTCTTACCAACAATCAAGATATCATCAACATAGAGCAACAAGATGATAAAATCATCACCTAAGAATCTCTGAAAGAACACACAATGGTCTGTGCTACACCTATGTAGCCTTGCTCCCCCATAACAGATTCAAACTTCATGTACCATTGTCTTGGTGCTTGTTTCAGGCTATAAAGACTTTTCTTTAACTTGCACACATAGTCTTCTTTGCCCTTCTTAACAAACCCTTCAGGCTGCTCCATGTATATCTCCTCCTCCAAGTCTGCATGAAGAAAGGTTGTCTTCACATCCATTTGCTCAACCTCCAAGTTGTGACTAGCTGTAATGCCAAGAACCACCCGAATGGATGTCATCTTCACCACCGGAGAGAAGATCTCATCAAAGTCAATTCCTTTCCTTTGGCCAAATCTTTTCACAACTAGCCTCACCTTGTATCTTGGATGTGACGTGTGCTTTTCTTGCTTGATTCTGTAGACCCACTTGTTCTTCAATGCCTTCTTGCCCTTTGGTAACTTCACCAGCTCATATGTATTATTCTTATGCAAGAAATCCATCTCCTCTTGCATAGCTTTCTTCCACTCCTTCTTGTGCTGATCTTCAATTGCTTCTACAAAGCACTCAGGTTCTAAATCATCAGACAATAATACCATATAATCATCTGAGGAATACCTGCTAGAAGGTCTGCAAGCTCTGGTGGATCGTCTGAGTGGAACTTCTGGTATTGGTGGTTGTTGATCATGATCATCAAATTCAGCATCAAACTCATGCTGCTGGGGAGCATTCTCACCACCTGTAGCATGCACATCGTCTAGTGCATCATCTGCAACATCGCCTTCAGCTTGTTGTGGAGCTGGAGCTGCAGGTATTGGGTCTAAATCAACTATGTCTTGCTGTTGAGGAACTTGCACCTTTGCCTTCACAATATCCTCATTTGTTTGATCTTCAACAAACACAACATCACGGCTTCTGACAACTTTCTTTGCTATAGGATCAAACAGCTTGTAGCCGAACTCATCCAAACCATAGCCAAGGAGTATGCATTGTCGTGTCTTTGCATCAAGTTTGGACCTTTCATCTTGAGAAATATGAACAAATGCCTTACACTCGAAGAACCTGCAAGTAATGGAGCAGCAGTGAAAGAGAGGTGTTGGAGGTATGTAATGCAGGAAGAGATGAAGTCAATCCAAGACAATGAAACTTGGAAACTTGTGAACTTGCCTGTAGGTCGAAAGACAATTGGTTTGAAGTGGGTTTTGAAAGTAAAAAGGGACTACAATGGAAATATCATCAAACACAAAGCTCGTTTAGTGGCGAAAGGATATGCTCAACGTCAAGGAATTGATTTCGAGGAAGTGTTTGCACCCGTGGCTAGATTAGAGACTGTGAGATTGCTCATTGCATTAACAGCTCACAGAGGATGGAAAGTTCATCATATGGATGTCAAGTCGGCTTTTTTGAATGGAGAAATAACCGATGAAATTTATGTAGAATAGCCTACTAGATACATCGATGAAGGGAGAGAACATATGGTGTTGAAACTCAACAAAGATTCGTATGGGCTTCGACAGGTACCTCGAGCTTGGAATTTCAAATTGGATCGATCACTTGTGTCACTAGGCTTTGAGAAAAGTCCAATTGAACACGCTGTGTACAAAAGGGCAACTGGTGACACATTTCTTATTGTTGGTGTATATGTTGATGATTTAATCATCACCGGATCAAACATCAAGGATATAGCCAAATTTAAGAGTCATATGGGAAATATGTTCAGTATGAGTGACTTTGGACTTTTGAGTTATTATTTGGGTATTGAGGTAGAACAAACAGCTGGATCAATCTCATTGTGTCAAGCTAGATATGCTGCAAAATTGCTAGCATTATCTGGTGTGACGGATTGTAAGTCCTGTCAGACTCCAATGGAAAATCGTTTGATGCTGAGCAAGAAAAGCAGCAGTTCTCCTGTGAATGCAACTGAATATTGAAGCATCGTCAGAACCTTGCGATACTTAGTGAATACAAGATCGGATATTGCATTTTCGGTTGGTATTGTGAGTCGATATATGGAAGCTCCAACTACTGAGCATATGGTAGCAGTGAAACACATCTTGAGATATGTAAGTGGAACAAAGGGTTACGGTTGCTGTTATGAAAGGTGTGTTGGTCTGGAGATGAAGCTTGTGGGTTATTGTGATAGTGATTTGGCTGGTGACATTGATGATCGCAAGAGTACTACTAGAACGACATTTTTCCTTGGAAAAAGTTTGATTACTTGGGCATCTCAAAAACAGAAAATTGTAGCTCTATCTTCTTGTGAAGCTGAGTATATTGTAGCTGCTACAACTGCATGTCAAGGTGTTTGGTTGAGTCGCTTGCTTGGAGATCTTAAGAAACAAGCACCGGAGAAAGTTCAGTTAAAGGTTGACAACAAATCGGCTATAACGCTTTGCAAGAATCCAGTCTATCATGATCGGAGTAAACATATCAACACAAGGTATCATTTTCTTCATGAATGTGTCGAGAATGGCAAGATTGATGTGGAGCATATTAGCTCTGAGAGTCAGCTTGCTGATATTCTTACGAAAGCTCTTGGTCGCATCAAATTTGTTTAAATGAGACAGAAGTTGGGCATAAAAAATGTGAAGTTAGAAGAACAAGATTAGGGGGTGATTTGTTGGATTTAATCTTGTAGTTCGCACTAGTTTAGGAGAAAAACAGAGAAGTCGTATAATCAAATACGGCGAAAATTGAAATCTGAGTGCTTTTCGTTTCTGGTATTATGTGTTCTCGTTATTCTGTTTTTCGACAGAATCAGAGTAACACTAAGAAAACGTTTTCCTTCAGAACTTGTGTGTGATCGAAAGTCCTTGCTCCAACAGAGCTCACACGGTGCATTCCATCGATGCACGCACAACACCAGCCCGGATGGGAGACGTATGCGTCCATGCACGGCACCTCATGTAAAAGTAGTCTCTGAACTGTGTGTAAGTGTAATGTGCCGTGTGGCTATCTAGCTGACACATTGAGTGGCCATACTGTAGACAGGCAGTACTGGTATGCTATTATTGTACATGCAGAGTACTCAGGGACGGAGTCCGAAATTTTTTTACTAGAAGGTCATATGATGATAATTAAATATCAACAAACTAAGTAGAAATATTTTACTATTTTACATAAAAAAATTAAAATTATATAAAGAGTTTTATCGACCATGAAGAGCATCAACCATGACTCCGGATTCGCACTGTCCACTGTCTCCGTCCTGAGAGTACTGTACGCCTGCGAGAACGCATTTATATTATCTCCAGGCTCCAGCTCGAGGACCTTTAGTTTGTACGTGTGCGTGCAGAAAAGAAAGCAATGAGTACATATGATCGTGTGGCTACCTACGTACATAATATTGTGATGGTCAAGACTAACACTAATATTTCTGGTCTGTCGAAAAGCTCTTCTTTACTATTTTATTTCCTTGTACAAACACAGAGGCTCCCATAGTAGTATGTTGCACATTGATGCCAATCAAACTTTGTGATTTTGATTGCATGACGCATATAAACTATCTTGCAATTACAGTGCACCGCGGCATGAACATCTGTTGTGTGTAGTACACCGATGAGTCCAAGTTTGCCCACAAATTTTCAGTGGAGGAAAGCAAGCTAATTAGTAACCCATCCATCCATCCATCAATACTCTTGTCGATCACTTTGCTACTTGCTCCTCCTTGCCTGCTTCCTCGAGTTCTCTCAGTCCTCCGACCCTCTGCTCAATCTCCTCAAGCAGCTCCTCCCTCAACAGCTCCTCCCTTGCAGACGCCTCCAGGTCCTCTTGCTGCAAAATTAACATTGCACATAGATTTGCTTAGTTGTCCTAGTAGTAAGATTTAAGTTAAATCAATTATTCGAGCATCGTCAGAACTTCTTGAGTTGTCTGAAGATTCTTCCAGCTGGATGAATGATGAAGGGAGAAGATGCTGCAATGCAATGATGCACGCATACCCGGTCGTAGTACCAGTGCACTGTGCCATCACCCCCTTCTCCCCTGTACGCCTCGCTGTCGTAGAAAGGATCCTGTTAATCAACACAAGGCCGTGTCACGGACACGCAAGAGATGCTTAATTTCTACGATCCTAGTGATGACCAGTGGTACTAGCTACTACTGCTAGTACTGCGTGCTTGCCTTCATGGACGCAAAGAAGCAGACGCCCCAGACCGTGAACATGGCGTAGAAGGTATCTACGAGAAGGAAAAAAAGTTTCAGAAAAATCAAACTGAAGTGCAATCATGCTGTGGAAGGGAAGACACCAGTGTCGGACTGACAGACGCTCTTGATGGCCGCGTCGCTGAGGTGCCAGATGGACTTGTGCACGACGTAGTCCCTCTGCATGTCGACGTGCTCCACCATCGTCACCATCAGCGGCACCACGTCGAACGGGAAGGCCTTCACCTCCAGCGAACCCCTTCCGGCTGACCTCTGCAACACAATATCGAGGTCCATTACTGAACCACACAAAAACTACTGTCTGTACTCGGTTTCGTCAGATTTCAGATGGCCGTGCACAGAAACACAATTTGGTTCAATGTTTCACAATACTCATCAATTTGAAGCACGCCTTGAATCGGCTGAAATTTGCCTTACAAATTACAATGATAGTTTTCATTTTGTTTACCTTGCAATGACTGGAGTTGAACATGGCGTCTTGGGATCTGCCGAGCTGCTTGCAGAGGAACAACACTGGTACACGTGAAAAATTGAAATAAACCCAAGGCGACCAGCTTAATTTGTACAGGGACGTTGAGAGAGAATGGTACGTGTACGGTTGCAGGGCAGCGGCCATGGAGGTCGGCTCTTCCAGCGGAGTGCAGAGCAGAGAAGTGAGTGTGTGACTGGAGCAGCGGCAAAGCCATTGTTGTTGGGTTACTTTGATGGATAGCTTGGTAGTGAGTGACAGGGTGAGTTCGTCCTTGGGCGGGCATATGTTTGCCTTTTTTTAGTGGATAAGGTTAGTCTTTGGGTGGCCAACTATTTTTCGAGCATCTTCAATCTTGGTGAGAGGCTTGAGCTGGGCCGTATTGAAGCTGTCTCGTGCATTGTTGGTTTGGCCCAGCCCAACCTGATGTTCAAGGCTGAGCAGAGCCTAAGCATCCGCTGCGCCAGTTACGCCTCGGCCTAGTAAATGAAAGCAGGGCGTGATGGTTTACCCCGGCCTTTTTGTAGCATGTAGCAATGCAGCCCAATATTTAGGCCCATTATCACGTTTCAAATAACAAAAAAATGAAATGAAATTCTAAGTTAGCTTAGACTGTGTTTGGTTGCATTTGGGGAATATCCCCCTCAGATTCGGGATAGGATGATACCAGTTGTTTGGCCGGACGAAGTGGGACGGATGCGTGCGAGGCGCTCACGTGACCGCACGTCACTTCCATCGGTGGATTCGGTCACCACCCAGCTGCGACCGTGGACGACGCTGTGGCTCGGAAGGCACGGGCAATGGCAGGAACGGGTCTCTGGGACCAAGGGGAGGCGAGGGGTGGTCGTGTCGCGGGCAGAGGCACTCGGTGGCGCGCTGGCGTCGAGCGGCGGCTGGCAGAGGCGGAGGCGGTTGGAGTCGACGACGTTCTGGTGAATACGATGTGATCATGAGGTAGAACGCGATATGGGAAGGACAATGGAGGGGTCTATGACATCAGAGGCTCACCGGAGACGACGAATTTGGCGACAGTGGCGCTCGGGCAGAGGTGATCGAGATGGGTTTGATTCCGGTGGGTGGTTGTGATAAAAAGAAATTAAATGAGGGGAATGATTGCTAGGAATGTGGAACACGTCGTGACACGGTTAGTTTCGACAGAAACTCATCGGACATGGAGATCGGGATGGCGTGGTTGTTGGAATAATCTTGACATATTAGTTTTGTGATCACGTGGGTACATACATGGGATTAGTGATTCCAAAATATGTGATCAGCATGACTTCGAGTAGTAGAGTTAGTGCGCATGTAGATTGAGTCGTGTGCGTGCTTGTTAGTTTGTTAGTGGCCTAGTAGTTGGTTGAGTCTTAGGAGGAGGTATGGCGCAAGAATAGGTCAGGGAGTTGGTTGCTACGCCTACGTGTTGTGTAGAGTCCGCATGCATGAGCCTGTTAGTTGCATAGGTGACCAACTAGTTTGGCCAAGTCGTGGTCTTTGAGTTGGTTAGTGGCCGGACGTGTGGCCCTTGCATGCAGTGGAGTTAAGCCGTGCATGTTGCATGGTAGTCGGTTTAGTGGAGCATTTCGAGGAGCTAGTGGCGTGTGGTGCGGATCGGCTCTAGCTAGCGCGGGCATGTGTGCATAGTCTCATATAAAGACGCTGTAAACTTTTGTGTAACTTGAGACGAGTGAATAACAGAGAAGGAAGAAAAGGCGTGTGTCGCCGCAAAAGAAGGCTCTCCTGTGTTTGTTTGTTCTCCCTACTCGTGTGCGTGTGTCGTTCCAAGGGAGAAAGCATGTGTGTGTTTTCTCCCGGAGAGTAGAGAACGGAGTTGATAGGTTCAGCATAATGCGGAGTTGACGAGTCGGCTACAGCATAATGCGCTCAAAAGCATGACGGCAAAGGTCTGCGCGGCCATGGCGATGCCAGCGTTGTGTGCCAGAATTGAACGTGACATACGCACCGGCGGTGGCAACATGATTGCCGTGGAGTAGGCCGATGACGACAATCTCCACCGGAGGTGGAGGCCAGCGGCGGCAAGGTGAGGCGGTGTGAAGCCGCCAGGAAACGAGTCGGCATGAGGTCGACAAGACGACAAACGGCGATGGCATGGAGACCGCCGTCGCAAGAAGAATCGGAGGTCGGAATCACCCGGTGAGTCGTGCCACCGGCGATGAAGTTGTGGCAGCAAAGAGGTAGCGGTGAAGAGTGGAGACGACATGTCTCCCAAATACCTGCTAACAAGGAGCGTCGTCGACAACCGGCAAGGCAAGATGGCATTGGTGGCCATCTTCGTGTCTTCGGGACATGAACTGCCAGGTGCATGGGCTGCGGTGGCGCCCATGTTCGTGGTCACTGATGGCGAGGGCGAATGTATTGTCCCTCAAGAGTGATCGCGTTGCGAGGGAGACTGTATTGTCTCTCAATGAGTGCATCACGTGGTAGAGAGGCGGCTGCGTGGGTTCGACGACATATAAAGAGAGTTTGTGTTGCTAACCCGTGCCGAGTGGGAAGGTTCCGAGTGGAAAGGTGGAACTTGTTGGAGATAAGTGTTGAAGACCGTAAATAGCGCGATGAGTCGTGCAAGAGGCTGCTGCGTGTGGCAACAAGGAGAAAGCCGCTGCACATGGCAAGAGTTTGCGGGTGATCCGCAACGGTGAGTCAGCATGCAAAGATTAGGGGGAAATATCAGAATAATCTTAACATGTTAGTTTTATGATCACGTTGGTACGTGTAAGTGTTCCATGTGAGGTGCTACATACATGGGATTAGTGATTCCTAAAGATGTGTCCAGCATGCATGACTCGGAGTAGTAGAGTTAGTGCGCATGTAGATTGAGTCGTGTGTGTGCTTGTTAGTTTGTTAGTGGCCTAGTAGTTAACCGAGTCTTAAGAGAAGGTATGGCGCAAGAATAGGTCCTAGAGTTGGTTGCTACGTGCTGTGTGAAGTTAGCGCATGCATGAGCTTGTTAGTTGTATAGGTGACCAACTAGTTTGGCCAAGTCGTGGTCTTTGAGTTGGTTAGTGGCCGGAAGTGTGGCCCTTGCATGCAGTGGAGTTAAGCCGTGCATGTTGCAGGGTAGTTGGTTTAGTGGAGCATTTCCAGGAGCTAGTGGCGTGTGGTGCGGATCGGCTCTGGCTAGTGCGGGTGTGTTTGCATGGAGTCATATAAAGATGATGTAAACTTTTGTATAACTTGAGGCGAGTGAATAACAGAGAAGGAAGAAAAGGCGTGCGTCACCGCAAAAGAAGGCTCTCCTGTGTTGGTTCGTTCTCCCTGCTCGTGTGCGTGTGTCGTTCCAAGGGAGAAAGCATGTGTGTGTTTTCTCCCGGAGAGTAGAGAACGGAGTTGATAGGTTCAGCTCCAACAGTGGTGTCGGCGGCGTCGATGGCGGACGGGAGGGCGTGACGGCTAGACACGGACGGGAAGAGATAGGACGCGGGCATGAGGGAGGGAGGGCGGCTCCAGCATCCATGGCAGGCGGGAGGGCGCAGGGCATCCATGGATTTTTGGGCGCAGGGTGTCCAAGGCTTTGGAGATAGTGAAGAAGATGATTGAGAACGGTTGGATCTTGATCCAAGGGTCCAAAAGTTGAGCACTCCTTATGGTATTCTCACCACATTAGAGAGGAGGTTATTGTATCCCATCACATTCCGGGCCATCTTATCCCTCTAACCAAACGATTTTGTATCATCTATCCCCTCGAACAAACACCCAATCAGAATTATCTCATCTCATGCCCCAAAAGTAGTACCATTCCATCGCATCCCTTGTATTTTTTCGGACTGGGCTATGGCTTACGCGTGTTTCACCTCTGCAGCAATGGATTGCCAAGAGTTAGTGGCTAGCATTAGGACATCAACTTCGTGATCATGTTACGCCATCGATCAAGGTGCAACAAAAATACAATGAATACACCAAAACCCGGGTGCCTTTAAAGCCGGGAAATGCCCGTGCTTTTTAAGTTTGGACAAGACAAGGAACGTGTAATTTGAAGCCTTATGTATGCGAGTAGGAGCACGGGCATGAAGTACGTCACTCACACTGCAGTCGACTGATATAAAGCAGTTCAGATCTCACATCAACACTACGAATGCTAGCTGACATCGTCAGTCTTGATGGAGCAAGTGAGAGGAGGTGTCAACCAAACTGCATGCACCGGCGAGTACGCGTCATGTCACGGAGTTTTTGAGGCATTTGGTACGGTTGGCTGTAGTATGAATTAGCAAAGTAGTACTTTTCCAAATCAACTATAAAAATGGTATCATCAACAAACAAACGCAGACGCGACGCGTGGCTTATCAGTGCCCTAAAGACCGGACTTATCTCCAACGTGCCCCAGGGGCATGATCAAGACAGTGTCGTGCCTTAGGGGCACAACATAGGATTTGCAGCCGAATTGGTTGAAAAACTAATTAAAAATTATTGTTGATACTATTTGAAATACCATATATAATACTATTTAACACTTCAATAAAATCAGCCAAGAGCATTTTTTGTCTTCTATTTTTGTTTACCGCGTATTCGCAACTTCAAATGTATTATCACATGTAAAACAAAATTATAAATTTTTTCACATAAAATCACGGCGCAACAAGTACAATCTCCTTAAGGCAGCAACAATTCGTTGAACGAGGCGACAGCGACAAGCAGTAGCACACCATCACCGACCGCGGCAACGAGGGGTGCATGTGCACCCATGCTTGACACTATTTAACACTATGAATGGTGGTGGCCTGATGCCCTTACTGTTAGGGTTAGGTTGTTGCCTACTTGCTTGCGTCGCTTGTTAGTGCAGGTGCGGCGCAGGGTTCACCTCCAAGTGATGCACTTGTGCGCAATTCGTGAGGGATGTGGTGCTCACGCTCCCACACCAAGCATGGGTGAACATGCACCCCCCACCGCAGCTGGTGACGATGTATTACTACATGCTGCCACAACCACTGACGGTGTACTACTGCTCGTCGCCGCCGCCTCATCAGGCGAATCGTTGCCGTCTCAAGGAGATTGTGCTTACGACGTTGTGATTTCATATGATTTTTTTGGTACATGTGATAATACATTTGAAGCTGCGAGTGCGAGGTAAAAAAATAAGAAGAAAAAATGTTCTCGACTGATTTTTTTAAAATTGTCAAATAGTGTTGTACATAGTATTTTAAATAGTGTCAACAATCATTTTTTAATAAGTTTTTCAACCAATCGCCTGCTAATCTGCCTAGACAGTGCGTATTTCACCATGTCTGCCCCCAGGGGCAATGACAAGCCACGTGTTGTGTTTCCACTTGTCCATGGTGCTATTTTTGTAACTCATTCGGAGAGAGGGCTACTTTTGCTAATTCACACGCCAACAATGCCAAATGCGCCAAAAACTCTCATATCATATACTCACATCAGAATTACCTAATCCGCATGCACTTCATCTAGTTCTCGTGTGTGTATATATATTTCCATAGTACACTCATCCTCGCCATCGAATCTTCATAAACCAAAGCACTATTAAGTATTAACTATCCGATGTCATCCACAGTAGCGCAAAAATAAAAATCATTAAATGCTTTCGTCGGGAGCTCCTCCCCTCCCATCCAACCCGTTGTTTGATGAGGGCATCACGGGAGGAGACTATAGAAGTGGCCACACCGCCTTCCTCCTTCGTCCACCGCGCCAATGCAACACGCTACCATTACCGGTCTAGAGAGAGAGCGAGGAGCAGGAGGAGCATGGTCGCGATGGCGGTTGGCTCCAACCACAAGAGACTAGTGAGCCATCGAAGGGGGAGGAGCCGGGATATGAGGATGGGGATTTGGAGGCATCGGTTTGGTGGGTCAATGGATGAGAACGAAACTACTAATATGATTCGGTGCAACAAATAAATATCAGAAGCACAATAATTTGTTTCTAAGGTTGCAACAAATCTTTGCTTGGATGCAACACATATGAAATCAACAAATAAAGATGTACAACAAATTTGAACTATTAGGGCAACAAATACAAGAACCTATTGTAACAAAAAATAAACCTTGTTGCAACAATAAAAAAACCATTGAAATGTCTGCAACATTTGATGTCTTGTGCTGCAACAATTGAAAAACAATACTGCAACAAATCAACTTACCTAGATCTGCAGATAAATGAGACGGTGGGGGCGCATGGACTCGCCGGAGGGGGTGCTCATCGGAGATTGTTGCCGGGGCATATTGTAGAAGCAGGCACGAGGACGATGTGGCTCCGCCATGTAGCGTTGACCGAGCCATCGCACATCTCGTGGCCACACGCCGGGGAACTGCAATCCACCACTTGCACATACACGAAAAGCAGACGGTGTGGCCTCGTCGTTGGTGAGCTCAGATATGGCCATCCCGGCTCCTCTAACCACTGTCTGGCTTGCCTTGGTGACACCCTTTGTTTGCTGGTCCAGCCAGAGAGAGAGAGAGGGGGAGAAACACAGCTCCGGTGATGAGCCTGGTGAGCCACTGGATTGGGGAAAGGGACTGGGAGAGGGTAGATGAGAAGGGGATGTAATGGATAGGACAGGAGAAGAGGAGGCGTGAAGAGTAATCGTTGGTGGTGGGCTCAAGAAATTAAAGTGGGAGGGTGTGGATTTGAGAGTGAAGTTGCCCATGCATTCAGACAGTAGCATTATCCATATTTACGTGCCACATTTCTTTCTGAAATCAGAACAACCATTTGAGGAATGAAATGCTAAAAAATGGAAGGTAAAGACCATGGGCGGAGGCAGCAGGGGTGCTCGATATGTCCAGGCACATAAAAAAAACTTGAGATCAGTTTTGCATTTGAGTCATATTCGTAGTATTCCTTGGTGTGCACCCTCTTGGAAACCCAGCCCACAACTCATAACCCGCTTGTGTCCCCACCAGCCCACAGCCACCTCCTCACTCACCAGCCCACAACCATCTCCATCTGCAATACCCCAACTCTTCCCCAATATCCAACCATAAATCACTGATCCTTTCCTCTCCTCCCCACTTGGTTCCTGCGGCTCTGTGGCTCAGCAGCCGACACAGGGCAGAGGGCAGCAGCAGGCGACTCGACACGGCGTGGGAGCAGCAAGCAACAGTAAGCGGTGCGACACTCACTAGCGCATAACCATAATAACTCAAGGCTTAATTTATGGATTTCAATTGGAAAATATCCATCCCTAAAGAATGAGAGGAAAACCCATGCTATGATGGTATGCTTTGGGTCTTTTGATTTTGTTTTTATGTCAAACTTGATGCTATTCAATCAGATTGAAATTGGATGGAGACCTTGGTGTGCACACATCGCGGCCGGCAATACATCGCGGCAAGGTGGCGCAGGGCAGCTAGTAGGGCGATTGGGCGACCGGCGACCTCACTAAAGGCAACGGTTTTGCAGGTGTGCATAGTGGTGAGTTCATGGGAATGGATCTGTTCCTCACATGTCACATCCATTCATTTCTCTCTCTCTTCTATTGATTTAAAATTTAATAGTGAAATGCAGTTGCAATACTAAATCAGTACATGAAGCAACTTTTATTTTTTTTCTCACGTTCAGATTATTATGCAAGCCATTTTTCAAATTTATTACTATAGTGATGATATGTGAAAAGATGTTAGTAAACTATTACCTCCGTTTTTTTACTTAACGCTTTTGACTTCTAACAGGTAAATTCCTAACTACATTGGACGATACGTAGTTTGAACTAATGGTACCAGACGTTGCTTGGTATGTACACTCCCAACGTCGAAGTTCTAGCTCCGCCACTTGTAAAGCCTCCGTGTCGTAGCACGGCGAGACCTCGAAAGACTGCCACCGTGGCGATCAGCAGCAGCAGCAGAGCGGGCAACCGGGGGTTGTCCGAATTCGACCTCATCCTCCGCTTCGTCGCGGTCGTGGCCACCGTCGGCAGCGCCATCTGTTGGTTATCAGCATAGGATCTTGGCGACCGACAAAACAAGGGAAGCGTAGGCTATCGACAGAATCGCGCACGAGCGAGCTACAGACCACGAAGTTCCGTTGCGAACGCAAAAGAAGAGATGCAGATTGTTTTTGCGACGCGATGCGCCTGCGTCCTTTTCGTTTTTCTTATATAGGGAAGCAAAACACATGACTCCATATGAATAACAAGACCGAGTTCTAAACCGACTCACCAATCTTTCCTAGTTTAAACTCCCTATCTTGAGTTATAAGCAGGCTCAAAACTTGACTTCTAACGACATGGACTATGTCCAACTATACTAGGCACATTCTAGAATAACAAGGATTTAACTGATTACATAATCTGATTTGAAGACAACTAACTTAACTCAACAATCTCCTCCTTAAGGTTGTTGTCTTCCGTTGATGATCTGCACGCTGATTTTCTCCCTCATCTCCATGAACTTTAATTTTCCAAGAGACTTGGTGGGATATCGACAAGTGGTCTTTTGTGCAAACATGTTGCACCTCAATTATCCCGATTCCACACTCTCTAATGTAATGGAACCTGGTATCGATATGTTTGCTCCTCTCATGGTGGACTGGTTTTTTTGCTCAAGGCAATTGCAGACTGATTATCAATCTTCCGAGTGACTTTCTCAACCTCTGTCTTGACATATCGATATGATCGTCCCACCACACCCCTTGACATCTTTGCGCACAAGCTGCGATGTATTCTGCTTCACAAGAAGATAGGGCGACTACCTTCTGCTTTTGCGAACACCAACTGATAGGGTTCGACCCAAGGAAAAACATCATGCCCGAAGTACTCTTCCGGTCATCAGTATCACCGGCTAGGTCACTGTCAGAGTAACCAATCAGCTCCAAATCTCCCTCCTTCTTCTCATAGACACACCCGTGATTCAAAGATCCTTTCACATACCTTAGTATATGCTTTACAGCAGCCATATGCTCCGTTGTGGGCTTCTCCATATATCTACTCACCATGCCAACCGAGAATGCCAAGTCCGGGCGCGTGTGGAGTAGATATCTTAGGCTACCGACTATGCTTCGGTATAAGGTCTTGTCCACAGGAGGGTTTGTGCTGTTCTTGCTCAACTTCAGGCGGGGTTCCATCGGAACTTGTGATGGATTACAATCCTTCATGCCACATTTTTCCAACACCTTTGTTGCATATGCGGACTGGCTGAGTGTGATCTTCCCGGAGCTCTGACAAACTTCAATACCCAAGTAGTAGCTGAGTAACCCAAGGTCGCTCATGCTAAACAATTTCTTCATGTGGGTTTTGAAGCTATTTATCTCTTCGATCCTCTCTCCAGTGATGATCAAATCATCCACATAAACTCCAACCAACAAGTTCCCTTTTTCTTGGCTTCGCTTGTACACCGCATGCTCTAGCGGGCATCTATCAAAACCGAGAGCTCCCAAAGACTTGTCCAGTTTTGAATTCCAAGCTCTTGGGGCTTGACGCAGGCCATAAAGGGCTTTGTGCAATCTTAACACCTTGTGTTCTTCTCCTTTCTTCTCAAATCCCGGAGGTTGCACAACATAAACTTCTTCTTCTAAATCGCCATTAAGGAAGGCTGATTTAACATCCATATGATGAACCTCCCATCCTTCATGCGCTGCGATAGCAATGAGCAGGCGCACTGTCTCTAGCCTTCCAACAGGGGCGAAAACTTCATCGAAATCAATGCCTTGTCGCTGAACGTACCCCTTTGCTACTAGCCTTGCCTTGTGTTTCACGATCACGCCTTGAGTGTTCTTCTTTAACTTATACACCCACTTGAATCCTATTGGCTTGTTGCTGTCTGGTAATGGAACAAGCTGCCATGTTCCATTCTTTTGGATAGAGGACATCTCCTCTTCCATAGCTTTCCTCCACTCTGGCTTTGCTTTGGCTGCTTCAAAATTCGTAGGCTCCTCCTCCCCGAGCAAACATAGTCCTGAGTCCTGCAACTCAATTGGGGATGTAGCATCATAAATACTTTTGATGTCTCGCTCCCGTCGAGGTCCTTCAGATGAGCTCGTGTCGAGTTCCATAGCCAGCGGAGCGCCAGGTGATGCAGGTGCTCCCAATGTTGCTGCGGGAGTATGGGGTGAGGTTGAGCTGGGTGTCCCGGATCCCGGGCTTGTCCTGGGCGTGCCTGGCGTGTTAGACGGACTCGGCGGTGGCGCGCTGGAGATGTGATTTCAGTGTCGGGTTCGTGATCCCCAACAGTGCCTTCATGCGTAGTTGTATCTGATGCAATCACTTGATCTCCAGGACCTAAATCAGTGGCAGGAGGGTAGTGTATTGTAAAGATATCACCAACCTGTCGTACTTCCGCCGAGGGATCTCGACTCCACTCCCATTTCTTCTCCTCCTCAAACACTACATCACGGGTCACCACAACTCGCTGTGTCACCGGATCAAACATCCGATAGCCCTTTGTCTTCAGATCATACCCAATGAATACCATTGGCTTGCTTCGATCTGCTAGTTTGGGAAGATGTGGTGTCACTGTCTTCACATGTGCAATGCACCCGAAAGCGCGGAGGTGCCCAACACTTGGCTTGCGGTTGTAGTAAGCTTCGTAAGGAGTTTTGTCGACAACGCTCTTTGTTGGTGCTCTGTTCAGAAGATAAACTGCAGTAGTGACTGCTTCTCCCCAAAATTCTCCTGGGACTCCCATGCTTTTCAATAGACTTCTTGCCATGCCGACCACCGTCCGATTTCTCCTTTCGACTACCCCGTTCTGTTGGGGAGAATAAGGCGCTGTGAGGTAACGCCTAATTCCCAACTTCTCACAGTAGTCCGTGAATTCATCCGAGGTGAACTCGCCGCCACGATCAGTGCGCAAAGCCTTTAGTCTTAGGTTCTTCTCCATCTCAGCTGCAACCTTGATCTTCTTAAATGCCTCAAAGGCTTCATCTTTGCTTTGGATTAGGACAATCCACATAAACCTTGTGCAATCATCAACTATCAGCAGAAAGTATCGTTTTCCTCCATGTGTGGCGGCGAGATTGGCCCACACAAGTCACCATGCCACAACTCAAGGGGAAGGTCTGCCTTGTACAGAGACACTGCCGGAAAAGAAGTCCGGTGCTGCTTGCCTATAAGACAACCATCGCAGATGCGGTCCACGTGCTCAATCATGGGCATACCATGTACCATGTTCTTGTGAGCCAAATCCTTCAGGGCATGGAAATTCACATGCCCGTACCTTGCGTGCCAACGCCATGCTTCTTCAGTGCTTCTTGCCAGAAGGCACTCCGGGAGAGCCGGATTGATATGCAACACATACAACCGGTTCCTTGATCTGCTCACTTTGGCCAACGTCCTGCGTGTTCTGTCCAAGATAGACATCACCCCTTCTTCGACTACAATCTTGCAGCCATTTTCATCCAGCTGACCGAGGCTGATTATGTTACTTCTCAGTTTTGGGATGTAGTGAACGTTTGTGAGGATACGATGTTCACCAGTGAAACATTCTAGCAGCACCGAGCCTCTTCCTTGTATCTCCACAGCTGTGTCGTCACCGAATTTTACTGAGCCTTTTACAGTCATATCAATCTCAGCAAACTTCTCCATGCAGCCGGTCATGTGATTACTTGCACCTGTATCAAGGTACCACTCCTTGCTCTGGGTGCCGTTTGGTTTCGGCACCACCTTGTCTTCATGCAAGAATACCTCCTCATCAGGCGCTGGTACTGACCGGATGACTTCACATGCTTCAGCCATCAACAGTTGATGTTCATCATCGTTTTGCTTTGTTATGAGATTAGCCTTTTCTCTTCGGTTTGGTTTTGGACACTCTTTTGCAAAGTGCCCGTATTCATTACAGTTGAAGCACTTGACCTTGGATTTGTCGGAGTTTCGTGGCTTTCGTTCATCAGTGGCACAATCGCCATCGCCTCGGTCTCCGCCTTGTCCGCGGCCACGTCCACGGCTTCTGCCGTGACGTCCTCCTCTCCTGGTGTTGCTAGAGCCCTCATATTTCTTTGTCGTCGAGCTTCTTACTTCCCACTCGGCTTGGGTGAGGAGAAGTTGATCTCCCCCGTCCTTCGAGAGCCGCCGCCCCTTGAGTCCTTCCTCGAAGGTTCTGAGCCGACCGACTGCCTCCGAGAGCGTCATCCCTGCGACATCACTGAACTGTTCGATCATTCCGATAATTTGGAGGAAACGATCTGGAACCGACCCGAATAGTTTCTCGACGGCGTCGCTTTCTTCAAGCTTCGTGCCAAGTGAACGAATCTCACCCACCAACCTGGTGAGTTTCATAGAGTACTCGGTGATGGTCTCCGATTCCCCCATCTGCAACTTGTTTAGTTGTCGTTTCAGTGCTTGTGCGCGTGCCTTCCTGACGCGATCCTCGCCAATCCGCATCTCCCTGAGTGCATCCCAAGCTTCTTTCGCAGTTTCCTTCTCTGCGATTGACATCATCACATCTTCTGGCACAGCTTGAGAGATGGCCACCATCGCCCCTTGATCCTTGTCGCTGTCTTCGTCGCCATCTTCGATCGCCAACCATACCCCCAGCGAACGCAAGATTAACTTCATCTTGATGGCCCATATGCCGTAATTCGTTTCGCTTAACATCGGGTATTGAATCGGGATCGTGGCGCTTCTTCCCGTCAGCTTGACACTCGAGCCTGACTTCGATGAGGCAGGTTCGTCGTTGGTCAGCTTGACGATCGCGCCAGACTTCGATGGAGGAGATTCGTCGCCGGTCATTGCTTCGCCTCCTTCAGCTCTGATACCAACTGTTGGTTATCAGCACAGGATCTTGGCGACCGACAAAACAAGGGAAACTGTAGGCTATCAGCAACCGGCACGAGCCAGAGCTACAGACCCTGAAGTTCCGCTGCGAACGCAAAAGAAGAGATGCAGATTGTTTTTGCGACGCGATGCGCCTGCGTTCTTTTCGTTTTTCTTATATAGGGAAGCAAAACACAGGACTCCATATGAATAACAAGACCGAGTTCTAAACTGACTCACCAATCTTTCCTAGTTTAAACTCCCTATCTTCAGAGTTATAAACAGGCTCTGAAACTTGACTTCTAACGACATGGACTATGTCCAACTATACTAGGCACATTCTAGAATAACAAGGATTTAACTGATTACATAATCTGATTTGAAGACAACTAACTTAACTCAACACCATCGCCATGGGCACCACCAACCAGACGCTGCCGTTCTTCACGCAGTTTCTCCGGTTCAAAGAGCAGTACAGTGATCTCGCGACCTTAACGTACGTGCGTTCTTCTTCGATTGTTTCCGTCGCTGACCGAGCTAGACTACGTACTTACGCGGATGCTCCGATCGACATGCATGCTTCGTTTTTTTTTTTTTACTTGGCAGGTTGTTCGTGGTGGCAAATTCGATTGTCGCCGCGTACCTTGTCCTGTCGATCCCGCTGTCCATCATGCACATCATTAGAAGCAGGGCAAGATACACTAGGCTAATCTTGGTCTTCTTTGACTCGGTAAGACTAGCTCAATCTTTTGGTCCAATTAGAAGGTTCGATCAGCTAAGTGTATGATCAGTTGAGTATCTTAGCTGCTGAACCACTGATTCACTAATTTTGACTCTTGTGATCAAGGCAATGCTGGCGCTGGTGACAGCGGCGTCGTCGGCAGCGGCGGCGATCGTGTACCTGGCGCACAAGGGCAACGTCCGGGCGAACCGGTTTGCCATCTGCCAGCAGTTCGACTCCTCCTGCTCGCGCATCTCCGGCTCCCTCACCGGCTCCTTCTGCTCGTACTCCTCTCCGCTGCCGCGCTGGTTCGCCGCTAGCTAGCCGCTAGATCGACCAGTCAAAGGTTGGCGCGGCCGCGATTTTGTGTTTCCTGCTGCAGAGTGCGGGTCTTGTTATCGCAGCTGCGTGTCTCAGTGTCTGTGTATTCATCTATGTACGTGTTTGTTGTGCGTATTCATCTTGCTGTTTCAGCCACAAGATGGGTAGAAAGATAGAAATGCACCGGTCATCGGTCAAGGTTGGTCCGCTTGTTTTTTAAGAACAAAATTTGATCAGTATGGCTATTCCAATTGATCAATTGTTTGGTTGGTCGCCAAACTTCGCCAACAAAATTTTCGTATCATACATGGCTATTCCACGAACTATATGAGGTTGGTCTCATGACTCGGATCCAATCGTCAATATCCAAGAGCATCAACCAACTCGAACAACACAGGAAAAAACATGCAAAAAAACATGGATTTTGTATCCGATTGTCGTCACGAAGCGTTGTCATCGTGCTACTGCTACTTCATAGGCATCTGATTGAAAAAGAACGTTGTAGACTATTTTAGTTACAATAGTAAGTACTATTTTTTTATATGTTTGTCGTCACGGAGAATTGTCGAGTCTTTGGCTAAAATGGTACTGTTTTATGACGAAATAACAAAAATAACCCTCCGAACGAATTAGCAAACATGTCACTGATGCCACACTAAAAAAACACGGAAGATGGTTAGAGCTAATAAAAAATTATAATTTGGATGTCCATTATCATCATAAAAAGGCTAATGTAGTCGCAGATGCATTAAGCCTGTAAATCCTATTGTAGTAATGTCATGATTCGAGAACACCAACCTGAGCTCTACGATGAGTTCGAAGCACTCAGCCTTCAGTTGATAGAGCAAGGCACCCTAACCATAGTGAAAGTGTATCCAACTCCAGAGGTGCAAATCAAGTCGGCTCAAGAAAGGCACCCTGGAGTCCAAAGATTCAAGCATCTCATGGCTAAAGGAAAAGCCCCCCTAAGATGGTCGAAGATCAGTAAGAAGTCCTATGGTATGGGAAGCGTCTCTTTGTTCCCCACGAGAAGAAACTCAGGGACTTGATACTAAAGGAAGCGCACAGCTCAACATATACACTGCATCCAGGCAGCACCAAAATGTATTAAGACATGAAGATTCTGTATTGGTGGCCGCGAAAGAAGAAAAACATCGTTAAGGATAATCCTAGGATTGAATTGGGCAACACCTTTCCTAATATGAAGGAATTCAGAATAGCTTTGAGACAATTTGCTATTAAGGGGGAGTTTGAGATAGGTAAATATAAGACTGACAAAAAAGGTACAGAGGAGAATGCAAGAAGGAGGACTATCCTTGGAGAATAACTGCGCACACTGGGATTGATCAAAGCGTCACGGTACTAACGTAACATAGTTTAAGTTGTACTAAGTAATTTTCATTTCATTGTGTTAAATACTAAGTTGTTGCAATCTATCTACAAGTTACAGTGTTGCTTGATTCCCACAAATGTGCTTCAACAAGAAGAATAAAGAGCTCTATGGCATCGCAGGGCTGGGTGGCAGATAGGGCTATTCCTTTGATTAGGGAAAATCCAACTATAGGTGCAAGTGAGTTAGAAAAGGCACTCGAATAGAAATACAATGTCACAATTGGATATGGAAAGATATGGGCTGGGAGATAGTTAGCAATAGAGCAGCTATATGGGTTATGGGAGGATAGTTTCCAATCTTTGTACAATTTCAACGCAGAGCTTGAAAGAATAATGCCAGGTAGCATCGTTGAGATAGACACCAAGGTGTACGATGGGAAGACACACTTCCACAAGATGTTCGTTACACTAAAGCCTTGCATTGATGGATTTCTTAATGGCTGTAGACCGTACTTGGACATCGACTCTACCTTTCTCACCGGTAGGTACAATGGGCAGTTAGCATCTGCTACATCCATAGATGGCCACAACTAGATGTACCTGGTTGCATATGGTATCATTGACTCGGAGTCTGCATAGAATTGGACTTGGTTTATGCAATAGCTACGTAAGGCAATCGACAAATCACATGGGCTGACTTTGCATACAGATGCTGGAAATGGAGTATGTGCCGGTGTAAAGAGGGGTTTTCTAGATGTTGAGCATAGAGAGTGTTTCAGGCATCTTTGGGGGAACATGCAGAAGAAGTTTCATGGTCATGTGGTCTCCAGTAACATGTGGACAGCGGCACGATCTTACAAATACGAGGATTTGTAGGAGCACATTCAAATAATTCAAGAAAATTGTCCTGCAGCCATTGAGTACCTCAACCAGTACCACCCTCACATTTGGAGTAGGGCCTTGCTCAATACAATTTCAAAGTGTGCCTACATGCACAACAATATTACAGAAACATACAACTCTTGGATCATGAATGTTAAGGATCTTCTTGTGGTTGAACTCACGGACACCATCCGAAACTTGATTATGCAGCGTTATGATAAGAAGAGGAGGATTGGAGACAGATTGCAGGGTAGAATACTTCCAGCTGTTATTCATGAACTCAATGCGAGCACTAGAGGTCTTGGACACACTACTACAAAAAGGCTAATACTGGAAGCCTCATCACAGACGGTTGACCAAAACCATCTGTATTACAAGACATCACAGACGGTTTTGGTTTAGAGACCATCTGTGTTACTGGCTGCGCTATCACAGCCGGTTCTGGGTTAATAACCGTCTGTGATAGTATGCATCACAGACGGTTTTAAAAACCGTCTGTGATGACTCATGTCATCACTAACCCATAGACTCAAACGACTCACATAACCGTCTGTGATGGCGTTTTTGAACCGTCTGTGAAGACCTTTTCTGTAGTAGTGACACTTGAAGGCAACCCCGGGAGCACATACAAGTGCTGAGGTAGTGAACATGCTTGACAATAGAAGGCATGTGGTCCATCTTCTTAGTAAGGAATGCACATGTAGAGAATGGCAAGTATCTGAAAACTATGCCAGCATGCCTTGCGATTCATCTATAGCAATCGGCAAGCCAATATGGAGGACCATGTTGATGATTTCTTCTCCTTGGCTAAATTTAAAGATGCATATGCCGGATTGTGCAATCGATGACAGACAAGTCCCAATGGCGAAAGGTTGATCCTGGTTTTAAGTTGCACCCACCTCAGCTCAAAAGGTCAGCGGAAAGACCAAAGACACAAATGTTTAAGGCTGCCAATGAGATGCCAAAGAAAAAAAGGCAGCAAAGTAAACAAAAGTGCAAGACTTGTGGAGAACTAAGACATCAAAGCAGGGGAGCATGCCCTCTAAAAGCCCCTAATAAAAGGTAAATATGTGTTAAAATGCATGCTTACATTTTATTACAATACACTAACCAATTTCATGTATGTGTTATAGGAAAAGAAAACCTCCAAGGAAGAATAGTAAGAAGGGTAGGGAAGAGTCATCTGAGGTCGCTGCAGCACCTACTACTTCTACAGGGGATGGTCTTGCCATTGCTCCACACCTAACTAAGATGAGGCAGCAATTGGATCTCACATCTGCTCATGGTCTTGGAGGTGAGCCATCTGTTTCTACCCCACAAAAGATGAGACCCCAAGTTAAGAAGCTAGCCACAAAGAAGCTAACCCTAAGAAGAAGAAGTAGGTCGTTCCCATGTAATGTGATGCTTTTGTGATGACAAAATTCATGCATGTTCCTATGTAATGACAGACTTATTGCATATTCCGTTATTTTTCTTTATGGTTCAGACTTGATGTATTCATCAGTAATGGTATCTTCAAACTTCAATCCCTTTATATTTGAAATGGCTAATGCAGTGGATGTGATGCTTTCTTCTTTCTGTTGTGTGATTGATGTCCTTTAGTTAATGGCTAATGGAGTGGATGGAATGCCTGTGCTGCATGACTAGGATCAAATGGAGTGGATGTGATGCTTTTGCGATGACAGAATTCAAATGGAGTGGATGTGATGCTTTCTTGCTTTGTGCTAATGTCCTTTGGTTAATAGCTAATGGAGTGAATGGAATGCCTGTGCTGGGTTTGAGCTTTCTGTTTATGTGCTGATGTCCTTTCAGTTTTGTCGAGAAAAAACTTTTGGGTGTCATTGTTGCATACTCCAATTGAATGCATACTTTCAGTCCTTTCAGATTTCTCCACACATGTCTTGAAACGGCAAGCTTTTGGTTGTCATTGTTGTTGTGTTGCGTACTCCAGTTGAATGCATTCCGATTGGTGTGTGCACTCACATTCATGATCAAGAGGGTTATGTTTTTCAGTACTCACATTCATAGATTCATGATCAAGACTACTTAACCACCAATTGGTGTGTGTACTCACATTCAGATATCACATTCACATATCACTATCTCGTATACAATTCAATATGCTTTTCAATTGGACATCACATTTCAGTGTTTGTACAACGGACATCACAATATTATCTGATCACACGCATCAACAATGTACAAATGGGAATTCACAATATTGTCTAGATCATGTAACCAAATGGACATCACAATATATCTACTATATTGTCTAGAAATAGCAGTAGCATATACATCAGAATTCACAATATTGTCTATATCATGTAGCCAAATGGACATCACAATGTACAAATGGACATTCCAATTTGTATCTGCTGCTTCTGATGTATAGCACATTCACAATACATCACAATGTACAAATGGACATTCCAATTTGTATCTGCTGCTTCTAATGTATAGCACATTCACAATACATCACAATGTACAGCACATTCCAATGTATCTGCTGCTTCTGATGTATCTACTACTGCTTTTGCTCTGGATCCATGCGACAGGCTGACTGGGGGAAGGTGGCCTTGGAACAACCGGAGCGGCGACGCGGACGGAGAAGACACAGCCGCACTGCAGCGGAGGCGGCGACGGCGAATCGGGGGGACGAGATCTGCGGTGGCCCAACGAGGAGCTCGGTGGAGGCAGGGAGGGGACATAGTGACCGACTGGGTGGGGGGTAGCTCGGGGGAGGCGCGGCTGGGACGCCGATAGGGGGCGGGACTGGTGCCTGGCAAGGTGCTCGGGGAAGGCGGCGCCGGACTCGCTTGAGTCGCTCGGGTTTCTCTGGCATGAAATCGTTTGTGGATGGAGATGGATAGAAGAGGCAGCCGGATAGATTTGGATAGATGAGGGGCAAAAGGGGTACTTAAGTTTAGAATTGATGGAAAATAGGAGAAAAGAAAAGAAAATGATAAATTTCAAAGGATGAATAAACTGGAGTGACATATTTCTAATTTCGTGATATTGAATGAACTTTCTCAGTGATATATATCAAATTTTGCCCGGGGATAATGTGTGGGAATAGCCGGCGCGAGAGGGGAACGGCACGGTGGCCAGGCCGGTGCCTGGTGGCGGTGGACTACGAGTAAAGACGGCAAGGGACAAGGGAACGACATATGTGTCAGGCGCGTGCGGATCGGGCGGTTGGTGACTTGTGGAGTCGAGGCCGAGGCGAATGTGCCGGGACCAAGAGCCGGAGAGCTGTTCGCACGCCCGCACCGCGTGGGCACGGTTCATATGAAAGGCGGGAGTCGCTGGCTGGGTCGGCGGCACGACGAGGTGGGTAGTGTGTACTAGCGGCGTAGTGGTGGGGCGTGCCCTCGTGGGCCATGAGGCAGCACGGCGCGAAAGGGGACGCCGAGCTGGGAACCGCGTCCGCCGATTGGGAGCTTTCTGCTTAGTCGTGACTCGTGGCTCGTGAGCCGCTGCGGGGCAGCAGAGATTTTAGGCTGCCTCATGGGCGGGGCGGTGGACTGACCAAAACCAACGGCGAAAGATTGCCGGCGCGCCGTGGCCATGGCCGTGTGCCCAACACAACAGGGCCCAGGCGCGGGGCTGCAAAACGGTGGGCTGATACGGATACCACATGTGACTCTGTGAGATTCCAAGATTTCGAGCCACGAATAAGCCCGGGCAGCAGAGCCGAGCAACTGCTCCACCGCAGAGGAGTGAATGATGATGTTGTAGTACAACGCTGCTCCACAGGACCATCACAGATCTTGCAACAGCAATCCAGCAATCTTCTCAGTTCGCACAAGCCTCGCCTTTTCACAGGCAAAAAAAGCGAGTAAAGCAGACACGCACTATAAATAGAGATGTACTACGATGCTGGAAACATCATCACCGGGGCAGTAACCAGTAACATTATTATACCAGTCAGGCAAAATGGTTCAGTACATGGCCTCAGACTGAAGCATTGTCTGATACCGACAGAATCTGTAACAATGGGCACATAAAGGATATCGCCGACACGACTGCACCTGTCTAGGTTTGGAATCATCATTGCAACAATTATGCGATTCTGTAGGGCGGCCCATATGGTTTAAAACTCTTCAATAATGATGAACATGTTCAAAAATAATTTCATTTGCATATAATGAACGCAACAGTGAAGCATCCATCAACATAACCACGTTCTAGAAAGCTCCTAAGTGCTTTCGCAGCAGAGCAATCTTATTCCATTTTACATTTTGACAATGTCAGATCGTCAGATGTACAGAGCCGTTTTTACTGGTAATAAAACAGGCAGATTCTAAGTTACAACGCTGTATATATACTCTCTCTACGTAGTATAAGAGCAGACATTTTACACAACTAGCTGCTTCTAAGACAGCGAACTCGCAAAACACAAGGAGGTTTACCTATCTTACACATGTTGCCTACATACAGGGCATGAGCCGTGGCCAACGAGCCATTTGTCCACGCAAGGCTGGTGGAAAGTGTGGGAGCAATTCGGCAACCTCCTCGCCATTTCACCGGTCACCATATCCTACAAGAAGTACACCGTTAGGACGTTGAAAATAAAGAACAAAGTCACAAAGCAAATACCAACCACACTGCATTTAGTAGCAGACGAAATTTGGTATGCAAATTGCTAATTGAAATTGCCTCTACAGAAAACATGAACATGGAGGTTGAGGTTGTTGCACCTCTGTGTATTTCTCATCACAACAATCATATACATGCATTCATTATCCAACCATAGTGCCCTGTACTTTCATGTCTCATTTAACAGTTCCAAAACGAGCCGATTTTGCAGGTTGAACAACAGTGTTCGCTGGCTGGTTGTCACTTGTAACCAGATTTTACAGACAGGACAGGCATTTGGGTAAACCAGTTGGTTTCCCTAGTCCTAGACTGCATTCAATGATAAATTCATAATGGATGAGTTCACCGCTGCTCATTCATGTAAACACATAAATTTCACAGTATTCTTTGAACAAAATGGGGAAAAAATCAGGACAAACAAACTATACCAGAAATCAAACGAAATATATTTGTTTCTGATTGGCTCCCAGCTGAGTTTTAGTATAGCATGCTCCATGAACCTTAGTCCTTAGCACAATATTTCATCCAGATCTAGTACCAGATCAATCATCACTAATAACCAGCTGGAAAACCGTAACAACCACCTAGTGGTAAGTGCTCCAGTATCCATTTTCAAAACATTGATGAGCACAATAGACAGCCTTGTTTTTTTTTTTTATAACAAACTTCATTAAGTAGCTAACTCATACTCCATATTAGTTAAACATTGACTACATTGTATGCCATTATGGAACTAACATAATTTAAATATAGGTTATTCTACTCTTATTATTGCTGTTGAACCAAAACCAAGCGCAAATTGTGCAAGAGAGATTTTCTGACAATATAAAGTCTGTTTTGATACTTGTACCTGTAGACAAATAGTGCAAGATAGGTCTTCACCAAATGAGTCCCGAGTCTGATCAGTGACCACATAGTGTGGTAATTTCTTCAGCGACTCTCGTGAAAGCCCTTTGGATGAAATGTCTCCAAAGATGTCATATAGATCATCGTGACCAAAATCTGATATGCCGACCTGTTGATGAAGAATATCTAAAATTCAGTAAACATGCATCAGCAACAAATGACGGGACCCCCATTAATTGTGAATCAAACATTTCTATCTGCAGTACTGGCCATTCAATTTCTTTAATTCCGTCACCAAATGCAATAGTTCAGAAGTAAAGTAACATTCATACACACCATTAGAATTGTATCATCTCTCCATTTTGTACCAAACATGATGATGAGCCAATGATCGTCATTATGTAGTTTTCTTCATGGTAAAAAAATCACCACTACATAACATATTAACATTCAACTGACCTGCCAACGATACGCTGTATATGCTGAAGATCCAAACTGCTGTTGCACAAACCGGGCATGAAGGAGCTGCTCTATGAAATCTGCCTGAACAACGAATCATGATTTTTTTTAGAGGCACGTCTAGCAAATACCAATAGTTAGCATTGTAAAATCATAATTAGGGTCCAATCAATAGACAATGGTGGAAGTGACAAGCTGACAAGCTGATGAACATACGGGATGAAATCATTTTTTAGAGAGATTGTATCATCAAATGGCATGTCTTGGACTCAAAACCCACGCATCACAAGCTACCATCTTGGCCTAGCATTATGCAAGTGAAGGCCACAACACATCATCTGAAAGCAACGAGGGCATGGAAGAAGCTTACTGACCATAGAGGATGTGCCCTGGGAGCCCAGCCGATCCGAGCACCAATACGCGCGAGAAGCCTCAAGAACCTCAATGGAGAGGACGGCTCCGGCGAACGCCCCCAATCCAGCTCCCCGGAGAACACCGCTATCCGAAGCTCTGCCCGCCAACGCGCCGGTGACTGCTCCGGTCAAGGCTCCAGCTTCACACACCATAAATAAACTCAGAACAGACCAAGAAGCTCGTACCCCAGCAAGAACGTACGACGAGTGCGTACGTGCCCCAGAAAGAACACATGGATCAACGCGCAGGATTAAAGAACAAGAACAGCACGAACGAACTAACAGCGCAAGAAACTAACGAGGCACGCGCGCGAGAGAGAAAAAGTTGCCAGTACCGAGAGCGAAGAGGCCGGTGAGCGCGCCGGAGATGACGCCGGCGAGCAGCCTCGGGAGGTAGAGCGCCACGCCGCGCTCTTCCAGCACCTCCTCCGCTAGGGCCGGCGATGCGGCCGCCTCTGCCACCGCCGAAACCTCCATCACGAGTTCACGACGAGGCCTCCACAAGGATCGGAGGAGATGACTACTAGCTCTCTCCACGTAGCAGCGCGCGTCGCGTTTATTTTTGGCGCGTCGTTGGAGTGGAGTGGCGGGGAAGGAGGAGGAGCCGAAGGCGAGAGGCTCGCCGGGAGAGGAGGGCGAAGGCTAAAGATCGACTGGAAAAGGCTTCAGCTTTAGTAGCTTTAGCGAGGGACTTCTTGTGAAATGATATTTGTTTGGTCGTGTTCATGGTTTCTCTGCTTTTTTGGTTTCCTTCTCCTGTGCCTCAAGTTTGGTGAGGGGTTTTTTCAGGGCATAATTTAAGCGCAATGCAAGCCAGAGATAACACAGTATTTAGATATTGTGTCGCTTTCTTTTCTACCTCGTTAATGAGTTTTTTTAATTATTGAAACGCACGTCGTGTAATGACGGGGGTGGACGGGAGCTTGTGCTTTTTTTGTTTTTGTTTGAAAGACTAAGCATTGCTTTTATGTTCCTCGCGCAAATACGGGTGGTTTGATTTATTTTAAAGTTCTTAGTAACAAATGATATATTTTATATATTTGAGAATATATTTACGTATCAAAATGGTTTTGAGCCTTAGGGTATAGTGTTGGTCGTCGGAGCATAGTAATGTCACCTAACAAATAAGAGTCATATGAAATATGATTGGCAAATGGTTGTTTACCTAAATCACTAGGTTTCTAGCAGTGATACTAAAGCTCACAAATACTTAATGATATATGGATATTGAACCTACTATATGAAGTTAGAGGAAAATTTGGTTTAGAACATATAGTGAGAGTATCTTTTGTTAAAGTGTTTAATAGAAGAGTTTACATAAACACAGTACTAAATTTTTTGCATATATATATATATATATATATATATATATATATATATATATATATATATATATATGTGTGTGTGTGTGTGTGTGTGTGTGTGTGTGTGTGTGTGTGTGTGTGTGTTGTAGATCATGACACCTAGTACTTCCTCCACACTTACCTTTAACGATCTATTCTTGAGAAAGAAAAACTGAATAGAACAAACTTCATTGACTGGTTTCATAATATGATAATTGTTCTCAAACAAGAAAAGAAAGAATATATTCTAGAAGGTCTACATCCCCGAGGAACCGAATGCAGATGCTACTTGTACTGAAAAGAATGCTTATGAGAAGCATTGTAATGTCGTAGTCAATATATAATGTTTTATACTTGTCACCATGAACTATGAGCTTTAGAAGTAATATAAGACCACGGATGCTTACAATTTGATTGTGGGTCCGAAAGACATGTTTTAGGACCAAGCAAGGGTAGAGAGGTACAATACCTCCAAGACATTGTTTTTCTTGTAGGCTGTCAGAAGGTAGCCCGATCAGTCCTCAGATGATCAAAATGATTAGTCACATTGAGAGCTTAGAAAAGCTTGGTTTTTCCCTTAGCCAAGAGTTGACTACTGATGTAATTCTCTAATCGCTCTCTACGGGCTTTGATCCCGTCATATTGAATTTTATATGAATAGCATAGAGAAGTCAACGACCGAGTTGCATGGCATGCTTGAAGGTGCCGAGGAGAGCATTAAGAAAAGTTCTAATCTTGCGATGATGGTTCAAAAAACTATTAGATTCAAGAAAAATGGTAAGTCTTAGGGAAAGAGAAAAGTCAAAGGAAAGACTCGAGATGAGATAAAAATCTCAAGGTTAAGCTTAAGAAACTCAAGCTAGATCCTAAGCCTAATACAAAATACTATCATTGTCATGAGACTGGGCATTAGAAGAGGAATTGTAAGAAGTACTTGATGAGGCATCAACCGCACGTAGATCTAAAATGCCACGTCAATTGCCTATAAGGTATGGGCATGATATTTTATTATTGAATAATGATGAACCTAAGACTTATGAGGAAGCGATGATCGACCCAGACTCTGAGTCATGGCTTTAAGTTATGAGATTCGAGATAAAATCTATGTATGACAATCAAATTTGAAACTTGGTCGATCCACTTGACGGTGTTAAAACCATTGAGTGTAAATGAATTTTTAAGAAAGAGATAGATATGAATAGAAATATTCACATTCATAAGGCACGACTGGTGGCCAAAGGCTTCAAACAAATTCAATATGTTGATTATGATGAGACCTTCTCGCTTGTCGCTATGCTTAAGTCTATCTGGATCATTCTAGCTGTTGCTATATATTTCGATTATGAGATATAGCAAATGGATGTCAAAATGGTTTTTCTAAATGGAAATCTAAGTGGGGATGTGTACATAACAGAACCTGAGTGTTTTTGTCGATCCACGGGAAGCTACAAAGATATGCAAGCTTCAGAAATCCATCTATGGATTAAAGCAAGCATATTGGAGTTGGAATATTCTTTTTGATGAAGTGGTCAAAGGATTTGACTTCATTAAGGATGAAGAAGAACCTTGTGTTTACAAGAAGGTTGGTGGGAGTAAACTTGTTTTTTCTGATCTTATATGTGGATTTTCTATACTTGAATCTGTTAAAACTTCATTAAAAAATAGTTTCTCTATTAAAGGTTTAGGAGATGCAGCATATATTTTAGGAATAAGGATCTATAGGGATAGATCTAAATGCTAATTGGATTAAGCCAAGATTTGTACATTGACAAGGTGTTGAAGCTATTCAACATGCAAGATTCTAAAAAGGAGTTTCTTGCCCATGTCACATGGAATTAGTCTTAGCAAGAGTCAGTGTCCTTCGACTCCTGATGAGCGACATAAAATGTGTAGAATTTCATATGCTTCGGCTATTATATCTATCATGTATGCCATATTTTGTACACAATCAGATATGCCATATGCTCTAAGTGTTACGAGCAAATATCAGTCAGATCCAGGTGAATGTCACTGGATAGCAGTCAAGACTATCCTAAAGTACTTAAGAAGGACTAAGGATGCATTCCTTGTTTATGGTGGTGAGGAAGAGTTGGTCGTAAACGGTTACACCAATGCTGGCTTCCAAACCGATAAGGATGATTTCATATCATAGTTTGGGTTTGTGTTTTGTATTAATGGAGGAGTAGTAAGCTGAAAAAGTTTCAAGCAATGAACAATTGCCGATTCTACAACAAAGACTGAGTTCATTACGGCTTCCGAAGCTGCAAAAGAAATAGTATGGATTAGGAAGTTCATCAATGAACTAAATGTGGTTTCCAGTGCTTCCAATCCAATGGATCTCTATTATGGTAATAGTGGAGCCATTGCACAAGTTAAGAGGCCAAGATCGCATCAAAAGTCTAAACACATACTTCGACGATATTACATTATTCGTGATATTGTTGAAAAACATGATGTGAAGATATGTAAAGTGCACACGGATTTGAATATTGCTGATCCGTTGACAAAGCCTCTCCCACAACCTAAGCAAGAGGTGCACATAAGAGCTATGGGTATTAGATACTTGTATGATTGACTTTAGTGCAAGTGGGAGACTATTGGTGATATGCCCTAGAGGCAATCATACAGATGATTGTATCACATATATGTTTATGAGTTATAGAATAAATGTTATTATATTCCTTGGATGAATTATCACTTATAAAGATTAACAAGTATGTGACTTGTTGGTGAAGCCACGATCTGATCATCTAAAGAAATGTGGAATTATTCCACAACTTACCCCGCCGAGAACGCCTTAATGGAATAGGGTGTTTGAACGACGGAACCGAATATTGTTGGACATGGTTTGGTTAATGATGAGCCAATCTGATCTTCCATTGCAATTTTGGGGATACGCTCTAGAAACAACTACTTTCACTTTGAATAGGGTTCCATAAAAAAAAACTATAGAAACGACATCATATGAGATATGGACCGAGAAGAGTCCTGAATTGTCTTTTCTCAAGATATGGGATTGTGAGGCGTATGTTAAATGTTTGACGTCTGACAAACTCATACCTAAGTCTGATAAGTGTTTGTTTGTGGGGTATCATAAGGAAACTAAAGGATATTACTTTTATAATCGGGATGATAACAAATTGTTTATTGCCTGTAATGGTGTCTTCTTGGAGAAATAGTTTCTTTCTAAAGGAGTCAGTGGGAGCAAGGTGCAACTTGAAGAAATTCAAGAAACATCTGAAAATGTTTCAACTCCTGCTGAACCTCTACAGGATGAACAAAATGTTGTTGAACCTGTAGATGAAGCATCAACCCCACGAAGATCTAAAAGGCCACGTCAATTGCCTATAAGGTATGTGCATGATGTATTATTATTGAATAATGATGAGCCTAAAACTTATTCGGAAGCGATGGTGGACCCAGACTCTGAGTCATGGCTTGAAGCCATGAGATCCGAGATAAAGTCCATGTATGATAAACAAGTTTGGAACTTGGTTGATCTACCTGATGGTGTTAAAACCATTGAGTACAAATGGATTTTTAAGAAAAAGAGAGACATGGATGGAAATATTCACATTCATAAGGCACGACTGGTCACGAAGGGTTTCAAAGAAATTCAAGGTGTTGATTATGATGAAACCTTCTCGCTCGTCGCTAGGCTTAAGTCTATCCGGATCATTCTAGCTATTGCTGCATATTTCGACTATGAGATATGACAAATGGATGTCAAAATGGCTTTCCTAAATAGAAATCTAAGTGAGGATGTGTACATGACACAGCCTGAGGGTTTTGTTGATCTGAAAGAAGCTAGAAAGGTATGCAAGCTTAAGAAATCTATCTGTGGATTAAAGCAAGCATCTCGAAGTTGGAACATTCGTTTTGATGAAGTAGTCAAAGGGTTTGACTTCATCAAGAACGAATAAGAACCTTGTGTTTACAAGAAGGTTTAGTGGGAGCAAACTTGTGTTTCTGATATTATATGTGGATGACATACTTCTGGTCGGAAACGACATTCCTTTGCTTGAATATGTTAAAACTTCATTGAGAAATAGTTTCTCTATGAAAGATTTAGGAGATGCAACATATATTCTTGGTATAAGGATCTATAGAGATATATCTAAGAGGCTAATTGGATTAAGCTACATGTGCACATTAACAAGGTGTTGAAATGGTTCAACTTGCAAGATTCCAAGAAAGGTTTCTTGCCCATCTCACATGGTATTAATCTTAGCAAGACTCAGTGTGCTACGACCACTAATGAGCGAGACAAAATGAGTAGAATCTCATATGCTTCGGCTATAGGATCTATCATGTATGTCATGCTGTGCACACGACCAGATGTGTCGTATGCTCTAAGTGTTATGAGCAGATATCAGTCAGATCCAGGTGAAGGTCACTGGATAGCAGTCAAGAATATCCTTAAGTACTTAAGAAGGACTAAGGATGCATTCCTTGTTTATGGTGGTGAGGAAGAGCTGATCGTAAATAGTTACACCGATGCTAGTTTTCAAACCGACAAGGATGATTTCAGATCGCAGTCTGGGTTTGTGTTTTGTTTGAATGGAGGAGAAGTAAGCTAGAAAAGTTCCAAGCAAGGAATGGTTGCTGATTCTACAACAGAGGCTGAGTACATTGCCGCTTCGAAAGGTGCAAAAGAGGTCGTATGGATTAGAAAGTTCATTAATAATCTGGATGTAGTTTCGAGTCAGTCCAGTGGATCTCTATTGTGATAATAGTGGAGCCATTGCACAAGCTAAGGAGCCTAGATTGCATCAAAAGTCCAAGCACATACATCGACGATATCACATTATTCGTGAGATTGTAGAATGAGGTGGTGTGAAGATATGCAAAGTGCACACGGATTTGAACATTGCTGATCCGTTGATAAAGCCTCTCCCGTAACCTAAGCATTAGGCGCACACAAGAGCTATAGGTATTCGATACCTATATGATTGACTCTAGTGCAAGTGGGAGACTGTTGGTGATATATCCTAGAGGCAATCATAGAGATGATTGTATTATGTCTATGTTTATGAGTTATTAAATAAATATTATTCTGTTCTTTGAATGAATCATTGGTTATAAAGATTAACAAGTATGTGACTTGTTGGTGAAGCTCTTTAACTTATATGATGTCATTCTAAATGGTATCCCTGATCGGATGTCACTGGTCGGAACACCAGTGACTCTACAATCAGCACAAGCATTAATTGATGACCATGTTTCACTGATCATGGATATAGGGATATCGAATCAATAATGTAAACGCATGTTAGAGAACATGAGATTGGATAGACCCACCTTGAGACACTACTAAGATTATTATGATTCTATGTGTTATTAGTTGGTCTCAAGCAACGATGATGTATAATCCTTAGACCTGAGATCAGCATGGTTCCCTACATGTGTAATGACACTCTTAGGGGTTGCCAAACGCTACTCGTAACTGGGTAGTTATAAAGGTGGCTTTCGAGTATGCTATTAAACATACGGAGGGATGTGACTGATCGAATATGGAATTTGCCCCTCCTAACATAACAAGAGAGATATCTATGGGCCCCTCGAAGTGGTCGGATAAAGAAAGTACATGGTCATACCACTGGTGGTCGAAGAGTTCGACCGCATAAGGTTATCCGACACTCGATCGAGAAAGTATTGAACAGTCCATGGATGACAAATATCTCACCTGGAGTTCAAACCAGATATTGTGAGGTAAAAGGAGAATACACGAGTAGGTCGCTTAGTTCGATCAGTTACAGACTAGTCGTATAGAGATACGAGCTAGTCATAGACTGGTCGAACGTAATCACAGAGTGGTCGAAACCTGGTCGTGAAGAGTTACGAACTGGTCAAGACTAAATACGAACTGGTCGTACACAGTTTTAGGCTGGTCATACTTAAGTACTAATTGGTCATAAGGAGTTACAAACTGGTCGTACTTAAATAGGACTGGTCGTGACGAGATACGAGCTGGTCGTAAGTGATAAGGACTTGGTCATAGATCATGTTCCATTAAGGTTTATCCGATATAATTTATGTGTATTCGGGAATCGTTATGTCCTGCTAGGGACCGCTATGACTCGTGGTCGGAAAGGGTTTTCGAGTCACAACCGACTACGCATAAACCTAACGGGTCACACACTTAATGGGTTGGAACAAAACGTATTCAGATAGGATCCGTCATGGGTACTATATAAGGAGATGCTTGAGGCTATTGGGATGATGCGAGAAACGTGAGTTACTCCACCGAAACCCTGGCCGCTATCTTCCAGAGAGCTCCACCGTGCGACTTGGTGCTAGCACACTGGCGTATGGTTGTTCTTTCCCTGGGCGTGTGGATACCGTAGAGGCGCTACTACGGTTGCTGTTGCACTTGAGGACGATCCACGATCTTCATAAGGAACTTCTAAGATTGCTGGAAGAGATGATCAACTTGCGAGGGCGGTGGATGATCGACTACGACCACTACATCAACGTGCTCTTCGTTGGACCAGGCTGCTTCGACTCTTCTTCCACTGTACTGTGCATCTGGTGGTAACGATCTGTGATCATCTAATTGCTTGGCTTCCTAGTTTACGTGGTAGTTTTTGAATTGCTGCTAGCGTAGCCTACACGTATCCCTTCATATCTTTGATTTAAAATAATAATAATAATAGGGACTTGAACCCATGATCTCAACCACCGCAATCATGTGCCCTCATTGGTCACAGGGTTGTCCTCATAAAAAAAATAGAATAGGTAGGAGAGACTATATCCTTGATTTAGAGGAGAGTATGTCCATGACCTCACCACAACCGTGTGCTTACCACTAAACCACATGAAGGATTTAAGTGCAAGGAGTTTGTTTTTGCGTGGATAATACAACATTTGTCCACTTGTCATAGCTCGATATGAGAGATCTAATGCAATTTCTACTCCTTTGATGGCACAAAAATTCATTTCATCCTGATAGTTTTACACGAGCAATTTTGACCATATCATGGATTTCAATTTTCTTTGAAGTCGATAGTTTGATGCACGTGATGGTCGCGTGTGCAAGTTGTTCTTTCAGCGAGCATTGTTTACCGATTTTTGTGTTCCAGCTGTAGCATGTCAAATATCCATGAGATGAGTCTTCGATGCCTATCCAATGCCACATGTGATATTTTAGCTTATGTCGTTTGATGATTAAGCATTTGTTTCAGAAGGTCAGTTGCACAGACTCAGACTTTGCTGGTGTCGGTGTTTTAGAACCGATCTTACGTAAAGATTGTTTGATTCGGGGGGTCTCCACAATTGATCACGCAGACGAAAGAGACACGGGGATTTTTATACAGGTTCGGGCCTTCTCCGGTGAGAATAACAACCCTACTCCTGTGTGTATTGTATTGAGTATCTGGATTACAATCAGCGGAAGGTCTTGCCCTAATGCTACTACTGACTGTTTCTGCAAAGAAGCCTCTCTCTCACTATCTCTAAAAGATACCTATTTATACTATGCTGTTGGGGCTGTTGTCGTTCCAGGCTAATTACGCTCATTATTGCGTAATAATGAGAGTTATTACCGGGGTAGTAACCCCCCACGTTGTTCAACGGTTACCAATCAGAGATAGTGGGGAATTATCTATAGTTATTTCGGGTATAACTACGTAATTTGACTGCTCACATCCTCACTAGTAAATGGGTCTTCTGACGCGTGGACCCAGCTAATTGTGAGGATGTCGTAGCAGGGTCTAGCCGTAGCAGAACTTACGATTAGGAGCTAGTCGTAGAAAGAGCTTACGACTGGTACTGGTCGTAGAAAAGACTTACGACCTGACGTAATCGTAGCAGGACTTACGATTACGCTATAGTCGTAGAAGACCTTACGACCACCTAACTTACTCCTCCCTTATAACATTAAGGGGTATACTATGTGACATCATATTACATGATTATGGAATAATAAAATGAGGATTTATCATATCCTCGTCATCTAGTCCCCCAGCTTCAAGTGAAAATAACTTACTTGGTTGAGGAGTCATAGATGATCTTATGATCACTAGGAGTTCGTAGGGAAAATATTGAAAGAAAAACTCTTCAACATGTATTTCTCTCGACCAGAAATATGCTTTGGTCGAGGCAATTTGTTGGAAGTCTCACGATTATAAGGTAGTCGTAGAAAATCTTACGACTTTAGAGTAATCGTGGCCTTATGATCGGAAGCAAATCTTTTCCGATAGGCATTTCTTTTGATCCGAAGGTCAAGAAGGTAATTTCACTTGAGGTGTGAAAAGGGTTTCGGTACTTTCAAACAGGCAAATTAAAGACCTGTCCATTGGAGCAATTCCCGAAGCGGTGGAAACCGTTGGGCTTCCACGGCGTTTCGTTTCAAGCACGCGGTTATAAAACGTACTGCGGGGATTGACCTAGGGTTCTTACCTTTTCCCTAATTTGCCCCAACTGTTCATGGCTTTCTCGTCTCTTCCACCGCCAGTGATACTGTGCATTTTCTTGGAGCTTTCCCAAATCCAACTCTCCCCGTCTTTGAGAGAAAATGGCTAGGGTTGTCTCCGAGTGGGCTGAGTCGGAAATGGACGACGCCAAGATGAAGGCCCTGGTCGCCGCCGAGAAAATCCCCGAGGGATTACTCGTGAAGTGGATTGCGGCGAATGGACAACACTGGCCGTCGGGGGAGGAAGATTAAATTCCGGTTTTCCAGGCGTACTGTGACTGTGGCCTCCGATTGCCTACTCATCCCTTCCTCACCCTCGTGCTCGAGCACTTCAGGGTGGAATTAGTGAACCTTGGTCCTAATTCCATCACAATGCTGAGCGTGTTCGTGTATTTGTGCGAGGCTTACCTGGGGATTTCGGCGGACCTCGAGCTTTTTCAGTACTACTACGGAATGGCTCGGCAGGCCGAAATTGCCGGGAGTTGCGGTCTGAAGCGCCACGAAGGTAAGTCGAAGGAGTATATTCAGATGTTCACCCGGTCGTCGTGGCCGGGTCGGAAGAAGAGGTGTTTTACTGGGAGGTTACCAAGGAAGACAGCCTCTCATTTGCTGGGAAAGCTGCTGAGAGGTCCTCTTCCTGAGATTCGACTCCGGTAATCTCGACCGGATAGCCCCCTACATTCAAGCCATCAAAGACTTGAAGTCGGAGGGCTCACCAGATGGCACGTGGTGAAGGACTTCACCACGCGCCGTATTAGTCCCTTGAAGAAACGAGTTCCTCCTATGTGGAGGTACTCGGGAAGGACGACCCAACTAGGGATTACAAGGACGGTAAGTAGAAGAACTTACTTTTCTAGCTTTGTCCTTGGTTGATCCCGATTTAGTCTGCTAATCGTGTTGTTTGAGTGTACAGATCTTCCACAGGGGGAGATTGACGCTCGCGTCAGACTCATCTGCGAGAAGAGTCCGTCCAACATAGCAGCTCCACAAATTCTTGCGGTTTTGACCGAAGAAGAGAAGGTGGAGCGCCTAAAGGTAATCGAAAAGAAACGACTTCGTCTTTAGGCACTTATTGTCGTAAAACGATTTACGACTGAAGGATTCATCATAGAAAACCTTACGACTGGGTACTGGTCGTAGAAAGACTTACGACCGGACGTAACCGTAGCAGGACTTACGATTATATCATAGTCGTAGAAATACTTACGACTTGTGAACTGGTCGTGGAAGAACTTACGACCATTTTCTTTTTCTGTTATTCAACAAAAAGTAGGCGTAGAAGACCGTCAAGACGACGAGGAAGTCGATTTGGTGGTTATTGGGGTGACTGCGCAGGTGGAGCCTGCAAAATCCCCTCCAGCTAAGAAGCGTCGCCTTGTAAAGGTCGGCGACAAAGGTGGCTCGAGCTCGGCTCCTTCTACCCCTTTTGCTAAATTCGCTACAAACTTGGCTGCGGCAAAGAAGAAAGCAGAGGGAGCCGCCTTTGCCCTCAAGCGCACAGCCCCCAAGGTCAAGGTACCATTCTATTATGACAACAAGTCATTCGTAGTTTCAGCTTCTCGTGGCTTCATAAGGCAGCTAGAAAAGGAAAACTGGAAGAACTTCATGTCTTTTGTGAAGGAAACCGCTGCTCCAGTGGGATCTGTGGCCGAGGGGAGCAGTGCTCTTAGGGTGGTCGAGACTGATCTCGGCCACCCGGGAAGTCGGGAGGAGGAGACTCCCGTTGTCCCGAGTGAATCTCGACCAGTGATGGTTGAGAAGAAGTCGAAGAAACCTTCCATCGGGAATGTTGCTCCCAAGTTTCGAGTCAGGTCCAGCGCGTGGAGGTATGTAAAAAACATAAGTGTAAGAACTGCATTTACTCTTTGTTTTTTACGAGTTTGCTTACTTCAGCCCCCAGGGATGCTCCTATGGAGAAGCCCGCTGTCACCTCTTCAGGTGGCGAGGGTGTGACTGAGGCAGTAGCTGAAGGCCCAGCTACTATTCCTGTGGCGAAGGAAGTCGTTGCTGTCGAAGTTGCTACGACCACCGAGGTTGTCAAAGCTGCTACGACCACCGAGGCTGTCGTAGGGACTAAAGAGGAGGCAACAGAGGTCGTGAGGGAAACACCGGAAGCTGGTGATGGTGGGAGTTCTGACCACCGCACCGGTAAGGAGGTTGTCGAGGACGTTCCTTCCAGCCCTCCAGGTGGTACTCCTGTCACCGAGTCAGAGGAAGAAGAATATTTCAACTTTTGCTCTGATTTCTTTGACCCAATTCTATCGTAGGATCTTATGCCTACCGATCTCGCGACCGAGTTCCTCACCCCAGCAGCATTCCCAATTGCAGAGATATTTTTGACAATGAACGTCTAGAGGGGGTTTAGTGGAAACGAGTCGAGGAGATGGATAGGCTGAAGGATCCGTCGCGAATAATATCCATGTTTGCTTGGTCAAACATGAATGTAAGTATTCCTCGATACTCACATATGGTTTTACCCCTATCTCTTATCGCTTTTTCCCCTGCAGAGAGCCGTAGAGCAAGTTGCTACGATTTGTGAGTACAATCGGCAACTTGTCAAACTACGACAAGAGAAAGAGGTGCTCTGCGAGCAAGCAGAGAGGTGGTGAGTAACCGATTCTCGTAATCGTTTTTACAAACTGATTACTTACTCAGTACTCATAGAAGATTGTCGTAGAAAACTTACGACTTGGTACTAATCGTAGAAGATCTTACGACTAGGGGGTAATCGTAAAAAAAACTTACGATCACCCATCAGTCGTAGAAATACTTACGACTGCTCATCTATGTATACATGTCTTCCTTTAACCTTTCAGGTTTAAGAGTGACGAAAAGACTTTTGCTGATGCACTCGACTTCGAGAAAGCCGAGAAGAACAAGCTAAAGGATAAGGCCACCGACCTTCTGAAGAAACTTCAGGAGGCTAACTCTGCAACTCAGAGATTGTAGGAAAAAATAAACAGTACGTGGGGTTACGACTACTTTTGATCTTGATCTACGCCTTCTTAACCTCTTATTCTTTTGCAGAAAAAGAAGTAAAAAACAAGGCCCTTCAGGCCGAGGTAGGGGCTCTTCGGATCGAGGTCCAGGAGAAGTCCTCGGTTGTCCGCGAGATCTCCCGCATCGCGAAGGAGAAAGACCAAGAAATTGAGAAGTTAGGTTCTCAATTAGCGGGTAAGTAAATCTTTTACCTGCTGCTAAATTGTTTTATCTAATTAATCCTTACTCTATTCAGAGCGATTAACTGAAATAGAACAACTCCACGAGGCTTCGACTTATACCCAGGAGGAGATGAAGTCGATGAAGATCAATCTTCAAGACAACATTTCACTTCTGAACAACGTACTCGACGGACTTCGTGCCGGGAAGGTTACTCCTCGTGAAGACACGATGGCCGCTCATACGAGTACCATTGGGGAACAAGTCGGTACGCTGCAAGAGTTGGTGTCTACTCTGAAGATCAACCAGAATGACTCGATAAGGGAAGCGGTCAAAGGAGCTGTGAGCTTTGTTTTAGCAAAGCTCAAGGCCCGTGACCCCAACCTTAATCCTCATTCTGTTGAAGCCGACTTCGACTGCACCGAATCTAAAGCAGAAAGGCTGATCGAAGAGATGCAGTCGGTTGGCGAGAAGGTCGCGGAGGAAATGCAGATAGAATCTCCTTTATCAGAGTAGTCTGTAACATGAACTCGTAAAGACAAGTCTTTTTTAGTGAAGTATAAATATATGATCATTTCTTCTTTCCTGCAAATTATTTCATAGAGTAGTTAGTAGCTTGTAAGATAATAAAAAAAGGAAGGAATAATCAGACCAGATATGAGCGATTCCTCCTTTCTCCTTCTTTTTCCCTGCGAATCATCTTGTAGAGTAGTTAGTAACTCGTAAGATGATAACTCGGAAAAACTAAGACTAAGAAATGAAGTCATGTTTATAACTTTATCCTAGCCCCCGACTATTTACTTAGTTTATTGGGAATAAACTAAGAAAATAATAAAGAAAGGGTTTTTGAAAATAGAGAGGTTTGTTCGACTTATAGTTCTCGAATATCGATTATCTTGCACTAGTTGAAAGAGTGGAAACAGATCGACGCTAGGAAGTTCCCTCTAGTGGGCAGGACCACGTGTAGAGAAAAAAGGCTTCGACTAGGTGATGTTACTATCTCCAACTAAATTAATCAAATCAATAACGACAACTTGAATAAAAAAAACATCTAGAGTACTTTTAAAAATTCATCATACTTTTTTCGTTATACCTGATAAGGTTGCCCTAGCAGCAACAGTAAGAAACGAAACGACACTAGGAAGTTCCTTCTAGTGGGCAGGATCACATGCAGAAAGGAGAAGCTTCGACTAGGTGTGTTTCTTACTCCGATCAGTTAAAACCAATCAAGTTAGCTGGAAGCGGTCTAACGAATCTCAAAAGTGCGCTCTTCTTAGAGTATATTTCAAAATGAATAAATAAGCTAAGGTGACATGAATGTGCTTAAAAATTTTCTATCATATTTTCGAGCCCAAAAAGCATTGTACTGGTAGCAATAGTTAAGAACAAAGCGATAGTAGGAAGCTCCTTCCAGTGGGCGGGACCACATGCAGAGAGGAGAGACTTCGACTAGATGTGATGTCCTTTCTCCGACCAGTGTAAAGGGGAAATGAGCAGATGAATAATGGTCAAAAATAAAAGCGAAGTTCAAAAAGAGACAAAAAGATAGGAAGAACATGATACTTTATTGTCGTAGAAGCTTGTTACACATAGAATTTGCATAACTGGTCAATGTTCCAAGAGTTTGAGAGAACGCGGCCATCTTCCAATGCAAGTCGTACCGATCCTGGATGCGTTATTTCGACCACAGTGTAAGGACCTTCCCACTTGGGGGAAAGTTTGTTCTGATTAGACTGGGATTGGATAAGCCTCAATACCAAGTCACCTACAAAGAAGGTCGCGAGGTTGACCTTACGATCATAGTATTCGCGCAGGCTTGTTGGTAGACCGCGATCGAATTAAGGCTCGTCTCTTTTTTCCTCGAGCAGGTTAATGTCGTCTGCTCGAAGTTGTTCTTGAATGGAGTCGTTAAACTTTTCAACTCGTGCTGACCTGATCTTTAGTTCTGGCGGAAGCATGGCTTCAGTACCAAAGACTAGAAAGAAAGTTGTTTCTCCTATAGCTCGGCTTAGTCGTCGCATTTAATTGCCCACAATATCGAGGGTAATTCTTGTACCCAAGCCCCGAGCGCTTTACAAGTCGATCGAAGACTCGGTCTTGATTCCCTTCATTATCGGCCATTCGCTTTCGACCGCCCCCGTTGCTTTGGGGTGGGCAACGAGCGTAACACAAACGAGTTCCCAACTCGCCGCAAAATTCCCAAATTTTGCGCTCAGAATTGTTTGCCATTGTGCGTGATGATTCAACTTGGTACTCCAAATCGAGTGATCACGCATCTCATCATGAACCATTTTGTCGCCTGTTATCCCGCCACAAGCTCACTTCTATCCATTTTGTGAACATGTCAATAGCCACAAAAGGAATTGAATCCACCGAGCTCGTAACGATCCTAGGATATCAAGACCCAGTGCGCAAAGGCCAAGATAGAGGAATTGTTTGCAATGCCTGAGCCGGTTGGTGTATTTGCCTGCTATGAAACTGGCATTTTACACACTTTTTGACCAGCTCTTTGGCATCATAGAGGGCTGTTGGCCAATAAAAACCTTGTCGAAAGGCTTTACCGACCAATGTTCTGTAAGAAGCATGAGTTCCACAGATGCCTCCGTGTATGTCGTGAAGGAGTTTTAATCCTTCACTCTACGGAATACATCGCATGAGCACCCCTTGTGTTCCTTTTTTATAAAGGACACCTTCGACCAAAGTATACATTTTGGCCTTTCGGGATAATCGATCTGCTTTGAGGTCGTCGTCGGGTATGGAACCCGTCTGAAGATACTTGTAGATGGGTATCATCCAGGTATCTTCGTACTCTAGAGAGGCTGTTTCCATAGGAGGCGTCTCTAGTTCTTCAACTAGAGACGGCTTTTGTAGTTGTTCTACAAACACCCCTTTCGGTACTGGGGATCGGTTGGAAGCTAGGCGAGCCAGTTGGTCTGCGAGGAAATTATCCTTTCGAGGGATAAATTGTACCTCAAAGCTCAAAAAGTGCTTTTCTAACTTTTGAACTTCCGATAAGTACCGGGACATGGTCGGATTAGAGCACTAGTACTCTTTTCCGACTTGATTCACGACTAGTTGAGAATCTCCTCTCACGAGTAGTCGTCGAATCGAGAGCGTTTTTGTAGCTTGTATACCAGCTAGCAAACCTTCGTATTCTGCCACGTTATTAGTGGCCAGAAAGTTTAATTGTATGGCATACTTTAAGGTCTCTCCGGTAGGAGATTCCAGGACCACCCCAGCCCCTGAGCCGCTTATCGTAAGTGACCTGTCAAAGTACATCGTCCACTGGTCGTGGGCATCGTATGGGGATCCTGAACAGGTTCAGGATTTGTCCATTCGGTGACAAAGTCTGCCAAGATATGGGATTTTATGGTCGTTCGGGACACGAAATGGATGTCGAACGCCCCAAGTTCGAGTGACCATTTTGCCATGCGTCCCACTGTTTTCCTATTCTAGAGGATCGCTCCCAAGGGAAACTCAGATGGCACAGCTAGTTTGTGCGCCTGAAAATAATGCCGCAGCTTCCTCGAAGACATGAGGAGGGCATATAAAAGTTTTTGAACCTGAGGGTACCGCTCCTTAGGTCCGTGTAAAACTTCGCTAACGTAGTAAACTGGTCGTTGTACGTTCTCACGTTCTACGACCAGTACTGCGCTCACTGCCTATGGCGTGGCAGCTAGATAAATTAAGAGCGTCTCTCCTGGTTTCGGGGAAACCAGAACAGGAGCACTCGTAAGATACCTCTTGACTTCCTCAAAGGCTAGGTTAGCCTTTTCCGACCACTCGAAGCCCTCATGTTTCCTTAGAAGTTTGAAGAAATGCAGTCCCTTTTCTCCCAGACGTGCGATGAAACGACTTAATGCCGCCATGCATCCTGTGAGTTTCTGGACTTCTTTTTTCATGGTCGAGGGGCGCATCTGAGTGATGGCTTTTATCTTTTCAGGATTTGCTTCGATTCCTCGTGCAGAGACCAAGAATCCAAGCAATTTTACTGAAGATACCCCGAACACACACTTCTCGGGATTAAACTTCAAGTGGTGTTTTCTGAGGTTGTCGAAAGTCTCCTGCAAGTCTGTGATATGATTGAGCCGTTTGCTGTTTTTTACGACTAGATCATCAACGTAGGCTTCCAAGTTTCGACCTAGTTGAGGAGCAAAAGTCGTTTGCATTAAACGCTGAAAGGAAGCCCTAGCATTTTTTTAAGCCGAATGGCATTTTGACATCGTAAAATATTCCAAACGGTGTAATAAATGCGGTCTTCTCCTCATCTTATCGACACATACTGATCTGGTGGTAACCAGAGTATGCATCTAGAAAACTCAACATCTCACATTTTGAAGTAGAGTCAACCAGCTCATCGATACGAGGTAAAGGGAAATCATCTTTTAGATAAGCTTTATTAAGATCAGTAAAGTCTACGCACATACGTCATTTGCCATTCGACTTTGTAACCATTACAGGGTTGGCCAACCACTCCGGGTGGTTAACTTCTCTTATGAAGCCTGCTTTAAGCAACTTGTCCAATTCTGACCTAATAGCATCTCGTCGATCAGGGGCAAATCTCCGTAACTTCTGTTTTACGGGTACTTTATCAGGCCGTAAGGCTAGCCTGTGCTCGATCACTTCCCTGGGGACTCCGGGCATGTCGGATGCTTGCCACGCGAAGACATCTGCGTTTGCCCAGAGGAAAGTGATGAGGGCGTCTTCCTATTTGGGGTCGGAAGAATCCCCAATGCGAACAGTCTTCGAGGGTTCCCCCGCGTCCAAAAGAACCTCTTTGGCCTGGTCATTCGGCTTAGGTGCAGCTTTAGGCTTCGACTTGCTTGTCGAAGGTTGACTTTCGTCTCGAGTTGGTAGTTGCCCAACCATCTCGAGGGAGCGACGGTCGTAGGAGTGCGACATCTTCTTGTCACAATATATTGTGATTACTCTTTTGGGACCTGACATCTTAAGATATTGATACCCATAATGAGTAGCTATTAAGAATCTTGCCAAACTAGGTCGTCCGAGTATAACATTATATGCCGTATCGAAATCAACCACGTCAAAGGAGACTTTCTCTGTCCTGAAATTGCTTGGTGAGCCAAACATTAGAGGAAGAGAAACTTGGCCAATTGGTTTGGCCGAGGACCCCGGTACGATTCCATGGAATGAATATCGTACTGGCCTTATCTTTGTCTTGGGTACCTGCATCTCGTCCAGGGTACTCGTAAATAGTATGTTTAACGAGCTTCTACCATCAACTAAAACTCGATTTACGCGACAATTGTTGATGGTGGGTTCGACCACGATCAGGAACCGACCTGGTCTAGTCGAAGGGATCGGACAGTCACCTTTCTTGAAAGCAATGGTGATTTTTGACCACTTCGGTAACTTATTGACGAGAGGTGAGTCGATTGTATTTACCTTGTGCTCGACAGCTTTTAACTGTCGTTGCGTGACTCGTATGCCGATGATCCTCCATAGATGTGATCGATGGTGTGTTGTGGATCTTGGAACGGCATCTCCTCCTCATCATCAGACTTCTTCCGTCCACTTGTTTGACCTACCTGTTCAAGAGTAGTAAGTGGCCCTTTGCCAGAGTAGTAGTCTTCGAGTTTTCGTAGGAAAACTCGACAGTTACGAAGATCATGCCCTTCTTTTTGATGAAAAAGGAACCACCTGGGTTTGTCATTCCTCCGATCTTGGCGCTTACCTTTGCCTCGATCAGGATTCTGCTTAGGGTTGCGTGGCTCCTTGTCACTTACGGCCAGGACCTCCTTAGAACCTGCAGCTGGAAATTTGTATCTCTTTTCCTTGTTCTTGGATTTCTTAGCTTTTTATCCTTTTTCTTACCACCTTCGTCTGCCTCCTGAGGGATATTATCTTCACGATCGATAGTATTGTTCCACTCAACTGCTTCAGCAGTAGTCGCATATCTATCGGCCATCTCAAAGAGTTCGGCGACGGTGGCAGGTGGATGTAAAGCGATGTTCTGTAACATCCCCAATTTCAACTTGTGTTGTAAGTGTAAGAAAATGAGTAGAAATTAAAACTTTTTCTTACATCATGTATTTCCTGTGTGTACTAAACAATTATTGTACAAGAGTATGGAAATACAAAGTCACAAGTCTGTTGATCCAAGTCTTGATCCTCCAAAACAATCTTGCCCAATCTTGTGATCCTTCTGGAAATATTTTTCCTAAGTTCTTGGGATGGTTGGTGACCCTCTGAAAAATTTCACAATTTTTAGAAATTGTTCGAATATTTTAAGGGTCATCAAACTTGTTTGACTTGTAGTCCAACCCTAGCTCAAAGCATTGTATAATTTCGGAGAAAAGTGCTCAAAGATAAAACCTCCGAAATTTTATACAAGGTCCATCTCAAGGTTAGCAAGCCATCACAAAATTTCATAAAATTTGGAGCTAATTCTATCTCTTAAGACCCTTCAAAATCTCAATTCAAATTAAAACTCTAAACTCGTCCGAGTCGACTTGGACTCGCACTCTCAGTCTTAGTCGCACCGAGCCACTTAAGCCGTGTCGGGCTCGGGCATTTGTGCACAGTGGTCCGGGCCGCTGGATTTAGATCCAACGCTCAAAGACCTCCTCGGGTCTTTGTAAAGGACCTCCCACCCGCACGACCTCCTCAGGTTCTTTTACAAAGACAACCCTCGAGGGCCTCCCCAGGACCTCCTTGCACCTTTTGCAAAGACCACCCTGGGCGACCTCCTTAGCCCTCCACGACCACCCCTAGCGCTTGGGTGATCTTGAGCCATCTCTTTTGAGATCTGCGGCTCAGACCTCCCCTAAGTGTTAGGACCTCTAATACTTGGTTCAAGATCCGAGCCCTTGGATTTCAATCCAACAGCTCACGACCTCCCTGGTGGAGCTCAGCGCTGATTTAGCCGTTGAGTTCATTTGACCAGTCTTCCCTATTTCTCTCACTGTCGGGTGGGCCTGGGCATTATCAATTTTTGTGCATGGCAGTAGAGAGCAGTGCCTTGTCAATTCTAAGGCTGACAAACGGCTATGTGCTGCCAACATTAAATGTCTGGCAGCACCTTTTGCTCAAAAGTCTCCCTGACAACCTACTCCCATCATGTCATGTGTACTTTGGCTCAAGCACCTACTGCCTTTGCCATTTTTCCCACCAGCTATATTTGAAGCCCAAGCTTGCTATCTAAGTTTCTTTAGACACTCCTTTTCAACCCTAGCTCCTTTCTCTGCTCTTGTGCTCAAAACACCCGAAAGCCTCTGCCACCATTGTTTGAACTTTGGAGCTCTCCAGGACCTCCGAGCCCAAAGTGGTTCAATATTGCGCTTGTTGGTCTGCTTTTGTTCTCTTGGTCACCTCCAAATCTCCTAATTTGCTTTGTTTAAACCTTCACAGAGGTTGACAAAGTAGGAGCTCATTGTTCGTGGCCGGAGCTGTCTTCTTCACCTCCGGCGACCTCCACCGCCACCGAGCTCCGCGACCATTCTTGGGCCTCCTTCGCTCCTCGGTAAGTACCTTAGTGTTGAAGCCCGGTCGTTTGAACCTCGGTGAGCTGCCTTGTCAGTATTTAGCCTCCTTCGGTCATCTCCACAGCCGCCGGTAGGGTGCGCTTTAGCCCTAGTCATGGCACCTTTAGGTTCTCCTCCTATTTGGGACTCATCCGTGTTCTTGGTTCCGCCGACGAGGTCCACGCCGCGGCGGCAAGTCAGGAACACGCTCGGGTTTTGCCGCTCAAAACCTTCCGTTTTATCTCTTTAGGACCACTTTAATGCTCAAATCATTGCTTATCATTGGTGCATTATTTGTGTCCTAATTTGTGCCGTGGAGTCACTAACGTGCGGGCGGGGCCTTAGTATTAAAGTCCGTAAGTCATTAAGTGTCCCTTTAGTTTCATTTATTGTCAATCATCTAGAGCATTTAATTTGTCTTAACCGCCACCTTTGTCGTTGTCCCGAGGTCTCGCGCCATTAAATCCACTCCGTGACCTCCCCACAAATCTCGCCGTTAAGACCTCCGTAGGTTAAATCCCCACCGCTAGATCACCTCCTCCTTGGGGTCCTTGCAAAAGACCTCCTTGAGGTCCTCTCAGGCGAAGGTCACCCCTGGCCGCTTTGTCAAAACCGCCCTCTCTGACCTCCTGAGGTCCTCTTTGCAAAAGCCCTTCCTTAGTCGTTTTGAAAAACCACCCCGAGCCACCCCACCAAGGTCCTCTTGTGCAAAAGACCACCCTCGTCAGTTGTAAAGGAACCTTCAAAACTACGCTTAGGGTCCTCTTCCAAAAGACCACCGCCCTTTGTGAAGAAGTCGAGGACCTCCCCGCGAAGATCATGGCCATCCATGACCTCCCGGTGAAATCCTAGCCGCCCCGACCTCCTCGCTTCATCTTAGCCATTCAGACCTCCCACCGGAGATCGTGACTGCCTAGGACCTCCTCGCCTCTCCGGACCGTTAGATTTAGATCTAACGGCCAGACCTCCTCGGTAGATCTCAACCGTCCCAGACCTCCTATGGGAGATCCGAGCCGCTAAGATCTCGTCGATCAATCGCTGACCTTTAGACCTCCCTAGTGCTCGGGACCGCGGATCTTGATCCGACGGTCCACGACCTCGATAAGCGCGAGGACCTCCTTTGCGTCGCGCGCGTGCGTGCACCGGTCGTAGCCATTGGATTCAAGATCTACACGCCAGACCTCCTCGCTAGATCTTGCCGCCTAGGACCTCCTCGTTAGATTCTGCACCATCAAGTCTAGATCTAACGGCTAAGACCTCCCCTGGCGCGATGAGGTCTTTGCGCCGTGCTCGTGACGGTTTTAGCATTCGAGATCGTGGAGCCGTGCGATCTTTGATCAACGCCCACGACCTCCCGCTTTTGTTGGTTTTCCGCATTTAGTCCCGAGAGCTTTTAATTGCACATATTAATTGGTTTAAACTTCAAAATTTCATATCTTTTCTCTGTAGCTCCAAATTTAACAAACTAAAGTTCTATAAATGCATCTCATAAAGTACTTTAGCTTAGTATAGGTTTTGCAAGAGTCTTTAATACTCAAATTAATCATGTCTTAGATTTAAAACTTAGAAAATCATAACTAAATCATTTTAACTCCAAATGACCTGAAATTTCATATGGTTACCACTATACCAGTAGGTAGCTACCATAAAAGTTTCAGCTTCAAAATCTTTCTAGAAAATATTTTACTCTACAGTGCTAATTATGGTAAAATTAGGTTTTTAGAGAATATCTTTTGCACCACAAATCCAAATTAAGTTTTTTCCAGTTTCTATGTCTAGGTATGTTCGTATTTTACCTGTGTATAAATTTACGTGCATTTGGATAATTTTTGCTTGCTCTTTGTTTAAGTGTTGCTCGCCTTATTGGTTGTTTTCATCTTTCGCTTAGGATTCGATATTTGCATGTAATCCCGAGAACCACTCTCCGCAACAAATTGAGCAACAGCAAGCGAACAAGCGCTTGATCATTTCCAAGAATCCCATTACTTTTAAAGTCTAATATTTTGTTTAACTTCTATGTATGCATTGCTATTTTGTTGTTAAATTGATTAGTTAGACCTCTAGTTGCGTAATCAGAGGTAAATGGTTATCCTCTACTACCGAGCTTAGGTTATTTGTCGTGATTAGAGTTCGTTGGATGAGCTCTTGTCACTTAGTAGATTACGAATACACATTGCTTAGCCATGCCTAGATATCGGTAGTATTGGGCGATCATCGACTTAGTCGGTGATCTTGATCACACAAATGCTATTATTATTCCATTATGTCCAACCCTTGTGTTTTACCATTTTGCAAATCAAAAACTGAAAACAAAACTATATCTTGACTTGGGCACAATGGTATGTTGATGTGATCGGTTGGGTGTGTGGAATGGTGCCTAAGTCCCTAAGGACCGAGTTACTTGTGCCATTGATCCAAGCAATTATTGCGTGCAACCACACGAGGGGATATGGAACCTCTCTTGACTAAGTACTTTGGGATGTGCTAATTATGAGCCGGTCGGTGGGTGTGTGCGTGTGTGTTTGTGGTGTAGGGGAGCATTAGCTGTCCGGTTAGGGTCGTCTAATGTATCCTTCTCCGTGGGTTGCGGCTCTTAAATTAGCATCGCCCATTGGAAAGCGTCTTGTTAGACTTAGCCATGCTCGCATACCAAAGGAAGTGTGCTAACTGCGGTGGTGGAAAGGCGGTCTATCGTGTGGGTACATTGGTACACCCTCGCAGGTTAAAACTATTCGAATAGCCTCGCCCCAGGTTATGGACACGCTTGGTTATTTCCCCACAAGAACTAGACTACAACCTTTAAAAACTTAAACTTGACATGGGTGGTATGAAGGGGACTTCATGTTATTGTTGTGGTGACTATGGGTTAGTCACTTCTAGGTTGGTGTTGTTCTCTATCTATGTTATTATTGTCTCTCTTTATTTGAACACTAAAAGTTAATTGCAAACTTGCTTTGAATCTATTACCTTATTGCAAATGAAAACTTGCTTTATGTTGAAAATAAGTCCAAAGCCTCATCCACTTAAATAAAGCTTGCATGTAGTTAATTATAGTTCGTTATCTCACACGTCAGCTTTTGCAGTACAAAAACAAGTTTTGTACTCATCCGCTTATTAATATTAATTGTTGCAGAGGAAGAAGGTGAGCCCCAAGGGCCTCTACTTTTGTGAGTCATGTTATACACTGCTTGGGACGCATTAGCTTAGCGGTCCGGTTGGTTGCCTTGTGGGTAAAGGCACACCGATTGGCTTTTGTTTATCGCCATCTTATGGCCATTTTGCTTCATTGTGTATTTGCTTATCTTTATGAATTTTGGCCGGTCGGCCTCTCTTTGTAATAACTCTCTTTATATTATCTATGTCTTTCATTTGTTGCTTTTGCTTCGCTCTATGTGTATGAATGGAATTGATGCATGATTTTGTAGCGGGTGTATATACTGCATTTCGAAGTATACATATCTCGAGGCTTGGTTTATTTGATTTGTACCGTTAGGACCAAGTGGATGGTTAAACAAAGATGCCGAATAAACCGGGTCCTCACAAAGTTGGTATCGAGCCATTCGGCCAGTAACTCAAAGCTTGGTCGTCTTTAGGATATTTTGGGAAACTTAATTTCAAAGTATCAAATGATTTATGAAAGCTTAAGTAAATTCTCAGATTTTACTCCTTACCTATCTTAGCTTTCTATCTCACCTTGCTCTAATTTGATTTTTAAAAGTTGTTTTCCTCTCCTTCCTCTAAAGATAGTTGTTATCGATTAATGGGTTTTGGGACCAATGAGTTTGGCAAATTGAAGTGTTAGCTGCCCTCTACAAGGTTTTGAAGCTTCCAGTGGAAGATTTCAATTAGGAGGCTTGGATGCAAAATCTGACAGCGATCATTCAATTTCCTGACAGCAGCTCAAGGTTCTAAATAGGTAGAAATGAGAGGTTAATCAACTAAAACTTGTGGGCATAAAAGGGTAAGATGTGATATTAGTTGGCTAAGTATCTAACACCCTTATTAGTGATTTTACCCGTTATTTAGTTATGATAAGACTTAAGTGGTGTGCTGAAATTTGCATTCCTAAACCGATTGCTCGTTCTTTTCATACGAGTTAGTCGCATCTGAAGTTACTCTTGTGGTTGAAACCTTGTGCTGATTTTGTGGTTGTTTTTGGGCCTTTGAGTTCATCTCCTAATGAGTTATTGTTTCTTTGAGAAAACTCGACGCTACGAAGATCATGCCCTTCTTTTTGATGAAAAAGGAACCACCACTGGTTTGTCATTCCTCCGATCTTGGCGCTACCTTTGCCTCGATCTACGAGTTGCGGACAAATTAGATTCTTGTTTCTTTTGCTCACTAGGCTAAATTGCGTGCAGCCACCCTTGTCCTCCCTAGCCGAAGGTTTTTGGGCACTGCGAAGCCGCCAGAGCCTCCGTCACTTACGCAAACCTGTGGTCATTATGTGTCTCGTGCTCAAGTCAATCCTATCTCTGGGAAAGCTCAGAGGTACCCGACGTCGTGTAAGGTACACTTCTTAGCCCTTACCCTAATACTATTGTATTCAATTCCAGAGCATTTCATTCCCTTTTATCCCCATCTTTTGTTGCTTTTTGTGGAATTTGTTTCACTCTTTTATCTGGTGCTCTGTATCTCCTAGTTTCAAAGGTCTTGCTAATCTATCTCAAACCCCAATATACCTTCCGGGATGTCGCATTTGTTTGACTAAGCGGTACTTTCCTTCCCTTTATCCTAGAGCATCGCATACCGCTTTTTGCCTCAAATCCCAAATGACCCCAAAGCGCCGCTCCTCTAATCAACTAGCTCGGAGGGATGACTCGTAGACCTCATAAAATTTGGAGCTAATTCTATCTCTTAAGACCCTTCAAAATCTCAATTCAAATTAAAACTCTAAACCTGTCCGAAGTCGACTTGGACTCGCACTCCGTGTCTTAGTCGCACCAGAGCCACTTGCCGTGTCGGGCTCTGGCATTTGTGCACAGTGGTCGGGCTGTTGGATTTTAGATCCAACGCTCAAAGACCTCCTCGGGTCTTTGTAAAGGACCTCCCCCTGCACGACCTCCTCTGGTTCTTTTACAAAGACAACCCTCGAGGGCCTCCCAGACCTCCTTGCACCTTTGCAAAGACCACCACGGCGACCTCCTTAGCCCTCCACGACCACCCTAGCGCTTTGGGTGATCTTGAGCCATCTCTTTTGAGATCCGCGCCTCGCACCTCCCAAGTGTTAGGACCTCTAATACTTGGTTCAAGATCCGAGCCCTGATTTCAATCCAACACTCACGACCTCCCGGTGGAGCCTGCCATTTAGCCGTTGAGTTCATTTGACCATTCTTCCCTATTTCTCTCACATCGCCAGTGGGCCTGCATTATCTTAGAACTCGCACTGAGATTTGTATCTCTTTTCCTTGTTCTTGGATTTCTTAGCTTTTTATCCTTTTTTAGCTTAGTATAGGTTTTTACCACCTTCGTCCCGAGGGATATTATCTTCACGATCGATAGTATTGTTCCACTTTCGAACTATCCTAAGTCCCTAAGGACCGCTTGATCTCAAAGCGCCATGCTCGCATACCAAAGGAAGTGTGCTAACTGATGAATTGGCATAACGCTTCATGGTCAAACTTCCTTATCAAGCCGTACTAAAGCGCTGATGAATTGTCATCATGGTCATCTTTATCCGGCATCACGATGAGTCATCTTCTTTCCGACTATGGTGTAGGTGCCCTGAAAGTTCGCCAGCAGAAGATCGCAGATATGCTGCCACGAGTAGACCGACTCGAATGGCTGGTTTAAAAGCCATGATCGAGCCGATCCTTCGAGTACAGTCGGAAGGTAAATCGCCATGACATGCTCTCATCCTGCTGCTGCTCGGATAGCTGTAGTGTAGATCTGGAGGAATTCGATAGCATTTTGGGTTTCATCGAACTTCTCCATGTCCGCTGGTCGAAAACGAGGCGGCCAGCGAACTGCTCGAAGGTCGCGTGAAAACGCCCGACACCCCGAGATGACTTCTTGCCTCCTTCTTTGCAAAAAAAGAAGGGTTAATGTCACCGGGTGATCGTACTCGATGATATCCAGTCACGGGTGGGCTGGACCTATGATAAGCCTCAGCTTTACGAGGGAAATACTTCTCGTATTCTGCTTGCCGTCGTGCATTCAGTCCCGGAAGTGGTGAAAGATCACCTCTCCTAGGGGCTTGTCGGTCTCCAGATGTCCAACGAGCCTTCCTCAGGTCGGGAGAATGACGTGAGCGAGGGTCATGTCGTCTCCCATGCGCTGGGTTATCCAAACGGCCGCGTAAGACGAGTCGCATCGCTACGACTTCTGGTTGTGGTCGATTTAAGACGCCGAGTTTGGCCATCGTGTTACTTAAGCCTTTGTGTGATCTCCTCTCGCAAAGAGATCATACCCCGTGCTCGAGCGAGTTCTTGGTCGGATTTTCCAAAGAAGTCGCTGATGTGCTGGAGCTCTTGAGCTTCCTCCGACTGGAAATAAGCGCGCCCGGGAAGGTTTTTCTGAGCCTCTATTTTCTTCCGTCGGGTTGTCTCAGAATAGCCTATATCAGACCCTTGAGTTGGTTTTAATGGAGTGCGAGAATGTTGAGGGTGTCCCGCACGTTCATTAAAGTGTTCGTCTCGTTCGTCAGCGGTGGCGCCCCTGCCATTGCCACGAGGGGGTGTAGAGTATGCTCGTCGGGGAGCATCGTCAACCCTTCCTCTGGTAGAATGATTCTTATCAGAGGGAAGGACGAAGACCTCCCGTGGATGACCTCCACTTGTGCTCGAGGCCTCATCGCTTGAGGAGTAGTCGAGCGACACCATTTGGCGACTTGGAGTAAACCCCTCCAGGTAGGGGAACTCCGGGTTATAACCGTCTCTGTCTGCAGGTGGATCCTACGTCGGGATGGTTAGACTTGGAGGAACAACGTGCTCGATCCTCTTCTTTGCGGAATCACCCAGAGAAAGAGGACCATTAGATGTCGATGGAGCTCCGGAATGATGGCTTCCAGAACCTATCTTGCCAAGTCGTACTGCCTTGGGGGGACTCGAACACTTAGAGGAAAAACTCTCGTTGTGTCGCGAATCTGTCCCGAGGCAACCCTGTTGGTGGTCGTGTTGACCCTTGCCCCCTGAGGAAGCTGGTTCCTCAGCTGGGCGTACTGTTGCGGGGGATGAGGAATCTGGTTCCTCAACCGTCGGTGATGCAATCTCCGAGATTTGATAGAAGATCTCTAGAGACGGCAATACCGTCAGATGATTCGATACTCGACTCGTAGTCGAAGCCGGCATCCATGTCGATGTCTGCGTAATCGGCCAAGGCGAACCAATTCTCCTCATTCCATTCTCCTGCCATGGTAGCATCAAAGATAAAAGAAAGAACTGTCGACAAGGAATTACCAGAAGGATCCCCACGGACGGCGCCAACTGTCGGTGTTTTAGAACCGATCTTACGTAAAGATTGTTTGATTCGGGGGGTCTCCACAATTGATCACGCAGACGAAAGAGACACGGGGATTTTTATACAGGTTCAGGCCTTCTCCAGTGAGAATAACAACCCTACTCCTGTATATATTGTATTAGGTATCTGGATTACAATCAGCGGAAGGTCTTGCCCTAATGCTGCTACTGACTGTTTCTCCAAAGAAGCATCTCTCTCACTATCTCTAAAAGATACATATTTATACTATGTTGTTAGGGCAGTTGTCGTTCCAGGCTAATTACGCTCATTATTGCGTAATAATGAGAGTTATTACCGGGGTAGTAACACCCCCCCACGTTGTTCAACGGTTACCAATCAGAGATAGTGGGGAATTATCTGTAGGTATTTCGGGTATAACTACGTAATTTGACTGCTCAGATCCTCACTAGTAAATGTGTCTTCTGACTGGTGGACCCAGCTAATTGTGAGGATGTCGTAGCAGGGCTAGTCGTAGCAGAACTTACGATTAGAAGGTAGTCGTAGAAAGAGATTATGACTGGTACTAGTCGTAGAAAAGACTTACGACCTGACGTAATCGTAGCAGGACTTACAATTACGCTATAGTCGTAGAAATACATACGACTAGGGGGTGGTCGTAGAAGACCTTACGAACACCTAACTTACTCCTCCCTTATAACATTAAGGGGTATACCATGTGACATCATATTACATGATTATGGAATAATAGAATGAGGATTTATCATATCCTCGTCAGCTAGGGTTATGAATTATTGAAGACCAAATTTGCTCGTCTGTTCGGTTGATAGCTGTGTGCTTGGACCTACTGGTGGTTTCCTCAATTTGGCTTCATGAAAAGCATTTGGATAAGATTGTTCTAGTTTTACTCGTTGAGATTAGTCATATGGACTTTCGAAGCACAAGGTCTATTGATGAAGATTTATTTGGAAGAAATTTGATATTTTAGCTATAGGAGCAAATTCGTCTCAATGTGAAGATTGTTAAAGTATGATACGGATTCTTCATCATATATGTGTCGGACACGGCACATACGCCGACTAGCGCCAGACTTGGCGTCGAGTGGCGCAATCAACTCTGACTTAGTTTCCTTCTTTTTTAGTGACTCTTATTCCCTAGCCTATATATGCACCACTATAGTTGTACCGTTGAGATACGTCGGAGTTTCTCGTGCTTGTAATTTCTCTTTATATAGTGAATTCTGCCTCCGTGCATACGTGGTTTTTCCCGTATGGGTTTTTCACGCAAAAATTGTTTTGTCCTATTTCTACGATTTGTCGTGTGTTTTATAACACTGAGTTTCAATTTCCAAATGTCAATTCCAATTTGCTGTCAGATTCACCGATACATAGATGAGTAATCACTGCAGTCAACTCTAATTGTTTCTGAAAACACGACATGCGTTTTTTGACTATTTTTGACTATCGAGCATACATGCAGTGGCGGAGCTAGGAAATATATATAGGGGGAACCGGGCAAACATGATGACCTTTTCATACTTTGCACTTTGATAGAAAACATAGAGACCGGTTGTAATGTAACAAAATATTTCCCAATTATACGTCCATTAAATGTTGATAACATAGCAATTACAATTGCACTATCGAAAAAAGCAAAATGTAGACGAATAGGACATATGGAAACTAACATTTTTCACTTTAGTGGTACTCGGCGTGACTTCGTTGCATATAAATTATCTATAATTGCATCTGTTGTCAATCCTATTGCAAACTCCTCAATGTGAGAGGTGAACTCATGATTTATTGGATAAGTGTTCGGAGTTAATACAATAGTGTTCAATGAAAAAAAAAATTAAAGATGCATGTTTTCTTGGCACTTCCTACCTTGCTCCTACCTTCTATCCAACACGCTACCATCGAGGTCAAGTCGGAGCCCGGAGCTCGCCCACATCTTCTCGCTTAGCACCAAATCGAATTGCCTCATGGACTCGTGCGCTAATGCCGCCTAATGGCCTTAGAGTGAGAGGTTATGACTTGGTTTGACGGGGAGGGGGTCTTCGAATGGGCTGAAAACTATTGGGTTGGTGAGTTGAGCCGCACTATTTGTGACAAATTGGAGAGAGGTGTGGGAGTGAACTGAAATCTATTGGGTATAAATGTGAAGTATTAGTCTAATTATAAACATACATGCATAATATATCTACTAAATACAAAGTATTTTGAAGAAAAAAATGGGTGTTCAAGTGAACACCTATGACGTTTATTCGGCCTGCCCCTGCTCAATGTAGGTTATTAAGCAATCTCTTAGAAATTCATCTTCCATTTTATTTTGAAGCCTTGTTTTGACAAGTTTCATTGCAGAAATGGCATGTTCTGTCGTTGCAGTTGAAATCGGTAGTGTAGGAAAAACTCGAATCAACCTGCCAAGGGAAAAATTGATTAATGCTTGCTATATATATGTTTAGTGATCAAAGAAACTAAGTAAAGAGTTGAAATGATATATAGCATGTCAATCAAATAATAATCTTATGATTTGCCCATTTCTGAAGGTCGATGACAAAGACCAACTACAGTTTGACAAATTATACATCAAGCTCATAATGTTGTAACCGATATATCAAGTTAATTCTTTCTTATTCTAAAAAATCAGCGGGATAGAATTTTGAAGCTAGGGAACGCACATCACCAATTTTGAATGAACTGAAGAATCCTTCGCCTTTCTTTGCCATTCCGCGATATGTAGCTGTTGGATCAAACATCGGATGGTTAGGATCGATCCGGCAAGGTGATTTCAATTTATCGCGAGAAGCTCCAAAGCCCAACGCATGAAAAAGAAAAGGAGGCAAACTGGCAAACAATTTCTAACGATCGATCTGGATAATCAACTAAATGCATTCGGTTGAATTCATGAATAGATAATCTCAAAAAAGAAAAAAAGTGAATGCAACAGATGAAATCGTGAACAGTGCCTCCCATGTGTGCCGCTTTAATCGTGATGGAGAGTGATCCATTCGGCGCATTGAATTTTACTTCAGAAATACTTTTCGAGTCGTCAAGCTAGCGCTGGTACTGTTTTCAAGATCGCGTCCGTACGTCCTCTTCATTCAAGTGCTCCCGTTGCTACAATTACTGTGGATGGAGTGGCACGCCGTTGCTTTCACGTCTTCGTGCGTCTGCAGATTAGGGGGTGTTTCTCCGGCGCTAGATTACCATTTCGGCGTGCCATCTGTGGTGTTGGACTGTTGGTGATCACGGTGGAGGCGGTGGTGTTGGGCGAGTCCGACTGAACAGCGTACGTACGTCGTTCCGGCGAGTAGGTGGCAGATTTTCGGACGCGACGGCGACGTGCAGAAACCATCCGGAACGTGCTACGTCAGTCAAGCATGGGTTAAGGAACTGCACCAAAGATGCTCGTTTCAACCGACGAAATGCACATATTTACTATCAGACGCTGTTCCAACTGTCTGTCGTCATTTTAACAAACGATTTGCATTGAAGAGTGTGCAAATCACTAGTTAAAATGACGGCAGGAACCTGTGGATTCCTGTCGCTAGTTCAACTGGCGACGGGAAGTACTATATAAACCCTCAAAATTCGGTGAAAAAACCATTTTAATTCTAGAAAAAAGAGAAGAGAGCGGAGGAGAGGGGAGAAGAGACACAGTGAAGCCCTGTCGGTTCCTAGCGGATGAGAGAGAGACGGAATAGCAGATCTAGTAGCCCATTTAGCAGGTAAATGTTCTTGCAATATTGTATCTAAATTTGAAACCTTGTAGGTTAGTAAATAAAAATAGCGACATAGAATTCAATAAATTAGATAATTTTAGTTGTGTTGTTGTTTGATGTAGTACATCATTTTAGCTGTGTATAGTTTAGTTCGTTGTGTAGATATTATTTATATTGCAGTACTAGTACGATTTATAACAAATCTGCAAAAAAATACTAAAAAAACTTTGTAGTTTTTCTGTTTTACATGGTAAATATTTTGTTAATGCCGAAAATACTTTTTAAACTAGGAAAACATGAAGACACCGTCAAAAATAACAAGATACGTATTAAAAATCTGTAAAAATTACAAAATAGATAAATAGGGTATGTAGAGCATAGTCACAATAATTCCAACTTAATTTTGGTTTCCATTTGTGCACGGTAAATATTCTGTTAATGTTAGAAATACTTTTTTAACTAGAAAAATAGTAAGACACCTCTAAATATTCTCTAAGAAACCCAGAGTAAGTACATAGGGTATATAGAGCTGAATTAAAATATTGTGAACCTAATTTTATGTTTCTATTTGTACACGATAAATATTTCATAAATGCTAGAGACACTTTTTAAACAAGGAAAGTTGCAAGATACCTACTAAAAAACAAAAAAAAAATTATAGAATAGCTACATAGGGTATGTATCTGAACTTAATTTTGGTTTCTATTCGTGCACGCTAAATAATTTGCAAACAACAAAAATAGCAAGGCACCTTTAAAAATTCTATAAAAATTTCAGAGTAACTAAATAGGGAATGTAGACGTTAATTAAAACATTGTGAACTTAATTTTACTTTCCATCTCTACACGACAAGATACCTTTAAAAATTTATATGTCGATACAGATGTGTGCATATTAGTATCGTATGTGTCGCTAATTGTGCAATAATTGAATTAATTAGATATGTTGGCTCTTTTTATTTTTAATATATGTTTTGTAGTATTTACAATGTATGCACTGAATTTTCAGGTATAGGGGACCCAGGATACGTTGCGCAGTGGTCATACGAGTTGCTTGACCCGGTCATTGACACATATCATCGTAGCCGCCTTAGTACCATCCTCCCGAGGAAGGTGAGGCGGTGATTGAGTTTGGCGCATTGTGACTGCGCACGCCCATGAGGGCATGGAGGGTAGACCTACGTTGGGTTCCCAAGTACGTGTAGTTGTGACATTCGTGTGCTCAATTGTAGTCTGACTACTTTGGGTGGACTCGCGTTTATTCTTAATCCTTTCGACGCAGTTTGAGAGCGGTATGCCTCCTTCCACTAGCGAGAATGGTGGAGGTGACATGGGAGGATGACCAGGAACGTGCGGGCGGTGGTCGTACGTCGAGGCACTTTCCGTACGGCCAGTACCTCCTAACGACATTGGTTGACCGTTGGAGGCCAGAGACACACATGTTTCACCTCCCGTGCGGGGAGATGGCGACGACGCTTCAGGACGTGACCTTCCTAACCGGGTTTCCCTATGCAGGCTTCCCCCCGGCGTCACACGATATCCTGGCCACGCGGTGCACGGAGTTCCTGGTGAGGTTCTACGGGGTGTTGCCGCCCAATAGTGGCCATAGGGAGTTCAGCAGCACACACGGGTTGTCGCTGTAATGGATCTGCCAGTTCTATGTAAGTTTTTGTAACTCTTGTCCTTCTGCTTCAATTGCTTTGTGCAACTTACTGATGTGTATCTATCTTCTTGCAGCCGGAACGTATGGCAGACGACGCAGACGAGTACACAGTGAGAAGGCACTTCGAGGTCTACTTGCTGTGGATGTTTGGGTGGGTGATGTTCCTAGGGTCCCACGGCGACAGCGTCGATAAACACTTCATCCAATACGGACGCCAGCTGGCGGACTAGGAGGTGGAGGAGATCCAACCCTACGTTAGGAGCCTAGTAGTGCTATGCGCGACGTACCACGCCCTATGCGACGCGTGCCATCGGGTTTGGGACAGCTTCATCCTCTCCGGATGCCCGCTACTTCTTTAGCTGCGGTCATTCGAGCGTTTCCAGATTGGACGACCACAGCTGGACCTGGGCAGCCTACACAGTTGCCATGTACGTTGCTGACGATGATGTGGACCGGCCGACTGTAGGTACGGTGTGGTGTCGCCGATGGGTAAGTTTTCTGAACATTTGTTCTTTTTCGTAATGTAATCCAGTTTCTCGTGCTAAGTTTCTGTTATTCCATTCAACGGGTCACCTTCACTTTGATCACTACCCATGCACGCATCCTACCTGGACTGCGTTGCAATGTTCGATTAGTTGACGAATGACCACGTCGTCTAGACACCGTACACTCTCGACAGGGTGTATGCGTGCACACCCTGAAGCCTATTGAGTCTGTGCACGTGAGACCACGCATACTGGTACACGCGGAGGTGCTTGGTGCACAATGTCTTCGTGGAGGAGTACCACGTGCATCAGGTGATGCACAAGTTCAGTTTGCGACAGGAGGTCCCAACCCCTAGGGGTAGCGGGTGGCGCCGAACGTCCATGGCTAAGTTCACGTTTTACTTCTGTTGTACCATTTGCCTTACGTACCTACGAAACAATTGTTTTGCCTTCTACAGGTACACTAGGAAGGGAGTCCCTACTACAACTACCTGGACAGACAAGATGCTCCCTTGGGTTCAAGGGTGGCTCTGCGCCTTGGAGGATGTCGTCGAGGAGGAGGATTCGTATGACCCCGGGATGTACGACGAGTACATTGAGTGGTACTCCAGTCTGATGAGGGTTCGCTGTGTCAAGGTCGTTGATGACCCACCACAGCACGAGGCCGCGACGTCCGACACGTACCCCACCCAGCCATACTCCGCATTCCATCGCGTGGTACGTATTGAACGGTCCGTACATATTATTTGTTTCATGGGTTTTCAGTTCCTAACTTATTACTTACGTGTACAGGTTGATCTACATTAGAAGATGCACGAGTTGGCAACCTCCATGCGTCATATGACGCTCGGGGAGCGCTTCAGCATGACGACGCAGGAGATCAGAGAGGTCATGGACCAGTTCGTTGAGAAGACGAGGTGAGGCATCCTGCCGTAGGCCGAGGGAGGTGGTGGACCCACCTGTGCGTGGATGGGGGGTGAGCCACGGTGCTTCACGCCCCATGGCTCCTTACCCAGATGTGGCGGGCGGGTGCTCGTGGTACTGTGCTAGGAGTACCCCGGTACACCTGCGAGTAAATATTTGTTCTTGTAAATATCAGTCATGTCATGTAAATATAAGTTTATGCTAGTCTCGTGTTTCTATACTATTTGTTCTTGTGTCTAAGGGTAACCATGTGAGGGAGTCAGCATCGCGACGTCCCATTTTTTCATACCTTAAAGACCGCACCGGATCACGCCACATATTGTCACTTTTGTAGATCGAGCTGACAACACACTTTGATGCTACCTTTCCGCACCAAAAAGATCACACTCCGCCACACCCTCTTTTCAAACAGAAAAGATCGCACCCGGTCACGCCACATACTGTCACTTTTGCAGACTAAGATGACAACACACTTCGATGCAACCTTTGCACATCGAAAAAACCACACTCTACCACGCCCCCTTGTCAGACTGAAAAGACTGCACCCTGTCATGTCACACGCTGTCACTTTCACAGACCGAGTTAACAACACACTACGACACTACCTTTTCGGATTGAAAAGGTCATACTCTGTCACGTCACCTTTTCAGTCCGAAAAGAACGCACCACAGTACACCACAAACTGCCACTTTTGCAGACAGAGATAACAACACACTACAACGCTACCTTTTCAGACCGAAAAGAACGCACTACGACACGCCACAAACTATCACTTTTACAGACCGAGATTACAACACACTACAATGCTACTTTTGCAGACTAAAAATACCACAGTCCGCCATGCCACCTTTTTAGACTAAAAAGGCCCATTATAAAATGATAGAGAAGAGAACTGGAGGAGAAGAGAGATGGAGGAGAACACTAGACCACTACACCCAACACTTCACCAAAGCTTAGTTCACACAACTGAGAGGAATGAGATGTGGAACTCGTCGGTGAACTTCTATGCGAAAATACTGCGAAAGCGCAAGTGGCTTGCTGAGAGGGCTAACCCTACCCAGATTGTTCTATAAAGGATGCATCGGTACCACCGAAGTTTCCACGCCCGCAATGTGTGCGCAAAGAACCAGCTAAGATCATCCAGTCCACACAGCCGACGACGGTCGCCCGGGCGTACTACATGTGCGAGAACATCCTCGTAAGTGAATCTTGCACACACATAGATTTTTCACATCTTACGTTCTATTCCGCAAATCCCTAACTACATCCGTGCATAATGGTAGCCTGAGATACGATGCAACTTCTTCTAATGGATCAACGGCCCAGACATGTACGATAGGGCATTCATCGGGCAGAAGTACATACAAGCCGAGACCTTCAAATGCTGAAAACCTTACATACCCGACCCTACTAAAAAGGGACCGGAGGAGCCTAGGAGAGCAGGGTGGTGATGGAGGACCCCAAAACAGGAAGCTGAGTGTGACCAGGCCGAGCACGCGGCGCGCAAGGGGAAGGCTCCTGCTAGTGAGATCGACGGCTGTCGCTCCCGATCAGTTGGGCGCAGTCCGGATCGAAGAGGTAAGTTATGTTCAGTATATATCCTGATTATTAATTTGGCCCTATATTGTGCTATTCTAACATCATTCAATTATTCAGCATGTCTCGCAGAACATAGCTGACTTCGAGATTGGCCACCACCACGGGCAGTCCAGAGACAAGGAAAAGGGACCGATGGGCCGTCAGGTATGATCGATTTTGTTCTAATCAATCTTTTTTTTTATTCCAAAAAGGCACACATGTATCGTAGGTGTATTTCGGTTTATTGATTCGTGCATGTTGGCGTTTCTAATGTATGTAACCAACCCAGCGCGCCATGTATTTAGTAGTTAAATTAAGTCTTTCGAACTCAAATCTCTTTTCCCAAATATTTTGATAATTAAATATAACGTAATATTTTCCAAAAGGAATCGATTCCACGAACAATATAATTGGGACAACAACACGCATGGCAACCCTAAACCCAAATATTTTTTTTTATTTTGCTCCGAATGAGGCTATTTTTGTTATTGCGCCGCTAATATCGCATTGTCTACTTCATATTTCATTATCTTCTCCAATTTCGGATTACGAACAACGCGAACAATTCAAGGTATTACCAAAAAAAACTTCATGACATACACTAAATCTTTAGGCTGAATTCTCTAAACATAAATTAAAAAATAAATATAGGGATACTGGGTTTTGTCTTCAGTTGAACTAGTGACAAGGTATTATCGCCAATTGAACTGGTGACAGGAAAATTTCGCCAGTCCAATTGGTGACAAGAACCTCTCCGCGCTATTCCAATTAGCGATAGGAGAATCTCATCATTCCAAATGGCGGCGGGAGAATTTCATCATTTCAAATAGCGTCAGACACCTATTTTTGTAAAAAAAAAAAAAATCGATTACTTTTTTGTAATTATTTTTTAATTAATATTATTTTAAAAAAATCCCTAGAAAGCATGGGCACTAAGTAAATGCGATCTATGCGGCAGTAGCCATAAGAATAAGATCCAACTACCCGTCACATCAGCACTACCATCTGTGTCCTTAATCCGAGCTAGCTGAAAGCTCTACATGCTACTACATACCCCTACTTGTGGCTGTCACTAACTATCATCGACTAGGCTTAGTCAGGATCAGATCGCCATTTCAGGGATGCAAGGATGGCTTTACGACATTGAAGATTACCACGCATATTCAAGAATCCAACCCAAATGACACTGTTTTTTTGGAGAAAAACGAAAGGCGTGAAGGTGGAAAAATGCATGTCGTGCTTAAGTAATTTGCGATAGGTTTTGCCAAAACTCTCTCGTTGTGATTGCTTCGGCACCATTATTTGTTTTTCTCTACAGGGTTCGTCTACTTTGTTGTTGATACTGTGCACGCTCGTACCGTATCTTACAACTCTGATCTAATCTGAGGGCTACTACACATAAGGAGCGGTATCTTATTATAACAATTATTAATGATATGCTCTAAAGGCAATCATTGAGATGATTGTATCTTCTATGTTTATAAACTTTTGAATAATACGTTATTTCGTCTCTTGAATGAAATATCATTTATGTTGATTGACAAGTATGTGACTTGTTCATGAAACTCCCTATTTATGTTTATGATGTAATTCTAAACATCTTTGATCTTATGTCATTATCTGATACACTTATGATTTATGGATCATCACATGTGTTGATTAATGATCACATTTTACTAATCATGGATATGAGATATCAAATAAATAAGGGTTAATTCCTTATTTGCCATTGAAAGTTGAGGGGCTCTCCAAAAAGCCATCAAAAAATTGTTCATCCCTCTTTTCCACTCGTTCTCAACTTCTATCCCTCTTTTGTCATTCCCGTGAGTTGACCATGGACTTGGCCATGAAAAGACGATTTTGCCCCTAAGTATGCTGAGATCTTTAGGAAATTATTTGACATAGTAATATAGTTCAAAAAATTATGAAATTTTTAGAGGAAATTCCTGACATAGTGTAGATTTTTGTGTAATTTTTATAGGGTTTTATTTGTAACATGTTTTCTCTAAAAATCTTTCAAGTTTCAGTTTAATGCAACCAAAACTTGAAAGATTTTTAGAGAAAAACATGTTGCAAATAAAATCCTATAAAAATTACACAATAATCTAAACTATTTCAGGAACTTCCCCTAAATATTTCATAATTTTTGGATCTATATTACTATGTCAAACAATTCCCTAAAGATCTCAGCATATATCACTTCACTTAGGGGCAAAACCGTCTTTTCACATCCAAGTCAATGGCCAAGTTCACGGTCAACTCACGGGAATGGTAAAAGAGGGATAGAAGTTGAAAATGAGTGGCATAAAAGGAATGAGCAATTTTTCGATGGTATTTTGGGGAGCCCGCCAACTTCCAATGGCAAATAAGGAATTAACCCAATAAATAATATGGAAGTATGTTAGAGAACATTGTGTTGGATTGACTAGCTTTGTGACACTGCGAGAGTTGTTATATTATTAAGTGTTATCAGTTGGTCTCATACATAGTGTATGTGGGATTCTTAGACCTAAGATCGTCATGGTTTCTACATGTGTAATAGTTTATTTAAGGGTTATCAAACGCTACTCCGTAAATAGGTAGTTATAAAGGTAACTTTCAGATTTACTATAAAATATGTGGAGGAATGTGAACGATCAAGATGGAATTTTCCCCTCCTCATTAACGGGAGAGATATCTCTAGACCATCGACGTGTGTTAGACCATGTGGATGGGTCGTGCTTTTTTATGATGAATAATTGACATTTGGGTTGTATTAGAATTTGCATTTGGGAAAGTTCCGGTCGTTGCACCTGGCTACGAGTACGGTAGCTCAGGTACTGTAGCTACGAGTGTTGTTCACCACTAGCACTGTTCACCACGAGTACTGCAGCTCGAGCACTGTTCATCTCGAGTACTGTAGCTCCGAGTATTGTTCATTCTGAGTGCTATTTCTACGAGTATTGTAGCTCTGAGCACTGTTCATCATGAGTACTGTTCACTACGAGTGATGTCCTTTTTAGGCACTGTTTATTATAAGTACTATTCATCATGAGTACTGTTCATCACAAGTACTGTGTGGTCATAGAACGTTTCAGCTAAACGTGGTCGTAGAAGGTTTCACGTGGTCGTAGAAGGTTTCGACTGCACATGGTCGTGAGAGGTTTTGACTGCTCGTGGTCGTAGAAAGTGGTTGGTGATCGAAGCTACAGTACATGGTCATAGGCTTCGAGTGCTACAGTGTCCTGGTCGAAGGTTGAAGCTACAGTGTGTGATCGATGGTCGAAAGCTACAGTGCGTAGTCAATGGTTGAAGGCTACAAAAACTGATCGTAGACTTTCTAAAAGTGGTTGTAGAAACTTTGGAAGTGGTCGTAGACATTCTAGAAGTGGTCGTATACATTCTAGAAGTGGTCGTATACATCATGAAGCTGATCGTAGACCCGGTGGAACTGGTCGTGGACCTAGTAGGACTAATCGTAGACATCATGGATGATCTGGTTTATATTTATTGATGGATAAGGATGTGTTTTGCATGTGTGAACTGATATTGGTCAAGTTGGAGAACTTGTGCCAGGAAAACGTTCTTTAGTCTTTGCATGTGCAGGTTGGGCATAGAGACGATCATGGCCGATAACGAGGAGGACCGGGACTAGGATGGGGAAATCTGAGGTTCAGGTAGTCGAGGATGTCACGAGGTGGTCGGGCTTACGCTGGGGCACGTGGAGATCAAAGGTCGATGCATGATGCGTGGAGAAGCTTTGGGAGGTGTAGTTCTGAAGGCTTACGACGCGTGTTGGGACCCAAAAATGCAATTCTGGACCCTCTGTGTATATCATTTCTATATACAAAGATGACTAATAAATGGACAAATAACAATAAATATCATAGTAAAGACCTAGGTCAAAGCTTACAATTAATGCCTCAGAAGGCGAATAGCTCAATAAAGCTGCAGCGGAAGGTAACGGAATAACTTCAGTGAAGCCCATCCATATGCCCACAGGCAATCGGCTAGGGTGCGCGACCTAGTTCTTCTCGATCCTTGAAGTAGACCTTGTTGACCGACATTCCTCCATTTCTGTAGGTTTGGGCGCAAGTTTTACAACAAACATGAGTACACAACCGTACTCGCAAGTCATACCACAGAATGCAGTGTATAGATGCAGGCTTATTCCAAAGGAAATGGCTTCTGTGGTTATTTTGCAGAAATGCAACATTTGCAATTGAATATGAATAATAGATTGAAAGCATAATTCAAAACAAATAAACAATATTAATTTAACAGTTGTTTTCACAAAGACACATAGTCTAATCAAATTCTTTCACACAGCCATATGACTTAAATCACACAGCTGTCCCTTCCCAATAGTTTTATGAAAATCTACCCCTCGTGTGAAATCCCCGAGCATGTACATGATCGCGGACGCGGCTATTCGAATAGATTGTTTAACACTCTGCAGAGGTTGTACACTTTACCAACAAGATGTAATCAACTGGATCAGAGCTGATCACAACAAAACCTTTCAGAAACTTCATCTCAATATTGACACTCCCGATGTGCTTACAAACCGCTATGCTAACCCTAACTAAGCGCTTTGGCATAACACACACCGCTGGACACGGACACGGCGAATCGCCCCGTGATGCGACTACCTTGTAGTACACACCTCCACCCATAGCCTAACCTACCACCTGAGTAATCAATGCCAAGAATCCATAACCTACTAAGTTAGGCTCGTCCCATACTGCATGTGGTCGCATGAAGAAGGCTCACCAATGGCGCACAAAGTTAAATCCTTAATTGACCAAGGCAAGACTTCCATTTTCTAACTAGATCACGAAGATTATCATTCCCATTCACAAAGTCCACCATATCACAAAATATCCACCACTTGTCTCAGTCTAAATCCTTTTCCACCCAGTTGGTTTTAGTGCAACACATGCTATCACGAAGTAATAACACATAGCACACAGTTTTACACAAGATTCCATAATCACTTAGTCAAATTTATAATTGCAACTCAGGTGACGATGATGACTCATTGCATGGCTAAGCAATCTACTCGTACTAACCAACCCACGTTGGTAATACCATAGCACCAACCAAATATGAACCAATCTAGGGTGACAAAATATTATGACATACAATAGACAAAGTGGATATAACAAATTGGATTAATAGCTAAACCCAAAAGCATTTAAATAAATACTTAAAATAAATGCAATAATTTGAATCAAAGTAATTTTGAAAACTGGGATTCAATATGATCAAAGGTATAACTTACCTTACTAAAACAATGATGATCTTATTTTATCTTCAATCTTCTACTTGCTTGATCTTCAGATCCTTCGGACGATTCCAAGACTTCAACGTCTAACGAGAAAGAAAGCGCAAAACAAACTAAATTCAAAAGACAAATCAAATAAACTCCAAATTGAAATTGAATGGTACTGGAAGGTAGATAATGAATTTAGATGAATTTAGAAACTTGAACGGGTTCAATCCGAATTCGGATGAAGAAGATATGACTCTCGGAAGATTGAAATTCACATGAAATGATGAAAAAGCTCTACGGAATATTCTCAGAATATTCTAGTCCGAAAATATTAGAAAAAGAATGAGTGTATGATAGGTGGGACCGACTGGTATTTATGAATTTCTGGAATTAAAATAATTCTAGAAATAAAGTAGAGGGAGTGACAAATGGGACCAATAGGATAAATGACTTTTTAATAATTAAATTAATTCCCGAAAATAGGATTAGGGGTTGACATATGGGCCACTGGTCTATAGATCAGGTCAACAGAGATATGCTAGTCCACGGTGGACCAAGCTCATGAACTAGGGTTTGACCAATGGTTGACTGACATACGGGACCCGCATGTAAGTGAGAGAAATAATCTAGGATTTTTAATTGGGTGGATGACACGTGCGGTCAACATGGGATATATATATATATATATATATATATATATATATATATATATGGCTTGGATGATATGGATGGTCCAGGGTCCATATATGTAAGTGAGATAGATATTTGGCTTGAATTAATGGAATGGCAAAGAGACCATACATCAGAGAAAACACATACAACAAAGAATATATAACTCGAATTGCTTGGATGGCAAAAGGCCACACATCAGAAGATTTTTGTGATCTAGCGCGCATGCATCTTGCATTGACATATGCTTAATGCTTGATGGTTCAAAGAAGCACAGAGGACAAGGAAAACAGATAATAAGATGAAATTGGCGCATCCAGATGGCATCGGCTAATAAAGAAGAAAGGCATCACTGTGGCTGGCAACTGAGAGCACTAAACTGGTTCAACAGACAAGAGAAACAAAGACAACAGCTACATAGCTACCGATCGGTTCTGGTGCTTGAAGCCATTGCCATAACAGAGAGATGGCAAAGCAAGAAAGGATAAAGACAATAGAGATCAGATTGGATTGAGAAGTCAACAGAACCTGCGTTGGAAACAACAATCAGTGCAAAGTCCAGAGAAGGAACCGAACACACAGGAAGCAATAGAACGGAGGCTTCGGCCGGTTCTGGAGCATGACGGAGTCGGCATGGCGGCATCAATTTTTGGCACTCGATGGAAAACAAAGAGAGAAAGAATTAGGAGAAAGCTTTGGTCGGTTCTGGACTATTAAGAACGGGGCCAAGAACGGCTACGCACGCACGCACTTGAACGCTACGATGCCATGCATGAACAAGACGCATGGATCGCCGGTGGTCGGAGGCGACGTAGCGCCGCGAAGGGGCAAACGGAAAGGAACGACGAGCCGGACGCGATGGCGCGATCGGATTTTGGAAAAACTCACCGAGGAAGTGAGGAACGCGACGAACACGGTTTGGCTTTAATGGTCGACGGTGCTCCGGCGATCTTCGAGTGAAGTGGATGGAACCATGACGTAGAGGGCGACGACGTGAAGCCAACGCCGCAGACGGTTCGGCCGGTGGACGTCGGACGAAGGCGCAGTTCGCCGGAGAAGACCTTCGGTTGGAGCTCGGTTTTCTAGAGATTGTGACAAAAATAGGTCAGTTTGGAGGAAACCAAATCAGGGGATTGGAAGAGGAGATCAAGACGGACGCGTGGGCGTAAACGGTTCGCTTTTATATGCACCGTGGAGGAAGATATGGAATTTTGAAGTTTTCATTAGTTACATGATACGTTTACGACTCGCCATTGTCTACCGGAGGTTCATGATGAATAGTAAATCGTGGAATACTGTAGCACATGGCAGGAGAGAGAAAATACTGGATTTTCGGAATTAAAATAAAAGACCAAAAATCAAGAAGGTCAAATAAATAACAAACAAATCCGAAAAAAAAATCTCAGAAAATACCCAAAAATTCCTTGAAAGACAAGGAAGCCAAATAACACAAATTTTTATTTAATTAATGTTTATATTAGTCAAATTAAACATTTTTAATTTAGAAAATTCTCAATTAAGCTTTATTAATTTAAATAAAATTGGTGAAATTTTCCAGGGACCTAAACTACTCAAAAGATTTTTGAAAAGCCAAATTTCGGGACGTTACAACGCGTGAGGAGATATGGAAGATGTTTCATATCTAAAAGGTTTAGAGATATTGGGAAACCCGTGTTTGGAAGGGTTTCGGGTCCCTTGATTTTCGGGAGAGATAAGATTTTGTGTCCAGGTTGTTAAGGACACGGTTTAGGACTCTAGCCTATAAAAGGAGGCATAGGTTAAGAGTTATGTGTGGCTTTATAGAAGGTTATTTGAAAGGCCTTTGGGAGAAAGTTTTTAGAGTTTTCGTCGTAGGGTTTGAGGAGTGCTGTTAGGGTGCTTTGTAGCCACAGAACAATATTGAGAAATAAAGCTCGGATCTATTCCAAATAGTCATCGTCGGCAGTGTGTTTCTCTGGGCATAGTCTTAGATTTGTTCTCGTTTCGAGCAGTGCTTGGCGAGATAGCGCTTCTCTGTCAACTGCGCTTACTTCGATCACGTGCCGTGTCTTTCATCTTATCGTCATCAACAGCATCTACAAGCAGAGCAGATCAGTGCACAGTGACTAGGAGGTGTCACGCACGACTACGGTGTATTCAGTTGTCAAATCAATCCAACACAGGCTATCTCATATGGTCATAACCTCCTACGACCAGGTATTTTGGAAAGAAAATGCTACAATCATTCACCCCCCCCCTCTTATTGATGTACTCGATCCTACAACATGGTTGGATTAAGAAAGTGCATGATCATGTCGAATATGGTTGAGTAGTTAGCTACAACTAAGTAATCCACTACAAGATCAAGTGAAGGATCGTGCTATCATAGGATGGCACGCATCTTGCCTTGAGTTCGACCTAGTATCGTGAGGCAAAGGGATCATCACATAAGCTTTATAAATGTTTGTCTTATATGATCTTTATGTATATTCGAGAGTCTCTATGTCCTCCTAGGAACTATTCCGACTTATGGATCGAAAAAAGAGTTTTCGGGTCACAGTCGATTATGCATGAACCTATAGGGTCAGATACTTAAGGGGTTGGAACAATCTAGTTCCGGTTGGATATGTTAAAGGCTTAAACAGATTATAATCCGTACGTGGTTAAGAGTTAATGGGTTCTAACGTAAGGATCCATTATGGGGCTCTTTATAAGGGGAGGTGTGAGAGCTTTTGGGAAGATGTTGCATCACGCACTGAAACCCTAGCCACCTCCTCCCCGAAGACACTGCCATATACACTAGTGCTAGCACACTGGCGCACGGTATTCCACCCCTGGATGTGTGGATATCGGAGAGGCGATGCTGCGTTGATCGAGGACGATCCGCGACGTAAATAAGGAACACGAGGGGCTGCTTGAGGAGAAAATCGATGGCCAAGGATGATCGACTACTCCCACTATATCAACGAGTGCGGCATTGAACCAGGCTGCCCCAACTCTTCTTTGAGTGCACTATGCGTATAGTAGTAACGATCTATGATCTCTTACTTGTATGACTTTCTATTTTACGCGGTACAAAATTTTATTATGCGTTAGTGTAGCCTAGTCGTATCCCAACATCAATAAATTTAGGGGGAACATTTCGCCAAGGTCGCAAGGACCCTGACCCCTTTAGTCTTGTAGACCGAAGAGCTGCATTGCACGGTGCAAAACTGTGCGCTTAGTTCATGTTGATTGTGTGTAGTCAAAAGAAGTGGCGGCGACCAAAAAAAACTGTGACAAGACTGTTGGACCGAAACGGCGGCTAAAGATGGGTGAATACGAGAACTACCTCTTTTTGACCTTGATCGGATTCATCTCAATTCTACCTCCAGTAGCTATGAAAATCAAAGTACAAGCACAACAAAAGTCTTGTATTGAATTCAATCGAAACCCCGAAGCACAACAATAAAAAACACAGAAAACTCAAAGCAAAGTGAGTAGGGCGGTCAGACCTCTCAAGATGGCCAGTCTGACCGATGGTCAATCAGTCAGGCATCTTACAGAGGGCGGTCTGACCTCCAGCATGATTAATAGTAAAATCAACACAAATTCAAAATCACAAATCGACTCAACATTTGATCTGGTTATCCAAATCCCTTTAAATTTCAACCATAGCTCATCAAGAAGGTCATGAACCTATTCCAATCAACGATCGAGAATATCAAGGGCAAAGTTCTATGAATTTCATAAATGAGGGAAGGAGGGCACAAGAACCTAGGAAAATCAAACTTTAATCCTAAAACTTGCTCTTGGGTAAAAGATGATCCTAGATGCATTCCCACATCACAGCAAGAAACCAAAGGATCATTAAAATCCCAAAAGTCACCAAAAAGAAAACAAGAATAAGAAGAAACTCATCTTGAAGTAATCTTGGATTAATTTGAGATGGATGTTGGTTTACAGCCACTCCACTATGGAGAACAAAAGCTCAACACTTGAGCACACAATCAATTCATCTCTCATAAATCTTTGCCTCAACTACTCCAAAATCCTCAAATCATATATTAGGGTTTTTCTCTTGAAAGGACTTGAAAACTCCATATCTGGACATTCCCTTTTATAGTGTAGGCTAGGGTTAAAGAGAAGACCCTAACGGGCACCCATTAAGCTCACATACAAACGGATCTACACTCACGCACGCTTCTCAAAGCGAATAACGAACCGGGCTTCCTGAATCTGTTTCTTCGTGATCTTTATCTTCACTTGACCTAAACCGCCTCTCCTTACGCTGTCTTGCGCCGCGGTTTAGCCAAATATCACCAAGACGGTATTTTTGTGAAGTTACCATAATACCCCTTCTCGGTCTTTCTCCCAAGACCAAGTCCAATCTTCATGAAACAATCACATGCTTCGCCACGTGTAGGTTGATCAATAACTCTCTTCATGTCAGCAAGCCACTCTCATCCGGCTCCCACCGAAATCACCATGGCACTTACACCGACCTCCGCGCCGCTTGTTACAACCTGTCGTACCGAACTTCTCGTTCGATAAATCTTGTCTATTTTACGCCATGCTTGAATTCAATGACTTTACCTAGCATCCTCGATCGTTATGGACATCGGCTCTCCAAGCCTAGTCCCTATCATCCTCGTCGTTGACCGTCGTTGACCTCCAAACCTCCTGCACAAAAATAGACCAAAAATTGATTACATGCATAAATTCTTCGCAACTTGATCCACGTTAGTCAAAATATACATCATATTTTGACCTGACCCACAAACATCGCTGCTTTGCCGGCCAACGAACATGACAAAACTTGTCAGACCGCCACCCATGGCTGGTCTAACCGCCCAGCTGGACCGGTCTGACCGCCAGCAAAAAGACTTAGCCGAATTTTCTCTCTGAAAATCCGAACCCTCTCTGAAAATTCAAAATGAATAGAACTTTTGACTCGAAACTCTAAAAATTATAAGACCAAATGTCGAAGAATCATCTCTTGCCTACACCCTCTATTTTTTGCCCGGCTAGAAACTCGAAAGTTACCTTTTTGGTTGGTCAAACCGCTGCTCACGGCCGATCTAATCGCTGACCCTTTGACTTGCCACCAGGCCAGTCTAATCGCTGCCCTGGCCAGTCTGATCGTCTATAGCTTGACAAAATCTGAAATTTGTCGAAAACGAATGTTTCGACAAGCCCTCACCATCATTGCTAATTGTATCATCGTTCTAAAATTATAAGCATATCCTCGTGATATCCATAACAACAGTAAGAAAGAAGTATATGCATAGTAGTATCAGACTATTAGATTACCCGGGAAAGAAAGAACCACAAGCAGGGGCGGCGGCAGGGGGGTGCCTGTGGTGCACAGGCACCCCCAAAAAAATTGAATTTTTTTTTTAGGTATGCTGCAGTATACTCAATTTTGGCCCATCTCAGCCCAATTCAGTCCCACACCAACACACGCACACAGCTCAGGCACAGGTGCTTATGCCTTCTCGCCTTCTCCTCCCGAGCCCTTCTCCTCCTGGCGCTGGCGGCTGGACACTGGACTCTAGAGCCTGGCGACCTGCTCTTCCGACGCTCCGAGCCTCCAACGACCGCCAGCCGCCCAGCCTGTCGCCACCGAGCCGCCGAGGACGCCACCGAGGACCAACCGACCAACAGTCCAACTCCAACACGGCAACGCCAAGGTAAACTTACTCCGGGATTGGATTTGGGGGAGGGGGGCGGCGCAGGGCTAGGCGAGGCGGCCGATGGCCGGAGGGCGGAGGCCAAGCCGAGTCGGGGTGAGGGAGCAGGGCGCCAGGGCCGGGGGAGTCGCCCCACCTGTGGGGGAGCAGAGGCGCAGGATGGACCGGCGGGTGAGGGAGCATGCCGCGCCTGTGGGGGAGCACTGGAGCAGAGGCGCGGGATGGGCCGGCCGCCGGCGGGTGAGGCCGTGAGGGAGCAGGGCCGGGGGCGCCGCCGCGCTGGTGAGGGAGCAGTCGAGCAGAGCCGGCGGGTGAGCGATTGGGGGAGATCCGGAGACCGGAGATGCGGACTGGCGGAGGTGGGTTGGAAAATGGAAATGAGGTCTGAACTCTAAAGAGTAAAGAATGAAGAGAGCCAGAGAGGGATTGAGTACTGAGGGAGAGATTGGGAAGAATAAATAAGGAAGAGGACAGCCGATGGGAAGAACAGCCGGGCCGACTTTAAATTTTTAATACTTTATGATTAATGTGTTGAATGCTTAATGACTTCTTGAACGTAGGAACTAGGAAATGTTATATTCTTGAATGTCTTTTGACTTATGTGATTTATATATGTAGGACAAATTGAATCATAGAAATGAAAAGGAATAGAGATATTATTTCTTTCTTTCGAGATGGCAAGACAGTCAAGCCTAAAACTGTTGAAGCGGAAACTACTCAAGCTCAAGGAGGAGGAACTGAAGCAAGTAGAAATGAAAATGAATTGGCTTTGGTTGTGGCTTCTTCGATTCCATCTGTGAATGCACCATCTCAATCTCAACCCCAATCGCAAAGTGAGGCACAAGCAACCGGTAATGACAGTGATGAGTTATGTTATGATGTTGAGCTTCTCCCACATGATCCCAGCAAAAGGGTACCTATCATGAGATATGCTATCAATGATCAAGATGCGGTTCGAAGAGGATTTATTCTTAAAGGCCCATGTCAACCTCGTCAACATGATTTTCCCGTAAGGGAAATATCAGGTAAAAGACGTCACTTCAATGTTAGTTGGTTTGATAAGTACAATTGGATTGAATATAGTATCGAGAAGGATGCTGCATTTTGCTTTGTCTGTTATTTGTTCAAGGAAAAAAAATGTGGGAGGCGATGGTTTTGTTAAAGGATGATTTAGAAATTGGAATAGGTATGACTCAATTGACAAGCATGTGGGTAGTATAAGAAGTGTGCATAATCGAGCTCAAGAGAAATACAACTTCTTTGTTAAACCTAGAACATCAATTGATCAAGCTCTTAGAAAGCAAACCGAAGAGGACAAACGACTTTACATTTCTAGGTTGACCTATTCAATTAGATGCTTGAGGTTTATTTTGCGTCAAGGACTAGCATGTCGTGGACATGATGAAAGTGCAAATTCTAGCAATAAGAGGAATTTTCTTGAACTTTTGGAATGGCTTGCAAATAACAATGAAGAGGTTGCTAAGGTTGTCTTAAGCAATGCCCCTGGGAATTGTAAGATGATTGATTGCCCATGAGATACAAACGGACATAATTAATTGTTGTGCCATCCAAACTACCAAGCACATTATTGAAGAAATTGGTGATGATCACTATTCAATTCTAGCTGATGAGTCTAGTGATGCATCCCACAAAGAACAACTTGCTCTTTGCTTGCGTTATGTTGATAAAGAAGGACGGGTATGTGAACGGTTCCTTGGAGTAATTCATGTGGCTGATACCACTTCCTTATCACTTAAGAATGCAATTGTGTCCTTACTTGTTGATCACAAGTTGACTCTTGCTCAAATCCGTGGGCAAGGATATGATGGGGCTAGCAACATGAAAGGCGAGATTAAAGGGCTGAAAACATTGGTTATGAAAGAGTCTCCTTCTGCTTATTACATCCATTGTTTTGCACATCAACTCTAATTAGTTCTCATAGCTGTTGCTAAGGGTAATTCTGATTGTGTGTGGTTTTTTGAACAAGTTTCTCACTTATTGAATATTATTGGAGTTTCTTGTAAGCGTCATGACATGCTTCGAGATATTAGAGCTCAAGAAGTTTTGGAAGCACTAGAATTGGGTGAGATAGAAAGTGGACGTGGATTAAATCAAGAGATGGGATTAGCTAGGCCCGGTGACACTCGTTGGGGTTCTCACTATAGAACTATTTTGCACATTATTAGTATGTATTCAACAATTCGTAAAGTACTCATACAGCTTGGAAAAAACCCCTTACAGAAGAATGATTGGCCAAAAATACATGCTATGGTGGGAGCCTTTGAGTCATTTGATTTTGTTTTCAATGCACACTTGATGCTTGTCATACTTGGATACACAGATGAGTTGTCTCAGTCTTTGCAAAAGAGAGACCAAGATATTATTAATGCTATGGCACTTGTTAATTTGGCTAAGGATAGAATGCAACGAATGAGGTGTGATGGATAGGAAGAATTCCTTCAAGAAAAGGTAACATCATTTTGCACTAAATATGGCATCAAAGTTCCTAAGCCGGATGGTAGATATGTGCCTTATGGAAGATCATCACGTTTTTACCCAAAACAAACAAATGATGATCATTTTAGAATGGAAGTGTATCTTGGCTTCATTGATAATGTTCTCCAAGAGTTTGACAATCGGTTTGACAAGGTTAATATGGAGTTGCTTGTTTGCATGTCCGCTTTAAATCCTATGAATTCATTTGCTTCTTATGATAGGAACAAAGTGCTTAACCTTGCCAACTTTTATCTCAATGATTTTTCAAGTACGGATTTAATGAGACTTTCTTTTCAACTTGATAACTTCATTGATGATATGCGAAGCGATGAAAGATTTAAGGGCCTAAAAAATCTCGGTGAACTTTCTACTAAGCTTGTTGAAACAAGGAAGCATGACATTTATAAATTGGTATACTTGCTTCTTAAATTGGTATTGCTTCTACCGGTAGCAACGGCGAGCGTTGAAAGAGTATTTTCGGTGATGAATCTTGTGAAGAACAAGTTGAGAAATAGTATGGGTGATCAAGTATTGAATGATTGTTTAGTTATTTTTATAGAGCGGGATATCTTCTCGAAGGTTAGTGATGATGATATAATCAAGTGTTTTCAAGGAATGAGATCACGTCGTATGGTATTGTGATTTCTATTAGCTATTTAGGACTATTTTATTCATGTAAGATTTTATTTGAACTAGTTGTATTGTACTATTAACATTTGGCTGAACTTTTTTTGGTGTAATTGTGTTGAATTTGTGAAATTACTTATATGTTGTACAACATTTTTTTTAATCTTCGAAGTGTGCACCCCCATCGTAAAATTTCTGGCTCCGCCACTGACCACAAGGCATCAACACGACATAGGACCGCACATCAGTACATACATGGCATCTACTCGATCTAGTACTGCACGATCGTCAAAAATTAGAATTCACGCTTTCCAGTTAATTGTTTGTACCATTGTGTGCTCACGAGCAGAGTTGGCAATACGCCGGTCACACACTCGGAAGAAAAAACGCCTGTCACCACGAGAAACAGTAGCCTCAGCTGTCTCCCTTGAGCAATGGGGGAGACAGATTATGCCATTTTTAATAGTATCATTTTAGTTGTTTCTAAGGTTGTCATATAGGTTTTTGGTAACACGAGGGAGAGTGAAAGAGGAGAAAGAATGAGATCGTCTTCTCACGAAGCAACAGACGCATCATGCGAAATAATACACTAGCAACGAAGGTTTTTTTGCTGTTGGAGCGCAATCGTCGTTTATTCACGCGAAACAAAGTATTTGATTCATATAAAGCTTAAATGCTTATGAGACTTTAAAAAGAAAGCTCAAAAGACAATGTATTACATTAGTTGTCTCTAAAATTATCTCAAAATGACATAAAAAGTGTTAAAGACAACCTAAAAGAGAAACTATTGAACATGACCTTAAAGAACATTTCAATTGTTTGCATTCAGACACAATGCTAATAGCATCATTATTCCAAAAGAATCACAAGCGTACAGCTGGATGCGTTATGACCAGGGAACAGCAAAAAAAAGTTTAAGGAAAAAAAAAGGGATACAATGGTAATTCATCAAAGTAAGCCGCCGCAAATTTGCTTATTCAGTGTGACCAGCAGAAGGCATGGCGTGGCCGCACTAACGCATGGCTTTAATCAATCGTCGTAATCGTGGCGGCGACGGTTGTTCTTCCCGTAGCGCTGCTTCTTGTCGTCGTCAGAGTCGTCAGAGTCGTCGTGCTTTTTGTAACGCGGCTTCCTTTCGCCATCAGAGTCATCGTCGTCCTACAAAAAAGAATAGCAAGAGATAATTTGCAAGGGAACAAAGTTAAGGGCGACTTGGGCCCGATTTCACATTGGCCCATTTGGCCCAATACATCCGAAGCATAAACCCATGGGCAGGCCTAGGAGTCTCACGTGCTTCTTCCGGCCGTAGCTGGGCCGCTCGTCGCCGCCGCCCTGGTACTTGGGCCGCTCGTCCCCGTACGACGGCTTCGGCTTCCGGTACCCACCCGCGGCAGAACCGTACGCTTCCGCCCCCTCGTCGTCGTCGTGCGCCTTCCTCCCGTACCCATACCCCGCGGAAGAGCCGTGGCTCTCCTCCTGAGTATGAGGCCTCCTCCCGTACCCACCACCACCACCGTGCCCTGCGGAGCCGTGGCTTTCCTCGGTCTGCGGCCTCCTGCGGTGCTGCTCAGCCGCGCCGAAGCTCTCATCAGCTTCGGGCCTCCGGCCGTACTGCGGGCAGGCGGAGGAGGAGGTGGAGATGGGGTAGCAGGTTTCGTCGGAGGGCGGGAGGGCGCGGCCGAAGGTGAGGGCGAGGTCGTAGCCGCCGCCGTAGGGGGTGGGGTCGTACTCGTCGAAGTCGGCCAGCTCGTCCGCCCTGCCGCCTCCCCAGAAGACGCTCGCCATCCCGCGCGAGGCTGCTCGGCGCGTGCGTGTGTACGTACGTTGGCGTCGGTGTTCGGGTGATCTCAACGTGGGCTTAAGAGAGATGGAATGGGCTCAGCGCGGGAAAGGCAAGCGTAGGGAAGAGATAGCCGCGCATGGACCGCGACGTACGGAGAGTTTCCGTGGCTGGGAAGCGGTCAAATGGAAATGGGGACGGAAGCAGCGCGCGTCCTGCCGTCCCAGGCGAGCAGAGCTGAATGGACGGACTTTACGGGTTTTTTGAACTTTTTTTATTATTTAATATATTTTAAAAAAATATTTTAAAGATAAAATTTCTCGAACTTTATTTCTAATTCTGACACATTTACCTTAGCTGACACATTTACCTTAGCAAACGAGTACTATCACACCACTTCTATTGGTGTGACAGAACTTAATTCAAAATAGACGCATGCTAGGTCGAAAAGCTATTGTAACAAGTCTGATCACGCCGTGATCGGTGACGCGACAGCAGGGGTTAAAATATTTTTAAAAATAAAAACTCAGGGTTTTTCTCGCTGCATTCGCCGGTAATAGGAAATTACAAGACGAGCATCGTGACGGGAGAGTTAATTGCACTTCTTGCGAGTACCAACAGGCGAGCGAGCATTCTGTGAAACACCATTTTTTTACCGGTTTAAACTAAAAGCCCAACAAGGCAACAAGCAACTTGACAAGACGGCCATAAAGGTGTGTACACCCATTGAACAAGCTTTTCTTTTTTGCCTCCACCCCCGACTGACAGTACATTACATTTGTTGGCATATTACACATAAATAGCCACCATTTGGTGGACAACACAAGATGAAAGGAAGGACAGATGGTATGAACAAAGGTCCCTGATCCGCCCGCAAGTCAGATCATGATTCAAGTGTTCCATTGTGCCAGACATTATTGCCTTTGCGCCTGCACAGTTTCTTGGTTTGTTCCTTTTCCTTCGTCTTCATGGACGGGTCCGTCAGTGCTTGCCTTCACAGATGATCATCAATGACAAGCGGCCTTAATGGCACATGCCACTGTTAAAACTTACATCTGTACTCGTTAAGCAAACAGACCAAAATCACGCTTTTTCATTTGAACACGCATTTGGTGTTACTGTACAAAAACAATCCTATAGTTATGGACGTTGGGCAGCTGCAAATAACCCTTTTTACTCATCTGTTTGTTGTACTCTCTGCCTTGGTGCTTGATTGGAGGGCAAGTTCTTCAGTAATGGTTTTAATGCAGCCATGATCTCTGCAAATGATGGTCGCAACTTTGGGTCCCTACAGCAAATACAAGAAGCAACAGCACTGAGATAATTAGTGGGAGTGTGCATTTAGCAAACAAGAATGCAGATATTGATTACGAAGGTACAATGTGTCTAGAAGAATGGTACTGTATATTTTGAAATTGCAACCAAGCAAGTTAGGCATACTAACGTCTGCCAGCATTTCTTTATGATCTCTGCTATGGCGGGATCCACGTTATCTGGAATATCAAGGCGACGATGCTGAAACCCAACTGCTCCAACAACTTGCATGGCGTTCATACCTTCCCAAGGCTGTAATAATGTACAAAGTTCCCACAGTATGACCCCATAACTAAAAACATCGCATCTGCCAACATGCACAACCATTTCAGCAAGCACAAAATTATTTGAGATAAGAATACATCTGAACTATGTGTTTAACCAGTAGACTAACTTCTCATCTGATGGTTCATTGCGAAGTACTTCAGGTGCCATCCACTCAGCCTGCACATCAACATAAACGTTCAGTAGCAACTATGGTAGCACTTGAACCTGCTAGATACAAATAAATGATACCCACACATAACATAAATCAACTTCTGTTTTCGATAGTGTACAAGAAATATCCTGATACAAGAGCAACAAAGTTCTAACACACTTAAGCCCGTTCGCCAGCTTAAGCTCATCAGCAAAATACACTGTACTAAACAGCTAGCTATGTTTGGACTTCAAACTGAAATATCATATCGCAGAGAGAAGCTGAAGGCAGTGGAGGTTAAGATATTGCAGGGAAGTGTAAGTCCAAGATATACTTTTGAACCTCCGCCATTCATCCAAACCCTGTAACTATCATCAATTCATCACCAATCTTCCTTCCATACTATGATAGTTAAAGCTATACCTTCAAATATTTTAACCCTTTTCCATATGCAAGGAGCACGATGGAGTAGGTTTATTAACACCTGATGCAATTGATATTAATATTAACTGTATATTAGAATACTGTATTGACTGGTACGTAAACTCTAAATATATAAGAGCTGAGCCAACAGACAAACCAGAGACTCTTGCCGCTTGAAGTTTCCAAAGATAGATGCACACATATGCGAACTACAAAGTTTATTATTTTTTTAACGAATGGAGAAGATAATTTACAGAACTGGAGGACTCAGTACACTACAAACGAATTTAACCATACAGAAGGAAGTACTTCTATACTCTCCCAGATAGAAAATTGCACAAGTTTAAAACATTTAGTGACAACTGGCAGACTAATTTACACCTTGTATGAATTGCAAATGCTTTAGGATTTATCCAATTTTCTTTTCAGAAGAGTACAGAAGCACTGCTCGCATAAAAGTTATACTAAAATTCTGGAAATCATGCAAGCTTACTGTTCCAGCTGTTGATCTTGATGACAGGAAGGTATTGTTCTTCATTCTTGATAAACCAAAATCGCAAACCTAATTGCAAAAAGTTATGTAACTTGCCATGAAAACAATACACAGAATTTCATTGCTATAATGGAACTTGTGTGTTACCTTCACAACCCAATTCTTATCAACCAGTAGGTTTGGGGATTTCAGATCTCGATGGACTATAACTGGTGTGCAATTATGCAGATAATTCATACCACGAGCCTAGGGACCATTGGAAGCAAGTTTAGTAAACAATATTTTGGCTGCACTTCTCCAGATTTATCAGCAACAGCAAACGGATATATTAAGTTTATGCATTAGTCATACTCATACCACATCAAGTGCCATTCTTAAGCGCTTCCTTTCATCCAACTGGTTGTTGGGTCGATGAATCAACCGGAACAAACTACCTCTGCAATACCAATAGCACAAGTAACAATTAGTAAATAATGTAGACTTTCGAAAAGGAAGTATTAGAACTACGGCTATAGTTTATACATGAAAGAGAAAAAAGAGCTATTATGAGTGGGTGCATGTGTGTATTAAGCTTAGAACAATATGTATGCAGCTATATACATGCCATGCATAGGTTGAAAGCCAGTATTTATTATTATGAATATTGTGTGTATATTGAAGAGGCCCAATGACCAATATATATAGGGAGTACAATGGGTGTATATCATATACAGATAAGGAAATACAAAAGAGTTCATATTCTAACACAACCCCCTCAAATGCAAGGCGTATGCAATAGCATTGCATTTGGAAAGGATTAACACTAAAATATGAAAAATCCAAAGTCTGAGTCTTTATAATATCATCGTAGCGTGAAGCTCTTGGAAAATATGTTAAGTATCAAAAAATCTCCTCTCATTCGGGGTCGTGTGACAGCCCATGAAGCACAAGGTGTAAGGGTTGAGAAAGTAGAGGCAAGCGGGAGCAAAGTTGACAACGGCAACATCACGAAGAAAATGATGAAACCGACAAAAATAGATAAAGCTAAGCAAAGATTAGGGTTAGGGTTTATTGTTGTTGACGCCTCCTAGCCTCCGCTAATCTTCCGTTGCACGCTGCCCTCGGGAGGAGCAGTCTTCGCTCCCGGGGACGGCCAGATGAGTTGTAGTATTTCCTCGTCTTCCAGCAACAGCAGCAGCCCTCGATCCGGTGAACCGGGCTTCCTCTTCGTCGTCACCCACCTCGTCATCAGGGATTTCGATGTCCTCGTTCTTGCTGCCAACCAACTCCAGGAGTGCCTCGTTGTGTCGCTTCCCGACCAGATCCGACCTGGCCAAATCTATACGCAGCTGCCTCAGATCCACGCCTCCTCAGCCCCGATTCAACACCGCCACATGTCGCGCCACCGAGCAGCGCCCGAGCTTGCCCCGAAGCTGCAACTCCAGCCCGGATCCGGCGAGGAAGAGCTTGGCCCGCGACATCCCGCAGGAGACGTCGCCGCCCTCCGTCTCCTCCTTCACGACCGTCCAATCGAGGTGAAGGCGCCGAGACTCAGGCCCTCCATGCTGGAGCCTAGCTGCTGCACTGTGACTGACTTGGAGAAGACCCAGGAGACGGTCGTCAGTGTCGGGAAGAGGTAGCTCGGCACGACGTTCCACACGAAGCTGCAGGCGAGCGCCATCAGGAAGAACTTGGCCCGCGATGTATGGCAAGCCGAAGGAGGCCACCCCCAGGAGTGGAGATTGCTCCTCCCGAGGGCGGCGGCAGCGGACGACGAGCAGAGGCTAGGAGGCGGCTGCGGCAGCAAACTCTAACCCTAACCTTTGCTATGATACCATATTATGAATATTGTATGTATATTGAAGAGACCCAATGAGCAATTTATATAGGGAGTACAAGGGGTGTATGCCATATACAAATAAGAAAATACAAAAGACAGATAAAGAAATACAAAAGAGTTCATATTCTAACACTCTATTCTAACCTTTATAATTTTATATCAGTCTCCAAATCGTATTTTTCATATTTGTTTCCGCACATTCTGCTCCACAACACTATCCTCAACAGAATCATTTATCAGCAACTTATTGCACAGTTCTTAAGGGGGGTCACCGGCGAGCATTCCAGAATTGTCACTTGACTCAGCTTGACTTACAAAGCTAGCCAGGCTATTAAACTCCTTACAAGATCGGGAAGATGAGATCAAAAGAATCCGACCAAAAGAACAAAAGGCATAATCATTGTCCAGAGAAAAATCTTCATAACAGAGTAATTATTCGAGAATTCAGACACTTATTAGGATCAGATAAAAAATCAACTCCTTTCTTCTAAATTGCTAGAACACTTTCCATTTGAAGATAAAACAGTGGAGAAGGCCCCTACTGTATATATAGAAAATTGATAAGAGCATTCGTGAGCAATGAGTCCATGGGGCATTATTTATTACATAAACTAGTGCAAACTGAAAGGTATCAGAAAAAAGCTTGTCGTGCTAACACATCAAATTCTGAATCAAATGGTAAACTGGCATGGTGATCCAATTTGCTATGTAAAGTAAACACAAATGTGAAGTACACAATTTAAATCAAGAAAGACTACCTTGGAAGAAATTCGGTGACAATGGAAAGATTAGGCACACGAGTGATAGCGCCCATGAAGAGAACAACATTTGGATGACGCAGCCTCTTCATTATTCGCACCTAGACATGAAGCAATTATCAGGTGGTGTGAGAACTGCGTAAAAGGAAACTTAAAACGACCATTAATCCATATAAAGGAAATCAAAGTTCTTAAATGATGTTCGGGGCTGCTGACTTAATTTCCAAACTCTTCAGCGATAGACTGCTTGAATTTGCATTCTAATTAGTAAGAATCAACCATTAAAAGAAATCATCTGGAAAATATTGTGTAAACTCAAAGCAGTATATCTACAAACTGTGTGCTACACTCTTTTTAATACAATGCACCACAATACAAGTATGGAAGAAAAATATGATTATTTCAAGGAAACCTGAATTGCATGGTTTACAAGACGCACACAGAGTGCACATGAGTGCAGCATACATACACGAGTATAGACATGAATGTACTCACTGTTAGAATAGGACTCTTTTTGTATTTCCTTATCTGTATATAGCAACCCCCTTGTACTCCCTATATATTTTGCTCATTGGGCCTCTTGAATATATACACATTATTTTTACATTATTCATAACATGGTGTCAAAGCTAGGGCACTAACCTGACTCGTTCCCTTCTGCTGCAATCCCGTCGTCGCCGTCATCCCAGGCTGCCGTCGTCGTCTCTGACTGCTCCCGCCGGTGCTGTCGACGCCGTCCTTCCCGACCCGAGGCCGCGCGTCAACTCGAGGTAGCGACTCCGCCGTGCGCCGCCCGCGTGCTCGGGCGCAGCCTGACCCGAGGTCAACTCGAGGCTACGCCGCCGCCGTACGCTGCGCCCCCTTCGCCCACACGCCGCCGCCGGCCCCACAAGTCGTCGCTGGCCGACCCGAGGCCGCGCCTCCGCCACCCGTGTGCTCGATCCCGACACTGCTGCCCGACCCGACGCCATCCGATCGAAGGACGACGTGGACTGAACCTACCACCCGCCGCCAGATTGCCGCTGCCAACGTCACCGACCGCCACCGCCACCGTCACCGACCGCCGCCGCGCGGGAACCACGGTTCCCCGCGCGCGTGGTTCCCGCGTGCTTCTTCGCTTCATTGAGTTGCAGGCCTACAACAGGCCTTGTAGGTCAATTTTTAGCCGGCCCGTAAAAAAATCGAAAAAACAATACATCGATCTACCGCCGCGCTGTCCAGCGCCACCTGTTAGACTTCGTTGTCTTGGTCGCCATGTCGTCCAGCTGCGATCCCATTCTTAGGAACAAAGCTTAATGGGACAAACTACATGTTGTGATCTTCACTCATGGAGATCACGCTCGATGGTCTCTGCTTCTGGGGACATGTTACTAGTGCCCGACCTTGTCCGTCGTCGCCGGTTCAGTCACTCTCAGACGATCTACTTCTGCACCCCTGCAAAAGATGAGGCCGCCAAGGAGGCAGAGGCCGCTATTGCTGCTGCTGATGAGGCCTTTCAATATGCCATAGATACTTTTGAGCGCTGTTGTGCTGATGAAGCCCGTGTCGAGCCATCCTGGTGGTCAGCGTCGACGACTTCATCCAGCCAGACATTGTTGGTCTGTGTGCCACTCGTCAGATCTGGGAGTATTTGCGCGAGCAATACCAACTAAGCAGCGATGCTCAGTTCTTTTCGCTTCAGCGTGAGTTGGAGACGGTTCGCCAGGAGGATTCCTCCGTCGACGACTTCTTCCGAACCTGGCCGATCTTCGGTGCGGTGGACGAGTCAAGCTCCGCTCTACCGTGAGTGTCATAAAGTGCGTATATGGATCGTGATCGCCGCTTTATGACTTCGTCTGCCGTCTTCGCCCAGAGTTTGAGCCTATCAGGGCTCAACTGCTGAGCCGCTCACCACGACCAACAGTCACCGAGGCTCTTTCGACACTTCGTGCTGAGGAGCTTCGCCGTGGGTTAGCAGCACAGTTTGTTCCGACTATACTTGCTACCCCTTCTTCAATTACACCGACGGTTTCTACTTCGACTACGCCTTCCTCAGTTATCTATTTCTGCTCCTATTTTTGCACCAATTGGGGTTCAATGCAATTATTGCAAGAACTTCGGGCACGACTATCAACGTTGTGCGGTGCGAAAAAAGCACAAGAAGACACGTGGGGCTGGACGATCCAAGGGGGGCAGGGAGGCCCTTCCTCGACAGGAGGACAGACCAGCACGTCAAGACCTTCTCAGCGAGGTGACTCTATTCAACAGTTCTGTTAGGCTCTACTTCAGCAGCTCTCTCACAGCTCAGCAGGTTCTTTCAATCTAGCTCAAACGTCTTCTCCAGGTACTTCTTGGTTTCTGGATTCTGGTGCCTCTTTCCATATGACACCGGACTCCACATCTCTCAGTTTAGGAGGACCTCCTGTTTTTCCTATCTCTGCTCGCATACCGACGGTACTCTCTGTCATCACATATCAGTCTGCTCCAATGCTTCCTATGTTCCCTAGCTTACCATGCAGCTTCTCTTGGTGGGTCAGCTCACCGATCTTGGTTGTAGGTTTGGTTTTGACTCGACACCTGTTTCATCCAGGATCGACAAATAGGGACAGTACTTGGGACTGGCCGGCGTCGTAGGGATCGTCAGGGTCTCTACATCCTTGATCGCCTCCACCTTCCGTCCACTTCAGTTGCTCCTATCACCTCTATGTCTAGTTCCACCGCCACTGCTGCCACCACCTCTGTAGCTTTTGCGCAGTGGTATCACCGTTTAGGTCACTTGTGTGGGTCATGTCTTTCTTCATTAGTTTGTAAGGGTGTTCTTGGACGTGTTACTGTTGACACGGCCATGTTTTGTCAGCATTGTAAGCTGGGCAAGCAGCTAGAGCTTCCTTATCATTTTAGTGAGTCCTTGTCTTCTCGTCCTTTTGATTTAGTTTATTCAAATGTATGAGGACCTGCGCCTATTATCTCTAAAGGCAGGCATAAATCTTATGTGATTTTCATTGATGATTATTCCCATTTTAGATGGATTTTCCCTATGTCTAATCGTGGTCAGCTTCTTACGATCTATCGTAGATTTGCAACGATGGTTCGTACTTAATTTGATTCTTCCATCTGTACTTTTCACTGTGATTCTCCTGGCAAGTACTGTTCTGGTGCTTTTAAATAGTTTCTTTCTGAGTAGAGCACTCTTTACTAGTCTTCTTGTCCTGGTGCCTATGCTCAGAATGGGGTTGCTGAACGCAAACATCACCTGATTGAGACTGTCCGCACTCTTCTCCTTGCCTCTCACATTCCACCACAGTTCTGAGTTGAGTCTGTTTCTACGGCTGCATATCTCATCAATATGCAACCTTCCACTACTCTTAACGGTGTCAGTCCTATAGAGCGTCTCTATTCTCGAGCCTCCCAATACACTCACCTTCGTGTTTTTTGTTGTACTTGTTTTGTTCTATTGCAGCCTCCCAATACAGTCAGTTGAGTGTGTGTTTCTTGGTTATAGTTCTGAGCATAAGGGTTAACGTTGCCGAGATCCTTATGCTCGACGGATCAGGATTTCACGAGACGGTGTCTTTGACAAATCTCGACCTTTCTTCTATCGAGATCGGCTCCTTCTCCTGTTTCCACCATTGAGTCGATTTCATGGTTGTCTCTTTCTGACTCTTCACCCATTTCTCCAAGATCACAGTCTTCCCCTGGTCTGTCTCCAGTGGTTCCTTCTGTACCTCCACCTCCGATGCTGCCTCCTGCAGCACCACCATCTCGTTTCTCTGGTATTCACTACTCCAGGCGTCCTCGTTCTTCACCAGTCTCCTCTCCTGGTATCTTGGCGACACCCACATCTAATCCTCCTGATGATGCTCCTCGTTACGCCCTTCGTGATCGGACATCCCTTCAACCTCCTGATCGTCTTAGATTTGCTCCGATAGCTCATGCTCTCTCTGTCACTGAGCCTATTTCTTATCGTGAAGCTGCTCCTCATTCTGAGTGGCAGCTCGCTATGGCAGAGGAGCTTGATACTCTTCGACGTACGGAGACTTGGGATATTGTACCGACACCTGTGCATGCTCGTCCGATCACGTGCAAGTGGGTGTACAAGATTAAGACCCGGTCTGATGATACTATCGAGCGCTACAAGGCTCGTCTTGTGGCTCGCGGCTTTCAGCAGGAGTACGGTCGTGTCTACAATGAGACTTTTGCCCCTGTTGCCCATATGACCACTATTCGCACTCTTGTTGCGGTTGCTTCTGTTCGTCGGTGGTCTATCTCTCAGCTGGATGTTAAGAATATCTTTCTTAATGGTATTTTGCGTAAGGAGATCTACATGCAGCCACCACCTGGGTATTCTGTTCCCGATGGGCACGTCTGTCGTCTTCATCGTGCTCTTTATGGCCTTAAACAGGCTCTTGCTCTTTTTGTCCATGTCTCATCTCGAGGTAGGACGCTGCTTCTTCTGTATGTTGATGATATGCTCATCACTGGTGATGATTCCTCATTCATCACGTATGTGAAGAAGCATCTCAGTGAGCAGTTTTTTATGACTGGTCTTGGTTCTCTTACGTGCTTCCTTGGGATTGAGGTCTCTTCCATACCTGAGGACTACTACCTCTCCCGGCAGAAGTATGTCCAGGATCTTCTTGATCGGTCTGGTCTGACTGACACTCGCACTGCTGAGACTCCCATGGAGTTATCCCTACAGCTTCGTGCCACTGATGGTGATCTTCTTGAGGATCCTACACGATATCGCCATCTTGTTGGGAGTTTGGTGTATCTTGTGAGCACTCGTCCTGATATTGTTTATGCTGTTCATATCGAGTCAGTTCATGGCTCGTCCTACCCATCTTCACTACAGTCACCTTCGTGTTCTTCACTACTTGCGTGGGACTATCTCTCGTTGTTTGTTTTTCCCTAGCTCTGCCTCACTACAGCTTCAGGCGTACTCCGATGCGACCTAGACTAGTGATTCTTCTGATCGTCGTTCTCTTTCTGCTTACTGTGTTTTTCTTGGCTCCTCCCTGATTGCTTGGAAGATTAAGAAGCAGACTATAATTTCCCGTTCGAGTACAGAGGCTGAGTTGAGAGCTATGGCAACAGTGACAGCAAAGGTTACTTGGTTGAGGTGGTTTGCAGATTTTGGAGTGCCTGTGATGGAACCTACTACTCTTTTGTCTGACAATACAAGTGCTATCAGTATTGCCTGGGACCCAATGAAGCATGAGCTCACCAAGCACATTAGTATGGATGCTTCATACACTCGCTCACAGGTAGGGATGGCAATGGGGCCCCATTCCCCGTTCCCCGACGGGGAATTCACCCATTAGGGGCCGGGGTTGGAGCTATTTCTTCCCCCACGGGGATGTTAATATGAAAAAACAATTTCCCATCCGGGTTTAGTGGGGCCGGGGCTATTCCCCTAATCCCCATCCCCGTTACCCGCATGGGGCCCCGATAACCCAATGACATATGACCATATGGGCCACTAGCCCACTAGGCCACTACCGCTACCGACGCTTCCCAACCCCAGCCCCTAGGCAGTAGCCCTAGCAACCATTCGGCGCTTCCCAGGCTCCCAACCGCCGCCCCCAATTCCCCTTCCTTGCTCCCACTCCCGTAGTCGGCGCAGTCCCGGTGGCCGCTGCTTCTCCGGTCCTCGGTCCTCCCTTGCTCCCGCAGTTGGCGCATCCGTGGCAGGCCGCTCCTCCGTCCTCGGTCCTCCTTGCCCCAACAAATGACGCAGCCCCGTGGTGGTTTTGCTCCTCGCCCTCCCCAACACCGACGCCGTGATGATCCAGGTTGTATTATCTTCCATACTTCTGGTATTGAGCTTTTTGTTGATGATCCAGATTGTAGATCCAGGTTGTAGATTGAGTTAGATGGTATATCCAGATTGTATGACTTAGATGGTATATCCAGATTGTATGACTTAGATGGTATATCCAGATTGTAGATTGAGCTTTCTGGTATATCCATATTGTAGATCCAGGTAGATTGAGCTTTCTACTACTATAGATGAGTCCAGAATGTAAATCTGGATATTGGTATATGACTATATGAGCTTAGATATCCAAACTATTTGCTTGGGGTATGGGAGTTGGGGATTTTCGGGTCTGGGTCCCCGTGGGGCCCCGATAACCCGATGGGGCCGGGGAACAGGGGAGAATAGCACCCGAGGGCGGGGATGGGGACGGAGAATTTTCCTTCTTTTGGGGACGGGGATGTTCCACCACTCCCCGACAGGGAATGGCCCCGTTGCCATCCCTACTCATAGGTGCAGGAGGGAGTACTTGCTTTACAGTTTGTGCCGTCAGAGTTACAAGTTGCTGACTTCTTCACGAAGCCACAGACTAGGGCACAACATTTGTATTTTCTCTCCAAACTCGGTGTGTGTGATCCACTATAAGTTTGAGGAGGGGATGTTAGAATAGGACTCCTTTTGTATTTCCTTATCTGTATATGGCAACCTCCCTTGTACTCCCTATATATATTGCCCATTGAGCCTCTTGAATATACACACAATATTCATAACACTCACAAACACATAAATAAACACAAACAACAAAGCCAACAGTTTTGTACTTCAATCTATTTATGTTGTTTGAGTTACAGAAAGAAGTATACCTCAGTTCTAAATTCTTCCAGAGCATCACTTGAAATATCTTGTTGCAAAAACTTCTTGACTGCAACTTCCTATAAACAAAGCAATTTGTTATCCTATAAAAATTGGCATTAAAGGGAAAAAGAAAGCCAAAAGACATTGCCAGAAGATTCACAGAAGATAGAGTACAACAAAGGATGAATCTTTGAACTAACCAAAACAACTAAAGCTAGGCATGTTCTTCAAGCTTGGGCTAAAGTCTGTCACTAAAGAAGTCACATTTCACTTCAAGTTCCAGGTGAAAACAGGAAACAACTGACTGCAAAAGTCTACAAATAAAACTTCCTTTTTTGGTACAAGACCTAACCGTTTCAAAATATGAATGGAGGAGAAAATCAACCAAATGGCTATGACTGTTCCTCATAGCTTGTTTTAAGTTTTAACTGACTTTTCTCGTTGCTAAATGTGAACAAGGTTGAAAAGTAGAAACCTAAACGGTTATGATGTATGCTATATGTTAACATTTCTTCACATCATCAGTTCCCAATAGACCAAAAGAGGTCAAATTTGCTTCCACATATTTCGACTGCTCACTTAGCAGTTGCCAATCAGATAACAAACATGGAACTTGTTAATACATTTAAAAACATATAAGAGCACATTTATACTTACTGTTCCATGCCATTCTCCTCTATAAACTTCTCCAAACGATCCTGGAACACAAAAGGTTGGATGGAATTTATATTTTTTTAAACGTGTAACATGATTTTAGAAACTGTACTAGGATAATTCCAGAGAATCATTTGTGATAGTCACTGAAATAGTAGCATAACCAAGAAAACAATCATCTGCGTAAAAAAAGAGAAGTGTACCAAGGCCGATCCGTTCACCAATTGTAATTTCTTCCCATTGGATTTCAAACTCTGCAACATCATCCCGAGCAATATCAGATTTTGCACTCTCCGCCCCGCCTGATTTGTCTGAGGTTCTTTCAGCTTCCTGAGGAACCTCAACTGAATCCTTTTCTTGATCCAGAGCATTATCTTGGCCATGATCAATTTCAAGGTGCTGTTTATCCAAAAATTTGTCTCCACCTTTCTCAATTGATTCATTTCCTTCAGAGGGACTTGGCAAACTAAGCAGCTGATTACCAGGTTCGAAGTGTTCATATTGCTTGCTAACAGCAGCAGTTGTGGCAACAACTGCAGCTGCAGTGACGGTGGCTGCTGCTGCAACCGGCACATCAAAGTTCATATCACTGTTAGATTTAGCAGCAGCGACAACCATCGAAGATGCAACAACCGCAGCAGTTGCAACAGCGGCAGCCGTAACAGGCAATTGTTTTGAGAGCTGTGATGTAGCTTCCTGGGGAGGTGCAGAAGGTTCATACTGAGAAAAATAGGGAGATGCATCATCTCGAATATCCGGGGGATGATAAATGCCCAAACCCTCAATAGGCTTAAGTGAGTCCAGAGGTGCCCGGTGAGGAACAGCTTTTGATTGGAGTTCATGTCCAGGATGATGAGGCAATAATGGACCATGACCACGATCAGCATATTCCCTTGACCCAAGCTCATTCATCCTCCTTTTCATTTCATCCTTGCTTTCAAACAGGGTGGTGTCACACACGATGAGGTCCTTTGGCTCTTCCATTGAATCTTCTGAAAACAAGTCAGGTGGTGCCACAACTCCATTTTCAAGTAAAACCTCATGGATCTTCTGAGCTAATTGTGGGTTTTCTTTGGCAGCATTAATCATGTACTCTGAAATATCCTTCACTTTCATCCTCCGGACACCTGGAGCACTGCCCATTTCTGAGGAAGAAGGTGAAGTTGATGAAGAATTATTTGCTGTGATCGATTTTTCTTTGTTTTTTGCAGCCACAATGTCGTCTGTATTTCTAGATTCATTAATAATAGGCCTATTATCACTAGTGCATGTGCTAACCGATAATTTTTCGAATGAACTTAATAGCGCATTTTGTTGATTGCTTGTCTGACTAGTTGTAGCTCCATCGGTATCATAAGGACCAACGTTGCTTGATGTTGATCTTCTGTCAAGTAACTCATACTCAAAAGAACCACATGCGGAATTTGACACTTCGCTAGGAGAAGATCCCAACTGATTGGAAATATCATCTTTGTTAAAATGATGATTATCTGAGAATGAACTTTCTTCGAATTCTGTAGACAAAACAGCACCATCTGAAGGAATAAGTGTGCCAGGATCCGCCACAAGATCAACAATGAACTCCCTGCAAAATGTGACATGGTATAGATGGTTATAAAATGAGATGCATATCTACTACGACTTTCATTACCCGGTGCCAGCACTTGGGTGAAGCAAGAAGTCTAATATCTACACGCAACACAGTTGTGCTATCTCATGCTTATCCGTCCTACAAAATCCCATTTATGCTGACTATGTAAAGGGTGTAATACCTTCCATCATCAAATTTGACAATGTTCAAAGCTCCATCATCCGATCCAGTGTACTGCCTTCCTTTCAGGAGTCGACAAGGGACATCAAGTCTATCAGCCAAAACCTACATGCAAGTATGAAGAGAGTAATTGTTAGCGTAATAATGGATCATCTATTGAACAAATGTTTCGCACAGTGGTTTGCCATGTCAGAGAAGTAATTGTTAGCATAACGGATCATCTATTGAACAAATGTTTCACACAGTGATTTGTCACGTCATGTGTTCAGAGTATATAACAGCAAGAAAATGGAGTCATAAATTCTGATATTGGAACAATAAGAACAACAATGTTGATATAGAGTTATGCATGGAATTTCAAATTGAGAAAAAATATAGAAAACATTATAGCAGATGGTCTTCAATGTTCATGTTTAGAAAATTATGTTTGTAAATAAAGTTTAGAATTGGAGCAAGAAAGACAGGTCAAAGATTGGCCACGCCATCTTAAATACTTAAATATCTTTCATTAAGTTAACTAACCTTAAATAGCAGCGCACGATGGCGAGCTAGACCAATTTTTAATTGGCCAAGAGGCAAAACTACACTTCCAATACTGGTTCTCAGGGATCTGATCATACTCTGGTATTTCACCAACATGCTCTCAGGATCAAAAACTAGTCCACCCATGTGGCTAGCAACAAGGCTAGCAAGTTTCTGAACCAAATCATTGCCAACAAATTCTGAAGTTCTCGGTCGAAGTTCAAGAGCCTTCTGCTCAAGTTTCATAAGCTCGGGATCTTCACCTCTGTGGACTAATACAGCTTCCCAGTTGACACTATGAGAAAGTGGCTGCGCTCGCAGATCAGTTAGAGAGGGAATGTTAACCGATGCCGGCCCATCCCCAATGACATAGAGATCATAAAATCCATCCGATATTTTGTGATCATACCCAAGGGCGTTGAAATTCTGTTAAAGCATGAACAATCTATCACATGAGATTATGAGGCATGTCAGAAAATGGTGAAAGTAAAAAATAAGTAGGGAACATTTTAGTTTATAAAAACACCAGGGATACCTAGTCTATATAAAACACCATCAAAGATGCAATTCAATGTCAATGTATAGTCCCCTTTAAAAAGTTGACACAATATTCGTGCATTTGAACAACAAATAACAATTAACTGAAAGCATGCACTTAGTCTTAGAAGAACTATTTTGCTCAGAAAACAGAGCTCCTGCTGTTACCAATCTAATAAAGGATATACCAGCATCACACTACAACCCACACATGCAATGAAAATTAGTCATAAGGTGAAAATGTTTAGCTTGACAGACGGACACTAGTTTTCAGTGATTATGCAGTCAGACTGAAGAACATCATGATATGTAATCATATTCATGCCACAGAAATTTCACCTAAGCCTGTGTTACCAACGCAAAGGTACCATCACAAACACATCCAATTCACACAATCACACTAACTATGTGCTAGAGCACGGTAGCGCTGCCCAGCCAGCATTACACCTGAGCAATTGCAATCGTCAAAAATGTAATATCAAGCAGCCGCACACCATACAATCTACTCAGCGATCACAAATTCACAATTGTAATATGAAAACATCTGACGAACGATGAAATGGAACTAGACAGAGTTGAATGGGCTAAACCGACCCAGTATCGGACCGCGAGAACATCTGCCGGGGGGCTCTGAGGCAGGCAGAAGCCCAGGCTGATCTGCTTGGCGACCTCAATCTCCATCTCCTCTGGATTGTCCCGCGCGCTCATCTCCAGCACGAGCTGCAGCTGGAACTCCTCCAGCTCGTCCTCCTCCTTCTCCCTCTCCCGCTTCCTCTCCTCCGCCTCCGACGACTCCCTTATCACCCTCTCCTCCACCTGCGACCGCCTCCTCTCCCTCTCCATCTCCTCCTCCTGCGACCGCCTCCTCTCCTCCCTCTCCCTCCCTCCCTCTCTCCCTCTCCCTCTCCCTCTCCATCTCCTCCTGCGATCGCCTCCTCTCCCCCGCCCCGGATTGCCTCCTCTCCTCCGCCCCCACCCCTACCGACGACGAGGCGGACGTCGACCCCTCCGCCTCCACAGGTGTTGGGGGCGTAGTGGGCTGAGACCGGCTGGGTACGGAGTCCAGCCAGCTCGACACCACCGAGGGCTGCCTCAGCTCTGTGTGGGGGTGATGAACCGCGCCTCCCGTGCCGCTGCCCTTGCGGGACGGCGGAGGGGGCGGCGAGGAGGCGCCGTCGCCGGACCCCTCGCCGATGTGGAGCTTCCTGAAGAAGTTCTTCATGCCGCCGCCGCCGCCGAAGCCGAGGTCGCCGTCGCAGCAGCAGCAGCGGCTATTGCCTACTGGTGTTGGCGTGGGGTGGGTGGATCCGACCTGGCCACTGACGCTGAGGCGGAGGGGTAACTTTAGGCAGGTATCGTCGTATCGACTCGCCTCTGATTGGGCAAAACGGCAAATAGTTTAAGCGAGTTGTTACCGCTAGGGCGATTCGACTTGGTTCGACTCGATTTGGGCTCGCCAATGTTCAAACCAAGCCAAGTCAAGTCAAACTCCTGGTTTGCACTTTTTTCAAGTTGAGCTCGAGCTGCTCGCGAGCGGCACGCTCGATTCGTTTGGCTCGTTACCTTCCTTTGTCACTCGAGTACTAGTAGTCCTGAGACTCCCGATTCCTCCTGAGTCCTTCTTGCCTTATTTTTCCTCAAATCATTTCACCTCCGCATTGCCATCCTCCCCACTACGCCGCATCGGCAGGACCGCAAGTCCACACCATAGGAGGTTCCTCCTCGACGTTGTGAGATCGAGGAGGCCGACTAGAGGGGGTGAATAGGCGTTTTAAAAACTTCTATGCGTTAAAACCGATTTCTAATGCGGAAGCTAATACAAATACGGTTTTCCACAATTAAAGCCTAAATCAACTAGGTTCAACTAAGTACACCAACAATACAAGTCTATTGATAATAATCAATCAAGCATGGACTTGTAAGCAATTCAATTTAAGCAATGTAAATGATACTATTGCAATCAAACACAATGAATAAGCAATTTAATACAAGGTATATAAATTGCACAATGTAAAGCAAGCATTCATACACAATGAATGTAAATGCAATAGTAAGGCAATAGAGATCACACCACAAAGACACGTCGATGTTTTACCGTGGTGTTCGGAAACTTGCCGGTCTCCCCTAATCCACGTTGAGGGAAACCCAAACCAATTGGGTCGGCTCCACGAATTAAACCTTCCTCCGATGTATCAACACCTCGCTCCACTAGGGTTGCTCTTACTCCACTCCGGAGATGGCGAGCACCAAACCACTCACAAACACCGGGCCTTCTCACAAGCTTCACTTGAAAAGATCACCGGACCACGACGCCTCCACGCTGTCTAGGTGTCGGTAAACACCAAGAGTAATAAGCTAAGCCCCTTGCTTTACTCTCACCACGTGCAATGAATGCACAAGCTCAAGTGGATACGAAATCCACCTCTAGATGCAACACATGCAACTAGAGACCTCTCTCTTTGCTCACAAGGTGCAACACATGCACAATTGAGACGAGAAGCTCACACTAGCTCAAGAGAGTGAAATGGGATGCCAAAGGTTGTCTCTCAACCGGCCAAGGGGGTATTTATAACCCCTACACCAAAAACTAGCCGTTTGGAGACGAAACAGCCAAAAACTAGCCACATGACCTTTTGCGGTCGTACCGCCCTCACAAGGGCCGGTACAACTATTCTGGGCGGTCATACCGCTCTTTACATGGCGGTCGTGCCGCAGCTCAAAATCAGCACAGACGACACTCGGTAAAAATGTCATAACTTTTGACTCCGATGTCGAAATTAAGTGATCTTGGACTCTATTGAAAGCTTATTCAGTGGGCTACACAACCTACCTATTTGATTTGATCTCAAATACATTTTATCAAATCAAAAAGCACAACTTCAAAGAGCCACTACCATGGTCTAAGTCCAAAGAGTTAGCAACAGGCAATCTTAGACCATGTCAAGGGAAAATACATGAATCCCAACAATTTGCAAAACACATTTGCGAACTTAGATCATGCTATAAGGAGTAGGTACATGGACTTCAACCATTTGCAAAACACATTTGCAAAGTATATTCACATGCTACAAGGATTATCCATGAGCCTCAACTATTTGCAAAACACATTCGCAAATATAGGCAACATGTTGGAGTGAGCTAGAGCAAGTGAGATTGAGTTATTAACACATGATGAGACTCAAGCTATTAGACAAGACCCCTCTTAATAGTACGGTAACCTATACTAGCAATCCGGTCTTCCAACCAAACACCAAGACCGGTAAAAGACTAGGAACACATCCTTAGCCCTAGCTAGTCATACCTTTGCCTTGAGCATCTTCTTGAAGGTTGATGACGCACATATTCACTTCAAGTCCGGGTCATCATCTTGATATGCATCAACCCATGATGCATTCTTTACTTGACCTCAATCAACACATGATGAGTCTTCTCTTGACTTGATGATCAACTCATGATCATCTCTTCTTCGAGATCTTGATATGCATGAACACATGATGCATCCTCTTCTTGAACATTTACTTGATGACGATCAACTCATGATGCCATCCGAAGTCTTCATTACCTTATAACATAACATATTCATCCAACTCATGGAAAATGTTAGTCCCATAATGATTAACATTAATTACCAAGGTATACTTGCAATAAATGCTTCTAAACAAATTGTTGAAAAACCTGGACTGGTACAACCGCCAACCAAGTTGCGGTACTACCGCTTGGTCCGGTCGTATCGCACGAAGGAGCGGTACTACCGATTGCAGGGTTTCCAAATTGCCGAAACGACATGCTCTCTGGAAAATTCATACCGCCATACAAACATCGGTACAACCGCATCGTGGTACAACCGTTTCTCAAATGCGGTACGACCGATTATCAGAGAGAGCTTTGAGCCAAAATGTATCGGTTCTGGTTTTCTTCAACCGCCAACTAGAAATCGGAACGACCGCAATGCGGTTGTACCGCAGTGTAACTCCGGTACGACCGATTTCTGATCAATGCACTTAAAGCTTTCAAATTTAAATTCAAATGCATGCATGATACTAACTTGATCCGTAAGGCACAAAACCATGCTATCAAGCTATTAGTCATGATCCCTCTATTGTCATGCATTTCCCTTACCATGTCGCCATCCATGAACTGGGACTAAGCCTTTAAACATCTTAGCACACATGTTAGTCCCACAAAATAATCTCAAATAATTGAATATAGATAAACATGAGTATATATAAACTACACAAGTTATATATACCATGAGTATATACGAACTACAAGTTGTATATACTAAATATGAGTGTATACGAACTACACAAGTTGTATATACTCATATGAATATATTAACTACACAAGTTAAATTTATTCAAGGATATATGAGCATCTATGAACTACACAAGTCTCATATGCTCTCATATACTCATATGAATATATTAACTACACAAGTTAAATATATTCAAGGATATGTTTCAAAGTAAAGATCCTTAATATATGTGGAAAGAGAATATGGATCAATACTAATGAAACCACAAAATATAGAATGAACTCCCCCTAAATGTGTGCATACACAAATGTGTAATGGAAACATATGCACATATCCAAGTTAACCTTTTGGTGGAGTTTAACCTATATTTTGGATCCGAGGAATGCAACAAGATATAATAAGAAGTAAAATGCATACCTCTTGTATTTTTTCATCTTTATATCCAAACGAGACTAAGCAATAGATAATCAACAGAATTGTTAGTCTCACAAATAGATTTGTCATTAATGAATACATACCTGTTTGGATTTTTGCTTTTATATCCAAGCTGAGACTAAACATGATATAGCAATAAGAGTGTTAGTCTCACAAGTGCATTTGTCATTAATCACCAAAATACTCCATTAACACATAATAGCGGGTCTAGATCCTTCAATCTCCCCCTTTTTGGTGATTAATGACAAATCCATCATTAATAGCAATATTTGGATATAAGTAAACATAGGATAGGAATGTAAGCTTATTTGATTATTCTCATGCATGAAACTAATCAAGTTAGAGCATAAAGAATTCTCCCCCTATTATACTATGCATGAGATAAAGCGAAATCACATAGAGAGAATAACTTACTCATCCAAATGTAGCTCATATAAATTCTCCCCCTTTTGGCATTAATCACCAAAAATCCAAAACAAATCTAAGCCAAAAGAGAGTCTTTGCAAGACTATAAGCTAGGCAAAAGAATTCATTAGAATTGAACAAAGAAATATTTTCTCCCTTTTTACACTAAGCAGAAATAAGAGTTCTCCCCCTTTATGAATAACGCATGAGTTGGGGTGAGATCAACCAAATGAACTCCAAAACGTTTTCTCCCATTTGGCATTTAAACACCAAAAGATCTAAAATAAAGCGAAAGCCAAAGAGGAGACTTTTCAAAGTAGTTTTCCCGTATAATAGATTACCCATTTTGAAACTAAAAACGGTTTTCAATTTTGCTTTTAGCTTTTACAAAATATTTTAGGAAAACTCCTCCTTACACAAAGGTTCCACTCCTTTGACACACAAAAGATTTCTTCATCCACTTATCTTTGCTTTTAACACATAAAAGCTTTCGTTATCCAATTATCTCCCTTTGACATTTAGCATCAAAAACATTCTCCCCATTGTCATTATGTGTATCCACTTGTAAAATAATCCTTGACCGACGCTAGTAGATACCACTTGTAGATACTTCCTGTAGATACCACTTGTTGAAAGATATTCTTTAAACTTCACTTGTGGATACTACGAGTCGACAATGCCACTTGTAGATAATACTTGTAGATTCCACTTGTAAATCCATATGTTGATACCACTTGTGGAAAACATGCGTCGACAAGACTTGGCTTCTCAAGGTACTTGAACTTCTCTTGCAAAGATCTTCTAAGAAAGCATCCAAAGAGAAGAGATAGAGAATCCACTTGAGATAAAAGATTATACCAAGTATAATTAATTTCATTTGTAGAAACTTGGTACCTCTTGGAGAGATATAACTTGTCGATACCAATTAAAAGATACCACTTGGAGAAATAACACTTGAAGACATCTTTGGGTATCAGATAAACCACTTGGATAAGAAGAGAGATTAGGTATCGGAGAGAGCTTGGTTAGAAAAGATTTGATCGGCATTGAAAGAAATAGATACCACTTGTAAACGAGAACAAAAGATACCACTTAAAAGATACCACATGAATGGATAAGATGATATCATTTGAGGATACCACTTGTAAAAACAAGGATACCACTTGAACAAACACATATGGTTCACATGCCGAGGTCAAAGATGATAAAAAGGGCTACCACTTGAAAAAATACCATTTGAATGATAAATATATCATATAGAGATCAAAATAGCATATGGAGTCAACAAACTATATTTGGGTAGCTTGCAAGGATCACAAGGATCAATTTGACCAAAAAGGAGATAGCCAAAATAGATTTAGAATTGAATTGAATATTATCAATGTCAAGATGATTATGAGAAGCTACTATTAGAAAGAATACCACTTGAATAATTGCATTCGCAATCAAAGAGAAATAGTAGTAAGTAGCTGACAAGGATAGCAATATATATCTTGACTTGAGGGAGCAAAAGGGAGTGGCTGCAAAGAATTGAATTCAACAAATTTGATCAAATAAGCCAAAGTCTCCAGGTCCGGTCAGACCGGCGGCACAGAGGCGGTCAGACCGAAGCGGTCAGACCGACAGTAAAGAAGCGGTTAGACCGATGACAGCGGTCAGACCGGGGAGATAACGGCGGTCAGACCGCACCTGACTGAAAACTGAAGAACAGAAACAGTTTCAGTTCTGAAATTTTGGAGAAAAGGTTGAATTGTTGTATTTTGCTCCAAACTGTCATACAAACATCCAAATAAAGATATTTGGAGCATTTCCAACTTATTTAGACTTTAAGAATCCAACTTTTAAATAGTTTTTATGAATTAAGCTTTAGATTTTGAAAATGAAAACGTATTTTCGAGACTTTTCACAGAAAGAGCCAAATTGAGTATTTGATGAAATCTATAGCATCCAATTGCATGTATGAGTCATAAATACCATCATGGACCTATTCATGTGAATAATTTAGGCTCAAATGGCTAAACTCACTTAAGTGCTAGAAAGTGACCTTTATGGTCAAGCTAGTATTTCGAATGAGTTTCGGAATCAAATAACTTTTGATGAGTTGGTCTTTTGGAAATCATTTGAATATCAAAAAGGTTTAGAATAGCCAACTCTAGGATTTTCCTTTTGGGACAAATGTTAAATTTCTTTTAGAATAGATTTTACACAAAAATCTAGTTTAGGTCAGAAACAAGATTCTAGAATCTAGAATTTTGGATAGAAACTCATTTTTATTTGAAATAGCTTTTTCTTAAGCTAAAACCTTTGGAAAACCTTTGAAATGCATTTGTATATATTTTGCAACTAATTTTTCAAAGGATATACTAAGAATTTCAAAAAAATTGACTTTTGGCTAAATGGCTCATTTTGAAAAACAATAAGAGCACTTAATTAATTTGGGCACACTTAGGGATGTGATATACATGTAAATGACTTAGCACTCCCCCTTAATGTGCCACATCCAATTTGCTCAAGATTTGAATAATCAAGATTAAGCACAAGAGCAAGAACAACCCTTTTATAAGATTTTCATGAAATGCAACCTACACAAGGTAAAGGGTCTAGATACTTCAATGTAAGTACTTGTTACCGAAATGGTATTGGCTTATGATATGACTTGATCATCCTTAAGCTTGGATCCAATTTTGCATATGGTGAGTTCCACCTCTTCATGTGTGAGCCAAACCTCTAATACATCTCCAAGTACCTATTAAGCATTTAAGTGCATTTGGTACCCAATACTTGGTTGGGTCCATGAATGTTAGTCACAATAGATTTGGGCACCCAAATGGCCCTTGCAATAGCTTTATGTGAACTAACACACCTAGCAAACACATTGCCATTTCTATCATTCCTAAGCAAATAATCATTGTTATAAATAATCGACTTAGGAGAGATACATTTAGGACATTCCTCACTAAAATGTCCTTTTTCCCAGCAATTGTAGCAAGTAGGGCTTTTGCTTCCCCTTGATATCTTCTTTTCTTTCTCATTGTCGGCTTGCCTCTTCTTCAATGACAATTGCTTGTCATTTAGCTTGTTTGGACACACCGAGGCAATGTGTCCCTTCTCATAACATCCAAAGCATTTGATATTCGTGTATTTCTTTTCTTTTTGCTTTGGGATGCTCTTCACCTTTTTCTTGGCGATGAAGCCAAGTCCTCTCTTATAATCTTCTTTGTTAGGGCATATGGAGGAGAGGTGACCCTTTTGATGACAATCAAAACACTTGACATTCTTCGAGTGTCTTGCATTGTGCCTTGTCTTGCTATTCTCCCTTTTCTTCATGGGAGTGAATCCAATTCCACTCTTGTCGTTCACATTTTGTTGCTTGCTCAATATTTCATCAAGAGTGGCTTTTCCTTTGTAGCTTTTATCCAAGTCATTTTTCAAATTTGAGACTTGGGCCTTGAGTCTTTTGTTTTCCTCTACAAGGTTAGTCTCACAAGACATAGAAGAAATATGAACATCTATATTTGAGCAACAAGGTAAATCAATTAAATCATCACATGAAGTGGATATATTGACTTTAGATGGATTGCAAGAAATAGGAGTTATGCATGGCAAATCATTTATTAAATTACATGTAATTCCGATATCCACATTAGACTTTTTAAGCTCATTTAGAAGAAGAGTTTCATGTTCATCTTTTAGCACATCATAATTATTTTGAAGAGAGATATGCTCTTTATCTAAAACCTTGAATCTCTTCTTTTCTTTTCCAATATATTCATTTAATTCTTCTAGCATCTCCATCAATTCATCATATGAAGGTTCATAATTATTTACCTCATTTTTACCTTTAGCCATAAAGCAATGAGGAGATGTTGATGGAGTTGATATGTCATCATTGTCGGAACTAGAAGTTGATGTGGAGGGGCTTGTGAACTCTTCATCGTCGAACTTGGAGATTGAGCATTCTTTTCCCGACGTCCATTCTTCTATGCAATCATTACTTGTGGAAGTGAACCTTTCATAATATTCTTGAAGATGGGTCCACATCTCATGAACATTCTTGTGATCGCATATGGCATCAAACACATCTACACTCAAAGCACTAAATAAAACGTTAATTGCTTGAGCGTCGAGATGTAAGCATTTCTCTTCCTCATTTGTTGGAGCAAGATAATCCAATAGAGGAGAAAAGCCTACATCTACAATCCACCATATATTTAGGCCCATAGCCTTAAAATAACATGACATGCGAATTTTCCAATGAGCATAATTTGTGCCATCAAAATGTGGAGCTTCACCTAGGTGCACTACACCCCTAGTTGTCATCCTTTACTCTCTAGACGGTAAGTCTAATAAATGAGAGACCAAGCTCTGATACCACTTGTGAGATCGAGGAGGCCGACTAGATGGGGGTGAATAGGCGTTTTAAAAACTTCTATGCGCTAAAACCGATTTCTAATGCGGAAGCTAATACAAATACGGTTTTCCACAATTAAAGCCTAAATCAACTAGGTTCAACTAAGTACACCAACAATACAAGTCTATTGATAATAATCAATCAAGCATGGACTTGTAAGCAATTCAATTTAAGCAATGTAAATGATACTATTGCAATCAAACACAATGAATAAGCAATTTAATACAAGGTATATAAATTGCACAATGTAAAGCAAGCATTCATACACAATGAATGTAAATGCAATAGTAAGACAATAGAGATCACACCACAAAGACACGTCGATGTTTTACCGTGGTGTTCGGAGACTTGCCGGTCTCCCCTAATCCACGTTGAGGGAAACCCAAACCAATTGGGTCGGCTCCACGAATTAAGCCTTCCTCCGATGTATCAACACCTCGCTCCACTAGAGTTGCTCTTACTCCACTCCGGAGATGGCGAGCACCAAGCCACTCACAAACACCGGACCTTCTCACAAGCTTCACTTGAGAAGATCACCGGACCACGACGCCTCCACGCCGTCTAGGTGTCGGTAAACAGCAAGAGTACTAAGCTAAGCCCCTTGCTTTACTCTCACCACGTGCAATGAATGCACAAGCTCAAGTGGATACGAAATCCACCTCTAGATGCAACACATGCAACTAGAGACCTCTCTCTTTGCTCACAAGGTGCAACACATGCACAATTGAGAGGAGAAGTTCACACTAGCTCAAGAGAGTGAAATAGGATGCCAAAGGTTGTCTCTCAACTGGCCAAGGGGCTATTTATAACCCCTACACCAAAAACTAGCCGTTTGGAGACGAAACAGCCAAAAACTAGCCGTTACAGCCTTTTGCGGTCGTACCGCCCTCACAAGGGCCGGTACAACTATTCTGGGCGGTCATACCGCTCTTTACATGGCGGTCGTGCCGCAGCTCAAAATCAGCACAGACGACACTCGGTAAAAATGTCATAACTTTTGACTCCGATGTCGAAATTAAGTGATCTTGGACTCTATTGAAAGCTTATTCAGTGGGCTACACAACCTACCTATTTGATTTGATCTCAAATACATTTTATCAAATCAAAAAGCACAACTTCAAAGAGCCACTACCATGGTCTAAGTCCAAAGAGTTAGCAACAGGCAATCTTAGACCATGTCAAGGGAAAATACATGAATCCCAACAATTTGCAAAACACATTTGCGAACTTAGATCATGCTATAAGGAGTAGGTACATGGACTTCAACCATTTGCAAAACACATTTGCAAAGTATAGTCACATGCTACAAGGATTATCCATGAGTCTCAACTATTTGCAAAACACATTCGCAAATATAGGCAACATGTTGGAGTGAGCTAGAGCAAGTGAGATTGAGTTATTAAAACAAGATGAGACTCAAGCTACTAGACAAGACCCCTCTTAATAGTACGGCAACCTATACTAGCAATCCGGTCTTCCAACCAAACACCAAGACCGGTAAAAGACTAGGAACACATCCTTAGCCCTAGCTAGTCATACCTTTGCCTTGAGCATCTTCTTGAAGGTTGATGACGCACATATTCACTTCAAGTCCGGGTCATCATCTTGATATGCATCAACCCATGATGCATTCTTTACTTGACCTCAATCAACACATGATGAGTCTTCTCTTGACTTGATGATCAACTCATGATCATCTCTTCTTCGAGATCTTGATATGCATGAACACATGATGCATCCTCTTCTTGAACATTTACTTGATGACGATCAACTCATGATGCCATCCGAAGTCTTCATTACCTTATAACATAACCTATTCATCCAACTCATGGAAAATGTTAGTCCCATAATGATTAACATTAATTACCAAGGTATACTTGCAATAAATGCTTCTAAACAAATTGTTGAAAAACCTAGACCGGTACAACCGCCAACCAAGTTGCGGTACTACCGCTTGGTCCGGTCGTATCGCACGAAGGAGCGGTACTACCGATTGCAGGGTTTCCAAATTGCCGAAACGACATGCTCTCTGGAAAATTCATACCGCCATACAAACATCGGTACAACCGCATCGTGGTACAACCGTTTCTCAAATGCGGTACGACCGATTATCAGAGAGAGCTTTGAGCCAAAATGCATCGGTTCTGGTTTTCTTCAACCGCCAACTAGAAATCGGAACGCCCGCAATGCGGTTGTACCGCAGTGTAACTCCGGTACGACCGATTTCTGATTAATGCACTTAAAGCTTTCAAATTTAAATTCAAATGCATGCATGATACTAACTTGATCCGTAAGGCACAAAACCATGCTATCAAGCTATTAGTCATGATCCCTCTATTGTCATGCATTTCCCTTACCATGTCGCCATCCATGAACTGGGACTAAGCCTTTAAACATCTTAGCACACATGTTAGTCCCACAAAATAATCTCAAATAATTGAATATAGATAAACATGAGTATATATAAACTACACAAGTTATATATACCATGAGTATATACGAACTACAAGTTGTATATACTAAATATGAGTGTATACGAACTACACAAGTTGTATATACTCATATGAATATATTAACTACACAAGTTAAATATATTCAAGGATATATGAGTATCTATGAACTACACAAGTCTCATATGCTCTCATATACTCATATGAATATATTAACTACACAAGTTAAATATATTCAAGGATATGTTTCAAAGTAAAGATCCTTAATATATGTGGAAAGAGAATATGGATCAATACTAATGAAACCACAAAATATAGAATGAACTCCCCCTAAATGTGTGCATACACAAATGTGTAATGGAAACATATGCACATATCCAAGTTAACCTTTTGGTGGAGTTTAACCTATATTTTGGATCCGAGGAATGCAACAAGATATAATAAGAAGTAAAATGCATACCTCTTGTATTTTTTCATCTTTATATCCAAACGAGACTAAGCAATAGATAATCAACAGAATTGTTAGTCTCACAAATAGATTTGTCATTAATGAATACATACATGTTTGGATTTTTGCTTTTATATCCAAGCTGAGACTAAACATGATATAACAATAAGAGTGTTAGTCTCACAAGTGCATTTGTCATTAATCACCAAAATACTCCATTAACACATAATGGCGGGTCTAGATCCTTCAGACGTCCCCGTGTCTCTCGCCGTGCTGCATGGCAAATCCCTCCTCCGCGCTGCCCGCTTGAGACCAAGAAAGCCTAGGGGAGAAGCAACCAAGCAACTCGAGCTGCGAAGCAAATGGCGATGGCGCCGTCCGTGTCTGCCGTCTCCTTCTCCGCCCAACCGTCGGCGGCGGTCCGGCCGCCGCCGCCGCGGCGCGTCGGCGTGTCCACGCCGGCCGCCGAGGAGGGAAGTGGTGGCGCCACGCTGGGGTGGGGTGGTGCGCCCGATTCTCCGTGTCGTTGATATGTTGTTCCTTCTACCGCGATGTGCTTGGCTCGTGAGCCCGATTGAACCCACTCGAGCTTTAGTACGAGTCGACCCAAGCCTCCCTCATGGCTCGTTCCCAAAACAAGTTGAGCCGAGCCTACTGTTCATCAGAGCCTAAAAGAGCCTGGCTCAGCTCGGCTTGTTTCTACCCCTAGTTATCCCTACTAGACCTGGACACTGTGTCGTGCCATGGGCAAGACCGTGTTGTGCGGGACCAGCATGGTTGGCACGCCCGACTAGACGCCGGCGAGCCCAAGCACGATCTAGAGGCACATTGTATCATCGTTGTGTCGTGACAGCTTAGGCTCGGTCCCATTACACTATGGAAACAGGGGGAGGGAGGGTGTGCCAAAGTGGTCAACTAGGCCACCGTCGACGTGGAAGAACGCGGACGTAGCCATGGCCGGCCGCCACCATGGCCGAGGACCTCGCCGTGGCCACCGCCGTTGCCAAGGACTATGGTCGTTGCACCCCGGTGTTGTGAGCCCGTGACCCCCTCTAGATCCACGCGATCGCACAGTTGTCATCATCATCACCGAGAACAGAGGGGTACGGGCGACGGAGAGGGGGCAGCTGAGGAGAGGGGGTGCAGCAGAGAGACAGGTGCGGTGACAGAGAGGCGGACACAACGGCGGAGTGACACACGGCTGCATAGTGCGCCCGTCGCCCCGTGGCCCCATCCTGTTTGGACTCAAGGGGATAAAGAGAGGAAAAGAAGACGGGGGAAGAAAAAAAGAAGAGGGATAAGGGGGAAAAGGAAAAGGCATTGGGAAAAGTGAAAAGGGAAAAGGAAAAGGAAGAGAAGGGGGAGGGGAAAGAAGAGGGAAAAGGGGAAAGGAAGAGGAGAGAAGGGGAAAAGAAGATGGAAAGAGAGGGGAAGATGAGAGAATTGGAAAAATAAGGAGGGAGAACGAAAATGAGTGGAGGAAATGGGAAAGAATGTAAAAGAAGATGAGGGAAAGGAATAGATGGTATAAAAAATAAAAAATAAAATTAATTGTGTATAGTTGAAATGGACATTAGACACGAATATTCAGGGGGGGAAACTAAAATTTATTCAGTGTTCAGTACATATACAAAATTGCTGCCTCGTTAAAAACCTTACACCAAGTGTGTGATACCCCTAGTAAGAAAATGAGTACATCAACTACAAGCACATACACAGACTAGTTGAGATCGAGATTCTCCAGGTTGGCTATCGCCTCCATGATAGGGATGGCAATTGGGCCCATTCCCCATTCCATGACGGGGAATTCACCCATTAGGGGACGGGGATGGGGCTATTTCTCCCCCCACAGGGATACTAATATGCAAATACAATTCTCCATCGGGTGAAGCGGGGATGGGGCCATTCTCCTACTCCCCATTCCTGCTACCCGCATGGGCCCCGGATAAGACATGTAGGCCACTAGCCTACTACTGCACAACCCGATAAGGCGATAGCTCGATAATCTCTTTTGTATCTTTTACTTTCCAGATGCTAATTAATCAAAAAACATTATCATTTTAGCATTGCATGTCGATGTTCATACCCATTTTTATAACATTATGGATCTTATTTTCTCTTCTTTCGGAATCTAACTTTCGGGTATGGGTCCCCGTGGGGCCCCGATAACTCGATGGGGATAGGGACGGGGGGAGAATAACACCCGAGGACGGGGATGGGGACGGAGAATTTGTCTTATCTCGGGGATGGGTATGTTCCACCACTCCCCGACGGGGAATGGCCCCGTTGCCATCCCTACTCCACGATCTCTGGATCCTCGGGATGATGTTGTGTTCGTTCACCTACGTTCTACCAATCTTTGAGGCATGTGAGTGCCTCAACAATCTCAAGTGTGAGAGATGACCTCCTTGGCTCCTTGGCTCGATTATTCCCTCCACCGTACTGAAAGTAGCTTCTGATGAGACAGACGACATCAGAACCACAAGTACATCTCTTTTCGTGATATGTCCTAGAGGCAATCATAGAGATGATTATATCACGTATATATTTATGAGTTATAGAATAAATATTATTATGTTCCTTGGATGAATTATTATTTATAAATATTAACAAGTATGTGACTTGTTGTTGAAGCTCTTTAACTTATATGATGTCATTCTAAATGCATCATTGGTTGGATGTCACTGTTAGAACACTAGTGACTTATCGACCAGCACATGTATTGATTGATAACCATATTTTGCCGATCATGGATATGGGGATATCGAATCAATAATGTGAACACATGTTAGAGAACATGGTGTTGAATTGACCCACCTTGAGGCGCTGTTGTGGTTGTTGCTGCGCTGATTGAGGACGATCCATGACCTACGCAAAGAACGTGGTAAGTTACTATGGCAGACGACCGATGACGAAGACGTTAGACGATCGACTAGAACCACTATATCGACGCGCTCGACATTGGATCAGGTTGTTCCTCCTCTTCTTCCGCTGCACTGCGTGTCTAGTGGTAACGATCTATGGTCTCTTGTTTGCATGATTTCCTGGTTTATGTGGTAAATTTTTGTGTTGTCAGCTAGTGTAACCTACTCATATCCCTTCAATCTCGTGCAAAATGTGACAACACAAAATAAATACGCCGGTGGTTCTTCCACCACAAGAGAAGGTTGATATCATTGCCCTCCATGAGGTCAAGCTCAGTGTCCGCAAAAGGTGTGTAGAGGTAGTGGTTGATCTCAACTCTTGGATTCCATTGACACCTGCTCGGTGCATGAGAGGATGAACTGGATGCCAGGCCTTTCAGCTTCTTCCACACGTTGAAAGCGTTGGAATTACGTTATCCTTGTTGCATTGTTGAAGCACTTATTCTCGAATGACTTGTGCTGCCAAACTTTCCATAATACAAATCGAAAACTCAAAAAAGCTCGTCATGAATGTGAGTGTAAGCCTCAACAAAATCAAGATCAAATGCTTCCCCAGTTCCCTCATAAGCCCCATTTAGATCTACTAATTTTCTCCTAGGATCCTAAATAGTATCAAAACACAAGAGATGTGAGATAACTTGAAAATATTTTAAAATTTTACGTTCCATAGGTTTAATAATAGGTTTCAGAAGGGCATCATTTCTGTTTTCCATGAAAGCATTAGTAATAGTCCAAAGCTACTCCATGACTAAACAAGATGTAAGGTAGTAAACACTAGATAAAATTGGGATTGCATTGTAAAAAAAACTTTCAAAAAATCACAAATGACCATCAACTATCCAATCCCCTTCAGTAACCAATTGCTTACCAGAATTAGTATTGACGAAGAGAGTGATGATGTACTCATACTTCTCACACCAGTCCAATATAGTATACATGGAGTTTGATGAGGACATGACCTCTATGGATACAACCATATTTGCTATGTTTAATGTTCTAAGTATAAGAGTTCGTACGCTTCACTTAAATTATCAGGTGAGCTTGTTTTTAGGAGTGTCTTTATATTATATGAACTATATGATGCTACCTAATGATGAAATATATATATGTGCAAAGACGATGTCACTTTTGGTCCAAGACAAGCAAGCGCTCGAGCTGGACCTATTTTGGAATCCAATTCGACCTCCGAATCAGCCCGACAAAGACCAACTTAAAACAGGCATAACTTTCACATACGGAGTCCGTTAGAGGTCCACGAGTACTTGATTGAAAGCTTATTTCGTCCTATTTCCAACGGATCCGCCTCACATCCAAATTCCTTCGGGCTGATCGCAATCATCAAAAGAAGACATCATATCACTTGTTTGGGCCAATTTGGGCTTTGTAATCATATCAACTTGGCCCATCTGCCGACGCCCACTTGGGGCGTGGTTACTGCTCACGTGAACAAGAACCCGCGAATTTAGTCCCGCCCGCTGGTTCTTTTAGATTTGTGGCTCTTCCTCCCTATATAAGGAGGCCACACCCTCTAGTTTTCTTGGATTTTGTTTATGTTTAGTTTGCCTTCGTTGCAACTTGTATCTTTTGCGTGTCGACTAGACCACCCAATTAAGATCCTTATTCGTAATCCCAACTCAATTCAAATATTTCAATTCATATTTGCAATTTCGATTGCTTATTTATCGTGTTCTTGCGTGCTTCTTCTGTATGCGTGAATCGACCTTCGTGGTCGTCATCCGGTATTTGTGCACGGTTGATAACGACTTGTCAATCGGTTCAGCGATTGCGTGGTTTCGAGCCTTGCGTGTTCGTAGCCGTGATCGTGAGAGTTGAGCGACGCCACCGAACTTATCGCTCTCATCGAAAGATCGGGCCAACAATTGAACCTTCGGGTTCATCACGTGGTATCGAGCTACGCTTCTTGGTGAGAAATCGCACTTTAGTAGTAGATTTGTTTTTCATACCTAGAGTCCGTAAAATTGCCCAAAAAAATTCGCATCTATCATCCATACCGAACCAATTTGAGCCATTGCAATTTTCTTTCAGTTTTTGTTCGTTGAATTATTGGTTGCATTGTCGTGTTCAAGTTGCTGATTGCTAGTTTAGTTAGAGTCTAGTTCATCGTTGTCTAGTTTGTATTTCATGTTTTCCTTCGCGTCGCTTGATCGCTCTTTCAGGGTTCTTAGTTTTTGCATTTAAAACAGAAATTCGTGGGTTAGAACTCCTCTAATCCGCACCAAAAATAGAAAATTCGTATTGTTGTTAATCCAAAAAAAAAGAGAGGATTGTTGTAATCTTTTGGGAGAGTTGATGTTATTTGCAACTTGCGGCAAATCCTAGGGTCGGCCAAATAGTAGAAGGAGAAAGAGGCAACCGCAAAAACAAAAGCCGCGGTAAAAAAAAAAAGAAAAAGAAAAGAGAAAAGAAAAGTGCATTAAAATTTGTGGAGACCTTCTACATATAACCAAAAGCTTTCACAAAAAAATTTCAGCAAGTTTGGCTCAAGGGTTTGAAAGATATAGCAATTTCAAATTTAAACCCGAGACGGATTCGAGTCCGAGTAGAATTCCGTATCCGAGACACCATCAGTAAAACGGGCATAACTTTTGCATACGGTGTTCGTTTTCGACGTTCTTGTGCTCGTTTCGAAGCTAATGATAAGGCGCATCGTTTCCAACTAAGCCACTAGTTTCCATCCAGGTGCCCCAAAATCGGCCATCTTCGGCCCCGATTTCGCGTCGTAAGTTTTCGGTTTCTGTTTTTGTCGTTTCCTTCGATCTTCCTTTCGGAATTTGGAGTTCGCCTCAACTGAAAAGTTGTAGATCTTGTCGAAACCTTTCAGAAAAGCATATATAAGTCATATAAAACTTTGTTTTATTTCATCATTTGAGACTATCTATTGTTTCTGCTCAATCTAGAGGGCTGTTTGCGTGCATCGATATTTCTATTTTTGTGCTCTACATCACGCGAACAATCTTGTGCCCTTAGAAAGAAGTTTGAGTAGTTGGCTAGCGTCTCTCCTAGCACTTGTTGTGAGGCTTTCCTTTGCTTGCATCAAGTTACATTGATCGCTATGCAAAGTACATACACTTCTTTGCATAGGGCTTTGATTAGCTAGCTTTGATTAGGCTAGGATCAGCAACATTGGCTAGTACTTTGAACAATCTTTCAACTTGCATTAACTGTTTTGATTATTGCTGATCCTTGCTACCATATTGAAGCCTTCCAAGCTCCACTTCCTACTAACTCAAGCAGTGTCGCTCGCAATCGTTGGACTGATCGCAAGTGAGAGTATCACGAACCAGCCATCGGTTGTACCACTTCCTTGCTACATTGGTAAGAACTTGTAAGTACTGGGTATAAGCTTGAGTGTGAGTGACTTGGTTGAGCCTCCAGAACCTAGTAGTTGATAGGGACATATACTTGTGATTTGATTCCTTATTTTCTACTAACTATGGCAGGTTCATGGAAAGATTGCAAGATATATCCACCTCTTCTTCGAACTGTTGGACGGGAGTGCAAGATAGTGAACAAGGAAGATGCACACTTGAGACAAGTTTTTTCACCACCGGAGGTAAATGATAGTGATAGTATGTCTCATAAAATTAACTTCACTGTACCATCTTTTGCTGAGAATTATGATCCTAATGCTTATCTCACATGGGAATTAGATGTACAACAATTATTTGCATGCCATGAATTTCCTGATCATCTAAAAGTTAGGGCTGTTACCCGTGAGTTTTATGATTTTGCATCTATTTGGTGGAGTGAATATTGTCGTACTAATCAGAACATACCAAGAACATGGAATGATTTGAAGAGAGCAATGAGACATAGATTTGTACCTTCATATTATTCTCGTGAATTGCTTAATAAATTGAAACGCTTAAGACAAGATAGTAGTTCTGTAGAGGATTATTATCAATATTTGCAAACTACTTTGTTTCGTTGTGGTTTAGAAGAAACTGAAGATGCGAAGATAACTAGATTTTTAGGAGGATTAAACCATCAAATTCGGAATAAACTTGTTTATAAACCTCCCACTATCACTCGTTTGTTTCGTCTTGCTTGCCAAGTTGAAAAAGAAGTACATGGACGACAATCCAAGACCGTTTGTGCTTTTTCGCCTACTTCCACTACACCTTCACGTACATGAAATAAATAAGTGCACGTACAAACCTCCGCATCAAGATCATCTTCGCTTGCTTCTCCCGCCGCCGCATCTCCCATGATTGCCGCCCCTCTCGCTGTGGGCGTTACTGCCTCGTTGTCTTGCACCCTTGGCTCGCTCATTGTTAATTGAGTCAAGCAAGAAGAGGAAGGAAAAGCTTTTAACTACTCACCAACTTCAGTATCAACATCATCCGAGGCGATCCTACAAGGTAATACCAAAGGTACCGATTTGAACACTCAATCTAAGAACAATAACCATGATTTCATGCCTAGTATCATTGAGCAAAGGGAAAATCGATTGTAGTAGAAACCATCGCATCACATGAGGTGGATGAACCTAGTGCCGAAAGTAGAAATTCATTTCTAGCTACAGAATCGATATGATTAAGAATTTGCATGAATCTTGTGATAATTTGATTGATTTGCCACCGAGTTGAGTGCACCATGTGATAAACTTGTTGATTTACTGTTAACTTGAGTGCACCATGTGTCAAGTAATTGAATTGCTCATTGCTTTGAATGATTCATGTGATGATTTAATCGCATACAATGATCATGTAGAATTAGTTAGACATAAAGACGCTTTGACTAGAATTTCTCCTACTGATTCTTTATGTTATATTATGTTGGATCCACTTATGAAATTGTCACATGCCTTGGAAAAAGTTTCAGAATTGCATGTTCGAAATTCTTGTTTAGCACCTACACCCCGGATATAAGTTTAATTTGATTGGAGATTATGGTGTAGACAATCAATTTCTTGTATATCGAATATGCATAACTTGTGATCACATCGATGAATTGAAGCATGTTGTTTCAACAACAATTCTTGTGTGTCAATCTTGTTCAATATGAGAGTCAAATAAAATTTAGTGCTCATCCCATGCCTATGTGTTCACCTTTATGGCACCATCTAGTAAGGACAATCAATGCGATGTTGAATTATGGAAGAACTTACAAATCTTTTCACCATTGCTAGATGAATTTGCTATTGCTCGTCGACATATGATTATATGGGTGAATTTTGTTTGATTCCAAAAGTTGTAGATTTGCCCATATGTGCTACCACTTCAAGTTTACAACTTCAGAGATTTGAATTGCATAAACGCTTCACTTACATTTGCAAAACTAATTGCAATAATTGTTGTGTGAGAACTTTTGTTTTGATCATTCACATATATGATTGTTGTTGTCTTCTAACATTAATGGTGCAACAACGAAGAATCATAAAACAGATAACATATACATATATCATGCATACACTTTGGCTTCTTTGTTACCCTATTTTCAGTTTATCAAAAGCCGAGGACGGCTTTGTTTTCAAGAAATGGAGGATGATGAGGACATGACCTCTATGGATACAACCATATTTGCTATGTTTAATGTTCTAAGTATAAGAGCTCAGACGCTTCACTTAAATTATCGTGAGCTTGTTTTTAAGAGTGTCTTTATATTATATGAACTATATGATGCTACCTAAAGATGAAATATATATATGTGCAAAGACGATGTCACTTTTGGTCCAAGACAAGCAAGCGCTCGAGCTGACCTATTTTGGAATCCAATTCGGCCTCCGAATCAGCCCCGACAGACCAACTTAAAACAGACATAACTTTCACATACGGAGTCCGTTAGAGGTCCACGAGTACTTGATTGAAAGATTATTTCGTCCTCTTTCCAACGGATCCGGCCTCACATCCAAATTCCTTCTGAGCTGATCGCAATCATCAAAAAAGACGTCATATCACTTGTTTGGGCCAATTTGGGCTTTGTAATCATATCGAACTTGGCCCATCCGTCGACGCCCACTTGGGGACGTGGTTACTGTTCACATGAACAGAACCCGCGAATTTAGTCCCACCCGCTGGTTCTTTTAGATTTGTGGCTCTTCCTCCCTATATAAGGAGGCCACATCCTCTAGTTTTCTTGGATTTTGTTTATGTTTAGTTTGTCTTCGTTGTAACTTGTATCTTTTATGTGTGTCGACTAGACCACCCAATTAAGATCCTTATTCGTAATCCCAACTCAATTCAAATATTTCAATTCATATTTGCAATTTCAGATTGCTTATTTATCGTGTTCTTGCGTGCTTCTTCTGTATGCAAGAATCGACTTCGTGGTCGTCATCGGTATTCATGCACGGTTGATAACGACTTGTCAATCGGCCTCAGCGATTGCGTGGTTTCGAGCCTTACGTGTTCGTAGCCAGGATCGTGAGAGTTGAGCGACGCCTACCGAACTTATCGTTCTCATCGAAAGATCGGGCCAACAATCGAACCTTCGGGTTCATCAGAGTTCCACCTCAACTTCATGTCCAGGTTTAATCTTCTTGGCCTCTTATTGTTGGCCCTACAGTACTCCACGAACTAACGTATCTTGGGTCCAAAGCTGTAATGAACTGGATAGCATCACGTATGTTATCTAAACTAGGTTTCACTATCTGCAAGCCTGCTTGCACGACAAGATTAAGGATGTGGCATATGCATCTCTAGTGGAGAACGAAACCGCCAGTGTAGGACTCCAGATGCAGTGTGAGAAACTCCATAGCCGTTGAGTTAGCTGAGGCGTTGTCAAGAGTGATGGCAATAATTTTGTTCTCTATTTTAAAATCCTGAATGACCTCTAATACGCGTTGTGTGATGGCCTCTCCTGTGTACCTCATCGATTGGCCTGAACATACGTCTGATATTATTATGGCCTGAACACGCTAGTGTACCTCATGTTGTAATCATCGTCGAAGTAAAATATGCAACAACACTAAGATAGCCTGCTCTTTGGTGGGATGGAGTCCATATGTCTGATATTAAAGCAAAAGAAATGGTAACTTTCAAGAAGTTCTCTTTTAAACTTGTTAATTTACATTGGTATAGTACTGCTATGTCACACAAAGTTGTTCTCCTACTAATGTGTCAGTATTGTGGGCAAAAATTGCATTTGATCATTCTTTCGAAACTAGAGCTTTCGTCCATCCTAATCGAAAGATCCTCGGTAACTATATATCTAGAAATTTTGTCTCTAGCTACCTGAGGGTCCTACGACAGCCACCTAGTCATAAGTTTTTCTACAACAATCATCTGGTCATAAGTACTTTTACGGCCAGTATCTAGTCATAAGTTTTTCTACGACAATCCCTACAAGCACTGTGCAAGTAGTCAAAACACAAACGACTACGAGTAGCAGTGACTTACTATCTCTCTGCCTACTCACAAAGTTCCGCTTTCTTCTGTCGTAGCTTAATAAGTTGTCAGTTGTATTCACCAATAGTAACAATTTGTTCCAAAGCTTTCTGCAAAAAGAAATATAGTGAGAAGCGAGAAAAAAACCACATATGTAAATGTTTGACTTCAGATACTTACATTTATGCTCATTTGAGCAAACATAGAGAATATCCTCATGGGATCCTTCAGTTCATCGATCTCTCGAACTCGGTCCCACCATACCTTCTTGAGATGCTCGTCGTTGAAGATATTCCCCCTGTTTGGGATGTCTTTAGGTGAGGGACTTGATTGCGAGATCTGAACGCAGAAGACCCCACAACTGATGCAGGGCCAAAGAACTCAGAGAAAAAGTTGTTATACTCTTCTTATTCTTCTTCTTCTTGGGTGATGGCGGCTTGTCCTTGAGAACCGGAGGGGATGTCTATGACGACTTCCTTCCCGGCGCGGCGGTCGGATGATCTACCACCACCTTGTCCGAACACTTCCACCACTACCTCCGTCGTCCTCACCTCTACCTCCACGACCACCTTGGTGGTCATGGTAGTCTCAGCAGCAACAACCACCTCAGTGGTCACAGTCACCTTAGAGGCAACTACCACCTTAGTGGACACAGTAGCACCGGCTGCAATGACTCCTGTCACCACGGGAGCAGTGGTCGATCTCTCGACCACTCCCGCTGCCATTTCCACAATTGCAGAAGAAGGGGCAGCGGGCTCCTCGACAAAGGCTTCCTTAGAGGCTAGAGGAGTCGGGTTAAGATCACGAAAAGGACAACACGTCGAATTATAGAAAGCAAAAGGTAAATATTGTTATTACACTTTTGTCTTTTCACATACATTGGCTAGCTAGACCTGATCTTGAATCCAGAAGAAACCTCCCCTAAAGAAGATTTCTTCGATTTCTTCTCTTCGATCACATCTGGCCGAAACTTGAGTTGAGGGATAGGAGTCATTACGACCACATCTGATCGTAAGTCTTGAGCGAGAACTGCCGCTGCTTGAGCATCTTGACTCTCAAGATGGCTGAGACCTATCTCGACCACCCCAAGAGCAGCACTTCTCTCGACCACAGGTTCTACTGGTGCAGCAGTTTCCTTCACAAAAGACATAAAACTCTTCCGGTTCTCCTTTTCTAGTTGCTTGACAAAGCCACGAGAGGCAGAAGCAACGAAAATCTTATTTTCATAGTAGAAGGGTACCTTGGTCTTGGGGGTTTTATGCTTAAGAGCCTCAGTCGCCTCGACCGCCCTTGTTGTCTATGCAGCAGCCATATCTGCAGCGAATCTCGCAAAGGGCTTGGACGAAGTAGTAGAGCTGGAGCCTACGCCTTCCTTGTCGGTGACTTTCATCAGTCGACGCTTTTTGGTATGAGGAGCCTTGACTTGCTCCGCCTCCACGCCAACGACCATCAATTCGACCTCTTCGTCGTCTCGATGGTCTTCTATGCCTACTTTCTACAGAAGTAAGAAAAAGAAATATTACTAAGTGGTCGTAAGTCATTCTACAACCACCTTTATAGTTGTAAGTTCTTCTATGACTACCACATGATCGTAATTTCTTCTACGATCATTATGTGGTCGTAAGTTCTTGTACGACCAGTACCTTACGAACTAGTCGTAAGTTTTTCTACAACAATCTCCTGGTCGTAAGTTTTTCTACGACTATAAAATCCTAAAGATGAAATCAATCTTTGATTACATTTAGGCATTTTATCTTATCCTCTGTAGACAAGTTCGTCAGGATTTGAGGAACCACCACATTGGGTTGTGGGGATTTCTCACAAATGAGCTTGATTCGGGCATCAATTTTCGCTTGTGGGATCTCTGTAGGGGTAAACAAACTTTCAATAACCAAGTTTGAAATCAACGAAAGAGAGCTAAGTTGAAAATTTATTTACCCTCCTCGTAATCTCTGGTCGAGTCTTCTGGCCCCGAGTACTTCCACATGGGATGTGCTCGCTTCTTCAGAGGGCTAATGCGGCGCGTGATGAAGTCCTTCTCCACGTGCCATCCGGTGAGCCCCTCTTCCTTCAAGTCTTTGATGACTTGAATATAGGGGTGATTTAGCCAAGATACTTCGGAGTCAAATCCCAAGAGAAAATCATCTCAGCAGCATTCCCTACGAAGGAGAGGCTGTCTTCACTGGTCGTCTCTCAGTAGAACCACATCTTCTTCCATCCCGGCCAAGACGATTGGGTGAACATCTGAATGTACTTCTTTGACTTCCTGTCGTGGAGCTTCAGACCACAGCTTCCAGTAATCCTAGTTTGTCGGCTCATCCCGTAGTAATACTGAAAGAGCTCGAGATCCACTGGAATTCTCAGGTAGGCCTCACACAAGTACACAAAGACACTTAACATCGTGATGGAATTGGGAACGAGGTTCACCAATTATACTCCAAAGTGCTCGAGTACAAGTGTGAGGAAGGGGTAAGCAGGCAATCGAAGGCCACACACAGTACGCCTGGAAGATGGGAATCTGCCCAATCTCCCCTGATGGCCAATGTTGCCTAACAGCCTCAATCCACTTCACAAGCTCCTTCTTCGGGATCTTCTCAGCGGTGACCAAAGCCTTTATCTTGGCCGCATCCATCTCCGATTCAGCCCACTGCGAAGCGACTCCGGCCATCTTTCTCGGGTGAGGGAGATTTGGATTGGGAGAAGCCTAGAGGAAGCGTACGATTCGGTTGGCGGTGGAGAACGCAAGAGCTCGATGAACAGTTGGAGCGATTTGGGGAAAGTAAGAACCCTAAGACCAACCCACAGTAAGTTTTTATAACCGCACATTTGATCGTGGAAACTCAATAGTTCCCACCTCTTCGGGAACCGCAAAAGCGAAATTACCTTCTTGACCAAGTCTTTTTTGGTCAAATAAAATACCAGTCATAAAGGTTTACTTCCGATTAGCATACTATGACCACTTTGTAGTCGTAAGATTTCCTACGACTGCCTTGCAATTGTAAGATTTTCTACAACCTTCTTGACTAGGTCTATTTCTGGTCAAAATAAATACCAGTCGAAGAGTTTTTCCTTAGACCACCATTCCACGACCACTTTGTGGTCATAAAATCATCTACGACTCTATTTTCTAAGTAAGTTATTTTCACTTGAAGCTAGAGGGCTAGGTCATGAGGATCTAATAATCCTCATTTAATTATTTACCCGTAATTCTTATTATAGATAAATATACCATTATATGGTTCTTGAGTATACCCCTTAATGTTCATGAGGGAGGAGCTGGCCAAGTGGTCGTAAGTTCTTATACAACCACCCCCGTAGTCGTAAGTCCTTCTATGACTACCTAATGATCGTAAGTTATTCTACGATCACCTCCTGGTTGTAAGTTCTTCTACGACTACCACATGATCGTAAGTTCTTCTACGATCATCCCCCGTTCGTAAGTTCTTCTACGATCAGTATCTAGTCGTAAGTTTTTCTATGATAACCTCATGGTCGTAAGCTGTTCTACGACTACTATGTGGTCGTAAGTCTTCCTACAACCAGGTCAGTTGCCACCACCGTAATCAATGGAGCTTTCAGATGAGTAGGCCTAATTGATTAGGGAATCTAAGCACTCAACATACCTCTATCTCTGGTAAGTAACTGCCAGACGACGCATAGGGGTTACTACTCCAGCGATAACTACTATCAATACGCTTGTTATATGAGATAATAAGGCGTCTCTTGACCTGGAGAAATGGCCACCTCTTCGTACACTATATAAGGGCTATAGTCAGAAGATCAAAAAAGAGGGGAAAAAAGAAGAGAAAAGAACAAGCGCAATTAGGAGCACAAGCCTTAGTCTTTCTCTTGATTATAACCAACATACTCAATATAATACACACAGGAGTAGGGTTGTTATTCTCTTTGGAGAAGGTATGAACCTGTATAAAAATCCCTGTGTTGTTCTCTCTACGTGATCGATCTTGGAGACCCTCAAATCAAACAATCATACGTAAGATTGGTTCTAGATCACTGACAAGTTTCTTTCCAAAGGAGTCAGTGGGAGCAAGGTGCAGCTCAAAGAAATTCAAGAAACATCTGAAAATGTTTCAACACCTACTGAACATCTACAGGATGAATAAAATATTGTAGAACCTGTAGATGAGACATTAGCCCCACGTAGATCTAAAAGGCCACATCAATTGCCTATATTGTATGGGTATAATGTTTTATTATTGAATAGTGATGAGCCTAAGATTTATGAGGAAGCAATGATAGACCCAAACTTTGAGTCATGGCTTGAAGCTATGAGATTTGAGATAAAATCCATGTATGACAATCAAATTTGGAACTTAGTTGATGCATGTGATGGTGTTAAAACTATTGAGTGCAAATGAGTTTTTAAGAAAAAGATAGATATTGATGAAAATGTTTACATTCATAAGGCACGACTGGTGGCAAAGGGTTTCAAACAAATTTAATGTGTTGATTATGATGAAGCCTTCTCACTCGTCGCCATGCTTAAGTCTATCTGGGTCATTCGCTATTACTATATATTTTGATTATGAGATATGGCCAATGGATGTCAAAACGACTTTTCTAAATGGAAACCTAAGTGAGGATTTGTACATGACACAACCTGGGGGTTTTGTCGATCCACAGGAAGCTAGAAAGGTATGCAAGCTTCAGAAATTCATCTATGGATTAAAGCAAGTATCTCGTAGTTGGAACATTCATTTTGATGAAGTGGTCAAAGGGTTTGACTTCATCAAAATGAAGAAGAAACATGTGTTTACAAGAAGGTTAGTGGGAGCAAACTTGTTTTTCTAATCTTATATGTGAATGGCATATTACTGGTCGGAAATGATATTCCTATGCTTGAATGTGTTAAAACTTCATTAAGAAATAGTTTTTCTATGAAAGATGTAGGAGATGCACATATATTTTAGATATGAGGATCTATAGGGATAGATCTAAAAGGCTAATTGGATTAAGCCAAGATATGTACATTGACAAAGTGTTGAAGCGTTCAACATGCAAGATTCCAAGAAATATTTCTTGCCCATGTCACATAGAATTAGTCTTAGCAAGAGTCAGTATCCTTTGACACCTAATAAGTGAGACAAAATAAGTACAATTACATATGCTTCGGCTATTGGATCTATCATGTGTGCCATGCTTTGTACACGACCAGATGTGTCGTGCGCATTAAGTGTTACGAGCAGATATCAGTCAGATCTATATGAAAGTCACTGGATAGCGGTCAAGAATATCCTAAAGTACTTGAGAAAGACTAAGGATGCATTCCTTGTTTATAGTGGTGAGGAAGAGCTGGTCATAAATAGTTACACTGATGCTAGCTTCCAAACCGATAAGGATAATTTCAGATCGCAGTCTGGTTTTGTGTTCTGTCTTAATGGAGGAGCAGTGAACTGGAAAAGTTTCAAGTAAGGAACAGTTGTTGATTCTACAACAGAGGCTGAGTACATTGCGGCTTCTGAAGCTGCAAAAGAAGTCGTATGGATTAGAAAGTTCATTAATGAACTTGGTGTGGTTTCTAGTCCTTCTAGTCCAATGGATATTTATTATGATAATAGTGGAGCTATTACATACGCTAAAGAGCCTAGATCGCATCAAAAGTCTAAACACATACTTCAACGATATCACATTATTCGTGAGATTGTTAAAAGAGGTGATATGAAGATATGCAAAGTGCACATAAATTTGAATATTGCTGATCCGTTGACAAAACCTCTCTCGCAGCCTAAGCATGAGGTGCACACAAGAGCTATGGGTATGAGATACCTGTATGAATGAATCTAGTGTAAGTGAGAGACTGTTGGTGATATGCCCTAGAGGCAATCATAGAGATGATTGTATCACATCTATGTTTATATGCTATTTGACGAGGATATGATAATCCTCATTTTATTATTCCTTAATCATGTAATATGACATCACATGGTACACCCCTTAAATGTTGTAAGGGAAAAGTAAGCCAGGTGGTCGTAAGTTCTTCTACGACCACCCCCATAGTTGTAAGTATTTCTACGACTATCACGTAATCGTAAGTTCTCCTACGATTACCTTCGGTCATAAGTCTTTCTATGACCAGTATCCAGTCATAAGCTTTTCTACGACTACCCCCTGGTCGTAAGTCCTGCTACGACCAGTCCTACTACGACTTCTTCACAGATAACTGGGTCCACTTGCCAGTAGGCCCTATTAACTGTGATATATGAGTAGTCAAAATACGTAGTTATATCTGGAATAACTACAGATAACTCTCCATTATCTCTGATTGATAACCGTCAGGCAACGTGGGGAGGTTACTACTCCGGTAATTACTCTCATTATTACGTAATAATGAGCGCCTATTGACCTGGAACGACAACCGCCATTGCAGCATGGTATAAATAGGTGTCTTTTGGAGGTAATAGGAGGGGCTTTTGAGGGACAATCAGTAGCAGTATTAGCGAAAGTCTTTCCACTAATCGTAATCAGGATACCCAATACAATACACACATGAGTAGGGCTATTATTCTCACTGGAGAAGGCCCGAACCTGTATAAAAATACCAATGTCTCTTTTATCTACGTGATCAATTGTGGAGACCCCCCGAATCAAATAATCTTTACGTAAGATCGGTTCTAAAACACTGACACTATTGAATAAATGTTATTATGTTCCTTGAATGAATTATCAGTTATAAAGATTAACAAGTATGTGACTTGTTGGTGAAACTCTTTAATTTATATGATGTCATTCTAAATGTATCCCTGGTCGGATGTCACTGGTCGGAACACTAGTGACTATCGACCAACACATGTATTGATTGATGACCATGTTTCACCGATCATGGATATAGGGATATCAAATTAATAACGTGAACACATGTTAGAAAATATGATGTTGGATTAACCCACCATGAGACACTATTAAGATTGTTATGATTTTATTGATCTCAAGCAATGATGATGTATAATCCTTAGACAAGAGATTAGCATAGTTTCCTAAATATGTAATAGTACACTTAGGGGTTACCAAATGCTATTCTGTAACTGGGTAGTTATAAAGGTAGCTTTTGGGTATGCTATGAAACATACGGAGGAATATGACTGGTCGAAATATGGGATTTACCCATTATAACATAACAGGAGAGATATCTCTGGGCCCCTCGATGTGGTCGGATAAAGAAAGTGTATGGCCATGCCGCTAGTGATCGAAGAGTCGACCACATAAAGTTATCCGTCACTTGATCGAGAAAGTATTGAATAGTTCATGGATAACAAATTATCTCACCTGGAGTTTAACCAGATATCGTGAGGCAAAGAGAGAATATACAAGCAGATCGTTCAGTTCGACCAGATATGGACTGGTCGTATGGAGATACGAGCTGGTTGCAGACTGATGAACATAATCCCTAAGTGGTCGTAAACTAGTCGTAAGGAGTTACGAACTAGTTGTGACTATATATGAACTGATTGTATAGAGATACGAGCTGGTCGTATGTGATAAGAATCTGATCGTAAATTATATTGCATTAACGTTCGTCTGATATAATTTATGTGTATTCGGGAATCGTTATGTTCTGCTTGGAAACCACTAATGACTAGAGGTCGGAAAGGTGTTTTCGAGTCACAACCGATTATGTGTGAACCTATAGGGTAACACACTTAACGGGTTGAAACAAATGAGTTCGTATAGGATCTGTTATGGGCTCTTTATAAGGAGATGCATGAGGCTATTGGGAAATAGACTAGCAGCCATCTCCTCAAGACCCTGCTGTGTGCACCGGTGCTAGCACATCGACATACATTGTTTCATCCTTAGACGTGTGGATACCGTAGAGGCATTGCTGCAATTGCTGCTGTGCTGCACGAGGACGATCCGCGATCTAAATAAGGATCGTCACACGTTGTTGGAGGAGACGATCGACATCGAGGACGCTGGACGATCGACTACGACCACTACACCGACGCGCTCGATGTTGGATCAGGCTGCTCCTAATCTTCTTCCGTTGCACTGAGTATCTAGTGGTAATGATCTATGATCTCTGACTTGCATAGCATTCTAGTTTACATGGTAAATTTTTTGAAATGCCTGCTAGTGTAGCTTACCCGTATCCCTTCACTTATTACAGTGCGTGTAATTAATACACGACTCGTGGACCACGGGATGGGCAAGGAGGTTTTGGTTGCTCGTTATAGGGCTGTTTATTCATTTTTTCAGTAAATAAGGTGTATATAGTAAATATGGTATTGTTAATTCGGTAAACACAATATTATTTAAAATATTGTTCGATATCGGTAAACACCACTTTATTTCGGTTCGGTATCGGTAAATACCATATATACCAAAGTTGACACGAATTGCGAACGATACCGCGAGTTCACAACTCACAATCATTAAGTATTTACTGTAGACACGGTAGAACAATCGACCTTTTGAATTAATGTACTTGATAACTATGTGCTTTTACTCATTAAGCAATTTATATGCCTTTACTCATTAAGCATTAATGTACTTGATAACTTTGTGCCTTTAGCCCTTTACTCATTAGTCATCAAGCAACTTTTTTTCTACTTAGCTTAATGAAACATGCACATGCATTGCACAGCGTCAAAGCCACAGACCTTTTGTGATTTTGTCACATAGAGCCACAGATGGTAAGCTTCGGCTCTTTGCCGACTGTGCCCATCACCACCAATGTACGCCAAATAAAGGCCCCAAAGCATGTGCACCCCACCATCACAGATTCCACAACAAATAACAACCAAGATACGATACAACAAATAACATCGTTTTTTTGTTTTTTAGTTGGTTTTCCCGAGAAAACTGAACCTTGGAAAAACAATTTATTCGAAAACCGAACCGAATACCGATCAAACCGAATGGACTGATACGATCCAGGTTTTTTCGTCAATTTGGTGTAATTATGCAGCTCGCAGATACATAGCACGTACAAGTTTGTTTGAATGACATGTTGGGACACATGATCTACTGGCCCACATGTCATCGAGGTCAGTTTGCATCTAAACTGTAATGAGGCCACTTTTGCTCTGCCGAACAGAGAGTGATTACTGGCCCGAGGGGGAAAAGCATGTTTATAAGTAGAAACAGCCGAAGGATAACCTAGACAGCACCACCTGGCTTGCGTGGACGCGACTCACGGTGACCACCACCTCACCACCAAGCGGGGCACCCGTAAGCCTGACCCGCTGACATGCGGGCCCGCGCCACTCGCCAAGTGGTGGAGGCGGCCTTCGTTCGTACGAGCACGTTGGACGAGCACCATTCCATGGGCCCCGCCCACCTTGCATGCTATCCCGTGGGGCCTCGACCCGCAACTTCATCCTGCTCCCACTCACACGCTGATCTGGCAGATTTACTGGCCCACTTGCCATGTACTCGTACTACTCCAGTAGTAGTAGACTAGTAGTGGACAGCGTGCATTTATCATCACAGCACAATGGTCTGCTTGGTTGGAGTACTCCTTCCATACAAATAGGGATGGCAATTGCCCTATTCCCCATTATCCGACGGGGAATTCACCCATTAAGGGATGGGGATGGAGCTATTTCTCCCCCACGGAGATACTAATATGCAAATATAATTCCCCATCGGGTGAAGCGGGGATAGGGCCATTCTCCTACTCCCCATCCTCACTACTCGCATGGCCTCCGATAAGACATGTAGGCCACTAGCCTACTACTGCACAACCCGATTAGGCGATAGCTCGATAATCTCTTTTGTATCTTTTACTTTCCAGATGCTAATTAATCAAAAAATATTATCATTTTAGCATTGCATGTCGATGTTCATACCTATTTTTATAACATTATGGATCTTATTTTCTCTTCTTTCGGGATCTAACTTTCGGGTATGGGTTCCCGTGGGGCCCCGATAACCCGATGGGGACAGGGACGAGAGGAGAATAGCACCCGAGGACGGGGATGGGGACGGATAATTTTTCTTCTTTCGGGGATGGGGATGTTCCACCACTCCCCGACGGGAAATGGTCCCGTTGCCATCCCTACATACAAGTCCCATCCACCGCAACGTGCATTGGCTGCCAAGTGGGGCCTCTGGTTTTGCCACGCTTTGGGGGACCCATGTCACCATGTGCCATGTGAGGGGTTATCCCTGGGAGTGGTATATGCTTCACGCTGCGTGCTCTTGTTGGTGGGACTCACGCCGTCACGCGGTGGCCACTTCAACTTGCGGGGATGGGCTATCGCATGATGGGCCCTATCTCTTCCGTGGGCGTTCATCCTGGGCTTGGTTGTTTGCTTTCCGTAGACTGGTGGGTTTGCTGGCCCTTGATGATTTGTTTGAGCTTTACGATTAGTGTCACGTACGTGGCAGTCCACAAAAGGTTAATGGGCCGAGGGCTGGGCTGATCACTGCGATTGCTGAAACATCCCAATCATGGGCTGCTCAAATCGAAGCCTGCTGTACGGGTGTAACATATAAACCCGTTCTTACGCTTCCCAAACTTGCTTGCAGGTGGCAGCAAGAAAATGTGAAATGGCACAAATTCATGTTTGCAGAAGAAAAATATGTTTGACGCTACCTGTTGGCACTTGACAGTCAGGACTTGTACAGGGGAGACTCACGTTTTCTAACAACAGTTGATTATTCTGCATTGACTGGCTGAGATGCAGTGTAAGGCTAAACACCGTAGTCCACGGCAGACAGCTGGGACGGAGGATTGGTCGGACAACGTGGGCCGCGGCCTCCCTCGGTATTTTAGAGAAAAAAAAAATTAACATCATGTATGCAGTTTACAGTCAGTCCAATTTAGTTTAGTTAGGTCTATCTAGAAGCTTCATGGTTACTGTTTGCTACTAGTTACGATATTATTTAGCGAGACAACGACTTCAATCGTGCGGCGACAGGCGGCGGTGAAGCACAAAAGCAGTAGACGAGGCGCTGACAGCTAGACACTAGTGTGTCGTGAGCTTGCCGCAGCCAGGCCCAGCGACGACGACAGATGCGCAACTGACGGCGGAGAGCCAAGTCTGTGCGCCGTGCAGAGCGTGCAGCCAGTAGTGAGTAGTGTGTTTTTGAATCTTATTGATGTTGTTTTGTTTTGGTTGATTAACTTGATTATTCCAATAATCTTAAGTCTTACTGATGATAATTTGCTTTGATATTTGACCCTGAGATTTTGCTCGAGGTCATCACTATCACACATGTACGTACGGGCCAGTTACGTCTCGTCGTCGTCGTTTGACACTTCAACACACACTGTACGTAGTTTCGTCGTCAGCTCTGGGTCGTCGTTCTCTAACTGCTTTTAGCTATTTTTTTAGTTCTGCCCTTTTGTTTCGGTTGTTGCAACCAACCAGCCACACATATTTGGGGTAAGATATTCCCTCCGAAACCATCGCTTCTACAATCTACAGTACTAGTTCCACCGGCATGTGTTTCCAAAACATACTAAGCATAGCACCGGCCACCGTACCAGCCGACAGGAGGGGGCTATAGTGCTATGTGTTGAAAGTATGTGCATTTTTAAATTACTTTAATCCAGAAATATAGTAGATAAAACATGAGAATTACTCTAGTCATTTTCACAAAGTAAATGAACAAGAACACTATAGCCATACTAAGATCCAGAAGGACATAAACTAGTATACCTATCTCAGTGTTCAAGTTAACAACAGATAAGAAAACTAACCAACAAATATGTGTAAGATAGACATACCCGGATACAGTAGAAGGAGTAGCAGCAGTAGGAGTTCCAGATCCAGTAGCAGCAGTAGGAGTCTTGTCATTCGTCATGGCGTAGTGGTAATAGTCGTGCAGTTGATGTAGACGTAGTGGTCATGCAGAGAAACGAATGAAGAAGAAGAAGCGAGCAGTCGCGCGAACGCTCCCCAAACACCTTATCGTCGTCGCTCGTGCAAGCCTTCGATGATGAGGGTTCCGAGGCTCGCTCTCCCTGCGGCGATCAGACACGCGCCGCCGGATGGAGATCGCCGAGACAAAGAACAAAACCATGGTATACTATTGTCTTTCGTGGAGAGTGCTCATCAGCCAGAAGAACAAGTGCTCTGTTCCATATAATGACAAAAACCCAGAGACTAGAAACGGTCGTCGTTACCCACTAGTAACTGCAGCCATTACCCAGACACTAGTAACCGCAGCCATTATCATTTATGAAACCGCATGTTCTACTGGCAAAACAAAGAGACATGGTAATTACTCACCGTAATCAACCGTGCGCCACCGCTTGTTAATGTCATTAATCACGAGTCGGTGTGTTTCGATTTTCGAATAGATAAAGAAAACGCGCGACGCACCGACACGCTGCACAGACGCTGCACAACACGCGACACGCACCGCACGGCACGGCACGGCTCAATGAGGTGAGGCGTGGCGTGGCGAGGCGAGCGAGCAAGCGAGCGCGCGTGTATTGGCTCTCTCAATTCCACAAGGGGCTACCACGCTCCACCTTTTAAAGTGGTGTAACTCCCATTCAACTCTCCATATGGGACTAAATAGTTTTAGCACATGCACATGGGCCTTTGGGATTTTCCAGAATTGATTAGATTAAACATGGGCCCAACCCGTATTAATTCCAACAATCCCCCACCAAATCCCAAGGGCACATGTCAAATGCCTTGATCCACAGATTGTTTTGATATACCAAAGTTTTGATAGAGACCGTTAAGGTTGAACATCCACCTAGAATGGTTACACTTATCCACAATCGCACAATGGACTGAGCCTTGAATTGACAGCTTTGTGTGAATAAGTTTTACTTAAGTCCTTAATCGATACCAGTGCTGTGTATCCCCACTGTTGAAGCATATGAGTCATACTCTGGTCTATTCATGAGCTTCCTAGAGATTACCCTATCTCATAGATCGTGACTAGCAATGGGCTCATATAGGTGTGTTCTTTCAAGATCGCTCAGAGGACAAAGATCTTTGCTTAAACAAGCCACGTAAAACATTAAGATAATAATCAACTCGCCATACAGATTTAGGAGAGAATTGCATCTCCAATGGAGTGGGTCTATAAAAGTACTCTCCTCCCAGTTAACCAAAAGCTTGTTTCGCCAATCCTACTTCACGAGATCTCCGATCATATAGGATGGGTTACCACTATGGTATAACTCACATGGGTCTCAAACCCATCTCTCTCGATGTATTGTCTATCACATTCCGTGATAAACCCTTTGTGAAAGGATTCGCGATTTTTAGTCGTTTGGATATAATCCAAAGCTATTACTCGGAGTTTCTCATTTTTCTGACAGATTTTAGTCTTCTCTTCACATGTCTTGATGCCTTCATATTATCCTTAGAACTGTTCATTTTGACGATCACAGTCTGATTGTCACAGTTCATCAGAATAGCCAGTACCGGTTTTTCAACCACCGCAAATCCATCAAGAGCTCACGGCCATTCGGCTTCAACAATGGCGATCTAATGCCGTGAGTTATGCTTCCATTGTTGACCTCGTTAAGATGGTCTGCTTGCAAGACTTCCATGAAACAGCGCCACCTCCAAGTGTGAAGACATATCCACTTGTGGCCTTAATCTCATCAGCATCAGATATCCAGTTTGAGTCGCTATAACCCTTCAGCACTCGAGGTACCCGTATAGTGAATATCATAGCTCATAGTACCCTTTAGATAGCGATTACCTCTCAAGAGCATGCCAATGATCATCTCCTGATTGGAAACAAACGGCTTAGTTTGCTCACAAAGAAACGAGATGTCGAGCCTAGTACCGCTAGCTAAATACATGAGTGAACCAATTATCTCGAGAATATCTCAATTGGTCTCGGCTATTCTCCGATTCTTCCTAAGCAACATGCTAGGATCATAAGGTGTTGGAGAGGATTTGCAGTCGCTATAACCAAAACGACTCAAAACCTTTTCCACATAATGGGATTATAACAATGTAATCCCACCATCATCACCTCTCAACAGCTTGATGTTCAAGATAACATCAGCTACTCCCAGATCTTTCATCTCAAAATTCTGAGACAAGAAATCCTTGACTTCCTTAATCACATTAAGGTTGGTCCCAAAGATCAGTATGTCATCAACATACAGACATAGAATGACTCCCTCGCCCCCACCATGGCGATAATACACACATCTCTCAGCTTCATTCACAATAAAGCCTGCAGATGTTAAAGTTCTGTCGAACTTTTCATGCCACTGCTTAGGTGCTTGTTTAAGACCATACAAAGATTTTAACAACTTGCACACATTTCTTTCTTGACCATCTACTACAAATCCATCTGGCTGTTCCATGTAAATTTCCTCGTCCAACTCTCCATTTAGGAAAGCTATCTTAACGTCCATCTGATGAACGAGAAGACCGTGTGAGGCAGCCAGAGATAGTAGTACTCGAATAGTGATCAATCTAGCCACAGGTGAGTAAGTATCAAAGAAATCTTCCCCTTCCTTTTGGGTATAACCCTTGGCCACAAGCCGTGCCTTGTACTTCTCGATAGTACCATCGTGCCTAAGCTTCTTTTGAACACCCACTTACATCCTACAAAGTTTACAACCATAAGGACGCTCGATGATCTCCCAAGTTCCATTAGAGATAATGGAATCCATTTCACTACTGATCGCTTCCTTCCAAGATTCAATGCCTTGAGAAGCATATGCTTCAGAAATGGTACTTGGAGTATCATCCACAAGGTACACAATGAAATCAGGACCAAAAGACTTTGCAATCCTTTGTCTTTTACTCTTTCTCAGAATTTCATTGTTTTCTTTCTCAGGAATTTGCTCAGGGGTTTGCTCAAAATATTCCATTGGAATGGCAGGTTTAGGAGTTGTATCAGGCTCCTGACTTGATGAAATAGGCATATCTTTCATCGGAAAAATATCCTCAAAGAATGTAGCATCTCTGGACTCCATAATTGTACCGACATGCACGTTAGGTACTCCAGATTTCACCACTAGAAATCTATATCCAACGCTATGATGAGCATAGCCTAGAAAAACGCAATCCACGGTTTTTGGTCAAAGCTTACGCTTTTTGGAAATTGGCACATTGACTTTCGCCAAACAACCCAAGTGCGCAAGTATGAAAGTGATAGTCTTTTCTTCTCCCATTGTTCATATGGGGTTATCTCTTTATTCTTTGTGGGAACCTTGTTTAGGACATGACATGAAGTCAATATAGCCTCCCCCACCATGCTTTGGAAAGACCCGCTGTTTCTAACATGGCATTAACCAAATCTGTTAGAGTGCGGTTTTTTCTTTTAGCAACCCCGTTTGACTGTGGTGAATAGGGAGACGTACTCTCATGGATTATTCCATGTTCCTCACAGAATAAATTGAACTCATTAGAAAAGTACTCACCGCCACGATCAGACCTAACCCTTTTGATTTTCTTTTTAAGTTGGTTCTCAGCTTCTGCTTTATAGATTTTAAAATAGTGAAGAGCTTCATCTTTAGTTTTCAAAAGATACACATAACAGAACCTAGTGGAGTCATCAATCAAAGTCATGAAATATCTATTACCACCTTTTGTCAACACACCATTCATCTCACACAGATCTGAATGTATGAGTTCTAATGGTGCCAAGTTTCTTACCTCCGCGGCTTTATGAGGCTTACGAGGCTGCTTTGATTGAACACAAACTTGACACTTAGAACCTTTGGCAAGGATGAATTTCGGGATTAACTCTAAACCAAGCAACTGCACATGCAACTAAAATTTATGTGACAAAGTCACGAATGCCAAATAGTAGTCTCGTTACCACTAAAAACATGGTTCATAACATTTTTACACAAATCAAAGAGATAGGCGAACAAGCCTCCGTACACATAGCCTTTACCAATAAATTGTCCACACTTGGACATTGCAAATTTATTAGACTCAAATACCAGTCTAAAGCCATTTCTACACAGAAGAGATCCGCTCACGAGATTCTTATTGATAGATGGCACATGATGCACGTTCTTTAGTTGCACAATCTTCCCCGAAGTAAACTTCAGATCGACCGTGCCAACACCATAAACAGTGGCATGTGACCCATTCCCCATTAGAACGGCTGAATCCCGAGTGACCCGGTAAGAAGAGAACAATGAAATATCAAAGACACACATGTATATTAGCACCAGATTCATCCACCAATCGGTAGATTGACATACGGAAAGAACAGTAGGTAAATTTACCATACCTGGATGTTCCCATCTCGTAGAGTACCAACAACAACATTAACAGACTTAGAATTCTCCTTGCTGATTCTTCCCACCCTTACGTTGACTGCAATCCTTGGCCCAGTGATCAAGTTCGCCACACACAAAGCAAGGGGCTATCTTTTGTGTTCTTCTTCTTCTTCTTGAAGCTAGTTGTTTGTGCGGTCTTGTTCTTGCCTTTGAACTTTTGAGCTTGGCCATTCTTTTCTCGTACCTCACATTGGCACTAGAATGTCCTCATTACCTCTAATGTGTGTATCTTTTGCTCTCGTCTTCTCTTCAACATCAAGAGACCCAATGAGATTTTCAACGAAAACTCTTGTCTCTTGTGTTTCAGTGAAGTAGCAAAATTCCTCCAAGAAGGAGGAAGCTTGGCAATAATGCCTCTGCGACAAACTTGTCCTAGAACACATATTTGAAGTGCTCTAGTTCTTTGGCCATGGATTGTATCTCATGAGCTGCTCAACTACGTAACATTCACAACCATTCTATAGTCATGGTATTACTCCATGAGATACAATTCATCGCTCGCATCCAAACCCCAAACTTGGCCTCAAGTGCATCCCACATCTCTTTCCCAGTTTTGATCACTATGTATGCATCAACTAACTTCTCACCAAGAACGCTAATCACAACACCTTTAAAAAGGTTATCAGCAGTCTCGAACGCTTGCTCCTGTTCAGGAGTAAGTGTTCCTTCAGGCTTGCCACTTGCCACACGAAAAACGTTCATGGCAGTTAGCCAAAGCACCATCTTGGTGTGCCACCTCTTGTAATTCGCACCATCAAATTCAGAGGGTTTTAGCGCAGCGACAAAACCAGTTGATGAAAAATGCCTATAATAAGGTTTTTGAATTGTTGAAAGTATGAGCATTTTTCGAATTACTTTAATCCAGAAATATAGTAGATAAATCATGAGAATTACTCTAGTCATTTTCACAAAGTAAATGAACAAGAACACTATAGCCATACTAAGATCCGTATGACATAAACTAGTATACCTATCTCGGTGTTCAAATTAACAACGATAAGAAAACTAACCAACAAATATGTGTAAGATAGACATACCCGGATGCGATGAGAAGGAGTAGCAAAGCAGAGGAGTTCCGATCCATGAGCGTGAGTCTTGTCGTCGTCATAGCGCGTAGTGGTAGTAGTCGTGCGCTTGATGTGGACGTAGCGAGAAACGAATGAAGAAGAAGAAGCGAGCGATCGCGCGAACGCTCCCAAAACCTTATTCGCCGCCGCTCGTGCAAGCCTTCGATGACGAGGGTTCCGAGGCTCGCTCTCCGGCATGATCAGACACGCCTCGCCGATGGAGATCACGAGACAAGAATAAAACCAGTGGTAACGCAGCCATTACCCGCCACTAGTAATCGCACCATTTCGAATAGATAAAGAAAACGCGCGACGCACCGACACGCTGCGCGGCGCGCAAGACACAAGCACGCAAGACGGCACGGCTCGGCTCGGCAAGGCGAGGCGAGGCGAGCGAACGCGCGCACGTGTATTGACTCTCTAATTTCACAAGGGGCTACCACGCTCCACCTTTTAAAATGGTGTAACTCCCATTCAACTCTCCATATGGGACTAAATAGTTTTAGCACATGCACATGGACCTTTGGGATTTTCCAGAATTGATTAGGATTAAACATGGGCCCAACCGGTATTAATTCCAACACTATGCAACCTAAACAAATATATTGAGACTATCTATAGGGCTATGTGCTATGCGGCCTACACTTACGTATCTTATTCTGTTGCTAAACTCACCGTTCTTCGACACCATTCGAACTTGACGCCCGCGTTCGCAGAGCGCGTAAATTCTCACATTCACATTCTCAAACAACCTTGGTCTACTCTAACCGAGGAATGTAGACGCAAATCACGCAGCCTTGTCTCCTACGTGATACGTATGCAATGCACACGCCATGCATCATCCTCTACGATCAGAACGTGCACTGCACGACACATAATTGTGGGCTGAAAGTCAGTCGGTACAAAATTGCAACTATGACAAATTCTCTGCCAGCAATTCTGGAAAAAGAATTCATGGTCAAATTGTCTCTCGGTGAAAGAACTTAGGAGGGGCTGAGTGTCTGTCGGCTATAACCTAGTTGGCGCGGGCCAAAAATTAACGCGGGGTGGTGAAATTGGGTGCGAGGTGTGACCTGAAAGGCTGAAAACTTCTCTTTCACTCTCAACTCAGATCTAACTCCCTAACCCCAAACCCTCCTCTCCCACTACCTCCGCCGCCGCCTCACTTCGCAACCTCCAAAGCCACCGCCGCACTCCCACAGCACCCGCCGCCACCGCCCTCCCTCAATCCCCACCGCCACCTCAATCCACGCCACCGCCGCCAATCTCACCGCCATCACCCTCAATCCTCGCCGTCGCCCTTCCTCAGCCCCCACCGCTACCGCCCTCCATCAATCCATGTAAGAAATAACCAAGACTTCCGAGTATTGTAGCAGTCCGAATCCGAGTACTGTAACAATCCGAGTCCACTCCTGTAGCAGCAATTGTGCCTATAAAAGCTCACCATATGTAATCAGATTTTGTAAGAAAAGAACATGAGAAGCAATAGAGTAAAGCAAATCAGAAAAGCTGTAGTGTAGCACCAAATCAGTTTTTTGTCTACGTGTGTGTGTATGTTTCATCTTCGATCGGCTTCGGTGTGTGTGCGCTGCCAAGAGTTATTCCAAACACGCTGCCAAGCGTGAGTCTGTGTTGCGCAGCGGAAGCGTGAGTCTTCTTCGGATTGGTTGAGTTTTCTTCGGTTTGTACCAACAATTGGTATCAGAGCCTGAGTTCTTGATCTGTGTATGCCCAAGATCATGCCACACTCTCAGGGCAGTTGTGTCACCGGTGACGAGGTGACGTCGGGTGTGATAGCAAAGGAGAGTTCCGTCGTCTCATTGCATTATCCGATGTTCACGAAAAGCAATTATGCAGTATGAGTAATCAAGATGAAGACGTACATGCGTGCTCAAGGAGTGTGGGATGCGGTCAAAGATGACAACATCGATGTCGCAAAGATCAGATGGCCTTGGCGGCCATCTATGGAGGCATCCCGAACAAAACGCTCTTCCTACGAGCCTAAAAGGAGACAACCAAAGCTGTATGGGAGGCGTTAAAGACGATGCATCTTGGCGCCGATAGTGTCAAGGAAGCGCGAGTGTAGACCCTCAAGATCGAGTTCAAGGGGGATGCACATGAAAGAGATGGAGTCAATTGATGTTTGGTTTATTCATATTAAAAATTCTATTTAAGTTTTGTTAAATTCTAGAAAATTATGAAAATGTTATAAAATCTTATTTAAATAAAAGAATTTAAAAAACTAAAAAATTGGGACGCTAAAGATTCACTACCAGTTAACATTATGTGTATGCCTAACTAATTATGTATATGTTATATCTGTCATGTTATGTAGTTGGCTAGTTACATTTTGAACATATTTTGTACCGCTATCACTACGACGTGCTACTTATTACTACTTCTTTAATTAGCCACCATGATAGTGTGATGTAATTAAATTTGTTCATTGAATTGCTAATGTAGTTGCATTTTGGACATGTAGTATAGTTGATTGATCTTTATATGCGCGACATATATGATTTATGTTTTCGCGCAATATCCGACTAAATATTCAGGACCAAGACTATCCGTATTCGTATTTGTATCTGGCACTGTCCGTGTTTGACTCTGATTTTGAGGAAAAAAGATATAGAATAGTATATGGGATGAGTGATATCCACCTGTATCCGCTCTGGTTGCATCCCTACCCGTAGGAGGTCGGGCCAGTTAGACCGGGAATGTGGGGCGCACGACAGGAGCTTGCAGCAGACCGGGAGCATGGCAGGAGAGGGCCTAACAGACGGGGACCACGGCAGGTGATGTGCAGCGGTCGTAGTGTGTGGCAGGATGCATTTGCGGTTCGGGAGCACGGTAGGAGACACGTGGCGTTTGCCTAACCTATTGTAGTGCTATTTTTATCATTTCAGACAAGCTATGGCTACATTTGATAAATGGTTTCAAAAATATGCCAAATGAGCCACAGCCTCGGCAGGGGGAATGAGTGAGAGGCAGCTGTCAGAGAGCTCATGATTGTGTGCCTAGAAGGAGCAACAAAAGAAGATGGTTAGCCTGTGAAGGCACTCATCATGGCCAACCATCGATGGCAAAAGGGAAAGGGATCGACAAGAAAGATGATAAGCAAAACATCTACTACTCAGTAGTCACCGTGTACACTTCGGTGTTACAAATAGGCATGTTATCCTCGATGAGTCTAAGAGCAGTGGCGGAGAGTGAGAAGAAATAAGGTGGCACTAAAGTCGTGAAACATCAACTTTGACTCACTATAGTTTATATTTGAAAGGAATAAATATATATTTCGTCTCTCAACTATTCAGCTCATTTAATTTTCATCTTTCATCTACAATACCGTGTAAACGTGTCATCGAACTATCAATCTTGCAAAGATCCCCCTTCATCTGTTTGACCTTGTTTTGACCGAATAAAGCCAGTTTTGTCCCACATAGCGTCCACATCGGATACTAGCCTATCGCTGACTCAACCCATGCGGCTGCCACATAATCTCTTTTTCCTCCTCCTTGTATTCTCTCTCTCTCGCCCGAGAGCAGGGCGAGAGGCTACAACGGTTGGGCGGCAGCGATGGGGCTTGCACGACGCGCTCTTGAGCACTACTGTCCCTTTTGCAACAGCTTGTGAGGATGGGGAGGTCGGTGGTGGTTGGAACAGGGAAAGCAAAGGCAGCGACAGCGGGCAAAGGATCTTGCCAGTGGCAAATTTCGGAGGTATCCAACCCCAAACGGCAAGCTCACGAGTATGCTACGACCTCGGGGATCCCTCCTATGGTGGGGTCTTGGTGCATGGTGGCGCATGCGTGGCTAGCGACGGCCAAGTCCATGGTGCCATAGTGGTCGCTCGATGACGGCGAACTCTGGTGGTGGTCCGGTACGGGCGAGGGAATAGATGAGTTTGTGAGGAGGAAGCGGCGGTGACGACGCGACGATGTAGTTGGGGGAGACCTAGAAGACGAGAACGGGTGTGAGGAGGCAGCAACGACGAGGCCAAAGCAGGGGAAGTGTGGGTGCTCGTCGGCGGTAAAGAGTGGCAACTAGAGCTCGGGCGAGGGGTTGGGAGATCTAGGAGGCATGTATAAGCTAATGATGCGGTCAATTTGGAGGAAGAGGCAATGGTTCGGAAGATTTTGACGTGGCAGTGAGATAAAGGGAATTTGGGGCGGCACGAGCTCACCATGATGTTGGCCGGCGCCAGAGGAGGAACTGTAGGGCGAGGCCCCGTTTCATCTCCCCTGTCCCAGACAAATCCTAGGCCCTCGCCGATGACCTGGTTCCTACTGCCCTCCTAGCTGCCCAGTGTCGACACCTACCTTCCGGGGTCCTCGACCCCTATGCTGTCCTTGGCCTCCACTCCGTCGTCCCCATCTCCCGCGACCTCTCCAGCGAGAGATCTGCATGGTGGCATGCTATGGCCTGCTGAGCCGTCTTTCTTGGCAAGTAGCTGTACCATCGATGGTATGTCAATGGCAGATGTTGCGACGATGCCATCGTAGATGAAGATGGGAGCGGTTCATGGCCCCGCGCTCACGGCATTCCAGCTAAGTTTCACCGAGGCCGAGGTGCTCGCTCAGATCAAGGAAGCCAACATTGTCGGCATGGGCGGCATGGGGTGGTCTATCGCGGCCGCATGCCACGCCACCACGCCGTTCTTGAATGTATGAGTTCTAATGGTGCCAAGTTTCTTACCTCCGCGCTTTATGAGGCTTACGAGGTCGCTTTGATTGAACACAAACTTGACACTTAGAACCTTTGGCAAGGATGAATTTCGGGATTAACTCTAAACTGGCTAACCGCGTCATGCAACCAAAATTTATGTGACAAAGTCACGAATGCCAAATAGTAGTCTCGTTACCACTAAAAACATGGTTCATAACATTTTTACACAAATCTGAAAGAGATAGGCGGAACAAGCCTCCGTACACATAGCCTTTACCAATAAATTGTCCACACTTGGACATTGCAAATTTATTAGACTCAAATACCAGTCTAAAGCCATTTCTACACAGAAGAGATCCGCTCACGAGATTCTTATTGATAGATGGCACATGATGCACGTTCTTTAGTTGCACAATCTTCCCAAGTAAACTTCAGATCGACCGTGCAACACCATAAACATGGCATGTGACCCATTCCCATTAGAACGGCCAATCCCGAGTGACCGGTAAGAAGAGAACAATGAAATATCAGCACACACATGTATATTAGCACCAAGATTCATCCACCAATCGGTAGATTGACATACGGAAAGAACAAGAGGTAAATTACCATACCGATGTTCCCATCTCGAGAGTACCAACAACAACATTAAGACTTAGAATTCGCCTTCTTGATTCTTCCCACCCTTACGTTGATCGCAATCCTGGCCCGTGATCAAGTTCACCACACACAAAGCAAGGGGCTATCTTTTGTGTTCTTCTTCTTCTTCTTGAAGCTAGTTGTTTGTGCGGTCTTGTTCTTGCCTTTGAACTTTTGAGCTTGGCCATTCTTTTACGTACTACATTGGCACTAGAATGTCCTCATTACCTCTAATGTGTGTATCTTTTGCCTCGTCTTCTCTTCAACATCAAGAGACCCAATGAGATTTTCAACAAAACTCTTGTCTCTTGTGTTTGAGGAAATGCAAAATTCCTCCAAGAAGGAGGAAGCTTGGCAATAATGCCTCTGCGACAAACTTGTCCCAGAACACATATTTGAAGTGCTCTAGTTCTTTGGCCATGGATTGTATCTCATGAGCTCGCTCAACTACGTAACTGTACACAACCATTCTATAGTCATGGTATTACTCCATGAGATACAATTCACTGCCTGCATCCGAAACCCCAAACTTGGCCTCAAGTGCATCCCACATCTCTTTCCCAGTTTTGATCACTATGTATGCATCAACTAACTTCTCACCAAGAACGCTAATCACAACACCTTTAAAAAGGTTATCGCTAGCCTCAACGCTTGCTCTGCTCAGAGTAAGTGTTCTTCAGCTTGCCACTTGCCACACGAAAAACGTTCATGGCGATTAGCAAAGCACCATCTTGGTGTGCCACCTCTTGTAATTCGCACCATCAAATTCAGAGGGTTTTAGCGCAGCGACAAAACCAGTTGATGAAAAATGCCTATAATAAGGTTTTTGAATTGTTGAAAGTATGAGCATTTTTCGAATTACTTTAATCCAGAAATATAGTAGATAAATCATGAGAATTACTCTAGTCATTTTCACAAAGTAAATGAACAAGAACACTATAGCCATACTAAGATCCGTATGACATAAACTAGTATACCTATCTCGGTGTTCAAATTAACAACGAATAAGAAAACTAACCAACAAATATGTGTAAGATAGACATACCGGATGCAGAGAAGGAGTAGCAAAGCAGAGGAGTTCCGCATCCAGATGAGCGTGAGTCTTGTCGCTTCGTCATAGCGTAGTGGTAGTAGTCGTGCGATTGATGTGGGCGTAGCAGGGAAACGAATGAAGAAGAAGAAGCGATCGCGCGACGCTCCCAAAACCTTATTCGCGCGCCGTGCAAGCCTTCGATGACGAGGTTTCGGAGGCTGCTCTCTCGGTGCGGCCGTACGCACACGCTCGCCGATGGAGATCGCCGAGACAAGAACAAAACCAGTGGTAACGCGGCCATTACCCGCATTACTAGTAACCGCACCATTTCGAATAGATAAAGAAAACGCGGCGACGCGCCGACACGCGCTGCGTGCGGCGCGCACGACGCACGACGCGGCGGCTCGGCTCGGCAAGGCGAGGCGAGGCGAGCGAACGAGCGCGCACGTGTATTGACTCTCTCTAATTTCACAAGGGGGCTACCACGTTCCACCTTTTAAAATGGTGTAACTCCCATTCAACTCTCCATATGGGACTAAATAGTTTTAGCACATGCACATGGACCTTTGGGATTTTCCAGAATTGATTAGGATTAAACATGGGCCCAGTCTGTATTAATTCCAACACTATGCAACCTAAACAAATATATTGAGACTATCTATAGGGCTATGTGCTATGCAGCCTACACTTACGTATCTTATTCCTGTTGCTAAACTCACCGTTCTTCGACACCATTCCGGAACTTGACGCTCCGCGGTTCGCAGAGCGCCAGAAATTCTCACATTCACATTCTCAAACAACCTTGGTCTACTCTAACCGAGGAATGTAGACGCAAATCACGCAGCCTTGTCTCCTACGTGATACGTATGCAATGCACACGCCATGCATCATCCTCTACGATCGAACGCGCACTTCTGCACGACACATAATTGTGGGCTGAAAGTCAGTCGGTACAAAATTGCAACTATGACAAATTCTCCCGCGCAATTCGGAAAAGAATTCATGGTCAAATTGTCTCTCGGTGAAAGAACTTAGGAGGGGCTGAGTGTCTGTCGGCTATAACCTAGTTGGCGCGGGCCAAAAATTAACGCGGGGTGGTGAAATTGGGTGCGAGGTGTGACCTGAAAGGCTGAAAACTTCTCTTTCACTCTCAACTCAGATCTAACTCCCTAACCCCAAACCCTCCTCTCCCACTACCTCCGCCGCCGCCTCACTTCGCAACCTCCAAAGCCACCGCCGCACTCCCACAGCACCCGCCGCCACCGCCCTCCCTCAATCCCCACCGCCACCTCAATCCACGTCGCCACCGCCCGCTCAATCTCACCGCCATCACCCTCAATCCTCGCCGTCGCCCTTCCTCAGCCCCCACCGCTACCGCCCTCCATCAATCCATGTAAGAAATAACCAAGACTTCCGAGCATATGAAAGAATCGAATCAAGCATCAGAATAATCCGAGTCCACTCTCATGCAAAGAATTGTGCCTATAAAAGCTCACCATATGTAATCAGATTTTGTAAGAAAAGAACATGAGAAGCAATAGAGTAAAGCAAATCAGAAAAGCTGTAGTGTAGCACCAAATCAGTTTTTTGTCTACGTGTGTGTGTATGTTTCATCTTCGATCGGCTTCGGTGTGTGTGCGCTGCCAAGAGTTATTCCAAACACGCTGCCAAGCGTGAGTCATGTTGCGCAATGGAGCGCGAGTCTTCTTGATTGGTTGAGTTTTCTTGGTTTGTACCAACAATTGGTATCAGAGCCTGAGTTCTTGATCTGTGTATGCCCAAGATCATGCCACACTCTCAGGGCAGTTGTGTCACCGGTGACGAGGTGACGTCGGGTGTGATAGCAAAGGAGAGTTCCGTCGTCTCATTGCATTATCCGATGTTCACGAAAAGCAATTATGCGAGATGAGTAATCAAGATGAAGACGCATATGCGTGCTCAAGGAGTGTGGGATGCGGTCAAAGATGACAACATCGATGTCGCAAGATCGATGGCCTTGGCGGCCATCTATGGAGGCATCCCGAACAAAACGCTCTTCCTACGAGCCTAAAGGAGACACCAAAGGCGTATGGGAGGCGTTAAAGACGATGCATCTTGGCGCCGATAGTGTCAAGGAAGCGCGAGTGTAGACCCTCAAGATCGAGTTCAAGGGGATGCACATGAAAGAGATGGAGTCAATTGATGTTTGGTTTATTCATATTAAAAATTCTATTTAAGTTTTGTTAAATTCTAGAAAATTATGAAAATGTTATAAAATCTTATTTAAATAAAAGAATTTAAAAACTAAAAATTGGGACGCTAAAGATTCACTACCGCTTAACATTATGTGTATGCCTAACTAATTATGTATATGTTATATCCACATGTTATGTAGTTGGCTAGTTACATTTTGAACATATTTTGTACCGCTATCACTACGACGTGCTACTTATTACTACTTCTTTAATTAGCCACCATGATAGTGTGATGTAATTAAATTTGTTCATTGAATTGCTAATGTAGTTGCATTTTGGACATGTAGTATAGTTGATTGATCTTTATATGCGCGACATATATGATTTATGTTTTAGCGCAATATCCGACTAAATATTCGTGACCAAGACTATCCGTATTCGTATTTGTATCCGCACCGTCAGTGTTTGACTCGATTTTGAGGAAAAAGATATAGAATAGTATATGGGATGAGTGATATCCACTGTATCCGCTCTGTTGCATCCCTACCCGTAGGAGGCTCAGCCGCTTAGACCGGGAATGTGGGGCGCACGACAGGAGCTTGCAGCAGACCGGGAGCATGGCAGGAGAGGGCCTAACAGACGGGGACCACGGCAGGTGATGTGCAGCGGTCGTAGTGTGTGGCAGGATGCATTTGCGGTTCGGGAGCACGGTAGGAGACACGTGGCGTTTGCCTAACCTATTGTAGTGCTATTTTTATCATTTCAGACAAGCTATGGCTACATTTGATAAATGGTTTCAAAAATATGCCAAATGAGCCACAGCCTCGGCAGGGGGAATGAGTGAGAGGCAGCTGTCAGAGAGCTCATGATTGTGTGCCTAGAAGGAGCAACAAAAGAAGATGGTTAGCCTGTGAAGGCACTCATCATGGCCAACCATCGATGGCAAAAGGGGAAAGGGATCAGCAAGAAAGATGATAAGCAAAAACATCTACTACTCTGTAGTCACTGTACACTTCAGTGTTACAAATAGGCATGTTATCCTCGATGAGTCTAAGAGCAGTGGCGGAGAGTGAGAAGAAATAAGGTGGCACTAAAGTCGTGAAACATCAACTTTGACTCACTATAGTTTATATTTGAAAGGAATAAATATATATTTCGTCTCTCAACTATTCAGTTCATTTAATTTTCATCTTTCATCTACAATACCAGGTAAAACGTGTCATCGAACTATCAATACTGTGCAAAGATCCCCCTTCATCTGTTTGACCTTGTTTTGACCGAATAAAGCCAGTTTTGTCCCACATAGCGTCCACATCGGATACTAGCCTATCGCTGACTCAACCCATGCGGCTGCCACATAATCTCTTTTTCCTCCTCCTTGTATTCTCTCTCTCTCGCCCGAGAGCAGGGCGAGAGGCTACAACGGTTGGGCGGCAGCGATGGGGCTTGCACGACGCGCTCTTGAGCACTACTGTCCCTTTTGCAACAGCTTGTGAGGATGGGGAGGTCGGTGGTGGTTGGAACAGGGAAAGCAAAGGCAGCGACAGCGGGCAAAGGATCTTGCCAGTGGCAAATTTCGGCGGTATCCAACCCCAAACGGCAAGCTCACGAGTATGCTACGACCTCGGGGATCCCTCCTATGGTGGGGTCTTGGTGCATGGTGGCGCATGCATGGCTAGCGACGGCCAAGTCCATGGTGCCATAGTGGTCGCTCGATGACGGCGAACTCTGGTGGTGGTCCCAGACGGCGAGGAATAGATGAGTTTGTGAGGAGGAAGCGGTGGTGACGCGGCGGTGTAGTTGGGGGAGACCTAGAAGACGAGAACGGGTGTGAGGAGGCAGCAACGACGAGGCCAAAGCAGGGGAAGTGTGGGTGCTCGTCGGCGGTAAAGAGTGGCAACTAGAGCTCGGGCGAGGGGTTGGGAGATCTAGGAGGCATGTATAAGCTAATGATGCGGTCAATTTGGAGGAAGAGGCAATGGTTCGGAAGATTTTGACGTGGCAGTGAGATAAAGGGAATTTGGGGCGGCACGAGCTCACCATGATGTTGGCCGCGAGGAGGAATCAGAGGCGAGGCCCGTTTCATCTCCCCTGTCCCAGACAAATCCTAGGCCCTCGCCGATGACCTGGTTCCTACTGCCCTCCTAGCTGCCCAGTGTCGACACCTACCTTCCGGGGTCCTCGACCCCTATGCTGTCCTTGGCCTCCACTCCGTCGTCCCCATCTCCCGCGACCTCTCCAGCGAGAGATCTGCATGGTGGCATGCTATGGCCTGCTGAGCCGTCTTTCTTGGCAAGTAGCTGTACCATCGATGGTATGTCAATGGCAGATGTTGCGACGATGCCATCGTAGATGAAGATGGGAGCGGTTCATGGCCCTGGCGCCTCACGGCATTCCAGCGGCTAAGTTTCACCAGTGCTGAGGTGCTCGCCTGTATCAAGGAAGCCAACATTGTCGGCATGGGCGGCACTGGGGTGGTCTACCGTGCCGGCATGCCACGCCACCACGCTGTCGTTGCTGCCAAGAAGCTGTGGCGTGTGGCTGGTTGCCTCAAGGAGCCTATGGTCGACGAGCGCCAGGATGTCAAAACGAGAGGCAAGTTCACCGCCAAAGTGAAGCTTCTTGGGCAGCTTCAACCCCGCAACGTCGTTCGCACGCTAGCCTATGTGAGCAACAACCTGGACACGATGGTGCTCTACTAGTACATGGTCAACGGCAGCCTGTGGGAGGCGCTGCATAGCCGGAGGAAGGGCAAGATGTTGGTGGACCGGGTGTACGCCAAAGCCGCCGAGAGAGAGTGCGGTGGAACATTATATTATTGACTGAGTCAGCGATCGGTTCCAGCGTGGACGCCTACTGACACAAAACCGCTCTAAAACGGGCAAAGAAATATCTTTTGCGTGGTATTGACAGTTCGATGGCGTGTTTTACCCGTCATTGTAGATGAGGGACGAAAATTAAACGAACCAAAGAGTTGAGAGATGAAAATTAAACGAACTGAAGAGTTGGTGAATGAAATATATATTTATTCCTATTTGAAATTAGGTAGTATAAAGAAGGAGAAACTAATAGATTTTGATTCTAATCACTAAAATGAAAGAGAGAGATGAGATCCTTGGTAGTGCACGCTAGGCTCTGCCCTGACCGAAAGTGCATTTCAAGCGTGGCTGTCGGTAACTTGACATAGAGTTCGTTGCTTGCGCCTCTCACCAGCGCGTGCGCAGCCGCGAGCCATGCCGCCGGGGATCACAGAGCGGACGAGGCACGCACCAGTACGGCCACGGGCACCGCCACGTTTTCTTTCAGTTGGCACGAGGCTTTTGTTCTCTCGGCGTCGTGCCGGCACGGCGTGCCTGCCTGGCCACGCCTTTTGCTCCAGTGCTCCTCCCTGGGCCCCCTTTCGGCAAAAGGCCTCGGTGCCCAAAGCCACCGGCACGTGGGGCCGGGCCCTTCGCTGGCACACGCCCTTCCTCATCAGAGCGCGGGGCCATGCGCCTATGCACCTACTTGGCCGGTGTCACGAGTCACGCCACGTCACGTCACTGCCGCACTGGTTACACTCTCACTCTCACCCCCTGACATGGACGCGTACGTACGTAGTGACATGTCACGCCGTGCCATGCTGCCATGCCCGTTTCCTCGTGTCAGCTTCCACCGGGCCGGCAGCAGTTTCTTGTCTACGTGTGTGTACGTTTCATCTTCGATCGGCTTCCGGCGTGTGCGCTGCCGAGCGTGAGTCTGCGTTGCGCAGCGGAAGCGTGAGTCTTCTTCGGATCGGTTGAGTTTTCTTTGGTTTGGGCCAACAATCCACGTCGCCACCGCCACTACCCTCAATCCCCGCCGTCGCCGCCACACTTCCAGCGCCGCCGCTGCCCTCCCTCAGCCCCCACTGCAATCCCTCAATCCCTAACACCTCCGCCGTCCTCCTTTAATCCCACCGCCTCCTCCCTCGATTCCCACCACCTCCGTCGTCCTCTCTTAATCCCGCCGCCGCCTGGGCCCCGGCGACCCCCGCCGCTACCCTTCACCGGCGTCCAGGATGGGTCTGACTCGTTGACGCCAACGGCAAGCTCGAGGTAGTTTTTTTCCCGTGTCCGGCGAGATCCGTAGCTGCCACGACGACACGCTGGCGATCCCTATCTTCGACATCTCTCCACCACTCCGGCTGCCTACATCTTGGACCCCCACGCCGGCTGCTAGGAATAAAACGGGATTTCAAGGTACAGCTTGCTCTTCCCAATTTGTTTGTTGTCAACTCAAAATATCTTAGATGTTGTATGTAAGCACTTCATTAATTTTATTGCACACTAGCATTTGGTCTGGTCTGGTATTGTCACCAGGTGAAAATGGGGACTCTTTCTTTTGTTGGTTTTGTGCTTTCACATATTTTGATTCTTGTTTTCCGTTAGTTAGTAAGGTTCTTGGAAACACTGGAAAACTTTAACTGCAACATGCATGGATAAGGGTTGGATGGACTTGCCTAGGTACAACACATACTTCTACAAAATGTTAAGTTACATTATTTTGTTTACGCCAAGTGTAATAAGCTAGTAATTTAACACGTAGGAACACACTTGATTATATACAAGGGGTCTGTGAATTCATAAACTTTGCTTTTGCCCGTTCAGCAAAAGGAAATAAGATATTATGCCCTTGCAAGAAATGTGTTAATTGTTCTTGGAAAGAAGCAAACATTATATGTGGACACTTGATATGCGAAGGCTTTAAACATGGGTACAAACTGGGGATTTTTCATGGGGAAGTGTCATCATCTTTTGCACATCATGATGCACATAATGGGGTTCAAGTAGAAGAGAGGGCAGAGGACTGTGATGAAATGCCTGAAATGCTTAGAGATATAGAATATGAGTTAGATCAAATGAGTGACTGGGATGGCAATGATGGTGGTTTAGGGGATAGCAATGAGGGGGGTTGAAATTTTTACAAATTGGTAGATGATGCAAGCCAAGAATTACACCCTGGGTGCAAGACCTTCTCAAAGTTAAATTTCTTAGTCTGACTGCTTCACAATAAATTTATTGGAGGATGGCGTGATGAAATTTTTGACACGCTGCTAGATTTGCTTAGACGAGGTCAGCGTTGAGTCTATACATTTTTGTCCTAGTGATGGACGAGGTCACGCGAGACATACAAGGAGATATCCCTTGGTGTATATTTTTCGCTAATGATGTAGTGTTGGTTGATGAGAGTAGGATAGGTGTCGATAGGAATTTGGAGATGTGGAGGAAGACCTTAGAATCGAAGGGCTTTAGATTTAGTAGGACTAAAACTGAATATATGAAGTGTGATTTCAGCAGTTCCGGGGCAGATGATGGAGATGTTAGGCTGGACGGACAAGTAGTGCCTAGGAAGAACACGCTTCGATATTTGGGATCGATGCTACAGCAAGACGGAGAGATTGATGAAGACGTGAGCCACATGATTAGAGCGGGGTGGGTGAAATGGCGCCAAGCATCGGGTGTCCTGTGTGACAAAAAAGTTCCTCAAAAGTTAAAGGGTAAGTTCTATAGGACGGCGATCAGACCTGCGATGCTATATGGAGCAGAATGTTGGGCGACTAAAAGACAACATATACAGGAGATGAGTGTAGCGGAGATGAGGATGTTGCGGTGGATATGTGGTCACACAAGGCGAGATCGAATCCGCAATGTAGATATACGTGATAGGGTGGGGGTAGCACCAATTGAAGAGAAGTTTGTTCAACATCGTTTGAGATGGTTTGGACATCTTCAACGGAGGCTTTCTGAGGCACCGATACATAGTGGAATTTTAAGATATACTGAAAACTTAAGAAGAGGTAGAGGTCGACCAAGACTAACGTAGGAGGAAGCAGTTAAAAGAGATTTAAGGGATTGGAATGTAGCTAAAGAATTAGCTTTGGATAAGAGCGCATAGAAGTTAGCGATCCACGTACCGGAACTATAAGAAAGTTTAGGGGCTGTGTTTTAGGTTTTCGGCTCGGATGACATGATGTACATCTTAGGGTTTTAGCCTTGTAGGTTTTATTATTATTACTATTATTATATTTTTTATTTTTATTTGTAAGGCTTTTGTCTCTTTGACCTTGTGGGGTTTTATTCCTAACCTACCCCAACTTGTTTGGGATGAAAGGCTTTGTTATTGTTGTTGCTAGATTTGCTTAGAGATGCTTTTCCTGAAGGCTCAAAACTACCTAAAAACTTTCATGAGGCAAAGAAAATGGTGAAATGTCTTGGTCTTGGGTTTGTGAATATCCATGCTTGTGAACATGATTGCATATTATTTTGGAAACAACATGCTAATGAAACTAAATTTCTAAAATGTAATACATCTCGCTGGAAAACAGAAAGGAAGAGCCTTGATGGGAAACATGTCCACAAAGTTCCCAAAAAGGTTCTTCGGTATTTTCCAATAAAAGGAAAGACTTTAGAGGTTGTACATTAATCCAGAAAAGGCAGCAAGCATGAGGTGGCATGAGGAAGGGCGGACAGAAGATGGATTATTTAGACATCCAGCCGACTCTCCAGCTTGGAAGGACTTTGACAATAGGCATATTCAATTTGGTGCAGAAAGTCAGAGCGTTCGATTAGCTTTAGCTACTGATGGCTTCAACCCTTTTAGGTCCTTGAATTGTAATCATAGCACATGGCCGGTTGTTTTGATCCCACAGAACCTACCTCCATGGATGTGTATGAAACAACACAACTTCATCCTTTCCTTGTTAATTCCCGGTCGATATGCCCCTGGCAATGACATAGATGTCTACATGGAACCATTGGTTGATGATTTGGACTTCATATGGCATGAAGGCATTAGGACCTATGATGTTTCCAAGGGCGAGTTCTTCCAATTGCATGGTGCAATATTAAGCACCATCGACGACTTTCCAGGTTTAGGCTATATACATGAATGTGTTACGCCAGGAGAGGTGGCTTGCCCTGATTGCCACCTAGAAACTTGTTCACTGAGACTAACAAAAGGTGGCAAGAGCTGTTATGTGGGACACCGTAGGTTCTTAGATGCAAACCACAGGTTAAGATCAGACGCGAAATCATTTGATGTGACTACAGAGTTCAGGGCAGCCCCTTCTCTGCTTTCTGGTGAGGATATTTTGAGGCGAACAGAACACATCAAGGTGGTTTTTGTGAAGGATCCAACTGCAAGGAAGTCCACAAAAAAGCGCAAGAAAAGAGATCCACCAAAAAGCGTTCTATTTTGTTAAGGTTACCCTATTGGAAGGATTTATTGTTGCGACCCAATTTTGATGTGATGCACATTGAGAAAAATGTTTGTGATAACATAATTAATACACTTTTGGGAATTGATGGGAAATCTAAAGATAATTTGAATTCATGCTTAGACCTCCAGCTGCTGGGCATAAGGAAATGTCTCCATCCTGTTGAAGTTGGAGACAAATTTTATTTGCCTCCTGCTCCATATTCAACGACTTCTGATGAGAAGATGTTTTGTGAAGTCTTGAAAAGAGTGAAATTTCCTGATGGCTATGCATCCGATATACGCAGTCGTGTACATGTTAATGTCGATAGTCACAACCCTCAACAACATGGATCTAATTCTAGAGTAAATGTGGTATAAAACTATAGTTCCTTAAACTTTGGTAGCTTATTGTTTGAGTGAAACAATGTTTACTGTCTCTTTTATTATTTCCTTTGTGCAGATGCTGACTATCTTATTATTTGAGTGAAACATTGTTGACGGTTCGCAGTGAAGATAGTGGGGCTGAGTCCTACTCAGGGGAGCACAACCTTTCTGATGGCCATGATGACCATGAGGTATAGGTGTTCTCACTGCACATTGGTGGTTTTCCCTTGTCATTGCTACAGGGTGTAGTAAAAATGACAATATATTTCTGCACATGTAGATATACCATAGGCAAGCTGTAGTCCCACCGAGAAGACACGAAGGGGTACGATCTCAACCATTCCGAAATAACAATTCTTGTTGCTAAGTTATTGACCATTTCATTCAATGCTATGCTAGTAAACATTGTGCCATATTGTTGTAGGGTGGAAAAAAGTGATATACTTTCTATTGTGAGGCCCTATGAACATGTGGCTAAGGCTACTATCCAAACAACTATCCCCACAGCACGTGTAGGAGGTACTACACTTGGCAATGAATGCTATGAAGTTGTTGTCAACTCTGTAATGAAAAGGGATGCTCTGCTGCTTCGCCCATACGGGAACAAAAAAACCATGGGGAATGCTTTTGGGCAATCTATTGCATGGCCACCCAAGCATGTAAATACGTACACTCTTGTTTATGTTGCTGCAAGCAATGGTTGAAATAAGGTACTTACTCATGCTACTTTCTTGCAGATGATGAATGATGAAAAGGCAGCAAAGCATTCACGGGTTCTGCAGCTGGTATGTTCCAATAAAATATGGGAACTAGTTTCAATGTGCTCCAAAATTAGTAGGACTAGCTACTTAGCTAGTTTCAGAACATGTACGGTAAGCTAACAATATCTGGGGAAAGAGCAAAATAAAACAAATGCTATCCTCACCCTCTCTGTTGATTTCAGAGATGCTTAAAAAAAAATCTAATCACACATTGTTGCTATTGTTGGTCCCCTAGCACACATGCATCTCTCCAATATTGCCATAGCTTTTGAGATCACCAAAACTGGTGCATTTGGTACCAGTTCAGATCAATGTGGTGCAATGTAAAATGAAATTGACAAATGTTGCAGTCTAAAACTGTAACTACGCATTGTTTTCTTGCTGTCATGTTGGAAACGATGTTGTTTTCAGTTTTCATTTCTTTTCTGAGAATTTCATCATGCTGAGTCCAAAATTGCGATGCTTATTCTAGATTTTCGAATAGTACAAGCAAGAGAAAAATTCATTCTACCTTTTTTCTGATTGATTGCAGGTACAACACCGAGAAGTTAGTCTTCTGAGACGCTCTTGAAGTGCACGGAGGCTTGGGAATTAAATGGCAGACCTATGGAAAGGATGATGTCTTTGGTGTGTGCAAGTAGTGTCAATTGCAAGGATGTTAGTGGTACCTTTGGGATGTGTTTTTCCTGGTTGGAATATAATGCTAGATACTAGTCAAACAGGTGCTTTTGACAAGTATGGACAAGATGAATATTGTCTATACATGCATTTCAGCTAGCTAGCTGGATGTAGTTTTATGTATTTGTGTAAGTAATAGTTGGATGATGGCATTATCTAGTACCTATGGATGATGTATGTGACAATATTACGTCTAATTCCATTACTTTGTGCCAATTTGAGCATTCTGTGTGTTTGCTTCCCATGATATCCTAATTGTATATTAGATTATGGCAATATGTAGTATGAAAGCACATATGGTTCTCAATGGCAGTGTGTCTGTTGGCAATTCTCCAAAATTCAATTTCGGTTGAATTCTGAAATGCACATTGTCTGTCGGCAAAAGCTAGTTGCAAAGTAAACTGTCTGTCGGAAATAAATTTGTCTATCGACAATTGTAGATCTGCCGGGAATAGAGTGTATGTCGGCAAAAATAATGTCTGCCGGGTAAGATATGTCAACAGGGACTGCTTACTGCCGGTAAATGTATGTCTTTTGATAAATACTTTTCCTGACTGTGATTACCCTGGCAGAAGGTCATGGTAGAGTGTGTTAAGGAAATTGTCTTTACCGACAGACGGTTTTCCCTCGAAGGCTGCTTTCCTCGACAGAACAATTGTCCTCGCATCTGTGTCCTGGTGTAGTGGTGCTGGTGCCGCACAGTCCCTCCCATCTTTGAAAGCACGATCGAGAGAGAGACCGATCGATCTGATGCTACGCTATATAACTCAAGTACAGCGTCTTCTCACAGCAGCCCCACTGCTCTACACCTCTACTTAACTGCGGTATCAGGTATCAACCGATATAAGCTGCTGATTGGCAGTACATCACAATGGCCCATCATGCGCCGGAAAAGAAGGGATGGTCACCGGAGACTGGCTGGAAAGCATACAGAGTACGTCGATATGCAGAGGACGACCGTAAGATCGAATTCCGATATGAAGATCGGAGTCTGGTCCTGAGAAAAAGATGCTTCGATCGTTTTATGCAGGCTAGCTAGGGATCAAACGTCCGATCATCAGCAGTTGTCCGCTTTACTTTTGTTACCCCCGAACAGCTGAGCTCCTTTTCCTTCAGGACCAGCGGCCGGCCGCGGCTCCTTAACAGCCTAAAAGCCCCACCCACACCGACCTAATCTCAGCCCAGATCTGCTAACAGTGCGTACGACGGCGACGACAGAAAGGACGATCGATTGTTTGTCCATGGATTGGCTTCAGAAGCACGCCATTGCACATCCGCATGCACAGGCACTGGGGCTAACCAGAATCCGATTCTAGGTTCAGAGGACTCGAGTAGCCCGTGCATCACTCGCACAGGAACAGTGAGAGCTTTCTGAGCATGCAAGTACTGGTCCCATACGTATTAGCAGTGAACTGAACGAGGTTTGACGGGTCAAACCCCACATATAAATTAAAAGCGAGTCATGACCAGGATTAATGCCACCTTGCAGGCTGCCCTGGGGAATGTAATGCAGATATCAGGAGCACATGGGAGTGCCATGGGGAACCATGGAAACTGCCTTAATTGATTAAGCCGATCGAGCTAGGACGACGATAATAATGCGAGAGCGAGGAGGAGGAAAGCTTGTTGGGTTGTTTAGCTAGCCCCCACATGATATAGGAGTCCGTGATCTCACACCCGCCCAAGCGAGAGACGCACCAGAGAGGAGAGAAGAGACGAGATGGGGTTGGTGGTGCGCGATCGGGACGCCTCACCGGCGCGAAACCGGGGTTAATTCGATAATTTTGTCCCCAAAAACGCGCGCGTGCATGGACCAGCGCGCGGTTTCCTTCCTTGGCTCGCGCTCGCGCTCGCGCTCGCACCCACCACCCGACGCGCGCGTCGCCGATGGCCTCGTCGCGGCGGTGCGTTTGGGCCAATTCCTCGCCTGGGCCTCGCGGCTTTGGGTGGTACAGTAATACTCCAGCGCCTCAACAATTCCAAATCCCGCACGTTTTCCTCTCGGCGTTTGTTCGGCAGCGCGTGCGGCCGGCCGGTGTGGGCAGTGGGCGAGATGCTACCTACACGTTAGATCGTTAGAAGACCGACCACCCTACACGCCTACGCACCTACAGCTAGAACGACGCACCAGTGCATCACCGAATCGATACGTACATCGTGCATTATTTGCAAGTGGCGTGCGACTGAGACCTTTCCGATCCAGTCACGACACGGAAATGTGAAGTGAAGTGAATCGACCAAAGCGAGCGAACGAACGGCCGCCGCGCGCCGAAGCCTATGGCGCCGGGGATCTCTCCGACTCTCCCTCCTACGCCGCAAAATCGGTGCCATCAAAGGGTGGAGCAGTTGACCTGATCATGGATTGCTTGCTTGCCCCAGTTTTGGCGATCTATCTACGGTGCTATGGCTAGGGCTAGCTGCACTGTACTCGGATCTTCTATAGGGCGGCGATGCGGACACCACTGGATGTAGACGTAGCGTACTACAGTATCTGTTCCATCGCAGCATCTGTTTCGGCCGAAATAGCAAATTTTGAAGCGTGATTAGCAAAAATGACACCTTTGCAATCGCAATTGCAAAAATAGTGCCCTCATCTGTACGGTCACTGTACACTTTTAACTATGGGGCGACACATGGCAGAAAACCGCACGATCACCGTGCGGTTTTAGCCACGGGGCGACACGTGACGATCACCGTATGGTTTTCCGCCACGTGTCGGTTCGTGGCTAAAACCGTACGGTGATTGTGCGGACGAGAGCACTATTTTTACAATTGCAACTATGAATATATTATTTTTGCTAATCGCGCTTCAAATACTGCTATTTCGGCCAAAAACTCTCTATCAGCTTGCTTGCCAGAGCAAGGACCTCGACGCGAGGATCCCAGCTCACGCACCCGAGATTTTTTTTTTTATTTCGCTTGGCGATTGTAATTTTAAAAGAACAATTTCATTCCGGGAAACAGGCTCGGATGGGAGCTAATCCTGGAGGGATTTCACCTGCCTAAGGAGCAAAATCCCCCGTTTCATGGATCAATGGCAACCTGCCAAGCCTAGCAGCCTACGACGAGGCATTTATATTGTTTTTTGCACAATCACGTAATTTATCCATCGACTCATGGAAGGAAGGGCATCCCAAAAGCTCAGTGGGGAAGAGAACATTTGGAATCTAAGTACTACTAATTTTCTGGTCATCTCCTAAACAAAGGCCAACCCAGGCAACAGCCTACCTCTTGAAAACTTTGCCTCTTTTCGCCATTTTAAACTCGTTTTCATCGTAGTGGCTCTCCTATGGGGCACCATGCAAATGCTAGTACTCGGACACTTTACAGCATTTCACTAGCCAGTGTAGCATTTCACATGCTGCCCTTAAGTTAGCTGGGTTAAGTAGAGATTACAGGCGATAATTGTACTTGAAACTGATAACATGCATGCTTGAACATCTTTTGCACTGCCACATAGGCAGGAACGGTGGGCCAGAGGCATAGAATTTGTTCAAAGTTATTCCCACACAGCAAAGAGACAGGGTAAAAGGTTGCAATTGTGATTTTTAAGGACAATATCTACAAAACTCTGACACACGGGCAGCTTTTGTGGGTATTTTAGGAGCACTCTAGCATTGCTCATCGTCCTTTTCTCTTCTGTTACCGTTAACCAGCGAGAGGAACCATGTGGAGATAAATACAAAAGGCAAAATGCACCATATAACTCAATTTAATCAGCAAATTATGGCATTGAAAAACCAGCAAATTCGATTACAAATACATGTGTTGGACTTGGACAGAGCCAACTTTTAATGCGTGAATCGAAAGGCCAAAATCTACACCATCTATAACTCAGATCGAACGGTTGAGACAACTTCTTAAGCTTCAAAATACCCAAAGATTTCTACTACAGAAATGGATTAGTTTCTTCTGATATTCGTTGTGCTAGTACAGCAGATGATGATGGCGAGGTGGCGCACGCGCGGGAAGGGAATACGGCCACAAACCAGCTAGCGAGCGTGGCCAGAAACCTTTTCTTCCGTTCGCTCTTTTTTAGTCGCTACTGACCACCTTCGTGTTCCCTGCTATTTTTTACGATCCACTAGTGCTGTTAAAATATGTTCATGCTCGCTGTTGAAAACGCAGGTTCCGATGCAAAAATGGGGAAGTTTGTGGCAATTTGTCGCTTTGGACTTCTGTTTTTCCGATGGTGGTTTGGTCGCCGTGCAGGAAAATGCGTGTGCTATTTGCAAGCTTGCGACGGGGAGGTCGGCATGTTTGCATATGGGACATTCCGGTTTATAAAATTCATGTGCTCCGTAACACTTGCTATAATCTCGCGGATCAATTTAAAACTTAAGGATTAATAAACATAAAATATTAATATTGCATCTTTTTTTTTGGTGGAAAATGCAAAATCAAACCTGTGTTAAACAAGCAACAGTTTTAACAATCATTTTACTACTACTCCAGTTCCAGTAGTAGAAGAATTCTTCATAGATGTTTTACCTACTTCAGCTCACATTGACTTGTGCCACACTAGGAATCTACAATAGTTTATGTCACTTGTCACTAAGAGATTAATACATCAGCATTTAGGTGATGTGGAAGAGAGATAGTGAGGAGAGAAGGTGAGCTTGTTTCTAGATGAATAAATAAGCAAATTGTTGATACCAAGACACAAAAAAACAACAAAATAGCTATTAGAGACTTGCTTATTACCTAAAAACTTGTTTTGTGGGTAGCAATTAAAGTTTTAGATACAAGTTTAAGAAATAATCCATTGAAAGAATTGTTTCTTTTTTATTAGATTGAATACTCTCTCTCCTTTTAGTACCAAGCTAAGAAATAAATTATTGTAGAACGAAAGATACGGTCCGGATTGCGATTCTGACCTCCCGACTTGCCGTTTCGGGAATATTATCGGCTGCGCGCGCCCTAGCAGATTCCTTCTCGATCTAATTTAACGACATTCGTGGTAATTTTTTACGGCCCTTTTCAGATTCCGTTACGGATAACTCAAGATTTGGCAGAAAGCGAGGGACAGGGGGCTGACACGTCACTGCCTCCCCCACACGGCCAGAGACGCCGCCACCCAGCAAGCTGCATGCCCGTTTCTTCCACTTCAGAGCGTACGGTCTACAAAAATCCCCCGCAGAAAAACCATTTCTTGCAACGGAGTAATGAAACCAAAACACACGTTTCTGGCCCTCAAATCTAAAAGAAAAATTAATTTATGCCTCGGGACTATTGAGCGTTTCAGTTGTACACTCCATGAAGTCTACAGAAAGCGAGAAAGCGATTTACAGCATGAAAGTAACTGATTTGATTGGAAGTAGAGTGACTGGCCAGGAGTAGCAAGTAAAGGTTCAGCCTTATAATGTGTTTTGTTCAGCCCTACTAGCTAACAGCTGCGACGAATCTACTACTACTCGATTCTCTTTCTCTACATAAGTACGGATATGACACCGTATACCGTATAAAGTACATCCTAGTATTAAAGCCACGTCATGTGGTACATCACGCAATCAACCGACCAAACCCAGCATCCTTTTGTCCGGCCCTTGATGTCGCCGTACGCGCAGGGTACATCTGAGCCGGGGCGTGTACGTATGCGTGTCTTCGTAAGCAATCGCTCGGCGCATGCATACGCCCAAGCCATCCCTCGTCGGAAGCAAATTCTGGGGGAGGGCCTCGCCTCTCCTCCAAGCCGATGGACGGCGGATGCGCCGTTCTCACCGAGGCCCCCCGTTGCCTGTTCCTCCCACCAACTCACTCACTCGCAATCTCGCTCTATGACGGATACAGAAGTGCTACGAGCCACGGCACTGTAGCCTTAGATAAGAGAAACTGTAGTACATTCTCTCGGTAGTATAATTCGAATTTGATAACTGATTTGTTAAAAGTTTTTTTTTATAACCTTTTTGTGAGGGTGTTATAGACTTTTCCAACTATAGTTAAAAATATTATTTATTGTGGTATGTGATTCTCACATGAGCAGTTACAAGTCTAGCTATCGGGATTCTACTACTTAAATTACCAGGTGTAGTATAACTAAATTCTATCTAATCTGAACCATTAGATCAAAGAGAATGAACGAATCGTATTAAATTGAGTGTACCGTAAAAGAGCTCTTAGATAAAACAAGCGAAGAAGGAAGGGTCAAAATAAGAAGATTTTCTTTAGTAGTATGGTGGTAGTATGGAGTGCTAACTGAAATTAAATCTAATTACGGGTTTGTTATTTCTAAGTCGTCTGAAATTTTTTAAGCTTAAATCAATTGTTATGACCATTGGATTTGTGTAGAGATTGATATGTCATATGATTGGATATTGATCCAATAGATAAAACATATGACTTATACTTAATAAAATTTCAGTCACCTTACAAATAGACAATCCCATCTAATTATTGACTTTTAAGGGGTAGCATAGACTTTTTATCCTTTTAGTTCCGCCTTTGCCTAACGAAGCCCAACAACAATCTGAATTACGCATCTGCCACTGTGACAAACAAAATCACCGTTCCCAGCTGTTGTCCAGAGTTTCACCTCCCATCGGCCTTCACCCCTCCTTGATTTGCTTCTCGTCTCTGGTCATAGTTTGCAGGCTGCCGCATACACAGATGAGCAGATGGAGGTTCAGTTTTGGGTCCATGACATGTAGATGCTCATCTCTATTCTGGCCTCTAACTGGGCTAGCCTAGCCAGTCATGAGACTCTGGACGGCGGCTGGCAATAGTATTCAGCAATTCGAAATGAATTAATTAATGCATAATTTGTGCCAGATTGAAATAGTAGCAACAGGCACATATTTCAGTGATTACATAAAAGCCACGACAATACATCCCCAATTTGATGAAACACGTGTTCTTTACATCATAACACGATGACCGAATTTGCATGCTCCATGCATACGAGCCAACGTTCTGATTCGGGTGCTGCCACACTAGTACTTGATTTCATCGGGAGCCGCAATATATCATGGATTCCGCCGTTCCGGACACAGAGCTCCGCAGCCGCAGGTAGGTGTCCAGCGTCATGGCGATCTGGATCATTGGCGTGTCCGCACATCGCGCAGTTGCGGACTACCAGCACCTCCTAGAATTCTTACTGATCTGATCCGCTCCGCTGGATTGAAGAGAATGAATAATCCATATTAACTAGTGGTTACCGTAAAAGCGCTCCCAAATAAAGCTCGGGCCGCGCTGCCGTCTCGCCGAAATAAAAACACACTCCCACGCACACACCCACTACACCACACCGCACCAGCAGTTGCTCCTCTTCCTCACTAGCTCAGCTTGGCTGTAAAGAGTAGTAGTGGTGGTAGTAGGCTGGTGGCTATAGAGAGCGGCGCTGAGCTGAGCTGAGGCTGAGGCTAGGCAAGAGAGAGAGAGAGAGCTGCGAGGAGGGAGAGGAGAAGATGATTACGGCGGCGGATTTCTACCACGTTATGACGGCGATGGTGCCGTTGTACGTGGCCATGATCCTCGCGTACGGTTCGGTGAAGTGGTGGCACATATTCTCGCCGGACCAGTGCTCGGGGATCAACCGGTTCGTGGCGCTCTTCGCCGTGCCGCTGCTCTCCTTCCACTTCATCTCCACCAACAACCCCTACACCATGAACCTGCGCTTCATCGCCGCCGACACGCTGCAGAAGCTCATGATGCTCGCCATGCTCACCGCCTGGAGCCACCTCAGCCGCCGGGGCAGCCTCGAGTGGACCATCACGCTCTTCTCCCTCTCCACGCTCCCCAACACGCTTGTCATGGGGATCCCCTTGCTCAAGGGCATGTACGGGGAGTTCTCCGGGAGCCTCATGGTGCAGATCGTCGTGCTGCAGTGCATCATCTGGTACACGCTCATGCTCTTCATGTTCGAGTACCGCGGCGCGCGGATGCTCATCACCGAGCAGTTCCCCGACACCGCCGGCTCCATCGCCTCCATCGTCGTCGACCCGGACGTCGTCTCGCTTGACGGCCGGAGGGACGCCATCGAGACGGATGCGGAGGTCAAGGAGGACGGGAGGATACACGTCACCGTGCGCCGCTCCAACGCCTCGCGCTCGGACATCTACTCGCGCCGCTCCATGGGCTTCTCCAGCACCACGCCGCGGCCCAGCAACCTCACCAACGCCGAGATCTACTCTCTGCAGTCGTCGCGGAACCCCACACCGAGGGGCTCCAGCTTCAACCACACCGACTTCTACTCCATGGTCGGCCGGAGCTCCAACTTCGGCGCGGCCGACGCGTTCGGCGTCCGCACCGGCGCCACGCCGCGCCCGTCCAACTACGAGGACGACGCGTCCAAGCCCAAGTACCAGTACCAGCTCCCCGCGGCGAATGCTGCCCCCGGGGCGGGGCAATACCCTGCGCCGAACCCCGCGGTGGCGGCAGCGCCCAAGGGCGCCAAGAAGGCGGCCACGAACGGGCAGGCCAAGGGCGAGGACCTCCACATGTTCGTCTGGAGCTCCAGCGCGTCGCCGGTGTCGGACGTCTTCGGCGGCGGCGCGCCGGACTACAACGACGCCGCGGCCGTCAAGTCCCCCCGCAAAAGTAGCAATCTTTTTCACCACGTACTGCCTGCTTTGGGGAGCGTTTCTTGGGCTAATTTGTACGTATTCACATTTCTTTATTGCAGTGGACGGAGCGAAGGACAGGGAGGACAACGTGGAGCGAGACGACTTCAGCTTCGGGAACAGGGGCGCGATGGACAGGGACGCAGAGGCCGGGGACGAGAAGGCCGCGGCGGCGGCGGGCGACCCCGGCAAGGCGGTGGGCGCGGCGCCGATGGCGATGCCTCCGACGAGCGTGATGACGCGGCTGATCCTGATCATGGTGTGGCGCAAGCTGATCCGCAACCCGAACACCTACTCCAGCCTCATCGGCCTCATCTGGTCGCTCGTCTGCTTCAGGTTTGTTCGTACACTACAGCCGCAGCTCACAAATCTAACAGGGCGCGCAGTCGTGGACTCGTGGTCAGTGATTTGATCCTAATAATGCGTTCGTCTCGTTGCTGCATTTGCTGGTGCGTTGCAGGTGGAACTTCGAGATGCCGGCCATCGTCGTGAAATCAATCTCGATACTGTCGGACGCGGGGCTCGGCATGGCCATGTTCAGTCTCGGTCGGTATCGCAGCTGCTGCTTACTTCTTTTCACGCTTCCTACGTCAGTTCAATCCAACAGTAGATGTGAGCTCTTGCTCTCGTTAGTGATTTGGTTGCGCCGTGCACGCAGGGCTGTTCATGGCGCTGCAGCCGCGGATCATCGCGTGCGGGAACAAGGTGGCGACGTACTCCATGGCCGTGCGGTTCCTGGTCGGCCCGGCCGTGATGACTGCCGCGTCCTTCGCCGTGGGCCTCCGCGGCACGCTTCTGCACGTCGCCATCGTCCAGGTACTTTGGGGTGAAAACAAAAGGATAAACAGCGAAAAGTCTTCGCGTGGGCAAACCTACCGCGGGCAGGCGCAGCCTGCCATCTTTGTGTCCCTTCTTTTCTCAATCCCTCGTGCTTTGCTTTGCTTTGCTTCTCCTTATGCACGGCCTTTTTTTACGTTAGGCCAGCACAAAAGCTTACTTTTCTCAGCTTTCTCACTGTTGGTTTTTGGTTTTGTTTAATGGCCGGACGAATGAACGAGCAGGCAGCTCTGCCCCAGGGCATTGTCCCCTTCGTCTTCGCAAAGGAGTACAACGTGCACCCTTCCATTCTAAGCACCGCGTAAGTCCCATGTCCCTAGCAAGCTAGAGTCGCCGGCACTGCACACACAGACACAGACCACGAGCTGTTCCAAGATTCTCTCGAATTGCCACTGATCGTTTCGCTTGCATGCTGCTTGCAGAGTCATATTTGGCATGCTCATCGCCCTGCCGATCACGCTCGTCTACTACATCTTGCTCGGGCTGTGAGAGTGAGTGACATTGTAAAGATTCGCTACTACAAGTTCAGGAGAAGCAAACGAGGAGATCACAATTCACAGAGCTACGACACTGCTTGCAAAATGAGGGGCTCTTTTTTTTTCCTTTCACTAGAAGTAGGCATGGAAGGAGGGCAAGATGGTAGCTAGCTAGGACAATGGTGAGTCAAAAGGGCACCAAAAGCATGTACAAGTACAAAAGCTTGGGGGGGGGGGGGGGGGGACACAAGATCCAGTTCAGGTCACGGAAGAATGGTTCGGTTTTGAAGGGGTTGAGGGGGTTCTGGTTGGCTGCGCTGACCCTTGTAAAATGGATGTCATTCTGATAACAGATCGACCTTGTTTTGTTCATCTCATGGTATTGCTGAGTTGAGATGATTTTTCAGTTTTAATATCTCTAGTAGTTGGAATGGAATTAATCTCAATGCTAGATCATGCATGTTCAGTACCTTCAATGCATTGTACTGTACTTGAGCGTATTGTATCATTCATACTGTTTTTTTTTACTTCTACTTGGACTTTGGATCTTTGTTTGCAGAAGTGTACAGAGCACAGCAAATCGTTTTACACGGTGACCAGAACAGCTTGGTTGTGCTTGATCAAAGTTGAGGCCACAGAAATGCATGGGCGAGGCCTTCCTCCCCATCAGTGGTCGTTGATTTGATAAGACATGTCGGCTACAGTTGTGTGCGGCCAATTAGTATCTGAACGACTTAAGTTGCATACGTTGAGACGACACCCAGAAACTAGTGACTCCACTTGTAATCATGGAGTTCTTTTATTTTTCTTTATGGTGAGCAAAATCAGGGAGATTAATTGGCGATTGTTGAGAGACGATAAGGAATGGATTTAATATTGTTGATGATGTATTGATGTTGAGGTATACGTACGTCTTAATTATATAATGTAGACTACTAGTAATATACTGGTACTCTCGATTGATTGATTAGCTCATTCTGAGGAAGAAATTCAGAAAATCGTAAAAAAGTTGATGGGGTCACGTTCGGTGCAGGGCATTATGCGCTAATGTGGGATTTGATGTGGACCGGTGGAGCATATCCAGCGACAAGCAGGGCCCTTTAGGTTGCTGTCGCATTAAGTGCCTTGTTGGGGTCCTTGTGCCCCCCTACCTTTTCTTTCCCTCTCCTAATCTGCCGCCTAATCTCTAGTTAGGCCTTGTACTAGTTTGTACTGGTGACTTCATGGCATGCTTGCTTGCTGCGTCCTCCACCTTCAGGCATGGGATTCAAAGATAAAACTAGGGCCAAACAAGTGCTTATTTAAAGAACTTTTTCAGTGCTATCCTCTTCATACTAGAAACCTGAAACCTCCAGGTAAAGATGAAGCGAAGTGCAGATGGGTTTTCAGTTCTCACGATTGTGATTTGTACCTTCTACCTTGTAAGCTGACTCTCAGTAGCTAGCTTATTGCAGCAGGTCACTACTAGTATTCAGTTTGACTGCCTAGTGAGCCGGCGTTACAAAGGTTTAGTGCTTACTTTTTGACCAGGTGAATCTCAGAGAGGGCTTTGAACAAAGGATTCGATTTATCTCATGAAGAATGACAGAATGTGACATCTTATCTTACAAAAGAAAGTCCCAATATAAATCCAGCAAAACGACACGAAACATTCATAATTCAATGTATCGGATCAATGCTAATGCTCGCATCGTATCAAAAAGGAAAGATTTTTTTCTTTTCTGCTGAAGCACTTTATTACCTAACTTTTGGAGAGTTTTGGGACCCATCAGATGACAAGAAGCCCCAGAATCCTCGATGCACTGTTTTGGAAAGATGTTTGGTTTCTGCTTTGCCCATGTACGAAATGTTGGAAGAGACCACAGGCCAGCTCGCGGTGTGCATGCAAGCTACCGAGCTTGCTCCGAATAATTATCCGTTATCTCTATTGTGTCTATCTTGACTTAGCATTCACAAACTATGACTCTAATCCAAACATGTGACTCACTTAACATGTGTTTGTATCCTATAGTCACTGCGAAGAAAGCATTAGGTCCTGGAATCTCCCATGATTTCCGTAGAATTTCACGTAAAATAGTAATTTTCCTGTAGAAATTTGAGAAATAAATCTCGCATTCTAAATGGGCCCTTAATATGTTGCAAAATCGACAATTTTGATTCACATAATTTAAAAGTGTTTTTTCCCAACAAGATCCTCAGAGCTTTTTATTCACCTCAAATATATTTATTATCTTATTAAAACAGAGTCAAAAGAAACCACCATATTTGCTCTCAAGGGCTAGAAATTCTCATATTAATCGGTAGAAAAAGATAAAGGTCTACACCGTCGATCATGGTGGGTCCAAATTATAACGGTTGTTGGCTTTGCCCAGAAGAACACTCACTCATGGCTCTCCCTCTCTTGGTGTTTCTCTGAAACACGCACACAGGAGGAAGACAACTAAAAACAAACAGACTCAACTCTGTCACATCTTCCTTGCTTCTGTTGTTCAACTCGTTACATGGCTTATATGACACACACTCATGATCAAATCTCACAACAACTTGATCCACAACTCACGGTCTCACGCCACTAGCTGTGAGATCCATAAGACTCGGACTCCACGCCGGCCACTCATGAGTGCCACTAACTAGCTAACGTGCAGTGTGCCATCATCCACTGCATGCATGCATACACTAACTCAACTAACTAACACACATGCATGGACGACTAGATAACTCATCTACATGCAAAATACTAACTCTACTACTCTGACAAGATTATTTCCAACATTCTCCCCCCTGATCTTGTTGTCACTACTTCACAAGCCGAAGTCCGATCTCCTGACGCATCTCCAAGGAGTTTTGCCTTCTTCTTGCTAACCATGCCGCCGGTGACACAACTTACTGACGTCTTTTTCTTCTACCTCAGCTCCGATTGTGTTTCGCCGGTAACACAACTAGACGGCGACGGAGACTCTCACTAGAGCTTACACACATGAGAACTTAGAACACACCTACAAGAACTCATGGGCACACACATGCATCATGCACTGACTCACCTACGTGCATGACCATAACACAACTATATGCACGTATGTAACACACCTCCTACGTGCACAAAGAAATAAATGACACATGCAACACTTCTACTGTGCCATCTCTGTTTGTCGGCCTCATGCCGACTCTCCTCACGCACGTATGTAACACACCTCCTACGTGCACAAAGAAATAAATGACACATGTAACACTCCTAATGTGCCATCTCCGTTTGTCAGCCTCATGCCGACTCTCCTCATAGCAGCATCGCACCGCTGTCGTCGCCCTTCGCTGCGGCAATCACGCCGACGTTGCCGCTGCAACAGGAGCCATGCCGCGCATGCCCTTGGCCAAGCCGCCGTCGCATCGTCGGGGACCGAGCCGCTGTGCCGCAGCCATGCCGTGCCCGAAACCATGGCTCTCGAGCAACGCGCGCTGCGCGCCCAAACACCGCCGCCTTCTGGCGCGCTCCATCGCGGGAGCTCGCCGCCCGTCATTGCCGTGCCTCGCAGACGTCGACGCCGCGCAGCGCTCGAGGCGTAGCACGGCAGCCGCCGAGCCGTCGTCGCTCGCCGCGCCGTCGCGGCGCCGGCCGCGCCGCACGGCTTCTTCTCGCACCTTGCTCGATACCAAATGTTGGCTTTGCCCGAAGAACACTCACTCATGGCTCTCCTCTCTTGGTGTTTCTCAAACACGCACACGGAGGAAGACAACTAAAAACAAATGCAGACTCAACTCACACATCTTCCTTGCTTCGTTGTTCAACTCGTTACATGGCTTATATGACACACACTCATGATCAAATCTCACAACAACGATCCACAACTCACGGTCTCACGCCACTAGTGTGAGATCCATAAGACTCGGACTCCACGCCGCCACTCATGAGTGCCACTAACTAGCTAACGTGCAAGCAGTGCCATCATCCACCGCATGCATGCATACACTAACTCAACTAACTAACACACATGCATGGACGACTAGATAACTCATCTACATGCAAAATACTAACTCTACTACTCTGACAAGATTATTTCCAACATTCTCCCCCCTGATCTTGTTGTCACTACTTCACAAGCCGAAGTCCGATCTCCTGACGCATCTCCAAGGAGTTTTGCCTTCTTCTTGCTGACCATGCCGCCGGTGACACAACTTGCTGACGTCTTTTTCTTCTACCTCAGCTCCGATTGTGTTTCGCCGGTAACACAACTAGACGGCGACGGAGACTCTCACTAGAGCTTACACACATGAGAACTTGGAACACACCTACAAGAACTCATGGGCACACACATGCATCATGCACTGACTCACCTACGTGCATGACCATAACACAACTATATGCACGTATGTAACACACCTCCTACGTGCACAAAGAAATAAATGACACATGCAACACTTCTACTGTGTCATCTCTGTTTGTCGGCCTCATGCCGACTCTCCTCACGCACGTATGTAACAACGGTCTAGATTAAAAGAAAAAAATTCATGCCAAGTACAATAGAGCTGAAATTTGGAATTTAAAAATAAAATAAAAATAAACAATTTGATTTCTATACAAATTCCTAAGTAAAAGAGTCCATATCAAGTACAATAAAACTGAAATTCGGAATGAAAATAAATAAATCAGCAATTTGATTTTTCATGCGAATTCCTAAGTAAAATCTCTAAATAATTATAATACAGAACAAAAAAATGGCAATTAGTTTTGTATTCTAAATACAACAAAAAAATTCAGAATAAAAAATAAAATAAAATTAGCAATTTGATTTCGATATGAATTCGAATAATTATAATTCGGATTATTAAACCAGAGTCAAAAGAAGACACTATGTTCGCTCTCAAGGGCTAGAAATTTTCGTGTTAATTGATAGAAAAAAAGAGAAAGATATATACAGTCGATCGTGGTGGGTCCAGATTATAACGGTCTAGATCTAAAAGAGTCCATGTCAAGTACAACAAAACTGAATTTTAGAATAAAAAATAAAATAAAATAAGCAATTTGATTTTCATACAAACTCCCAAGTAAAAGAGTCCATGTTAAGTACAATAAAACCAAAATTTAGAATAAAAATAAAAATAAATTAGTAATTTGATTTCCATACGAGTTCCTAGGTAAAATCCCTAAATAATTCTAATCCAGAATAAAAAAATAAAATAAATATGGTGGATCCAAATTATAACGATCTCGACCTAAAAGAGTCCATGTCAAATACAATAAAATTGAATTTCAGAATAAAAAATAAAATAAAATAAGCAAGTTGATTTCCATACAAACTCCCAAGTAAAAGAGTCCATGTCAAGTATAATAAAACTAAAATTTGGAATAAGAATAAAATAAATTTATCAATTTGATTTTCATATGAGTTCCTATAGAATAAAAATACAAATACAAAATTGTTGCTTCCTATAGAATAAAAATAAGAATAAAATTGTTGCTTCCTATAGAATAAAATAAAAAATAACTAAAATTTTGATTAAAAATACAAATTATAACGAGGATATCACGAATAGTGTCAGAGGAGACCACAAATGAGTGCAATGGCATCAATTTGTCCTGCAAGAAGGCATTAATCTACGGGGAAGCGAAGAGCTGAGGCAGCGATGACAGAGATGAGGACAATGTCGTGCTGCTCATCAGAGCCATTGAAGAGAAAGTCCAGTGCTGAAGGAGCCAAGGGTCGTGATGAGAAGTGGTAAGCGTCAGTGTTGTTGAAGAAGTTAGTGGCCAAAGAAGCTCGATGATGGGAAAACCTCGACAGAGAGGAGATAACACTTTGTATTGAAGACGAGCTATGGACGATATGGAGTCATTGGGTAGCTAGGAGTGTGCTATCAATGGTGAGGGACAAGTCGTCTCTAGCGATGGCGAGATAGTTCTTCATATCGTTACGCAACGACTAAAGAAGATTTACCGACATTAGTGAAGAAGCGCGGTGTACAGAGGCAGAGGAACAAAACAGATTGGAGTAGCAAAAAAGATTGGAGTAGAGATGGCGCGGTCATAGGGAATATGCTTGGGGTAACTGGAAAGATCGTGACACATGTCCCCAGCTGGGATCAATGATGATTCTCAGTGTATGTGTGTTGATGTCGCACTGGTTAGCACTAAGCAATAATTGAGGAAAGAAGAAGATAACTATGTAGTAAAGTATTGCATTGGAAATGGTAGCAACTAAGAGGGATCGATCAAGATTTGGCCTTACTGTTGGCGGTTAAAGCAAAAAAACTGTGACGGCGAGAAGAGATAGAAGTCACGTGATTTGGTGGGGCATCCTGCTTGTAAGAGAAGATAAGTTCAAAGTAGGTCGCCTATGGTGCATCTGTGTATGCCTATGGAGCATTTTTTGTATGCGTATGTAAACTAATAAGATAATTTATCGCACACGTAATCAATGTATTGCTTGAGATTAAATAAAGGTACATATGCATGCATAAATTTTGAAAAAAAAACTAGCATAGTAAGAATAGGGGTATGCAGCTACATAATATACGCACGATAGAGATTAGTTACTTTCTAAGAACCACGATAATTTATTATGCTCAATGATTTTCTTCTATCAAAACACATACTTCAATTATGTTCCTCGGGTTATAATTTCTTTCCAGCTTATTTATACAAACTTTAAAATAAATCTCAAGCATTTATACAAACTTCACAATAAATCTTGTCGTGCAAATAAACGGGCCACCTGCTATTTCAACTTATCACAGTCTCGCTCACATCAGGCTCAAATGACACACCTGTTTAGACTGTTCGGTCTCTTAGCAACGATAGATGGTCGAAACGTGTGCGTGCTTAACGTAGACACGAATGGTTGTTCCAAAGATGGATCAATCTGATGAAACTTTTGCAGCAAGGACACCCCAAATCGTCAAATGCACTAGATAACATGGTCCAGAGATTCCAGGCACAAGAGCGAGGCTTCAGTTGTGGCAAAGGTACATGACCGGCAAGCAAGTCATGGAATGGAGGAGCTAAGGGAGGGGGTGGGCATGGCAGAGGGAGGTTTTTTTTCATCCTTTTTAAATGATTTAGCAAATGTAGCATACGCGCGTTTGAAATGACAAAAATAACACAACAGTAGGTTAGATAGGTCACTACCATGGGTGGTACCTGCCGCCCTCCCCGACCGCGGTAGGGACCACAGCTGAGCTGGGTTAAATGGGGCCACAGAAAGCACCTACGGGTAGGGGTGCAAATGGAGCGGATAGTTCCCAACCGTCTGAATAAATTTGGATCTTATTCGAAGTGTTAAACCGAATATTTGAGACTTTTCCCGGATTTTAGATTTGGAGCCAGATAGTTTTTGCGGGACACAAAAACGGATTCGAAGGAGGTATCCGTCGGAATCGGAGCTATCCGGATAATTTATCAGATAGTATATGGTAAACACTATCCTAAATATCCGGTAAACTCTAGGTCCAGTGGGTTGGAGAGAGAGATCGGCCCACGAGGCTTTCGAGTATTTTTTGTAAAATATACAAAAAAAATCCAAATAAGCTAAGAAAAATAGCACATGAACTCGGGAAAATTCTCGAAAATTTATAAAATACTTTTGAACATAAGGAACTTAAATGTTTTTTTATTTAATAGATGTTTGATTTATTCATATTAAATCATTTTCATTTCCAAAACTTCTATTTAAGCTTTGTTAAATTCTAGAAAATCATGAAAATGTTATAAAGCATTATTTTTAATAAAAGATTTTGAAAAACTTGAAAATGGGATGCTATAGATTCGCTACCAGTTAACGTTTTGTGTATCCCTAACTAATTATGTATATGTTGTATCTGTCATGCTATGCAGTTGGCTAGTTACATTTTGGACATATTTTGTACCGCTATCACTATGACTTGCTACTTATTACTACTTAAAAGAATGGCAATTGGTATTTCATTTGCTGTGAAAGCATCCACTGCTGGCAATGCAAATCAAAGTCGAAGCTCTCGATGCAATATAGATGAGCCACGGTGATGGTGTGTTGTAGTTAAATTTGCTCGTTGAATTGCTAATGTAGTTGCATTTTGGACATGTAGTATGGTTGATTGATCTTTATATGTGTGACATATATGGTTTCTATTTTCACAGAATATCCGACTAAATATTCGTGACTGAGACTATCCACATTTGTATTCGTATCCGGCATTGTCCATTTCTAACTCGAATTTTGAGAAAAAAAAATAGAATAGTATATGAGATGAGCGATACCCGCCCGTATCCGCTATGGTTGCATCCCTACCCGCAAGAGGTCGGGCCGGTTAGACCGGGCATGTGGGGCGCACGACAGGAGCCTACAGCAGACTGGGAGCGTGGCACGAGAGGGTCTAATGGACGTTGACCACGGCAAGCGATGTGCAGTAGTCCCAGTGTGCGGCAGGATGCATATGTGGTTTGGGAGCACGGTAGGAGACACGTGGCGTCTGTCTAACCTACCGTGGTGCCATTTTTATCATTTCGAACACGCCAAGGCTACATTTGATAAATGGTTTAAAAAATACGCCAAATGAGCCATAGACTCGGTAGAGGGAATGAGTGAGAGGCAGCTGTCATAGAGCTCATGATGGTGTGCTTGGAAGGAGCAACAAAGGAGATGGGCAGCCCACGAGGGCACTCATCATGGCTAACCATCGATGGCAAAAGGGGAAAGGGATTAGCAAGAAAGATGATAAGCAAAAACATCTACTACTATGTAGCCACTGTGACACTTCAGGGTTTCTGTACGTACAGTACAAATAGGCACGTTATCCTCGATGCATCTAAGAGCAGCGGCAGAGCGTGAGAAGAAATAAGGTGGCACTAAAGTCATGAAACATTAACTTTGACACACTATAGTTTATATTTGAAAGGAATAAATATATATTTCATATCTCAACTCTTCAGTTCATTTAATTTTCGTCTCTCATCTACAATACCAGGTAAAACGTGTCCTCGAATTATCAATCGCACAAAAGATCCCCTTCATCTGTTTGACCTTGTTTTGACCCAAAAAAAGCCTAGTTTCGTCCCACATGGCGTCCACATCGGATCCTAGTCTATCACTGACTCAACCCTTGCGGCTGCCACATAATCTCTTTTTCCTCCTCCTGTACTCTCTCTCTCTCCCCCCTGAGAGCAGGGACGACAGGCCACAATGGTTGGGCGGCGACATCAGGGCAAGCACGGTGCGCTCCTGGGCACTATTGTCCCTTTTTGTAGTAGCTTGTGAAGATGGGGAGGTCGGTGGTTGTTGGAATAGGGAAAGCAAAGGCGGTGACAGCGGGCAAAGGATCTCGCTGGTGGAAAACTCTGGCGGTACCTAGCCCCAAATGGCGAGTGCACGAGTACGCCGCGACCTTAGGGATCCCTCCTATGGTGGAGTCTTGGTGCATGGTGGCGCATGCGTGGCTAGCGACAGTGAGGTCCATGGTGCCATAGTGGTCACTTGACGACGGTGAACTCTGGTGGTGGTCTAGTACGGGCGAGAGAATAGATGAGTTCAGGAGAAGGAGGCGGTGGCGACGACGTGGGTGGTGCAGTTGGGGGAGGCCTGGAATGACCAGAACAAGTGTGAGGAGGCAGCAATGGCGAGCGCAAAACAGGGGAAGTATGGGTGCTCGCCGGTGGTAAAGGGCGACAACTAGAGCTCAAGCAAGTGGTTGGAGGGATCTAAGAGGCATATATAAGCTAATGATGCAGTCAATTTGGAGAAAGAGGCAATGGTTCTAAGAATTTAACATGGCATTGAGATAAGGGGAATTTGGGGCGGCATGAGCTCATCGTGATGTTGGTTGGCGCCGGAGGAGGAACTGTAGGTCGAGGCCCCGTTTCATCTCCCCTATCCCAATAAAATCCCATGCCCTCGCCGCCCTCCTCGCTGCCCAGTGTTGACACCTACCTTCTAGGCTCCTCGACCCCTACATCATCCTTGGCCTCCACTTCGCCGTCCCCGTCTCCCGCGAGTTCTCCGGCGAGACGCCTGCATGGTGGCACCCCTGTGGTGTGCTGAACCATCTTCCTCGACATGCGGTTGTACCAACGGTGGTATGTCAATGGCAGATGTTGCGACGATGCCGTCGTCGAGGAAGACGGGAGCGGTTCATGGCCCTGGTGCCTCACGACATTCCAATGACTAAGTTTCACCAGCGCTGAGGTGCTCGCATGTATCAAGGAAGCCAACATTGTCGGCATGGGCGGCACTAGGGTGGTCTACCGTGTTGGCATGCCACGCCACCACACCGTCGTTGTCGTCAAGAAGCTGTGGTGTGTGGATGGTTGCCCCGAGGATCCCACGGTCGACAGGCACCAGGACATCGAAATGAGAGGCGAGTTCGCCGCCAAAGTGAAGCTTCTCGGACGACTTCGACCCCGCAATGTCGTTCGCACGCTGGGCTATGTGAGCAACAACCTGGGCACGATGGTGCTCTACGAGTACATGGTCAACGACAGCCTGTGGGAGGCGCTGCACGGCTAGAGGATGTAAGGACCCAGGATATCTAACAATAGCTACTTCTAGAATCCGATATCCAATAATCATGTATTTTTAATAATCCAATGACCAACGATGTTGTATTTGTCTAATCTAATATCCAACATTAATGTGGTCCTATAATCCAATATCCAATATTAATATAGTCACACAATCCAATATTCAACAATTATACATTTCTATAATCTAACACCCAGCAACGATTTGTTTCTATCACCTAATCTCTATCAACATAATGCTATAATTCATTCTTCGATAACTTGATCCATCTTTTCAATGTTCATCAATAGTCTATTTCTATACTCCATTAAAGATATACTTCTATAATCCCAAGATTCATTGCTATAATCCAATCAAGCTTTTATTTCTAAAATCCCACCAAAATTTAATTCTAAAATCCAATAATCAACAATTGTATACTTCTATAATCAATATCCAAGAATCATGTATTCCTATAATTTAATATCCGTCCATTATATAATCCTATAATCCAACATCCAATTAAATCAATATTCAACAATAACTATGTCTGTAATCCAATCTCAATAGTTCAATATCAATAATTATCTATCTCTGCACTTCAACATCCATTACTCCGATATTCATCAACAATCTACCCTTATCATCACACATCTATCATCAAACTACTTCTATTATCTAATCTCCATCTAATTCTAACTCCAAAGTATATCGCATTTGGGAGGATTCTCCATACCATCTCTCTTGACAATAATTGGACATACAAAGGAATTAAGAATAACTATGAAGCTTTAAAACAGGAATTTAAATTACTTGAATATAAATAAGCATACAATAATAATTTAAAATAGAATTTAAATAATTTAAAATACTGGAATTCAAATATGATCAAAAGATGTAACTTGCCTTGCTTAGTTAGTTGTTGTTCTCAATTAGCATCAAAATGCGGAGAAGCGTTGAAATCCGGCTTTTCGATGTCGTCGCAATCTACACGCGAAAATAAGCCAATTCAAATAGAATTCAAATAAACTCCAAATTAAATAAATTTAGTATAGATAGCTAGATCTTGAATTTAGATGGATTTAGAAATTTGAATCGCTCGAATCGGAGTTCGAATGGGCCTTCGAAGTTTGAAAATACATGAAATAATGAAATTGAGATTTTCGGATTTATTTTTAAATATAAAAGGGACCGTGTAGTTGATAGGTGGGCCCCGCACTGGTGGAATGGGTCCACAGTAGCACGTGGGTCTATCGTGAGCCCGACTAATGGCACAGTGGCAACGCCATGCGGGCCGGGCCACGCGGCTGCCACGCAAGCGAGGAGAGGTCAGGTGGCGCCAGGTGGCGCGTGTGGCGATGAGGTGGAGCCACGTCGGTGTGGGGTTGCCGGTGGTTTCAGGCGTGAGGGCTCGCCGGCGTTCTACGCCATGGCGAGCTGGGTGAGTGTGCGCAAAAGGAAGGGGGCAATACCGGTCCTGGTGCGCGGTTTAGCGGTGGTGGGGCGCGACGCGGTGGCCGGCAGCGAGTGAAGAAGCGGCGGCGCCGGCATTCCAGTAGCCCCGGGGTGATTGGGTGCGAGCACGGGGTTGACGACGAGCTCGCGATGCAGATGGAGACAACCTCGTGGTCGGAGGAGCTTCAATGGCGGTGGCGGGCTTGGTGACCAACGACGAAGAACTCCAATCACAGCAGCTAGGGGTGAGAGAGAGAGGGTGAACAGAGGGGAAAGAGGGGATCTCGAGGGGCATCTAGTGCGTGCTTTTATAGCTGCCGAGGGGGAGGAGGGAGAGAGATCAACGGGTGGGGCGCACGAGCGAAGCTCTGCCATGGCGCAGAGCTATGAGACGGGAGCAGGTGAGGCGAGGGCAACAGGACGGAGCAGAGGCATGGCACGGGGTGGCGATGACAGGCGCATTCAATGCGGCCGCGATTTGGAGGGGAGGAGGCGAAGGATTTGTGGGCAAGCGGCGACTTTGACGTGACAGTGACATAGGCGAGATAAGGGCTGCAACGGGAGGAAGGGGAGGGAGGAAGACGACGCATAGCGGAGGCCGATAGGTAGGCCCACCTATCGGTGAGAGCGAGCGCGACTGCAAGGGCGGAGCGGGCTGGGTGAGCGCGCGAGGCTGGCTGGGCCGGAGGACTAGGCCACATGGGAAAAGGAGTGGGCCGAGAGGAAATCGTCCTGGAAGCAAAAGAGGAAAAACAAATGCATTTTTGATTTAAGAAATTCAAGAAATTGGAAAGGCTTTTTAGAAAATAGTTAAAAGAGTCCAAAAGTTCAAGAAAAATACACAGAAATTCCTTGAGTTAATTGGAACATAATAAAAGTATTTATAACTATAATTTAGCTTTTGATTTTGCAAACAAATTATTTTTGGCTTTCGGGACAAAAGAAAAACCCTTTTTAAAATAAAAAAACCAAGAAAATATTTAATGCACTCTTTTTGACTTTTGAATCTAAGAAAAATTTAAACAAACCAAATTTTGAATTAATTGAAGTTTGATTAACTCATTTTAAATTGTTTTTATTTATGAAATTTCAAATTAAGCTTTAACAAATCAGGAAAAATCAGATGGTGATTTTTATTTTGAAAACTTCGAAAAGGCCTAAAAATCAAACAAATTAGTTTTCAAATAATAAGATGTTACTTCCAACTTAAGGTTGGCCTTTATTTTTGCACATAACTATTTTTGTGTTTTTGAAAGACAGGAAAATCTTTTAAAGTACCAGAAGATTCCAGAAATTAATTAAGTTTTTCCTTTTATCTTCTAAATCCAATAAAAACTTAGAAACTTAATAATTTTTTTACTTTTAAAACTTAGTAAATTCAAGAAAAGCAATAAAACTATTTTAAATTTTAGGAAAACAATAAAATAATAATTTATTAATTTTAAAATAGTAACAGAACTTTGGGATGTTACAGAGGAAGGGCAAGATGCTGGTGGACCAGGTGTCTGTCAAAGCCGCCGAGAGAGAGTGTGGCAGAACATTATGTTATCAACTAAGTCAGCGACCGGTTCCAACGTGGATGCCTACTAACACAAAACCGTTCTAAAACCGGTAAAGGGGTATATTTTGTGCGGTATTGATAGTACGATGGCGCAATTTACCCGGTATTGTAGATGAGGGACAAAAATTAAACGAACTGAAGAGTTGAGGGACGAAAATTAAACGAACTGAAGAGTTGAGGGACAAAATATATACTTATTCCTATTTGAAATTAGGTAGTATAAAGAAGGAGAAACTAATAGATTTTGATTCTAATATGTAGATAAGGCTTTGATCGTCTATTAGCGCATATACAATCACTGAAATAAAAGAGAGAGAAGCGACCCTTGTTGGTGTACGCTAGGCTCCGCCCTGACTGACAGACAAGTGCATTTCAACCGTGGCTGTCGGTAACTTGACATAGAGAGTTCGTTGCTTGCGCCTCTCACCGGCGCATGCGCAGCCGCGAGCCAGGCCGCCGGGGATCACAGAGCGGACGAGGCACGCACGGGTACGGCCACGGCACCGCCACGTTTTCTTTCAGTTGGCACGAGGCTTTTGCTCTCTCGGCGTCGTGCCGGCACGGCGCGCGCGCACATGCGTGCCTGCCTGCCCCTGCCTTTTGCTGCAGTGGTCCTCCCTGAGTCCCTGTGCTCCCTTTCGGCAAAAGGCCTCGGTGCCCAAAGCCACCGGCACGTGGGGCCGGGCCCTTCGTTGGCACACGCCCTTCCTCGGCAGCACCCATGCGCCTACCTGGCCGGTGTCACGAGTCACGCCACGTCACTGCCGCACTGGTTACACTCTCACACGAAAGCGTCAAACGAAACGAAACGTACGGCTGTGCAGTTCGATCTGTCTATCCGAGGAGGCTAGCTAGCTTTTTAGCCGGTCCGATCCGGCATCTGATGATACGATTCACGTTGAACGATTCGATGGCCTCTGACGCCCCCTGACATGGACGCGTACGTACGTAGTGACATGTCACGCCGTGCCATGCTGCCTTGCCCGTTTCCTCGTGTCAGCTTCCACCGGGCCGACAGATTTACCTGTGGCCAAGCAGTGACCGAAACGGGCGCCTCTGCGTGTGGTATCTTCTGATCACAGGGACGGGGGGACGGCGAACCATCAACGGGCCGAGTCCGGCCAAGCAACCCCGGTAACATGAGAGAGATGGTGAGCAGTAACAATTTTTATTTCTTGTGAATGGAAGTAGACAAGAACTACCTATAGGCTATACACTAGTAATAGGCATTGATTTATGTTTCCTCTATTAATTTTGAGGACGAAAAGAAGATAGTACTATGGTAACACTGTATATGACAGGCATGATGAAAATCGTACTGTGCTAACACTGTATATGACAGGCATGGTGAAAATCACCTGTTGAATTCCTGCATCCACCAGTACCTAATCGTCTAGACACGCTTGACGTTTATTCGTCCTGATTATGCTTGACATGGACAAATGATCCAGTCTTGGTACGGCATGATTACCGGCCTACTATGTCGCTAATCCATGTCTCGTTACAGATCTTTTCCTATGAGATGGGATCAGGTTGTGTTGTGATCCAGAGATGTGCCTGTGTGCACCGCGGAGCAGGGCGGTTCCATCTCCATCCACCTCGCGGTCGCGGAGCGCAGGCATCGATCGACCGGTTCCCTCCGTGACAAGGCGCGCTCGGCGACAGCGGCGTACGTCGCCACGCGCGGGTGGGACTGGGGACGAGCGCTCGTGGTTCGTAGACGCCTCGCATCGCAGCCATTCCTCCCCCATGCCGGCCTCCCCTGTCATGGCAACCCACACCGGCACAGTACGCGATATCCCGCAGCGCAACACCACACGGCTGCGCACCACAAGCTGGAGCCAATGTTTACTAATACAATAATACGATGTCCCACAGCACGGCACCACACGGCTATACACCACAAGCTAGAGCTAATGTTCGTGTAATGCCAATGCCGCGGAGGTGAAGCCAAGGCAGTGACCGCCGGTTTGGAGTTTGGTTTGGAGTTTGGACACGAACGAGTGGCCTCGAGCCCTTGAGTGGGATATGGCCCCGGGCCAGGAGTAGGAATAGACAGTGAGACGTGAGGGCGACACGTGGGCCTGGGCCCGGAGCTTCGCGGCCGTCGCCCTACCGGACAGTGGTGGGTGGCGGGCAGCAGCTGGGCCCGCCCAGAGATACCTTCGGCCTCCTCTGCTCGCTGCCTTTAGCCAGGTCACCGTGCACTCACCAAGCATGTCACCACGAATCGTTTTACGCGCAACATTAACTTGATGCGAGTGAGTCGCAAATCTTTTGTAAGATACTAGCATTTTCATGGCGTTTCTCCGCCGCTTGTGCGGCCGCACCTGTCCCGTTGCCCTCGGTGGCCTCACTCACACTCACAGTCATGTCACGGAGAAACACCGAAAGCCAGGCGGATCTGGGCCTCGGGCAGGGTGGGCTATAACCCGAGGCCCAGAGAAAACAGCAGTGATTTTTTTACATCTAGGCTTTCACAACAGTGATACAGTATTTAGCCCGAGGCCTAGCAAACCGGCCCAACCCACACGCCTGGCGCCTCCTTGGTTCTTTCCTTCAATCCTTCCCCCACGCCCACTGCATCCAGTGACCAGGCCAGAGGCGCCTCCCCTCCCGACTTCAATCCAGCTGAGGCGGAGCAACCTAAACCTAATCCCATATTCCCCTCCCCTCCCGACTCGGCGACACCCGTGGCTGATCCCCCTCCGCGCCGCCACTCGCCCCTCGCCGCCGCCGTCCGCCGCCACTCCATCCTCGACAGCCCGTGGCCCGTGTCATCCTCGACGGCGACGATGGCAGTGGCGGCAGCAGCGCTTCACGCCCAGCCTCTCCAGGGCTCTCTGCGGCTCGGCGACGGCAGCGCCCGGCGGCTCGGCAGCGACGGCAGCGGCAGCGCAGCGCCCCACGCCCAGCCCGCCCAGAGCTCCTCTCGGCTCGGCGCGACGCAGAGCAGGCAGCGGCAGCGGCGCCTCCACGCTCCAGCCCGCCTCAGGCTCTCGGCGCTAGGCGACTCGGCGCCGACGCAGCGGCAGCGGCAGCGCCTCCACGCCTCAGCCCGCCTCCAGGCTCTCTCGCGGCTCGGCGGCGCAGCAGCGCGGGCAGCGCAGGCCAGCCTGAAGCTCTCGCTCCATGCTCCAACTCCAAGCCCGCTTTGGCTTTAAGGCTTTGAGAGTTTGAGGAATTGAGCTTTGGCTTTGAGGTTTGAGCAGTTTGAGACTTTGAGGAATTGAGGACAGCTAGAGCCTGGAGAGGTAACGAGAGATCTGATCTGCAGATCTGGTGTTAATGTGTTATGTCTAATTGTTTAAATAAATGTGATTTGTCATTTTGTCTATACCAATACCAGGAATCCAGGATGTTCAAATGTTGATGTGGTACTATAGTATGGTTGATTGGTTGTAGTCTTGTAGAGTTCGATATGGTCAGGTGATTGAGGTCATATTCATATGGAGTATGGACTATGGTTGATTGGTTGTAGACTTGTAGTCTTGTAGAGTGTAGACTTGCAGGCACATGTAGTTCTTCTATTCAGGTCATATCATATAGACTCTGGTTGATTGGTTGTAGTCTTGTAGAGTATAGACTTATAAAGTTATAGTCTTGCAAAATTAACTTGTTGTCTGCATATTGTTAAATGTTAATAAGTGTATTGCTTATTTAGGAATTAGAGATAACAAAATGAAGAGGAGCAAGACATTATCATCATATTTTTCAATACAAACACAACAGTCCAATCAATCTCTTCCAGAAACAGTTGGAACTGGAGCTAGTCATAACGAGCAAAACAATCCTCATGTTGAACTTAGTCCAGATGATATAGTTGCCGATCCTGGGCTTCGAAAATCAATTGAGGAGTTGGATGTTAAAATTAGGGATGCTGCTAGAAGGGAGTATTTGCAATTGGGACCATGCCAACCAAGTGGACATAAATTCCCACGGAAAGATCAGGGAGGTCAGAAGAGGAGATTTCAAGGGTCATGGTTCAAAAGATATGATTGGTTGGAATACAGTGTTGCTCAAGATGCTGCATTTTGTTTTTATTGCTATCTCTTTAAGCAGCAAAGAGCTGAAAACTTTGGTGTTGATGCCTTCACGAAGGTAGGGTTTAGTTATTGGAAGAATGGAATTCAATCTTTTGATGATCATGTTGGTAAAGTCAATAGTGCTCACAATGAAGCAAGAAGACATTGTGAGGCTTTTAAAAATCAGAGGCAAGGTGTGGATTATGTGATGACTGCTGCCACCAAGAAGGATGAGGAAGAATATAGAGCATGTCTTACTATTATGCTAGGCATTGCAAAATTTCTTCTATTGCAAGCTCTGGCTTTTCGTGGACATGATGAGTCATCTAGCTCAAGCAATAGGGGGAACTTCTTAGAAATGCTTAAATGGTATAAAGAGAAGGATGGAAATGCTGCAAAATTGCTTGATAATGCTCCTGGGAATAATTTAATGACTTCACACCATATACAAAAGCAGTTGTGCAAAGCTTGTGCAGAAGAGACCACCAAAGCCATTATTGATGATATTGGGGATAGACAGTTCGCCGTACTTGTTGATGAGGCCCGAGATGCATCCATCAAAGAGCAAATGGCTGTGGTTTTGAGGTTAGTAGCCACAACATTTTTTTTATGATTGAGCTTAGTCCAAACTATATTAACTATGCTTTCTTGTCCTATGCAGGTACGTCAATATTAAAGGGCAGATGATAGAGAGATTTCTTGGAGTTCAACATGTTTCTGACACGACATCATCTTCGCTAAAACTAGCATTGGATGGTATGTTACAAATTCATGGTCTATGTATGTCTAGATTGCGAGGACAAGGATATGATGGAGCATCAAATATGAGAGGACAATTTCATGGGTTGCAAAGACGCGTATTAGATGAAATCCATATGCTTTTTATGTCCATTGCTTTGCTCATCAGTTGCAATTAGTGGTTGTTTCTGTTGCCAAGTGTTGTTCTTCTATCTTGAATTTCTTTAATTACACCACCATGATTGTCAACACGATTAATGCTTCTTGTAATAGAAGAGATCAATTGGCCCAAGATCACCATGATAAAATTGTGAACAAATTAGAGACAGGTGAAATTTTCCCAGGAAGAGGGAAAAATCAACAAACTAACCTTGCAAGGCCGGGTGATACTCGTTGGGGCTCACATCATAAAACTTTGTGTCGTCTTCTTCTCATGTGGGATTCAGTCCTAGAGGTATTAGAGAACTTGAGTGATGATGCCACTAATGCAACATAGAAAACCACAGCTTCGGGATTGTTGGAAAAAATGGAAAGCTTTGAATTTGTATTCATCATGCATCTTATGATCAGAATTCTGGGCAAGACTAATGATCTTTCACAATGTTTGCAAAAAAAAGATCAAAACATTATTCGTGCTGTAGGGTTGATTGGGACCACGTTGAAGACGATTGAGTTAATAAGAAATTGTGGTTGGGATGAGCTTTTCGAAGAGTCAAATGCCTTTTGTCTGCAGCATAATATCTTGGTGCCAAACATGTCTGATAAAATACCGGTTAGAGGTCGTTCAAGGGGTCGTGGCAGCCAGATGGTAACTTACTATGATCATTTCCATCATGAAATATTTATTGTGGTGCATGACCAAATTATTGTTGAGTTGAATAATCGTTTTGCTGAAAGATCTACTCAGTTATTAAGGCGCATTGCTTGTCTTGATCCAAAGAATTTTTTTGCCAACTTTGATGAAGACAAATTAATTGAACTTGCTAGGATGTATGCTGCTGACTTCTCCCAATATGACTGTGTAGTCCTTAGAGACCAACTAGGCACATTTATTGCTGATGTGAGAGATGATCAAGATTTTGCAAACTGTACTGATCTTGGAAATCTTGCTGTTAAGATGGTTCAGACCGACAGACACACATTTTCCCATTGGTATATCGTCTAATTGAATTGGCTTTGATTTTGCCAGTGGCAACAGCAACTGTAGAAAGAGCATTCTCAGCTATGAGCATTATTAAAACTGATTTGCGGAATAAGATGAATGATGAATGGATAAATCATAGCATGGTATGCTATATTGAGCGAGACATATTTGCAAGCATTAAAGATGATAAGATTTTGGAGCGTTTTCAAGGAATGAGGTCACGTAAGAAACAACTATCTCGCGCTAGTGGTAAGTTCGGTTCTTACAAATCTAAATTTCATGTTCTTTGTATTTAATCATATCTCTTTTTGATTTATTTATTTTATGTTGTCTTTGTAGGTTCTGATACTTGTCCAACTATTGACGAAGAAATGGTGGGCTAAGTTAGAGATGAATTCTTCGTTATTTAGGTACTCAATTTGTATCTCTAAGATGCTATATTATTTATATTTTGTCATGTTTTTCTTATTATATTTTATGTTGAAGCATTTTTTATAAAGTTTTATGTCAATGAAGTATTTGTGACTTAAATTATTTTTTGTTATGTCTTACTGTGGGTAGAAATTAGCGTTAGTTTTAAGACGTTAGTCTAGTAGAATTTAGCCCGAGACGTGAGCTAATCCTAGATCCGCCACTGCCGAAAGCAACACCGAAAGAGGATGGGCAAGTTAACCACAGGCCATACAATTCCTGATCCACGCCACGAATAAAACATCTTGAGACGTGAGCTAATCCTAGATCCGCCACTGCCGAAAGCAACACCGAAAGAGGATGGGCAAGTTAACCACAGGCCATACAATTCCTGATCCACGCCACGAATAAAACATCGCCGGTACTGTCACGTTTCCTCCCTCTGCAGGTAGCATCGATCGCTTCCCGTGTCAGCCTTTGTTTGCCGCTGGTTGTGCCCCTGCATTAACGCACCCGTGGCCCCTGGGTGTGATGGCTCAACCGTGCGAGCTGGACGCCATTAGTGCTTATGCTTGTACTACTAAGAGCTAATCCTTAAGCATACTGGTGTTTCAGAATAAGCTAGTGAGAGAAATGCTTACGCCCATGCGACACCTGAATCCTCAAGGTAAAAACAACACCTCATTGACGAGCGACCCAAAAGACGAAGCCACAATGCCACAATGGACAATGTAGCACATACAGAGGCAGTGGCAGCTAAGCAACTGAGCATGCAACGCAATGAGGCAGGCAAATATCTAGCTCACCGTCTCGAGCTGCTCGTCCCCATCGATACGCCCCGACAGCATCTTGTACGCCGTACAGCGTGGAGAAGCCGGGTGGGGATAAGGGATTCTCCGTTGAGCTTTCCGGAAGTGGACGCGTTCCGCCGTCCGGCATGCGTCCATGCGGCTTAAATGCCCCGAAAGTGAGAGTCGAACTCTCAGGCGTGCCGTCACGCTAGGTGCCGCATCGCGCCGCCGGTCAGTGTCACCTCATTTAGACATCAACGCACGCACATACACGAGGGGACCTCAGCCACCTCCGGAACCTGAACAGGGGACCATGCAAGCATGAGCAGACGCAGACGCAGACCCAGATCATCTTTTAACTTAGAGTAACACGGTAACTGATGTTGAAAGCGACTAGGGAACCTACAACGTTACAACGGTATAGCACAAGTTTTACGATGTTTCAAGAAGTTTTGTGAGAATATTTTAAAAGCTTCAGGTTTCAGTGAGTTTCACATATTTCTAGAAAAAAATTTAATAAAAGTTTCAACGAGTTTCAAATTTTGGAACACAAGTTTCAATAAATTTTACAGATTATAAACAAAAGTTTCAAAAAAGTTTCAATGAGTTTCGGCTAACTCACCTAGCTACAACGACACTACTGTGTCGCCACGGAGCAGCAAGACACCATCCACCGCCGATGCACCATCTTCTCTGGCTTTGGCCCCAACTACCGTTGTTACCATGACATCGCCCGCTGCTGATCACCTCTCTCTCTCTCTCTCCGCAGCTCCAGCCCAAGCTCCGCATCACGCCGTCGACGAATCCAATCGTCCCGAGCCACTCCGCCACTACCCATCAACAGATCTGAAGCTGGAGGTGAAGCACCGCGCCGCCGCCCACGTCAAATTCGAAGCCAGAGTAGAAGGAGGAGGTGGAGGGGCAGCGCTAGAAGTGAAGAAGGAGGGGGTGGCTGCTTGGCTCCGTCGGCTCGCCGGCTACACTCCTCAGCCAGACGCAGGAGAGAGAGAGAGAGAGAGAGAGAGAGAGAGAGAGAGAGAGAGAGAGAGAGGATACGAGAGAGAGAGAGAGAGAGGGATGCGAAGGAGACACAACCTTATGATTCGCGGCCGGGAGGGGGGGACGACTCGGAGCTATACCGTTGCATCGCTATAGTGTTCTATAGTATTTCTCGTGTTATAATTAGCATGATCACAGAAAGGATAGTAACATCCGCAGCAGCCAGAGCAGGACAAGAGCAAGTTTTCAGATAAACTCCGCATTGTAAATCTTCCAAGTTTTCAGACAGTTCATCCAAAGCAAGAGGTGCACGAGATGATTAGAGACTAAGTTATTTTTTAGCACTAGATTATTGTGTAGTGAAAGGATCCAAGGGTCATAAAATGTTCTAGAGGGTTATGAGAGAGCGACAATCTTTTGTACTCTCTTGAGGTCGTGGTTAAGGAATTTATGGCCGACTTCGCTAAGTCTTTTTCTCTCATCGTGATTATTTTGTCGTCGTTATTTCGGTTATCTCAACGAGATTTATCTACTTCGTTCTTGATATTGTACATGTTTGTGACGTATCTCACAAACTCTAATTTGATCTAGGACCGTTGTGCATAAGAATGGGCAGTATAACACAGACTATTCCATGGTTGTAGGCTTGCAGATGTTAGAGCTTCGAAGACTCAATGTAGAAATTAGGGGAATAATTGTGCGTGTCTCCAGTAGGATCCCTACACCCTTTATTTATAGTCTAAACAATGAATCCGATTCTAACACAAAATTAGATCCGACTCTAACACATCTCTTTATTAGATCCTAATACTAACTAACCAACACTCTTCCTCAAAATGAGCCGAAGATATCAATCATGCCCATCGTATTACATATTGTAGCACTCCTGCAGTAGCCCTCGTACCTATCGTACTCGTCGCTAACAGGTCCTGTAACATGCTTCTCATGTCACCTTGCGTGACCAGCGGAAAAGTAGTTTTAACAATTATCTTCCTCCTCTCTTTCTACCGCCCTCATTGTGGATTCTTCCTCCTCCTTCCTCGCAGCCTCAATCTCCTCAAGAGTCATCTTCTCAAACAACTAAAGCAATATCAATCACTACTAAGATATGCCACACGTATCTCCCATGATCACGACAATCCTTCATGCATCAACGTTCTGCTGAACCTCGATAACTGACTTCATGGTTACCCAAATATTGCAGACCCGTAATATAAAAAAATTCAAACAAAGATTTTTTTCCTTCTTACTTCTCGCTTCGGCCGACAACTATTTTCTTTGTTCCTTATTTTCTTCCTTCTTCCTCTGCCGACACTTTCTACCTTCTTCCTCTGCCGAGCTTCTTCCTTCTGTCCCCTTCATCTTCCTTCTTCCTCCATGGCGGCAACAACTGGCGCACGCCCTAGATGAGGTTCTTAATATCCAGATCGAGGCTATGGTGACCGAGGCAAGGGTGACCCGAAGCGGCTTCGCTTCATCGGCGGTGGAAGGATGGTGACCCAAGGCGAACGCCCCAAGCGGTGGCGGCGACCCGCGTCGAATCCATCAGCGGCCTCCACCTCCCCACATGCCGCGGTGAACTGAGAGACCCGAGGTGGCTACGGACCACCGCGGTGGTGCGCCCGCGACAACCAGCAACGACGGTTGTGGTGGATGGTTGTCAGGACTTGAAGGTCTGAAGGAGCTTTGAAGTGAAGTTTGAAGAGAAGAAAGACACAACGCTGGTTTCGTTCTTCTAAATCGTTCTAGATGGAAGAGCCGAGAGCGTCGGATGAGGTTTATGATGATCTAACGACCGACAGGAAGTGGAGTAAAACCTGTAGTAAGTAATGTAGCCGCGTAGTGAATTGTAGTTTTGAAGAACATTTGTTTTATGCTTTATCTCTGATCGGTTTAAAGGCTGGTTGAGGGCTTATAAAGGAACTATTCTAGATATTATTGCAAAAATGGAACCCTAGCATTCCTATCTTTCTCATCCCCTTTCTTCTACCTTTTCTCATCCAATTTGTTCTATGAAGTGTGATTGTGAGAGTGATTTATAACAGATTCAGAGATCAATTTTACTAGATCCTGACAAAGTGGTATCAGAGCCTCGTTCTTGGCCTCATATCTGATCTAGAGCTATCTTAACAAGGGTTTGGAAACTAGTTTTCCTGTAAAATACCGGAGTTAAGCCTATTCTTGAGAAGATTTAAGGGTACTGTGGAGAAGTTCATGGATCTATGGCTAAGCATAGAAAGGAATATGTGGTTAATGGAGGAAATCAATAGTATGCTACCAAAGGGGAGCTTGAGGAAGTCAGGAATAACATGGAGTTGATTCAAAAGGGGCAAGTGGAACAAAATCAACAGATAGAACAACACAACAAGCAACTAAAACAATTGACACTAGCCATTAACACTCTGGTGAGTCAAGTTACTCAGAAGAATCTGGACACAGGGGATCCATCAGACCGGTTCTCCAGTTATAGAGGTAACTATGAGAACTATCCATCCCCTCTAGTAACTATGTCATCTCCGGCTAGTATAGCTAGATCTGTGGGAATGTTCATATACAATAGTAGAATTTCAGCAAGCCAAATACAGAATAGTACATCACTAAGTGCTACTAGGATGACTGAAAATGTAAGCCCGAGTAGGAATCCGAGCGTCGAAAGATTGAATACTTCACCACTGTTCCCTATGTTGATGAGTACACAAATTCCACTGATACTGTCGCATCCCATAGGTGTAGGTAGTCAAGGGCATAACATGTTATTTGGTAATATACCATGTCCTATACAAGTTGAAACTGGTATGCCGTCCTGGGCTACTAGAGTTACTAGTTCCCCTACATTTCAAGATTTTGCTCAAATGGAAGTAGAAGAGCGCAGTGGGTATATGAGTAACAGAGGAAACAATGAGAACCACAGTCATAGATCTTTTGCTAGAGGTCTGAAATTGAATTTTCCTGAGTTCAATGGTGATAATGTTGATTCTTGGATAAAAAGACTAACAAGTATTTTAAAATAGCTAAGGTGCCATTAGATCAGAGAGTGGAGATAGATGTATTGTATTTGGTAGATAGAGCAGAGGTATGGTGGGCAGGCTCTAGCATCAACATGGATAGTTTGTCCTGGCACCAATTCTATCTGATGATGGGAAAGAGATTCTCTGATCAATCAGTGTATGATGTAGTGGTTTCTTTTCACTCAGTAAAGCAATAGTCCACAGTTGCTAGCTATATTGACAAGTTTGAAGAAGCAATGGCTTTAGTGAGGAGGGACAATCCATATCTACCTGAAGAATATTACATCAGAAGTTTTGTGGCAGGGTTGAAAGAGTACATTCAAAGTCACTCCCAACTACAGAACCCCTTAACACTGGTTGATGCTCATTGGGTGGCAAAAAGACTAGAACAATACAACCCATTTAGGAAGATGCAGCCTAGTGCTTACAAGGAGAATGTCAGGAGCAGTCAAAGCTGGTATGACAGCAGGAATGCCAATGGCCAGAAGATCGGGGAAAATGACCAGAAGGGAAATCTTAGAAAACATGAAATGGGAACCAGCAATATCAAGAATGAAGGAAAATGTTTTAGATGCAATGAGAAATAGTATCCTGGGCATAAGAATGATTGCAAGATGAACAAGCAAGTGAGAGCTATGATAACCCAAGAGGAGGAAGGAAATGGAAAAGAGACTACCTGTGAAGAGGAATTGCTTGAGCCTGAACCTGATTCCAGGATGGAGGAGCCGCTCGAGGAAGAGGATTCTCCCTTCCAACTATCTGTACATGAAATACAGGGCACTAGCTCAGGAAATCAGACCTTTACACTTTCAGTTCACCTAGGCAGAGTTAAGGGAAAGGCTTTAGTGGATAGCGGCAGCAGTGTAACATTCATAGATACTCACATGGCCCTGAAAACTAAATGTCAAATCCATAACAATTCTGCTGTTAAGGTGGTTGTTGCTAATGGAGAAACATTATGGAGCAAGGCTAGTTGAAGAGATTGCAGATACAATATACAAGGCCAAGAGTTTACTGACACTTTTAGAATATTGGACCTGAAAGGGTACGACTTGATCTTGGGAGTTGACTGAATCTATAAACACAGTCCTATCAGTTTGAACCTCAAAACCAGGCAATTGAGTATCAAATATTTGGGTCAGTACAAAGTGAATTTTAGAGATAAGACTCTACCATCAGAACATTGCTTTGTACCGGTGGAGAAACTACAAAAGCTAAGGGAAAAAAGTGTAGTTGGTGTAGTCTATGTCTATAACTCCAACATGGAACAGCAGAAGGTCACCACAAGCCCCAGCAATCTAGCAACCATACTCCAGAAATTCCAGAGAGTCTTTAAGGACCCTAAAGAACTACCTCATAGGAGTTGTGATCATGCCATTCCCCTTAAGTGTGAAGAGAAGATAATAAATTAGAGATCTTGCAGATTGCCCTATGACTAGAAGAATGCTATGGAGGGAATTATTGAACAATTGTTGAAATTACAAACAATTAGACCAAGTATCAGTCCTTATGTGCGGATTATAGACTTGGAGGATATGTGCGGATTATAGACAACTCAATGCCAACACAATCAAAAATAAATATCCCATCCTAGTTATCGAAGATCTATTGGATGAATTGCATGGATCTTCTATTTTCTCAAAGATAGACTTGAAGTCTGAGTATTATCAAGTAAGAATGGTGAAAGAAGATATGGAGAAGACTGCTTTCAGCACAAACTTGGGGCATTATGAGTTCATGGTGATGCTAATTGGGTTAACTAATGCTCCTGCAAATTTTTAAGCATTGATGAATGACATCTTGTCTAAATTCTTAAGGAGATTTGCATTGGTGTTTTTTGAGGATACCCTAGTGTACAGTAGGACCATGGAGGAACATGAGTAGCATTTGACTTTAGTGTTGGAGGTTCTCTTGAAGCATAACCTTTTTGCTAAGCTTAGCAAATGTGCTTTTAGGCAAAGGCAGATTGAGTACTTAGGCCACACATAATCAATGAGAATGGGGTAGCTACAAACCCAGCTAAGATAATGGCAGTAACCAATTGGCCTACACCACATAATATCACACAACTTAGGAGCTTCTTGGGTTTAACATGTTACTATAGAAGGTTTATTCAAAATTATAGGATAATATGTCAACCTTTGTTTGAGGCTCTCAAAAAGAGTGGGTTTACAGGGCAAAAAGCTCAAAATTCAGCATTCACCAAGTTGAAGGAGTTAATGCAAAGAAGGCAGTTGGCCAACCAGATTATCAAGGAAAATTTGATCAAGGCCTAGGAGAGAATTAGTAAATTTGCATATTTCATATCAAGGATTTTTCCCAATTTCCATTCTTGAGCCAAGAATGTTTTGAAGGGGGAAGGAAATGTCAGGACTTGAAGGTCTGAAGGAGCTCTGAAGTGAAGTCTGAAGAGAAGAAAGACACAACGTCGATTTCCTTCTTCTGAATCATTCTAGATGGAAGAGCCGAGAGCGTCGGATGAGGTTTATGATGATCTAACGACCGACAGGCAGTGGAGTAAAACATGTAGTAAGTAATGTCGCCGCGTAGTGAATTGAAGTTTTGAAGAACATTTGCTTTATGCTTTATCTCTGATCAGTTTAAAGGCTGATCGAGGGCTTGTAAAGGAACTGTTATAGATATTATTGCAAAAATGGAACCCTAGCCGCCTCATCTATCATTCCTATCTTTGTCATCCACTTTCCTCTACCTTTTCTCATCCAATTTGTCCTCTGAAGTGTGATTGTGAGAGTGATTTATGACAGATTCAGAGATCAATTTTACTGGATCCTGACAATTGCGACGATGACGGTGGTGGTGGTGGATGGGTGGCTAGGGTTTGGAGATGACAATGGTGATGGATCGGGTAAGCTCTGATACCATGTAGAAATTAGTGAAAAATTGTGTCTCCCATAGGATGTCCACTCTTTATTTATAGTCTAAACATTGAATTTGACTATAACATAAGATTAGATCCGATTCTAACATAGCTCTTTACTAGATCCTAATACTAACTCATCAACACTCAGGTATGTTAGGTTAGCCAAAGCATGCGTCATGGAGCAGCATCAGGCGATCAACTTTTGCATGTTGCGATTTGCTGGATGAAACATTCTGTGCGTGTGCAGTTACAAGAAGACAAACCCATGCGGGAACAGTTGGAATCTGTAGTCAGACAGAAAGAGAGCATAGCGCCATGGTGGGTTTCAGTGTTCTCCACAACGGAGGCACATCCACTAATTTGTAGCATTCTATATGATGCCCGAATAGGATGGATATATGCGGATAATAATAGAACTCAAAACAGTAAGGCCAAGTCCAGCGTAATGATGCGTGTGTATTGAGCAAGGACATATACAATGCGGCACAAGCTGACCGCAATAACCAAAGAATTCAGCCGACGTAAATTATGCTTCCTGTCTCTCACAAGTGCGAATCGGCGAGTGGACACTAACCTTGGTGGCCACTTGAGAGCTATCCTGGTATAAGTATGTTCGTGTAAGCAGCACATGTCTAAGATAAAGAACAATCTCACCTGGTATTTTAAGATTTTATGACCTCACAAGTGCTCTTTTGGTCGGGAGGCTTCGAAGGTAGGAGGTGAAAGGCAACAAAAAACTGCTTACATGTAATGCATTACCGGATTTGTTTATTGTCAGGTCGATGTAAATGTCAGCTGTTATATATAAGCCAAGTAAATAAATCATGTCGCGCAGATTTGACAATCTGCAGAACTAAAGGTCGCACTTTCAGACGCAAAGTGCTGATAAAAAGAAATTACATGATACATCATCTGCCGGAAGATCGATCGAGAGTGATATAAGTTGATTTTTCACATCAATCATTACTTCATTAGTGCCAACTGCAACTTTCTAAGCAATCATTTGCTGGCTTATTGTGGAAGTGCCACAGATAAAAAATTGGAGGAAAAAGAAACCGCAACAAAGAAGTGGACCATCCACTCAAGCCCCAAACGTGTTTGGAAGTTAGTACGTTGAGTACTGCTTAATGGCATCTTCGATCGCTGGACCGATCTATCAGAAAGATCCAAATGAATGCAACCCTGAGCCTAAGGTTCAGTGTTTCTGAAATGTCATGCTTTAATCACAAGGTAGCAACCTAACTGTTCCGACAAAATGGATTGATTATCTTTATTCATCTTTTTCTCACATATAGATCACAATGCCGACAGGTTTACAAGTGCCATGTAATATGGATTTTTGTGAGTTTATTGTGAAGCTTTGCAGGCTTGCTTGCAGCTAAGCTAAAAAAACAGTGACGCTAACTTCCATTCCCTTTCTTTACCAGAGGAATGACTGCTTGTTACAATCCTGACAAGAAAGGGGCTATTTTTTTATCTGAAAAGTCAAAAAGAGCAGGCATGCATACATACCCTCAAAGCTATGCACTGGAATTTTTCACAAAGCTTGGCACCTCAGTCGTGCATTGCCCATAACTCAGGACCTCTCTATACATCTAGAGTTCTAGATCCTTTGAAAGCAATATCTCACCTAATAAAGTAGATAGGGTACATCACATGAGAGATCATTCGATGTAAGCACTTCATGGATTTTATCAAAAAATGAAAAAAAAAAATCAGGACATCACCTGTCCATACTGAATTAGGCCGCTTATCACATGGAAATTGACACGAGCAAAGGATTGATGATGGAACATGTCTCTGCTACAAATGCTTTCATTCATGGGAGATTCCTGCTTCTCCTACAAACATGCACTACCGGCTTAGATGGAGTGTCAACTAGTGGGATCCTGTGAACAGTGATTCAGAAAAAAGTTCTGTAACGGTGGGCTCAGGAAAACAGTACACACATCAACCGGTTCCTGCATGGGCAGTCAAACTATCCTCCTAAAGCATACGTTACCATTTATATTCATGCAAGTGCACGATTGAGCCTTATCTTTTACACTATGTAGTTAGTCTTGTAAATCAAAGCAATGAGGACCAGCCTAACATTGGTCAGAAATGACAATCAAAGCATTAAATTACTTCACAATCATTTGCTCACTGTTTGTTCTGATACATAGGCATTAAATGTACCTAATCCTTTTCTGATTCTCATCTGTAACTACCTTTGAACAATGATTAATGGAAGCCTTAATTCATAAGAAGGGCCTGAACAAGCCTTCTTTGAATGTTTTACTCGAGTATAGAACAGCTACAACTTTGTTCAGACAAGGGCCTGAACAAGCCCTGTTGGCTGTTTCATTTGACTACAAACAGCAGACCGAGCTCAGAGCAGCTGCAACTAAACAAATTTCTTGCAGAATTTCCAATAAAATAATATTTTCAACTATATATCACTAGTGGATATTAAACGTGCACCTAAAAGCTCCAACTACTTGATTCCTAATCGTATGCTTTCAATCTATATATAGTACACTCTGAACCAGAACGGTGGTGCCTGTATGAGCTATAGTATGAAACAAGGCCACATCATTATTTGCGATAATGAAAACTATGATCCTTACTGCAATCACATGACATTCCCCCTGACCCCGAGATGAGATGCCTGACCTGGTGGTCAAATCCTTGGTGGAAGCATCATTTCAGTTCAGCGACAGCTAGCCCAGTCTACAAATCTTCAATATCAATTAGCAAACATCGGAAGAATCATATACAGCGCTTAGGCATGTAGTGTTCTTTTTTCGAGCGAACAGGGTAATTAACCAACACGGAAGTTGATCTTAACAAAATAAGCCAAGTAGCCAACTATAGCACCAGGTGAGGTAAGCATCATGATCTTCTGTTTCAACACAAGCTCGTTACGATCTCTCCCGCCGATCGACTCGTAACTCGTAGCGCCTAACTGCCTAAGTCCGCCTGCATTACCACTCCGAAATTGTTAGAACAGACATAGAAGGGGATAACTTACTGCAATCGCTGACGCGTTCAGGCGCGGAGCTTATCGCCGGCGGGTAGGGGTTTAGCAGCTCGGCTTCGTTGTGCGCTTGCGACTTTGCGTGGGCATCTCGAATCCGTGCTTAGGCGCCACGCGAGCTGGTGCATTCGGCCGGCCTGTTTGATATTTGAAGCGAGCTGGCCCAACGTTCGGCTAATCGGCTTCTTGAAGGCCTCGTTTTGGGCTCCCGAGATAGGCCTCGTTGTTTCCCTCAAGTCTGAAACTAACCTTGAACCTTCGCTGCAAACAAAATACTAACGCGACCAGCGACCTTGGGTCAGTCAAATTATTCTTCTTTGCACGGCTCGAAGATTATGCTGTTTTTCTGAGAAGCAGCAGCAGCAGCAAGATCATGCTTGCTGCATATGATATCATACGATTCAAAAAGTTTCAGGGAAGGCCGTGTTCCACCTACGCGTTAGTTTTATTTTTATTACTTTTAACTTGCGTACGCGTTTGGAATGCTCACAAGTCACAATAGACAGCGGCCGTTTTCCCCCCTTTGGAGTATGGCTGCTGGATTGCTTGAAAGCAACCGTAGACACCGATCCGTGCCCATACGGAGAAACTTCCGGAAGCTCGTCATCGTTGGGCAAGTCTCAGGACTAGCTATTTTATAAGCCTTGGGGAGAATTCATTTGGAGTGTACGAGCTAATAATAAGCCATACGAAGAATTGGTCTGGTTGGAGTATCTGTATACCTCTATACTGCAGATATTGTATGGTTGACGGCTAATCCATAACTTGCCCCTGAATACGGCCGGTGAGTTTTTATAGATCGGATGCTGTGGCCCAATGATGATTGTTTGATCTTATCCAGGCACGCCCGATCTATCTACTTGCTTCGGTTCTGGGTGGGTAGCAACTAGCAAGCTAGGGAATAGCAAACCATGGCCCTATTCGACACCGTTCCAACGTTTGACTCCTCGGGACCTTCCTTTAGTGAAAGGTACCATGATCAAATCTTGAAACGACACACAGCCTGAGGTTGGCCTGAACCATGGAACTCCGATGACCAGGGATCCAGATGCTTAACTGGCTAGATAAGCACACAATGAGCATCTAGTTAACACCATAAGATGGGCAGCCAATTTCCTGAACAAACGCTAGTATTATTATTTCTGAAAACCAGATCACACACAGCCAGCCAGAGCCAAGCAATGATGCGCGCAGTTGGCAAATGGCACGTAGAGGCCATCATCCGCGCTCAGGAGAAAGCTCGCGCGACGGCCCAATCACACCCTGAATCCTAGCAACCGCCAGCTTCGCCCCTCTGTGTCCGCGCTGTCCTTCCAATCCATCGATCCATTCCATTTATTTTCCGCTGGTCACCTGCGGCTGCGCGTCAAAGCGGAGCATAGCACTGCGGCTCACATGTCCAAGTAGAACACACGCCAAACTTCACACAGAAACAACTCACATCTTAGCATCCTATGTACTAGTGAAAACAACAAAAATAACACAATGTGAATCTGATGAACACTGCTCTTGATCGAACTGTTGGTAAGAACGAATGAACGATCGTGTCATGTTTAACACGAGTGCAAGTGGATACTTAGCGGAGTAATATATTTGACGATCCAGGAGATGAGAGAAAAGTAAGCCTAACACATGGACTTCTTTTGCGAACGTTGCGAGGCCTCTCAGGTCGGGGCCCGAGGTTTCCGGCCCACGTCAGCCAGCCGCGCACGCGGCATCGAAACTACCTCCAAATAAAACCCACGCGCCATCGGCCGCACGAACACGGCAAAGCAGCACAAATCACCCAAAAAAAACCACCCGTTTGGGACTTCGGCGCAGGGGTTTCTTTCCCCCACTCCACCCGCCCGCCGATGGACACCGACCTCGGCGGCGGCGCGGGGCTCGACGACGCGGAGGCGGCCTTCTTCGCGCGCCGCGGCCGCCGGTGCTGCTGCTTCCCCTGGCCCCCGTACTCGTCCTCTTCCTCCCACCAACGCGTCGGCGCTGCGGCGTCGGCGTCGGAGGAGGAGAGCTGGTGGCAGCGCGCGGTGGACGCGGTCCTCAAGGTGCGGGAGTGGTCGGAGCTGGTGGCCGGGCCGCGGTGGAAGACATTCATCCGCCGGTTCGGCCGCGGCGGGCCGCGGCCGCACCACTTCGGCCGCAAGCTCAACTACGACGCCCTCAGCTACGCGCTCAACTTCGATGAGGGCCACGGCGCCAGCCCCGAGGGCGACTACACCGGCTACCGCGACTTCTCCGCCCGCTTCGCCGCCCCGCCGGCCTCCGCCAAGTCCTCCATGGACCTCGGCGGCCGTGACGCGCCGCCGCTCTTCAACCCGCCGCCGGCCCCCGACGGAGCCGGACGGGCGTGACCGCTCGTTCCCATCATTGCATGATTCCATCGGATCGGAGGAGAGTAAAGCTATAGCTGGTCAAACTTCGAAGGATGACGAAAAGATGGTGGCCTTTCTCGATTGATTCGGTTCCACGGGCGTGTTTGGTGGGCGAGATCGTCGCTTCCATTTTATTTCTCCTCTTCTGTTCCTTCAATTGGTTCGTCACTGTATAAAAAAGAAGATTGTTACATTTGTTGCCATATTACCGTCATGAATTCATCGATCGTGCCACAGTTTTGTCCCGATTGAAGTTGAGAAATTATAAGTTTTGATCGATGAAATGTTGATGTTGCATTAGCAATTTAGCATTGTTTGCCTCCAAATCAAGAGAGTTTGGCTGGAAACTTGCATGATTGGTAAGAGAGGAATTTTAAAATCTTGGCGTGCTCCAGCTGTGACTGATTGCGACCCAAGAATGGGAGACCTTGGATGGAGGCGTTCTATCGCCTAGATGCTTTGTTGCGGACGTGCACGTAGGACTTCTGGTCCTACAAGTAAACAGGAGACCAGCAATAGGAAAACACAAGAAGGTTGCGATTTTAATTGTAGCGTATGTTCCCACTGTTCCGTGATAGCTTCGCGTGGATGAAATCTAACAAAGTTCCACATATAGTCATGCCATGCATATGAACGATCACCGCTGTTAATATGATGGTAACATTAAACTGCTTGCTGTAATTGGGTGGTTAAGCAAGCCCTTACTGTCTATTAATCGCGAGGATCATGAGCTTAAGAGGATCACGGACCGTAGTATTGAATTCCAGACAGTTTTGATTGGTGTAAACCTCTAACCATCCAGCCAAAAGACTTTTTTCCCAACAACGAGGGCTCGACTGAACAGATATTTGCTGAACCAGAAAATAATGCTTTTGTGTTGTCGTGAAATCTTATCAGATACAGTTTGGTGGATATAGGTGGCAACTAAGAGCATCTACAATAGTTTGTTTCTTAGTTTGTTACTAAGAGAAGAGAGAGTACTCAATCTAATAAAAAGAAACAAGTCTTCTAATAGATTGTTTTTTTTTAGCTTGTGTCTAAGACTTTAATTACTATAAGTGTACATGATTCTTGATGATCAATAATGAAGTACAACTTTGTGGTCTATATGTTTTAACTCATTTATCATATCAATAATAAAATTAGACTGCACAAATGGTCGGGTGAATATTTTACTTTAAGACAGTGGGACCTACAAAACACGTTTTTAGGTAATAAGTAAGTCTCCAATAGAGTATTTGGTTGTTTATTGTGTCTTGGTATTAACAATTTGACAGTTTCTTCATCTAGAAACAACTTAACATTCTCTCCTCATCTTCTCTCCTCCACATCACCTAAATGCTGATGTGGCAACCCCTTAGTAACAGTTGACGTGGACTGTTGTAGATGCTCTAAATACAATCCACTTTTCATGGCTTATATTACTTGATTGCTGATCGAATGCCAGCTGGTAAAGCCTAGACAGCCACTCCAACCATTTAATGAGCCATTGAGTAAATTGGGTTCATGACAAAAACAAGTTGGATGCTGTTGAGGTACAACTCATATTCTAACCAACTAAGACTTGGAGAGGTGTGCTAAAAGAATTTCTATATGAATCTTAATAGGATTAGAATTCTTACTCTCTTTGGAAGAGAACTAAGATGCACTATATAAAACTATGAGGGTGTGATCATGGAGAACACAAGCCACTAACCAACTCATCCAAAGCAAGAAGGGCACAAGAGGATTAGAGACTATATTATTTTTTAGCATTAGATTTTTGTATAAGGCAAGAATTCAAAGATCCTAAAAGGTTCGAGAGGGTTGTGAGAAAGCGACATCCCTTGTACTCTTTTGAGATCGTGCTTAAGGAATTTGGCTAAATCTTTCCATCTCGTTGTGATTATTTCGTCGTCATTATTTGGTTGTCTCTATGAGATTCATCTATTTTGTTCTTGATATCGTGTACACCGGTGTTGTATCTCGCAACTATGATATGATCAGAGTATAACAAGTGGTATCAGAGCCAATGCTAGATTAATCCGATTTGCGAGAAGGTCGGCAAAGCTTGTTGAGTTTGTTCACTTTCGCGTTTAGCTCAATGTTCTACTTTACAAGGTTAGTCTCACGCATATCAATACCACAAGAAAAACTAGAATCTACTTTAGAAGAGCATGACATAGCAAATAAATCATCACAAGAAGTGGATGTATTGACCTTGATAGGAGTATTGCTTGCTTGAGTGGCAATGGACTGAGGTTCAAGATCACAAGTAATACCCATATCAACCTTGGTCACGACAAATTGCTTGTTAAGGAGAGAATCATGTTTAATTTCAAACTCTTCATACTTAGCACTAAGTTCCTCAAACTTGGCACTAAGTGTGGTGTGTATCTTTTTGAGCAATTAGAAATTTTACTTCTCCTTACCAAGAGCCAAATTGACCTTCTCTATCATCTCAACTAGATCATCATAGGAAGGAGTGAGATCTTTTACCTTCCCATCATGTTTTGCCATAAGACAAAAAGGTGAGATAGAAGGTGGTGGAGTGGACTCATTGAAGGCAAGTCCGGCTAGACCTCTTGTTGGAGTAGATCCATCATCTATGATCCACCCTCCAATATAGGCTTCTTCCTTTCCATTTCTAGTGAGCTTCTTGGACTTGAGCGTCTTGTCATTTCCACCAAACTTCTTTTTGTTCTTGTATACGTCTTTGCCTTTCTTCTTCTTGTTCTCATATCTTGAGGCGATGTGGCCCTTATCATTGCACTCATAGCAAATCACATTTGCAAAAGGGTTCTTCTTACTTGAGGAGTAGCTTGAGGATGATCTTCTATGCTTGTCGAAGTTAACCCCCTTATCATGGATCTTCTTGAGGAGTCTTCTAGTCTTCTTCATGAGTAAAGCCATATCGTCCGAGTCCAAGCCTTCATCATCTCTATCTTGATTGTTCTCACAATGCTTGTACTCGCCTTTGGCCTTGAAAACAATGTTCTTCTTGTTTGCCTCATCGGCTTCGCATTCCACCGAGAAGAGCTCACGTGCGGTGAGCTTGCCCAAGAGTGCGGTTGGTGTCAATTGGTTCAAGCCTCCTTGAGTGAGCAACACCAAAAGCACCTTGTACTCCTTCGGCAAGACCCTAATCATTCTTCTTACAACATCGAGTTAGTAAGCGGGGCCCGAGGCCATTTAACCCATTCACTATGCTATTCATATGAGAACACATATCATTTGCGATCTCGTGAGGTGGCATAATAAAGGAGTCTAATTGCTCTTTTAGAACATACATTTTGAATTCTCACACATTAGATGTGCCCTCGTGAATCTCACGAAGAGTAGTACAAATTTCATGAGCCATCGAAAGATTGCTCACTCGATTGAAGACATCAATACTCAAAGAGCCAAAAAGTGTGTTCTTTGCATGTGCGTTGAATTGAAGATATTTGACCTCTAAATCCGTTTCTGCAAGTGGATTAAGCGGTGTCGAAAACGCGATCTCAATAACACGACAAACATCTAAGCTCGTTGACGAGGATTAAAACCTCTATATATTATCTTTAATATATAAAAGATCATACGTCTTCGTGGTCGTAACCATGAGGTGCACGACCTCACTGGTCGTAGAGATTCCAGAGGTTACATAATGGGTACCCTGGTTGAACAAAGACCTAAGCCAAGCTTCCGACCAGGAGAACTGCTCGTAGAAGGTATGAATTGATACTCGGAATAAATCCCAAGGTATATTCTCTACTGTATGATGAATGGAGCACGTGTATATTCCATGTCATACGACGTATCTTATCCAAACACACCAGCGAACAACCTCCATGTGGTTGTATGTTTCATAAACATATAACCGCCGAACGGTTGATTCCGTATCGACCGTCACTCGACTCCGACCAGACGCAACACTTCGCATCAGATGTCTTCTCCGGAAGTAACTGCCGCCTCTTCAAAGGCTATTTAAAGATGGAACCTGGACGGAGAAGGGGGAGAAGGAAGAAGACATAGTCATCAGACTGAAGCACAAGCCATAGATTCGTGTGATAGGTCTGAGATAGCAAGAGAGCAAGCAGAGTTCTTGGCAAATACCTTGTAAATTCCAGTTCATATAAATAAAGAGCAGCCCCTTCATTTCCTGAGATTTCCCACGTCACTTTCTCCTTTTTATTTTCATAAGATCGACGTCTTGATCGTCGACAGCTGGTGCCGTCCGTGGGGATCGCGGTGTGGAATCTCAGAAGAATTTCTCTGCTCATCAAATCTTCGTCCATTCCCCGTTTGTGACCGCTGATGCGGTTATGGCGGGAAGTTGGGATGAAGAAAATTGGTTCGACTTGGCGGACTACGCCGACCTCGACATGGATGCATGCATGCGCGCCATGGAGGAAAACGGAATCTCTTCATCATCCTCCTCTCCCGGCTCGCCCAGGGCAGAAATCGGTGAAGACGACCGGATGGATGAAGACACACCGCTACAATGAGTGGCGGTTTCAGAGGAAGTGCTTCCGACCAATTCGGAACACCCCAAAGCCTCAGCAAGCCCGAGCCTTTCGACCGGCAAAAGAGGTGACAAAAATTCAACACCGCAACCCGAGGTTCAATATACCTTTGATGCGATCATGGTTGATAGGTACTCACCGACGGCTTCTAGCAATTCCAGGAGCCAACCGACACCTGGTGACGGTGTCAATGAAACCTCCATTGGTCGTAAACCAAGTGGGGATGATAAAGCTCAGCATTCGATGAGCAATTCGCCGGATCAGGCTGAGGCCCTTCCGAAAACCTCAGGAGGTGCTGATCACCGACTGCTCTCCGTCGTGGAAGCTTCTCGCAGAAGCTCTGAAAAGCTCTCCATCGACTACGATGGAAGTTCATCGGAGGATCACTGCTGGAAGCACGAGGTCAATGCGATCGGAGATACAGATCACAATGCCATGTACAGTCCTCCATACGTTGCCCCGTCACCACATCATAATGGAGATGGTGCGGGTGGTCAAGCACCAAATGCCGGAGGTGACGAATCGTGGACGCTCACGGTTAATACGCCTGATCCTTCCCAAACCAATGTGAGGGACCAGGCAAGATCGATCAGGAGATCGGGAGATTCGAGCCATCGAACACCTCCTTCCGCGAAATCCTCGAGACCTTCGGTAACGATACAAAACTCGCAGCGGTTAGAGATATGTTAAATACCTCGACCTGCTCTAGCAGACTCTCGTGTTTTGCCCAACTTGTAGGCCGTGTCGAGATCATTCAATGCACGATGCAACGCACGAAGCATATCGGAACGAAGGCACCCGCAAAGTCGCACCATAACTTCATCGCAAAGATTCTTCCCGGCGAGGGCCTGCATGGTCGTGTTGAGGATCAGTTGACACTACGACCACCTCGACGATTCCGACCAACAAGTCACGAGGGGAGGAGACTATTCCAGGAATCCTTACCCTCACTTCGTCGAGAGGAGCAATCGCTTGGACCTGGTGATCTTCGATATCACCTAAACCAGGCAAGCGGTCGAAGGCGTTCTACTAACATCTACGACCGAATCGGGACATTGGAGCACCGACAATCTGTTCCTAGAAATCGGTCTCCAACCTATTACAATCCGGCACCTTTTCAAAGAAGACGCCACGAAACTATCACAGGCTGCCGAGCCTTCTCAGCAGGGCTCCAGGCGGTACATTGGCCAAATAGGTTCCGATCGGCCAACATGGATAAATTCAATGGGACCCAAAATCCCTTAGAATTTCTCCAGATATACACCACCGCTATTAGAGCTGCTGGTGGTGATGAAAATGTAATGGCAAACTATCTTCCTACAGTATTAGAAGGATCACCCGATCATGGTTGCTTAACCTACCGGCCGGGTCCGTATACTTGGGAGCAACTCGCGACCTTCTAATTGCAAATTTCGAGTGCGCACGATCGACTTAAAAGAAGACGATCTCCATAGAATACGACAAAAATCAAACGAGACTCTCCGGCAGTACATCAAAAGATTTAGCCAAGTTCGTAACTCAATACCGGAGGTTGCAAAATCTTCCGTTATCCAAGCCTTCAAAGCGGGATTAAGAAATCGAAGGTTTACGGAGGATTTAGCTATACATCCCCCACGAACAACCATCGAGCTCTTCGACATGGTCGACAAGCACGCCTACGCCGATGAAGCGGTCGAGTGGAACGGCCGTTGATCGAAAGGATAAAATTCCCAACCCGCTTAGATAGGACGGAAAAGAAACAAAAGAAGGCTCTCAAGAAAAAGAAGAATGGCAGAGCCAACGAAAAAGAGGTTCTTGCTGTTCCTGAAAATTTTACTAAAGGAAGAAAAGATTATACTGGTCATGGCAAGGCTAAGGCTCCGACCAATGATTACAAGAAAAATAAAAAATGGTGTCCTCTTCACGAGCAAGCAGGACACGATTTGCGCAATTGTCGTGCTTGGCAAAAGAAGCTGGAAAATTATTATGCAGGTAAAGGACCACTCCCGTCGATTCAAGAGCTCGGAGAAACAAGCTCCAAGAAGGACAGAGATGGTGACGAAGAGATGGAATACCAAGAACCCCAGCACACTGTTGATATGATTTTCGGCGGATCTTCTTCATACGAGTCCAGACGTCACCTGAAAGCCATGGAGCGAGAGGTCAACCTTATCGAATCTTCGATCGCCGTTAAACCTTCAAGGTGGTCGGATACAATAATCTCCTTCAGCAAAGAAGACTGCACCATTCCTTCAACTCGACCAGGTAGGTTTCCGATTGTCGTTGAGCCTACTATTAATAACTGTAAGGTTAATCGGGTCTTGATAGATGAGGGTAGTTCTTTGAATATTTTATTTGCAAGTGCTTTGGAAGACATGCAGATTCCCAAATCCAAGGTAAAACCTGTGAAATATGCCTTCCATGACATAGTTCCTGGGTCTACCGCTAAGCCAATAGGGCACTTGTCCCTACTGGTAACGTTCGGAAAGCCTGATAACTTCCGAACAGAAAAAATTTCATTTGATGTGGTAAACTTCAAGACCGCATACAATGCGATACTTGGTCGTCTAGCTTTAGCAAAGTTCCTGATAGCCACGCACTACGGTTATCAGAGTTTGAAAATGCCGGGACCAAAAGGTGTAATCACGGTCCGAGGCGATCAGAAGATAGCCTACGCATGCGATCGGAAATGTTTAGAACTGGTCGATGAACTCCCGACCAGGGGAACTAACACCGTTAACATGCAGGTCAAAAATTCAAGACCGAAGATGACACCAAAACCTTCCGACCAGATAAAAGAGGTACAACTCGACGGAAGTACTTCTCCAGAGGATGCCAAGATACTGGTCGGACCAGGACTCAACCCTAAATAGGAAGAGTCACTCGTCTCCTTCCTCCGAGCTAATCAGGACGTATTCGCCTGACAGGCGTCCGACATGCCCAGAGTCCCCAGGGAGGTGATCGAGCATAGGCTAGCTCTGACCTAACAAAACCGGCCAAGCGAAGCTACGACGCCGCATCCGATCGAAAAGAAGCAATCCAGTTCGAGATTGACAAGCTTCTCAAAGCTGGATTCATTCGTGAGGTCGACCACCCAGAGTGGCTCGCCAATCCTGTAATGGTTAGAAAAGCCAATGGGAAATGGCGAATGTGTATTGACTTTACAGATCTTAATAAAGCTTGTCCGAATGATGACTTTCCCCTTCCTCGCATTGATCAACTTGTAGACTCTACTTCCGGGTGTGAGTTGTTAAGTTTTTGGATGCTTATTCGTGTACCACCGGATCAATATGAGTAAACAAGATGAAAAGAAAACTTCCTTTATCACTCCATATGGTACTTACTGTTATGTAAAAATATCATTTGGTCTCAAGAATGCTGGTGCAACATTCCAAAGATTGATGCAAAAGACTTTTAGCCCTCGGATAGGTCGGGATCTTGAAGCCTACGTTGATGATCTGGTCGTAAAAAGCATCAACGCTGGCGATCATATTCTAGATCTACAAGAGACTTTCAATAACTTAAGACGTCATAACCTTAAGTTAAATCTAGAGAAATGTGTGTTCGGAGTTTCGTCGGGAAAGCTTCTTGGGTTCCTAGTTTCGGTTAGAGGCATTGAAGCAAATCCAACGAAAATCACCGCCATCGATCAGATGCGCGATCCGACCACAAAGAATGAAGTTCAGAAATTAACCGGTTGTATGGCAGCGTTAAGTCGTTTCATAGCACGGTTAGGCAAAAAAGAACTACCTTTCTTTAGGCTTCTCCGGAAACATGGGAGTTTCGAATGGACTAAAGAAGCAAGCAGCGCCTTTGAAGAATTAAAACGGTACCTTACGAGTCCCCCAATCTTAGTTTCTCCAAGATTGGGAGAAACATTGCTAATTTACGTGGCTGCAACGCCACAAACGGTTAGTGGTGTGCTGGTCGTAGAACGAGACCATGTTCAACGACCAATATATTACGTGTTTAAGTCTTGCATGGACCAAAAGAAAGGTATCCGCAGGTACAAAAGTTGCTCTATAGTCTCCTTATGCTTCAAGGAAACTAAGGCATTATTTTCAGGCCCACAAAGTGGTCGTACCTACTGGATACCCTCTTGGTCAAATCCTGGGAAACAGGGAGTCATCAGGACGAATATCAAAATGGGCGGTTGAGCTTGGGGCGTTCGATCTCCATTTTGTCCCACGAACAGCAATCAAGTCCCAGGCAATAGCAGAATTCATTGCCGAATGGACAAACCCTGAACCCACCCAAGGGCCCAAGTACGAGCACCACGACGAGTGGACAATGTACTTCGATGGTTCCTTGATGTTGCATGGCTCGAGTGGGTCGTCTTGATTTCCCCTCGCGAACAAATAAAGTACACTATTCGCTTTAACTTTCCGCTACTAACAATGTGGCAGAATACGAAGGTTTACTGGCAGGACTTCGAGCAGCTCGTTCGCTCGGGATTCGCAGATTGCTAGTGAAAGGCGATTCTCAACTAGTAGCGAATCAAGTAGGGAAAGAGTATCAATGCTCTAGTACCAAGATGTCATCATATCTGGCGGAAGTACGGAAACTCGAAAAGCATTTCTTCGGTTTTCAGATCCAACACATTCCTAGAAAGGAAAACTTTCTCGCGCACTGGCTGGCGGATGGCTTCCACAAGGACATCCGTCCCGCCCGGAGTTTTTCTCGAGAAACTCGATTCACCCTCGGTAGTCGAGCCTTCCGAGGACATAGATGTTAGCAAGGAGGTTGCACACCTTGATTCTGCAAACATGGATGCTCCACAGGTCGATGATGGTTGGCGCCATCACGATCACGGTAGAGATTGGATGACATCGATCTACAATTATCTTCAGCACGACTTAATTCCAGAAGATGACGTAGAGGCTGATCGTATCGCACGAAAAGCCAAATCATACACTCTCATTGAACGTACCTTGTATAAACGATGATCTCACAAAGTGTTGATGAGATGCATATCTCGCTCGGATGACATTAAATTGCTAGCCGAAATTCATGGAGGAGTCTGTGGAGCTCATCATTCCTACAGAACTTTGGTTGGTAAAGCCTTTAGGCAAGGATACTACTGGCCAACTGCCCTTCATGATGCAAAAGAGCTCGTGACGAAGTGCGTACAATGTCAGTTTCATACCCGACAAATACATCAGCCGTCTCAAGCTTTGCAAACAATTCCTCTTTCTTGGCCTTTTGCAACCTGGGGACTAGACATTCTGGGACCTTTCCCAAGAGCACCCGGGGGCTTTGAGTTCCTTTCGTCATGATTGACACGTTCACTAAATGGATCGAAGCCGAGCCGGTTGTAAAAATTACAACTGAAGCCGCCAAGAGGTTCCTAACAAAAAGCGTGATTACACGGTTTGGTGTACCCAGTCGTATAATCACCGATAATCGCGCCAGCTCGAGCGGCAATTTTCGAAATTTCGCGAAGACCTAGGTATCAAGATACATTTCGCTTCTGTTGCTCATCCACAGAGCAATGGAGCAGTTGAGCGCGCTAATGGTATCATAATGCAAGGAATCAAACGACGAGTATTCAATCAGTTACTTCAACGGTCAGGGGCTTGGGTTCAAGAACTTCCTTCGGTATTATGGGCCGTTCGCACTACAACTAGTCGTGCGACCGGTGAAACACCATTCTTTATGGTTGACGGAGCTGAAGCCATGCTTCCTCCAGAACTTAAAATTGGTTCTGCTCGAACTGATTGCTTTTTCGAAAGTAATCAATGTAAACGACGACTTGACGACATCAATTTCCTTGAAGAACGACGAAATCAAGCTTTGCTACGATCAGCAATCTACCAGCAAGCCATGTGTCGGTACCACAGTCGTAAGGTGCAACCTCGCAGCCTAGCCGTAGGTGATTTGGTTCTTAGAAAATTCGTAACCAAGCGGTCGCAACAAACTTTCACCTAAATGGGAAGGTCCATACATCGTGGTCGAAGTCACCCACCGTGATCGCACGATTAGCTATGTCGGATGGGCAAATTTTGTCTAATTCTTTGAATATTGATCAATTACGTAAGTTATTTGTTTAATTTCCTGTATTTTTTCATTTTTATATTTCAATAAAGATGCATCTCTTTTTCCAAAGTATGGTTGTTTAAACTTATTATTCGTTGCATCTGGTCATATGCCTTTCTTGTTGATGGTTGGTCGGAGAAGACACTCATTCTCTCCGATATTCCTTTCAAAAGGATCTCCACTACTCATGGTTGTTTTACTGAAACTACTGCACAACAAACAGCACATGTATGTAATCCAATCCTCGTGTCATGCAAAAACAATTGCAATGTCGGCTAATTTCTACAGAAACTACTCGACCTTGCCGACGGGGATCCGATACGGCCTGGGCAGATCAGGGTCCTTGCCACGTAGCTTGACGAAGGCGGCGAAGACGACGAGCATCCCAAGCCCGTAGAGGAAGTTGAGGAACTCGATGATCTCTTGGAATCTCATAAAGGAGAGGACCACCACCCCCACCGCCGAGCATAGGATGATGTACGTCGGTGTCCCGTGCCGCGACCTACGTATATTGCAAAAAAGATTTGATTTTTACTCAAACATTTCACATTTAGCTGCAGAAGTGGATGGATCATGCCCATCTCGGCCATGCCGAGGAGCTGGAAGGAGTCGCTGGTCATCTCGGCCTTGAAGAGCCCCATGTTGGACATGGCGGCAGTGGCTTGGATCCACACGCACAGCCAGGGCCCGCGGCGGATCTTGGGTTGCGATGGGGCTGTGAAGGGGTGGGGGATGCGAAGGGACCTGGTGGAGGCAAGTCCTCTGATGTCGTGCGTCGGGGAGAGGACGAAGACGGGAAGAAGATGCCGGGGAGGAAGACGCCGGGGAGGGACGAAGCCGAAAGGAAGACGCCGGGAGAGGAAGGAAACCGCCGCCGCTGCTCTCTAGGGTTCTGTGGACTGTGGCGATTTGGGAATTGGAAGGAAAGTGCGAGGGGGTGGGGTGTCGGGTGGGAAAGCGGAAGGGTAGTCCAGTGGCATATTGCTGGTAATTTTTCTCAACTTCTATGTGTATTTTTATTTGTTGGTCTACAGCTCCTCACTTGGAGTAAGGTTCTACCTACTCCTGAAATTTGTACTACGGGCTGCTCCGCTCCCAGTTGCTCCAACTCCAAATTTTTTTTGGAGCAACCCCGTTTGGCACAGCTCCACCCACTCCAACTATGAAGCTAGGAGTTGGAGCTGTACCAAACAGGGCCTACATTAATAAAATTCTATGCAAAGGAGAGAGGGGAAGAAGAGAGAATACATGTCGTCTCTTCATAAAGAAACTATTGTGCACGCGAAATAAACTATGATATATTAATCTACTCTAGATGATATGTAGATCCATTTTAAAAGAAAATTATAAAATATAAATATTGAAGAGTGTGTTAGATACTATCTATTGAAGACGTTATCTCTAAAGATAATGTAACATATGTTAGAGACAGACTTATCTTTAACTATTGGAGATGCCCTAAGGTGCTAGCGACCTCGATGTGCTGCACGACGTGCACGAGCGTGGCCGTGCAGATACAAATCTTGGAACAAGTAGGCCACATCACTGGATTGGTTGTCTGGCACAGTTGAGAGTTGAGACTCCGTGCAAGTTATAGGTTGACGCACCTAGGGCTTGTTTTGTTGGAGGATGGACAACATGCCTGACAAAAAGTGCTGCCTAAAGATGGTCTAAAAATTTGATGATTTTTGTCTGATTAGACAAGCTTGAATATGGGTTGTTTGATTGAAAACATATGGTTGAGACTAGTGGATGGAAAACCAAACCTGGAATAAAACAAAAGGTGTTAGATCGTTGGCCTAGGAGCCAGACGCACAAAAAGCGCTATTGCCTAGGCCTAGGAGTAGACCAAGGAACAAACCAAACAACTACATGCTCCTTCCAAAGAACCTTCTGGCCAGACAAATCACTCTCAAGTCTCGAACCAAGCAGCCCCCTAAAACTTCGTACATCACCGGATCAACTGTGTGGCGTGCTTGTCTAGACTCGACTCCTGTTCTGTAGTTCTTAAATGTAACCTTCAACACGAGCTATTGGTGCCTAGTGTGAATTAAAACACAACCATGGACCGCAAATGTAACCGTAAGGTTGTAAGCAAACGTTTCTCTTTTGTTTTTTTGGATTAACTTATAAAGGTTCTCCAGTGACCCCCTTTCCTCCCGTGCAAATAAAACACGCGACTTCTCCTACACCAATCTACTATATTTAGACAAAATTTTGAGTACCATTGCAAAGACCTTGCAAATTTGGAAATAAACATGGGCACGGCGTATGCCGTATGTCATTGTCAAACGGACCCTTTTTCTTTACGAGAAGACCTCTATTATATATATATATATATATATATATATAAAGAAAATGATTTATGTACAGGGGAAAAGGAAAAACAAATATGTTACAACCCTCTAGGGGCAAAGAACATCAAACAATTTATTCTAACCTATCAAAGATAATTTGTCTATGGTCTTCTTTGACCCGGTGCACACGCGGCACGGCACGGGCTCACTCTTAGAAAGACTTTTCCAACTAGTAAATGGACCCTTTTGTTAGCCTCAAATCATACCTATACATCTTCTTAGTGTTTGGCAAGATAATTCCCCTATATTTTGTGATTGGGGTGTGATTTTCAATAACATACACGATTAACAATAGAGCTATATGATACTCCTCCATTTCTTTTTATAAGACGTATTTTGGCTAGAGACAGGATTACAGAGATTGCACCAAAAAAAAAAAAGAAGAGAAAATTACCATGATATTTATGCTATACATATCTTGAAAATGTGAAAGATAATAGCTTGTGAGTGTTACTTATAATGTAGGGAAAAAGATGTGATAATAAAGGTAAAGAAGGAAAAAATCAATAAATACACATTCATGCATTATATTTTGAAACAAAATTACAAAAATTATATGCATTATATTTTGAAACGGAGGGAGTATACTGTCTCAAGGATTAGAGAGTACCAAGCTCGGTTGTTTATCTATGGGTGAGGGGATCACAAGTTGCCGCTATGCCTTTTGGCTTTGGTTGAAAGATTAGATTGAACAAGGTAGGCACAAGTACAAAATGTTCAAACCACGAGATTCACAAAACAAAATTTGATTAGCTTCTGCTCACTTGAGCTTGTGCATGTGAGGACCCGGGTATTTAACTAGTAATACTTAACCTCCATATGATTTTAGCATTACTAATTAAATATTCTAAGCCTCGATGGACATGTGATTTCCAGAATTGCAGCACATACTCATCATCACAAAATTATACATCATTTTCATACATCATTTAACACTAAGTTCAACAACGACATACATAAAGTAAAGTTATTACAAAAGAGCCGACCGGCCAAATAACCAATATACAAGAATGACAGCGGAAGCAAAAATGCCATAAGATGGCTAAGAACAAAAGTCGACCGGTTAGCCCACACAAACCACAGGGCAACCGATCGGGCCGCCAAGCTAGTCGCCCCGAATGCTACCACAACACAGCTCACAAAAGTGAGGCCCTTCGAGCTCACCTTCTTCCTCTGCAACAATTTATATTTAAGCAAGAACAATGAGTACACAAGGTACTCGCAAGACTGACGTGTGGAATAGCAGACCTATTCATATGCTACATGCAGGCTTATTTAAGTGGAGGTTGTATTCATTTTGCACAAAGCCAACTTTATTTGCAATAATGTAATACCTTTAAAAGCAAGTTTGTAAATCTGTTTTGTTGGTGAAATAACAGCGAAATAATGATAAATACAAGTAACCACCTGGAAGTGACTATCCCAATAGCCACCACAACATAGCACGAATCCCTGATTCGTACCACCCATCAAGTTTTAATTAAAAGGTTGTAGTCTAACTCTTGAAAAGCTTACCCAAGCGTGTCCATAACCTAGGACGAGGCTATTCGAATAGTTTTAACCTCAGGGGTGTACCAATGTACCCACACTTCGCATCGCCTTTAAGCCACAAAAGCACACTTCAAGGTATGCTGCACGGCTAAGTCCTACGAGACATTTCCAATCTTGTGCATTAACTATGAGCCGCTCGTATGGATAGAAACCCATACGCTTACATTGCAAGTGTCGAAAGACAACAAATCCCATCACGGGTGAAGTCTTTCGACACTACAATGCTCCCAACACCATCCTCCCGCGACTCCTGCGACCAAGCCAATACACGCCAAAGTACTAAGTCAAGAGAGGTCACATACCCTCTAGTGTGGTTAGCACGCATGCATTGCTGGATAATGTGTACTCACAAGATGTTCGGTCCTTAATTGAATTGGGCACCAATCCACTCACACCTAAAAATCACACCGTCTTACCATTGTGCCCAAGTCCAAATCTTTTGCTTTTAGTTTTGGTTTTTGCAATTAAACATAGCATCAAGCCGAAATATAGATACATAGTGAGTATTTGTGTGATCAAGGTTATCGACAAGTCGATAACCGCCTATTTCTACCGGAAGCTAAGCATGGCTAAGCAATTAATCCGCAAAGCTACTAAGTGACAAGAGCTCATCCACGAACTCTAAATCACAGCAATAACCTAGGCTCATGGTAGTAAAGGATAATCATTTGCCTAAGGACATGCATCTACTAGGTCAACTAACGACAATAGTTAAACACAAACTAGTAATGCATACATAGAATTTGTAAAGCAACATAAATACTTGAAAATACAGGGATTAACATGATCAAAGTGCTTGCCTTGTTGGAATTGCTCTTGCTGCAGAGGAGGATTCTCAGTTCAATATAATCCTCGAAACCTAACGTGAAAATGCGATAAAACCAATAAGAACGAAGAACACCAAACAAAACTCAACAGCAAAAGACATCCAAATCAAATGAAACTTATACAGCAGCTAGGGGATGATTTTAGAAAATTTTAGGAACAAGAATCATGCAATTTGGAGTTAGCATGAAAAGTTATAGCCAAAATACACTTTCTCAGCCTATTAAATCACTAAATTAATTATTGGTACTGTTCATGGCGAAATTTTCTAGAATGATCTAAGCTCTGAAATTTTTATAGCAAGTATTTTATGACATCCTAATGACAGCAAAGTTGAGTTTACTAAATTTGAAGTTATAATGATTTACTTATGATTTTTCTAAGTTGTAAACCTAGCACAAGTTACTTCACAGAAATATAACCATGTTCAAAACCTATTTCATATTAAAGTATGCTAACAGAGGGATTTTCTAACATCAATTTTATATATTTTGGATTTACAGGGAATTACTGGTGTCTTTTACAACATTAACTGAATTTTTAAATGCTACCAATAAGATTAAATCTATTAACATATTTTTTTGGTGCTGATTTAGGCCTACAACCATTTTTAGATTAAATTTTAGTAATTAACAAAATTAACAAAGTTGAAACCATTCAATTTGCAGATATACAGAAAAAGATATGCATTTTACAAGTTTAATCCTACTTTTGGGATATTCAAAATTGGCAGAAATCAAGTTATTTGAGTTACACAATTTTCTGTGATAGAAACATGCCAAAATGCATTTTTATGTTAAACTTCAGTGGCATAAAAATTTATTACAGTTGGAAACATCTAAAAAGGATTTAATATGAATTAGTTATGAGTTTCTAAAGTTTTGATACAATTTTTAGTTGATAAATATATACTTACAGAAATGAAATCCAACCCAAACGGAAATAAACGACGTGGACGCACGAGAGCCCTCGATCTAACATCCTACGACCCACGCGCGTCGGGAACAGCGCACGCGCGCGATCTCTAAAAGAAGCCCACCGTTGGATCAAGATCCAACGGCTGACGAGGAAGGATGCATTCGGACGGTGCGGTTGCCTCGGCCAACCACGACCGCAGATCTGAAGATGGACGGCTAAGATCGCACCACCCTTCGGATGGTCCGATTGCATTCACGATCTCGACCGCAGATCAAGCGATGGACGGTCCAGCATGAAAAGAGAACCGGAGGGTCCGAATGTTTCTCAGATCTGGGCCGCAGATCGCAAAATGGACGGCGGTCAAAGATCGAAGCGCAACCTGGAGCGCTGACACGTGGGGCCGCATGTCAGTGACTGTAAGTCACACACGCGAGCTTTAACACACGTGCACAGGGCTCGGGGCCCACATGGCAGCGAGACACCCGGAGGTTTTAGGACAGCTAATTAAATACTAATGACCAATGATTAGCGATGATTAGAATTAATGTGTCCTAAATATTTCCACAGAGGTGGACTTAGGGACTGAGGGCCCACCTGGCAGTGGCACAGGGGTTATCTCCGACAGCCATTAATGCCGACACTAAATTAACCTATGATTAAGCATTAATGATGTCGGAACAGCACGGAAATGCGACAGCGGGTGATTGCAGGGGGTCGGGCCCACATGTCAGTAAGACATTAGGCAAAATTAGGACACAATTAATACTTCTAATGATGGGCAATGATTAAGCATTAACTGTGTCCTAAATATCTGACGACAACAGGAGCTCCCTGTTGACAAAATCCCGAGCGCAACCCACGGCTTGTCGCCGACGACTCCGGTCGCAGCGGCGCCCACAAAATACCAAAATGGGTTCACAATAGTGTTGCGGACCCAATGGTGATGACATCGCCGGCGGTGGAGGTCTAGAACGCCGGCGAGCCGGAAAACACAGAAGGAGACCATTTCGGCAAAACACGAAAACAGCAAAATGCTCTGCTGCAGTCCAAGAAAGCGAGTGGCGCGACTTCTAGGGACTAAATAGAAGCTAGCTTATCCGTGGGGAGCTTCAAAGATGGCCAGAGAAGACTCGAACACGATGAAGCTCGCCGGAGCCGAGGAAGATGATATGAAAATGATAACCTGAGCAGAATGAACACCGATGGGTGATCAAAATAGCTTCATTATGGTTCCCAAAAGCTCCACAAGTAAGTAATTGCAAAAAGAACCACTTACCGAAGTTGGAGAAGAAAGGGGGTGAAATTGGCCGAAAATCTCTAAACTTAAAATTGAGTGATTCCTGAGAATGCAACCCAAAATCAAGTTAGGGGAAATGCAAAGGAAGTTGAGGAGCTCAAAAAGGTACAAGAAAGATTGAAGATGAACCACTGGACACCAAGATCACTGATGGAGCTTCTCGGGTCAACAATGGTGTTTTGAGGATTTGAAGTGGTTTTGAGCTCAAAACACAGAGAAGAGCTAAGGGTGGTGTAAAGGAATACCAGGAGGAGCTAAAGGGGCTATTTATAGAGGAAGGATTAGGGTTTCGAGCAAGAACAAGAGTCCATGGTGGGCTCGGTTCAAGGCACGGTCATGGACCAAGGAGACGATCGAGGCAAGTGAGACTCGGGATAGAGGAGCCGAAAGCCTGGGGCACATTTAATGCCCCACAGAGAGATGTTGACGAGAGCAAGCTCGAAGTGACACAACGAAACTGCCCTCTCCCTCTCTCTCTTCCTGCCATTGCTCACCCGCACTGCGCGGAGAGACAGAGGAGGAAGAAGAACAGAAAAGAAAACGGTGACCGCTGGATTGAAAATGGACGATCAGGATTAAAGGATCCGGCTGAGGGTTTCTAACACTCCAAGCAATCAGGGCGGTCCGATTAAAAACGAACGGCTCAGATGGATGGAATGATCGTGGCGGTCCGAATGTTCCTGCGAACACGGGCCGTGCGATTTAAATCCAACGGTTGCTATGAGTGAGCCCGGTGCAGTTAGGTGGTTCGACCGAGTCAAGTGGCTCGAGCTCGAGCCCGACTCGAACCCAAGGAACAGTGGAACCAGGTTTTAGGTTTTAAAAAGACAGAGACTTTTGAGGATTTATTAGAGGTAGCAAAATAACTCCAAAAATTCTAAAATTTTTACAGGAGCTTGCTGACTAAGATATTGACCTTGTGTAAAATTTTCAGAGGTTTTTATGCAGTGCATTTTTCTCCAAAATTTCTGCAAGGTACTGGTCCAAGGTTTGACTGCCCCCTAAAAGTATTCAAACAATTTCCAAAAATTGTGAAATTTTTCAGAGGAGCCACATACCATCCCAGGAACTTAGGAAAAATATTTCTAGGGGATGATCGAAAGATTTGACAAGATTGTTTTAGAAGGATCAAGATTTGGATCAAAAGACTTGTGACTTTGTATTTCCATAACTCTTGTACAAGATTTGTTCAGAACACACAGGAAACACATGATGTAAGAAAAAAATTTAATTTCTACTCGTTTTCTTACATTTGAAACACGAGTCTGAAACTTGGGATGTTACAGTGCAGTTCAGCTTGAGCTCCAATTAGACTTGAGTAGAAAAGGCGAAAAAAATGAACTAAAACCCATGGCCTGGACCGATAGACAAACGTAAAGGGCTAGATCTGGGCATGCATGGTCTTGTTACCAATTCAAAACAAAAAACTAGTATATAAAACAGTCGGATTTGTGAACCGAGCTTTGCTCGGGTGGTGGCGTCGCCTGGTGTGCGGGCTGCCCACCAGCGTTCGAGCCCCTGGCTCGCCTGGTGTCTCGCATGGGTGCGTGTGTGGGTGTGTGTGGGTGGGGTTTGAGGACTGAGCTGGGGCTCAGTTGGCAAAAATGAGGAGGGCTTTAGGCTCTCAGTCCGCCACGATTCGGGTGCTGACTCCCGTGGTACCTCGCGAGTGAGGATGCTCTTCTTCTTTAGTGTAGACTTAATGTAGACCGGATGGAGAAAATCTCGGCAAAAAAAAAAAAATGTTACTCGAAATTAACCACGAAAGCTTTATATATGTAAGCTTGTCTTCGATATAATTTGAAGCAGGTGTGACTTCGAAAATTCAACAGATGTACAAGAACAATGAGCATTCAAACATTTCAAATCGTCGAGCTTGTCAAGCATTAAAAAAAACACAGCAACCCGTCTGACTGTATCCACTACGATTGTGTGCTATACTGCTGCTATACAAAGCGTCGGGCGTCAATGGCTCATTGGTCAGTGCTGTCCAAAACAAGAACCAACGCTCCAGTGGGCCCACGTGATAGTGCCTGACAAAAAAGAGAACCGTTCCCATGGGCAAGCTCGTCATTTCCTACCATTTGAATTCGAAATCGCATCCGAAGCTTGACGTCTCGAGCTCTGCCCTTGGTCCACCTCCTTTTACGCCTCTTTGCGGCACATAGACTACGTCCATAGACCACAGTTAGCCAGGCTAGCCAACCCGACGGTTGGACAAGAAACGAGCCCAAAATCGACGGCGGTAGACGCAGCGTGCCCATAGACTAGGTCGTCGAGCCTTCACATGCTCGTGCGTCCCCGTTTCCTGTCACGTGACATTATACATAGTATAGACAAGTCTATGCACCACGGCTTGGGGGAACACACAAGGGAGAATGTTCATAGTGATATGTTGCTGCACTTCGAGTTAGGTAAGTATGAGTCTATGACAAAGTTTAGGGGCACATTCAGGGCTAAATTTCACAGTGTGCACGCCTGAGCCCTCGCCGCGCGCCTAAGCGGTGTCGCCTCGCCCTCTAGCCGTTGCGCACCCGTGTCTCACCTCGCCGTTGCCTCATGCCCGCGCCTCGTCAGCCGCCACCGCTTGCTACGTCGTTAGGATTAGGGGAGGAGAGGGCTGAGAATGCGTGAGTGAGTGAGGAGCAGAGGAGGGTGTGAGCTTGTGAGGAAAATGCGGTACGACTGTGGGCTATGAGTAGTGCCTTCTAATGAGTTGGTCGCCTCTTCAGGACAAACTCAATTAAACAAAGCCCACGAGGTCACGGCCACGAAACAACCTTATTTTCAACCTCCGCTCGACACTTGGTGCTTCGACAGCTTCCTCCTCGCCGGCTACGGGGCTCCTGTGCCGTGGATGCAGGGCCTGATGTCTAGCCATGTGGGGTTCGGTCGGAGGAGCTTGGCGGTGCCCAACCATTCCCGAAGGGAGGGTCCGCCACTGACTGACTTCGACGTCCGTTTAGTTCGTAGTCCACATCTGTGGCAAGGTTCCTTTTTTGCCACTTAAGGGTCCGTTTGGTTCGTGTCCAGAATCTGCCGCACCGCATTTTTGGCATGCCAAACCGAGTTTGGTATGTGTTTGGTTTATAACCGTAGGTAAGGCTGCCAAACAATCTCAGGCGCCGCCGCAGTGCTTTGCCACAACATTTTTCGCCGAAAGTGCGGCGGACGATTCATTCGCCGTAACTTTGGCGTGCCGACACGAGTTCGTTGTGCGTCCCCGAGGAGGTGAAAAATGGCGCGTGACTTCAGCCCGGGTAAAAATGGCGCGTAACTTCGGCGCGTGGCGCGAAACTGCAACCGCTTATCCCTCCTTATCTCTTCACTGTTGGGGGAAAAGAATACCGTGGCCGCTCCGCCGCTGCCGCCGCGGCTCTCCACGGAGGGCGCGTCGCTCTCCGATTGCAACACCGCGGGGCCCGGCATCCGGCGCTGTGCGGCTCAACGTCCGGCGCTGCGCGGCTCGTTGGCCTGGCGCGGAGGTTCTGCCTCCGGCGTCGCTTGCCTCCGTGTCCGACGTCACGTTCCTCCGCCTCGCTGCCACAGGGCCTCCGTGTCGAGGCTGAGCTTTCGGGATCACACCATTTTGTATGCAGGTACGTGCATCTGCACATCTCCCAACTGGAAAGTTTGTCTCGGTAGCTGATTGCAAAGGCTTGTGTGCGGCTGTGTGCTACTGCTAGTCTGCTACTACATGGGAAAAAGTTTGGGTGATGCATGCTGATACTTTGATTTGCCAACTAGAACGTACTCTGTTGCTTGCTATTGCTATCACAGCCAGCAGGTTAGCGCAGCGGGTGTTCACTCAAATCTACTGATCATTATTTGTGGCTTGTTTTGCTAAAAAAATGCATTTATGTTGAGTCCATACGAAAAACATATGACATTCAAAATGCTTTTTTTGACGAGTTGTTGCTAGAGATCATCTAGTAAAAGTGACTAATATTTGTCTAAATTATTTTTTCCCCAATCCGATATGTGTTGAAATTTTTATTTTTTGGGGAATATTTTCTAACCAGATGGATGGAAGGATGAGTCAGTTCATATATTATAACTTCAGTTACTACTACCAGTACTACATTTGGAGGAGAAGGTTGGTAGCTGCAATTGCTTTGTGTCTAGCTAGTTACACTTATCTGCTAAACATGCGGAAGCGAGACAGAGAAGGTGTCACATATGGACCCATGTTGAACAGAGATATCGCAAGACAAACCCGTTTAGATCGTTTGTATAATGGTACGGAGGCCCATTGTATTTCTGAACTGCGCATGCGAAAGAATGTTTTTCATATGCTCTGTCAAAGTCTCAGATCACGTGGTCTTTTGATGGACACGTTGAATGTGACAGTGGAAGAACAAGTTGCAATGTTTATGCATGCAGTGGGTCAAAAATGGTCTAATAGAGCTATTGGTTTTGAGTTCATTCGATCAGGTGAGACTGTTAGTAGGTACTTCAGTGCAGTTTTAGATGCGTGTGTAATACTTGCTAGAGAACTCATATACATCAGGACCACTGAAACACACCCAAAGATCACAAGTAACCCAGGAAGGTTCCACCCTTACTTTGAGGTACATTCATGAAACACCTTCAGCTAGGATTTGTCTTCCTTAGGGATGCTAACTACTCTGACAAAACATCATTTGTCTTCCTTAGGGATGCATAGGAGCTTTGGATGGTACTCATATACCAGCATTTGTCCCTGCACACATGCAAGACAGGTTTAGGGGTAGAAAGTCCATCCACTCAAAATGTTCTTGCGTCCGTTGATTTTGACCTACGATTCATATACGTCTTAGCTGGATGGGAGGGATCAGCTCATGACTCTCATGTACTTGAAGATGCTCTAAGACGCCCCACTGGCCTAAAAATACCTGAAGGTAGGGATTATATTTTCGACAAATTAACCAATACATAGTTCAGCTCTAACCTTAGGCAACATGTTCATATTTTAGGAAAATTCTTTCTGGCGGATGCTGGATATGCAGCAAGACCTGGTATACTCCCTCCATACCGTGGTGTCCGTTATCACCTAAAAGAATATAAAGGTGGTAGAGAACCTGAAGATTATAAGGAGTTATACAATCACCGCCATTCCTCTCTTAGGACAACAGTTGAGCGTGCTTTTGGTACCTTGAAGAATCGATTTCAAATCCTTAAAAGTCAACCAAATTTTCCTTTGAAAATACAAGTTCAGATTGTTCTCGCATGCTGTGGGCTTCACAACTGGATACTAGAGCATAGTGATGCTGATGATGAGTACGTCTACGATGATGAATCATGGTACAGGGCTTTGCCAAGGAGCAATAGGACATATCGTGACATACGCTGGCGAGAGTAAGGCACAGGTACTTAAAGAGATCGATAGCACGTAGTATGTGGAGAGATAAAGTAGGCGAATCAAGCTCTCAGTTGAATCACCCCACTCAGAATATGATTGGCATGTAGTGATGCACAAATAATTGGCATGTAATGAAGAATGTAGTATTCCTGTATTGTGATGGTTGATTCTAATGCTATGTGTTATAGCATACAATTGTTTCTTAAAATTTCTGTTTATTGTACTTGTCTGCAGCCTGTGCATTCCTGTTGTTTTTTCTTCTAGTTTTTTTCTATTGAATGATTGTCTGCAGCCTGTGCATTCCTGTAGTTGCGGGATCTTTCTTGCAAGTGGGCAAGATGGTGAAGAAAAAAAGGAAAGTTGGATGTTGATGGGCCTATCCGTGTGAGAACCATAACTTGGGAGGAGGACCACACTAAGTTCATGCTCAATTGGTATATTGAATATAAGAAAACCAAAGATGCGGGCTTTGTGTGGAAGAAGGCACACCATGCGAAGTGTCTTGATGCCTTAAACAAAGAGTTTGGCATGGGTGTAACCATTGAACAGTCAATCGTCACTATAGGGAGTACAAGGACAAGTGGAAGATAGTTGAGAGAGCTTTAAGCAATAGTGGAAATGGATTTGATGCCATCAGGTGCAAGGTAACTATTTCTGAATCGGAAAGGGAAAAGCTAAAGGTATGTCTCATAATTTGAATTGCGCATTACAAATTCCGAATATACATGGTCATAGTCTTAACTATTATCTTGTATTCACATGTAGGATACGGAGAGGCGCTTGCTTTCTAAGCCCATCAAATTCTTTGCTGAGATGGAAGAGCTCTTCAAAGGTAGTCATGCAGATGGTTCTCTTGCCATGGATCAAGAAACATGCTTGGATGCTGATAAGGGCTGTGATAGTGATGATAGTGGAGGGCTTAATGACACATCTGGTTATGCACGTCCAATTGACCTTGAAGGTGATGACTCGGACACATTACCCTCACCTGAAGGTCCTAAAAATAGTCCTAACTATGCAGCCAGTGGAGATAATAGCTCTTCGAGCCCCCGTCGATGTGGAAAGAAGCGACCAAGAGGGGTTAAGTCCCCTAGTAAGAAGCCAACAAAGCCTAAGAGTCGTTTCTCAGATGCCACTGAAGATATCAACACAACTATGAAGGCAATTGCAAAGTCTCTTACTGAGCCACCTCCTGCACCACCAGTCCCGACTTATGAAAATCCACATGCTGAATTGTGGAAGAGGTTAGAAGCTTTGCCTATTCGTACAGATGATAAAATCACCGTTGGTGTTTACTTGGCACGACCTGAAAATGAAGGTATGCGTGGTTGGCTCAATGGTTCTAGTAACACAACTTTGGAGACTTGGGTGTACCGGTTCTTGTGTGACCAAGATGGTAGCGATGATAGTCGACTTCTCTTGAAGGGTGTTTCAGTGAACTTCTTTTGCTTCTTTTGCACATGGAACTATGGAAGTGCTCATCATCTAAGCATACAGATCATTGAGGCTTCTGTCCATTATGTGCTGATGCTTTTGGATAGGGTAGACTGAAATGGTCCTCTGCAGCTGATGTCATTACTAGTTGATGCTTCTGTATGACTGTATATAGCCAAAAATTGAAGACTAGTAGTTGGTGCTGCTTTTGTATAGGACAGACTGAAGTGGTCCTTTGCAACTCATGCCTTGTAGATCATCATGCTTTTGTGTGTATATATACTAATATAGCTAGGGACTATAATGGATATGGCTAGTTGTCATCCTACTGTTAATTATTGCTCAGTATGTTCACTAGTGCTAATTACTTTACTAGTATTAGTAAAAATGCATTCGTTTCCATTGTGTTGGAGTGAAAAGTGTCGAAATGCTGGTGCGATGACTTCAAGTGGTAACCTCACCTCTTCCTAAAATTAGGTAATTGTAATCAACTTTGGCTGTGAACCAAACACCTGCCGCATACATTTGCCAAACTTGTGGGAGCTCATATGGTAGTAAACCAAACAGCTGCCGGAGTTAAATCTGCCACATATAAAGTTAGGCATGGTAGTGAACCAAACACTTTATTTTTGCCGCAAAGTTGGCATGCCACTACTCTGGCATATGCTTAACCTTAGTTGCGGTAAACTCTGGCTATGAACCAAACAGACCCTAAGTCTCTCATACCAGTGACTAAAAAAGTGTGGTAAAATTTCTTTTACAAGTCAAAGTGTGATTAGATTCCTCATATGTGTTTGGTAATAAAAATATAAGCAAACTTCATCAATTTTTTATCTTATTTTAACTAATAAAAGGAGTTTACCTCCGCGCAGCGTTGGATCGTCTTACCCCTACGTACGTAAAAAAGCTAACGAAACATTTGCGCGCACTGGGACCACTGTGTCAACCACGACGCGTCCCTAATGTGGTTGCTCCTCGCATCTGCACCATCGCCGCCCCCACTCACCCCGCTCTTCTTCATCTGATTCCACACCCTACCCACCCGGTTTCCCCCGCCTCGCACCCACATCAGCTCGACCGTTTTGATTCACACACCTTTGATCTCACCATCGCTAGAACCACCCCCGCCACCGCCCAACCGCGTACGTCCCCCGTCCTTCGGCGCTTGCAGAGCCTCACACATCGCATTCCTCTTCTCCCACCCGCTCTCGCCCTAGGCTCCGTCGCTGCCGCTCTACCCACTCCCCCGCCCCCATCTCTTCCCTTACCCTCCTATCTCGTGCAAAGTTTGTATTTTCATTGCAACGCACGAGCACTTTACTAGTATTAGTACATAAACCAAACGGGCCTATGTCCATTCAGTAACCGATCCATAGACGTGATTTGTGTTGATAGTAGTGGGTTACACCACGGGGCACGGGGTCACATGACGCCCTATTTTTTCAAACAACTCCGAGCGGGCGCTTCTCGCTCTCACCCATTCGCCATCCCCCCAATCTCTCTCTCTCCGCCCTCTCTCTCTCCGAGAGGGTGATCGAACCCCAACCCTAACCAAGCTCACCGCCTCCCAAATCCCCAATACTAGCACAGCTCGTCGTCGCATCTCGCGGAGATTCTCCGATCCGGCCAGATCCACCGATCTGTGGTGATTTTTGTCGTGTTTTTTTGGGCGATTTTTGGGGATTTTTTTCGAGTGCTGGTCTGATCGGTTTGGGGGATTCGTGGTTAGGGTTCCGATGGAGGGCTCGGAGGCGGCGCCGCACCAGCAGAAGGACAGCGTCAAGGTGGCCGTCAACATCCGGCCGCTCATCACGCCGGAGCTCCTCCTTGGCAGCACCGACTGCGTCACCGTCACGCCCGGCGAGCCGCAGGTATCGATTCGTCTGGTGGCCGGTGTGTCTGGTTGGGTGCGATCGGGTGGTCTGGGAAAGCGTGATGCTTCTAGGATTTTGAATTGATGCATGAGCGAACATAGATAGGTGAACGACGCGAGATTTTCTGGATGTTTTAGCTAATTGGAGGATAATTTGGGCGGCCTGATTCAGCAAGGGCCAATGGGTGCATATGGAAGATGAGTAGTGGGGGATATATTCTTTTGGACCGCTGTATGGGCTGATTTTGAGCACATTTAAAAGAAATATACTTTCATCAGTCACAATTTCTTTTCCAGAACTCTAAATTCCAATGTGCCTGTTGGACCAGAATGCTGAACATGTATAAGTTCTGCAATTACCACTAAACCAGGATATTTATCTCTCAAAATGGCTTGTAGGCCCAAATGGATGTTGATGATGCTCTTCTGTGGTATTGTAGGTCCAAATTGGCCCACACGTCTTCACCTATGATCATGTCTATGGCAACACAGGCTCTCCTTCCTCGTTAATATTTGAGCAATCCGTGCATCCGCTAATTTATTCCTTATTCCGCGGATACAATGCTACTGTGCTAGCTTATGGCCAGGTGCAAATTTTTTTTAGTATGATGAAATTAATACTGTTTTTAGATGATTATTATGTTCTGTGACTTAGCTGTTTTTCTGTACCAACTATAGACTGGTTCTGGTAAGACATATACAATGGGTACCAATTATAGTGGTGAAGCTAACTGTGGAGGAATAATTCCCCAAGTTATGGAGACAATATTCAGAAAAGTTGATGCCATGAAGGATGATACAGAGTTCTTAATTAGAGTATCCTTCATTGAGGTATGAAAGCCGATAGCAGTTATTTTTCTTTTGTTAGTTCCAACTGCCATTATGCTTGCCATCATTTCGTGGTGTGTTGATGCACATTTCAGATATTCAAGGAAGAAGTCTTTGATTTGCTCCATGCAAGTCATGCTGCTTTCAGACTTGATTCAGGGTCTGTTGCCAAAGCAGCAGCCCTTGCCAGAGTGCCAATTCAGATTCGAGAGACTGCGAATGGCGGCATCACCCTAGCTGGTGTCACGGAGGCTGAGGTGAAGTCAAAAGAAGAAATGGCATTGTATTTGGCTTCTGGGTCCTCGTTGCGTGCAACTGGAAGTACAAACATGAATAGTCAGTCAAGGTAAGTTACAAAGGAATGTTTTGGTATGTACATTTTGTTATGTTTGGACACTATCTTTCATCTCCTGTGGGTTCTACTACTTTTTAAATAATTACACATTCATTGTTAGTGGGTCCTCGTTGCGTGCAACTGGAAGTACAAACATGAATAGTGACACTATCTTTCATCTCCTGTGGATTCTACTTATTTTTAAGTAATTGCACATTCATTGTTAGTGATTAGCGGAGATGCGCAATGAAATTGGCTTTGATCATGCTGTATACACGTTCTGTTGTTGCCTTTTGTATTGCCATATGTGCGTTAGTGTGGAAGGGCGAGCTACTTGCATGCTGTTTGTACTTGCAAGTATAGAAGTTCAAATAGTTCAAGTGCCAGTTTGATGTAGTAATTTAATTGATTTCTATTGATGGTATTTCATGTGCCTATTACTATACGGGAATGGGATTAGTAGATGTTGTTTGACCATTTTTTATTTTAAATGTTATATACTGTTCTGACAGTTCGTTATCTGAATGGCATTTTTTTGCAGCCGCTCTCATGCTATCTTCACAGTATCTATCGAGCAAAAGAGGACCTCAAGTTCTACATCTGACAAGTCTGCTAGTAATGACTATGATATTTTATCATCAAAGTTTCATCTAGTTGACCTGGCTGGTTCTGAAAGGGCTAAACGGACAGGAGCTGATGGATCACGGCTTAAAGAAGGCAAGCAAAGCTCTTCTGGCGTTTGTAGATGTTTGTTTAGTTCAGTATATGATTGGGTAGCTGGTTTCAACTTTGTTCTATCTATTTTGTGTGTATAGGGATACACATAAATAGAGGCCTTCTAGCACTTGGCAATGTTATTAGTGCATTAGGTGATGAAAAGAAGAGGAAAGAAGGAGCATTTGTCCCATACCGGGACAGTAAATTAACCCGTCTTCTGCAGGTATGGATATTATATTCATAGTTATGTTATCAGCATATCATAATTTAAAATTCACAAATACCTGGACTGGAAAAAATGTACAATGCCTTGCAATAATGGCCATCCTACTCTTATGTGTGACCATCTTAAAGTCTCAGTACTTCCTACAACTCTCTAGTCCAGCTAGTGCAGTGTCTTCAATAGTTATATCTCCATTGTTGCCATCACACTTTCTCTAATGTTTGAGCACCCTTTTCCATGTTAGTTTAGGATCACCTTTACTTAAGATGTACATACACCTGATCATTTGTATTTCTTTATTGATATTACATTATTTAATTTCGGAAAACTGAACTATGGAACTATAACATGCTGCAAATTGCGAATGCTTTGTCTTGTTACATTTACACCGGGCCATGGCTAAGGACAAAAAGTTTTTTTTTTGGCAGGATTCTCTAGGAGGAAACAGTAAAACTGTTATGATTGGTAGGTCTATTTTCCACACATATATCCTCGTATTAGAAGCACTTTTACTAAAATCAATTTTCTTTGCTGTTTCGTTTCTTGTAGCTTGCATTAGTCCTGCTGATTCAAATGCAGAAGAAACTATAAATACACTCAAGTATTCAAATCGTGCACGCAATATCCAAAATAAAGCAGTGGTATGCTTTCTCTTCCCTTAAAGATAGGCTTCCTGTATCTCTTTTCAGTTGATATTATTTGTTCATCCTTTTGTGCCCTATTGTGTAGATAAACCGTGACCCAGTTACAGCGGAGATGCAAAAATTGAGGAGTCAGTTGGAGCACCTGCAGACCGAACTTCTGTTTTCCCGCAGTGGGAGTGCAGCACTAGAAGAACTTCAGGTTTGTTTGTCTGTTTTGCATTGACTGGTCGAATTAGTTTAGTTTATTATCTAATGCTGTTTTCTGCATCTTTTTCAGTTGCTGCAACAGAAAGTCTCTCTACTTGAGCGAAAAAATTCAGAGCTTAACCATGAGCTCAAGGAAAGGGATTTGTCTTGTGAGCAGTTGGCACAGTGTGCACTTGCTGCCCAGGTATCTATGATTTGTTTCTGATCAGAAGTGCTTGAATCATGTACCCTTGCTTTATAGTTTATAGCAGTGAAGTCGTAATATACTAATATACTAATGTATATAGCACTATTTATCAGAGCTTTTTTTAGTACACACCTGACCGGACGCACACACGCACCCACACACCACACCCCCCACGCACACACACGTGGGTGCGTCCACAACACGCCTAATCTAGAGAGTGGGAGCTTTGAACCCACGAAGCGTAGGCATGCGCTTTGACCACTGAATGCATATACGTGTGTGTACTATTCGAAAACCACCTAAATAGCTCTAAAGCCACCAAAATGGTGAGGCTGCTCGGGTTTGAGCCCAGGTTGGCTGTGTGCTCAATGGCTACGCAAGCCAACCAAGCAAAGCTCGGTCCTCATTATTTATCAGAGCTATATGAGTTCATCGTCCCTAGGTAATGCGACATGTTGTGTGGGTGTATGTTAGATCTTGCTCTTGTGTAACATTTTTCTTTGTTAATTCTATGCTATTAGTTTATAGCACATGGTATTTCTCTGTACATGTATACCATCTCTAGAATAAAATGTTGCTAGCCCAGTTCACAAGAATAGCTTTGCTAACATAGCGCAACAGAATAACAAATTAATAACATGGTTACAGCTCGAAAAGGATCAGTTGATGCTGAAGCTTGAATCAGCACGCAACGGACAATCGTGGGATGATATTGAGAATGTTGATATTGACCAGGTGCCTGAAATCAAATCTCTACTTACCCCTCTACAGATTTCTGCGCACATTGTTATATCAGCCTACTTTAACTTCTTGTTTTGTTATTTTTGGTTTTGGGCAGGATGTAGACCTTATGAAGAGCTATATATTGAAGATTCAGCACTTGGAGGGTGAACTGATGCGGCAAAAGTTCTCCACTACCTGCAGAAATGGTTTACATGATCAAGTTGCCATGGATAAGGACATGCTTCTAGATGACTTGGGTTCAGGTTGTGAAGTAGGAACACCTGATGCTTCAAGTAAGTTATTGAAACATATTCATACAATGCGTAATAGCACTTTCTCTAATAAGCACCCTTTCCCCCCTCAGTAGTCAACATTTTACAATTCAGTGACTGTTATCACAGTTGGAGCTAGCATTCTTTGCTTATCATCATTTGCTTGTTTACTAACATATCCTTTGATAAACTGTATACTGTTGGATAACTCTACTATCCCCAGGTGCAGTTGATGAAGAAGAAAAGGAGAGAGAACATTCATCCCTGCAAGATGAACTTGATAAGGAGCTGCAGGAACTAGATAAAAGACTTCAACAAAAGGAGGTACTGTTTTCCCTTCTTAACGATTGTGGTTGTTCATATACAAAGTTACAGCCATTTGTTTTGCTTGATCTCAACACTGTGTTTATGAATTACTTCTTCTAACACTAGATTTTTAGTTTTATTTACACATCGATTTTACCTCATTCCTCAAGCCCAGTTGTACACTCATGTTAAAAAATAACTAAATTATGACACATATAGTTGAAATTATGCTCTGTTTTTTGTGTTCTTTGAGCCACCTGGAAGAGTATAATTATACCTCCTTTTCATTTCCGAAAGGCAGAAATGAAACAATTCGCGAAGAGTGACACCTCTGTTCTCAAACAACATTATGAGAAGAAGTTACATGAGATGGAGCAAGAAAAGAAGGCTCTTCAGGTTTTACTTGCTTAAATTTCCGGATTTCTTTACTTCTTTCTTAAACATTTGTAACCTTGTTTGCGTTTACAGAAAGAAATCGAGGATCTTCGTCATGCATTAACCAATATATCTTCTAGTGATGAGAGCGCACAAAAAGTGAAGGAAAACTATCTTCAGAAGCTGAATACGCTTGAATCTCAGGTGTGTACACACAGAAACTGTTTTGTTCTCTTCCTCAGATTCTAAATAGACAACATTTGCAGGTCTCTGAGCTCAAGAAAAAGCAGGAAGCTCAACACCAGCTGCTACGACAGAAACAGAAAAGTGATGAGGCAGCTAAGCGTTTACAAGAAGAAATTCAGCGCATAAAATCTCAGAAGGTTTTCTCCCTCCAAACTTTCCCAAATATAATTTAGTTTTATCTTCTGACATATCTTCTTTTCATGGTATCTTAGGTTCAACTTCAACAAAAGATTAAGCAAGAATCTGAGCAATTTAGATCTTGGAAGGCTGCTCGTGAAAAGGAAGTGCTTCAGGTAATTGTTCTTACAGTTTGTAGTTCACATTTCTTGTAAACTCCCAATGCTTCAGGTAATTGTTCTTACAGTTTGTAGTTCACATTTCTTGTAAACTCCCAATTTCTCAAAGGACTTGTGGTGATAATGCTGTGTTTCTGTTAACTAGCTCAAGAAGGAAGGGAGACGAAATGAATATGAGATGCATAAACTCCTCGCCTTAAACCAGAGACAAAAAATGGTTAGTTTTCTCATTTATACCTCTTTTAGCTTTCCAATGACATGGTAGTTATGCCATTCTGCTGCAAATTATAGGTTTTACAGCGGAAAACTGAAGAAGCTGCAATGGCCACAAAAAGACTGAAGGAGTTGCTCGAAGCAAAGAAGTCCACCCGTGACACATATGGTAAGAAGCTACAGCCAGTGACTTCTTTTTCCCATTCTGATTGCTGTGTGCTCATAAGTACTCATGAATTTTACTGTCTTTTGGTTGAAATTCGTAAATTTCCAGGAAATGCAAGTGGATCAGGGGTTCAGGTATTGTTACTAAAAATTTGACAATTTAGTTAACAGATACAATTGCTAGTCCCTTGTACTTTCCCGTTGTATTATGTCTGAAATATTCTTTTGATATGGCACTAGGCCTTAATGCGAGCCATTGATGATGAACTTGAAGTAACTGTAAGGGCATATGAATTGCGTTCACACTATGAGCGACAAATGCAAGAGTAAGTCTCAGTTTTCCTGTGTTGATATCATATAGAACTTGGGTTTCTAATTCTTTTGTTTGTTAGTGACTATTGAAAAATTGTACCTCAGACCTCAGTAGGTTCAGTACTGTAAGTGTCTTCTGCATTAGATTTGCATCTATGTTACAGGGATTTTTTTCTTAAAACAGGAGAGCGACAATATCCAAGGAAATAGCGAAGCTAAAGGAGTGTCCTCAGGCTATGTCTCCTAGCGCTAGAAGTTCTAGGATATCAGCACTAGAAAATATGTTGTCATCATCGTCTAGTGCCATGGTGTCTATGGCCTCGCAACTGTCCGAAGCGGAGGAGCGGGAGCGTGTATTCAATGGTAGAGGCAGGTGGAACCATGTAAGGTCACTGCCTGACTCAAAGAGCACAATGAATTACCTTTTTCAGTTAGCATCGTCTTCAAGGTATGCTGTACTTGGCATTCTTTCTCAATGATGTTTAAATTCGCTAAATACATTCTATAGAGTTTGTTTTCATGATTGAAGCTTGCATATAACATATGATATGGACATTCCTGGGTTCCTAAATTGGTTCTTATTTTCTTTATGTCACTTCTAGATGTCAACTACACGATAAAGAGGTGATGTGTAGAGAGAAAGAACTTGTCATTGGTGAACTGAAGGAAAAGGTGGTCGCGCTTAATGGCAAAATCAGACAATTAGAAACACAAGTAAAGGATCTAAATAACCAAAATATGCAGGTAAAGATTATCTCAATTTTGCATTACGCAAATTTGATTACATCATTGGAAATTTGGTAATGTATTTCACCACTGTAGATATGATTTCAGTTATCACTTGTATGCTGATACTTTCTTCTATTCGACAGCTTTTTACTGCAATAAACAATGCAAATAAATCTGCTGGGGTTTCAAGGAGTGTTACTAATGGTTCAGAAGATGGTCAAACTCATGCTATGCGAAAGGTATTTAAGGAAAACTTATGTGTCTTCTTCATCTAGAGTACATCTGGTGATATTCATAACCAATGCACGCACTGCATGTTTTCCTTGTTAAATGTGTCTGATATCGTCCCTACATGCAGGGTCCTCGAGCTTCCCAATTTTTCACTTACAGTAAGAGCAACATGTATTGTTCAGACGACATGGACATATCAGACTCTGAGCAGTCGGAAGAGTTAGAAGATATGAATGACGGATCTGATTCAGACTGGGTAGCATCGTCCAAGAAAGTCAGAGCACGTCGGCGAACAAAGTCCAGCCAATTGAATCCTAACCTGGGTAGCAATAATACACAGGAAAATGCAAAGTCAGAGATGCCCAGTGAAGAAAAGCCCACTTTGCAAAAATATGTTGCCTCGCAGTGCTGCTCATGTTCGAAACAATCATTATGCAAGACCAAAAAGTGTGAGTGCAGAGCCTCAGGTTCACAATGCGGTGCTGCTTGCGGATGTACTGCTTCCAGATGTGCCAATAGGGTGCAGATCAAGCAAGAAATAGATGACGCGTCTCAGAAGGAAGGTGGGGAGTGTATTGATGCGCCTTCTTCAGATGATGCGGATGATGCCAAAACGCAGGAAATTGTGAAGCAGGGAATCATGCTTCTCGAGAATGCTATGGCTGACAAGGAAGCTCAAGAGCCAAAATCAAGAAAACCATTGGCTGACATTGGAAATAATGCGGTAAGTATATGCCTCCTACTATAGCTCATAATCACTATTCATCTGAAATCCCGAAGCATTCTGCGTTCCCAACAACCCAGCATTGTGTTATCGCTTCTGTTAGATTTGCATGTGGCAGCCCCAGATGACGCGTCATGAACATTTGGTTGGATAGAACAGCGAATTGTCGCAATGGATCTACTTTTTCATGTCACAACCATGCCTTTTGCCATGGCCTCATTTCTTGTGAAACTCTCATTTCAGGTGAAACAAGCCGGGGCAAAACCGAAGCAGAGGAAGAACTGGCGGAAGTCCACAATTCAGCTCGTCCCTTCAGACCCTCTCCCACCCTCCGCGCCGGAGAACACCGAAGTAGCTCCCCGGATCAGAGGTGACATTCCCCTCAGATTGCCCCGAGCAATGTCCTCGGCGCCCGCGGATAGCAACCCTCCACTCACGGACCGGAACGCCACTAAGCCGGACGATTCCGTGAGCAGCAACAAGGAGAACGCCAGTGCTGTTCCCACGAGGTCGCCGGCTCGGCTGAGAAAGAATGCCGTCGAGAAGGAGAACCAGTTGCGATGATCCCAAGTTAATTGGTTCCCTTGAGCCTGCGCATCTGCAAACATGCAATAACTTGGTTGCAAAGTCTTTCGTTTTTACAGTGGGGAGGCCGCCTCGGTTTCCCTCGGCGAGGTGGGCTGAGGAGAGGAATGGAAGGAACCTCTCGAGCCCCTGTGGAATGACCTGACAATGATGCATTCTATTGCCATATGTAAGTGCCGTGGTTAAGGCTGATTGCTTTGACTGGAATGTAACACTTTTGTACAGCACTCGATGAGCTGAATTTAGTTGGTTAAATTATATATCATGGAAAGCAGTAAACATTGCAGCCTCGTGACTGATGCCCAAGTATCTGGACTACTGTACCAGTTGCCTACAAGATGTTTGTTACGCCTGTAGCTGTCTAAATGGTGTTTTTTGGTTAAAAGTTTTTTTTAAGGGAGGGAGTATTGGAATAAAAGTCAATGATAATATTGGATTCTTTTTTCAAACTCAGAAGGGTCTCTGACAACTGGCAAAGTGATCTTATGTTCCTATATATTTTTTAATCTTGTTGTGGATATGCTTGCCATCTTTATCTCTAGAGCTGAAGAAGGACTTTTATCGGGAGTAATTTTCCACTTGATTGATCATGGGTTGTCAATTTTACAGTATGCTGATGACACTATCTTCTTCCTGAATAATGATTTAGAACAAACAAAAAATTTTAAGCTTATTCTATGTGTCTTTGAACAATTATCAGGTTTAAAAATTAATTTTCCTAAGAGTGAGATTTTTTTTGTTTTGGTACTGCTAAAAAGATTGAATCATAGTATACTCAATTATCTGATTGTGAAGTAGGTGTTTTTCCTTTCAGGTACTTAGGTATTCCGATTCACTTCAGAAAACTAAGGAATTCTGATTGAAAAGGGGTTGAGGATAGAGTTGAAAAGAAACTTAGCTATTGAAAAGGAAAAAAACATGTCTGTTGGTGGATGATTAGTGCTTATTAATTTGGTACTTAGCAGTTTGCCTATTTTTATGTTATCCTTTTTTGAGGTTCCTAGGAGGTTCTCAAAAGATTAGATTTTTATCGCTCTCGTTTTTTCTGGCAGAGTGAAAGTCATAAACGTAAGTATAGACTTGCTAAGTGGAGTTTAGTGTGTTCACCTAAAGAGCAGGGCGGTCTGGACATTCAGAGCTTAGATACGAAAAACAAAAGTCTACTAGAAAAATGGTTAATTAAATTACTGAATGGAGTATGACAATTTATGTTAAAAATAAAATATTTAGGTGGGAAGTGTCTTTCTCAGATGGTTCAAAAGCCTGAAACTTTCCATTTTTGGTCAGGTTTAATGAAAATCAAAGATCACTTTTTTCGTTTTGGTTCATTCCAGATTAAAAATGGAATGCAAACTAGGTTTTGGGCAGATATTTGGTTAGGAGACTCTCTTTTGAAAAGTCAATATCTAATCATTTATAATGTGGTAAGGAGAAAGGATGATACAGTGGCGAATATCCTGAGAACGACACCTTTAAATATTTCTTTTCGAAGACCTATTATTGGGCCTAAGCTACATGGGTAGAATGAGTTAATTTGGAGAATTGTTAATTTACATCTGATTCCCCAAAAAGATGTTTTCAGGTGGAATTTGAATAAGTCTGGACTTTTTTCAGTACAATCTTTCTATGTGACACTAATTGGAAGTTCTCAAGTCCCCATTAGGAACTTTTTTTGGCTAATTAAAATTCTATTAAAAGTGAAAATATTCCTATGGTACTCGAAAGATGGATATTTTTAACTAAAGATAACCCGCTCAAAAGAAATTGGAGGAGAAGCAAAAAGTGTTGTTTTGTATTAATAAGGAAACAATTCAATATCTTTTTATTGAATGTCCATTTGCACGTCTTGCATGGTGAGCTGTTTAATGTACATTTAATTTATCTTCCTCTACGAGTATAGCAAATATGTTTAGGAATTGGTTAGCCGGTATTTCAAAAATTGTCAAGTCACAACTGTTAGTGGGAGTTAGTGTTTTATGTTGGTCTATCTGGTTATGTCGGAATGATGTTATTTTTAACAAAAAGATTGTCACTAATCCATTGCAGGTTATCTTTTTATGTGGGCACTGGTTGAGGGCTTGGACAAATTTGCAGAAACTGGTTCAGAAAGAGTCCATACTGGCTGGAAGCGACAGGCTAGAGGTAGTGGCGAAGCAAATTTGAAGTATTCATAGGTGGCAGTTTAGACACAGGATTTGTAATGATTGAGGTTAATTTTCAGTCATTTTAAGCTACTTTTAACAACTTTGGTTACTTCGATGCTTTAAACTTTTTAATAAAATTGACTGTGTGCATCCTTGATGCAGAGGCCGGGAGATATTTTCTCTTCCATTATCTAAAAAAAGCTATCTACAGGGGTAACTCGCCAGGAACTAGTCAAGCCTTTTTCCTTTTTAACTATGGATTTAAATTCGCCCTAACATGCGGGCCCCGCCTGTCATAGACCCAGTTCCAAGAACTGGGTCCATCAGCGCACATCCACATGTTGCGGCGCTAAAGTGACTAGGCCCACAGGTCAGCCACTCTACAGCTTCACTTATTCCAAACGTTTTCTGTGCGTGGTCCCACATGTAAGCGATACATTAGCTTTCGTTAAGACAACACTTAAATTGATGAACCCGAAGGTCCGATTGTTGGTCCGATCTTTCAATGAGAACGATAAGTTCGGTAGGTGTCGCTCAACTCTTACGATCCTGGCTACGAACACGCAAGGCTCGAAACCACGCAATCGCCGAACTGATTGACAAGTCGTTATCAACCGTGCACGAATACCCGGATGACCTGACCACGAAGGTCGATTCCTGCATACACCGAAGAAGCACGTAAGAAAAAGATAAAGCAATCTAAAATTGTAAATAGGAATTAAAATATTGAGTTGAGTTGGGATTTTGAAGCGGTATTATGGTTGGTCTAGTCGACACAAGTCAATACACGAAGTTGCAACAAAACTAATTTTTAACTAAACAAAATCCGAGGAAAACTAAAGGGGTGCGGTCTCCTTATATAGGGGAGGTGGAGCCGCAAATGTCTAAGAGCTAGCAATATAGTACTATTCATGGGGTTACTATTTACATGAACAGTGCACATGAATAGTATACCCGGCCCGGGTAGAGGCGGCCCAAGAGGTGGCCAGCCCAAATAGGCCAAGGAGGTGGCCGGTCCAGATAACCTAGAATGGTGGCTGCCCTTTGGGCCAAATAAATAATACAAATACAAGACCCTCGGCCCAATGTGAGGTGTCGCAGCACCAGGTATAAGTGAAGTAAATTCGTCGGCGCGTTGGAGTAGCGCTTGACGCAGCCGAATCGATAGCAGTCGAAACGCCCGGTTGGAGGTGGAGTAGTGGTCGTATCCGAAGGGTTGATGTCCACATCATAAATGCTAATCATTGCTATTACGCCTAATCATGTTGCTATAGGGTTGGTCCGCGTACGACAACGGGACTTCTGTCCAGTACGCTTGCCCGACGGCTCGCCGGCGCTACACGCCACGGCGGAGCCGGCCAAGGACTGGGATAGGTGCGCACCTAAAGGGAGTGGTCTCGGCAGCTAAGGTGGACCAGAACGGCGGCTAACGGGAGATGAGTGGCGGCGCTCATATGGCAAAACATATATGCAAGAAGTAAAGCTCCGTAGCATCCATTCAGCGAGTGACAAGGCATCTAGGGACTATGGGAGAGCTACCTGAGCAAAGAAGGGTGCTCGGGGAACTTGGAGACAGCTGGAGTTGCGTCGGCATCAAAGAAGAGACGGCGGCGGCATTGCTTTACGAGGAGAGGATGATCTGAGCAAAACTAAGACAAGTGAATGCTCGGGATAGCTCAAATATCCTATGAGGATGCTAAGGAAACAATGAATCGGACAATGGCTTACCGAATCAAAGTGGGAGATGAAAGGACTGTTCTTCGGCCGAAAATACAATCCTTCCAAATTCGCAAAATCCTGCCATACATTGTCCTAATAGGTTTAGGGGTTTTCAATGTCATGTTAGATGGCACGATATGACGTGAAAGAAAAGTCAAGAACCTCACCGGAGATGAAGATGGGTCGAGGATGTCCGTCGGAGCAAGCTTTGGAGTGGCCGAATGACACCAAAATGGTCCAGAAACTACAAGGCAAAGTAGGAGCTGGGCTTAGCAAAAATGGAACCGGCATTGAAGATAGAGCCGAGAGGAACCACACGGGTGAAGCTCACCAGAGTAGAGAGCGGAAGAGAGCCTCTTCTTCCTCAGCCACCGAGAGGAAGAATGAGTTGAAACGAGGTGAAAGAGGGGGTTTTAACCCGGGGAAGATGACGGAGTGGAGGTAGCGTGAAGTGAGGAAGCTCCAGGAGTAGTGGATGGAGGCGGTGGATTGACGCCGTCGATGGAGCAGCTCAGGGCGTCGCGGCCGCATGGCACAAGATGCCTGAGGGCTGCATAGAGAGGTGGGAGACGATTCCGATAGGTGGGGTCCAGCGTCAATGAGAGCGAGAGCGGCGCAGTGTGACGCGGCTCGGTCGGTACAGCTAAGAGATTGTGCTCAGTCAAGTCGCTCAAGTCAATTTCATCTAGACCGTTCGATCTTGATTGGATAGCTTAGATCAAGATGGGCATTCGGACGGTCCGAACGTTTCCAATCGTTTTGGTCAGTCCGATTGAATTTTAACGGTCCAGATCACGAGGGCTGTTCAGCGGTCCGAACGTTCCCGCTCAATCCTAATGGTTGATTTCAAATCAGACGGTTCACGCGTTGAGTTCGACGCGGTGTAGCTAGTTGACTCAGCTGAGTCAAGTGGTTCGGGCCGGGGTTAGATTCGGGCCCGAGGAACAGTGTAGGGTTTGATTGGTTTTGAATCAAACCGATTCTACTTTGACTAGGACACTAAAAATAGAAATAAATTTCCTAAAAATCTAAAATAATTTAGAGGGGTCCCTGGGAAGGTCTAGTGTTCATAAAAATTATCAAACCTTACTATTCATAATATATTTTGTGTATTATAAATTTCAACTTAGGATAGCTCATTCAATTGTGTTTGAATTTTCTGAGGGTTGTATCTAGTACCATAAATCTGGAAAAATTATATTAATTCATGATAATTAATATAATATTTGAATAAATTGGTTCTAGATGATGATCATAAGTTTTTGTTACTGTTTTTAGTTAGAATTCAAATTTGAAGTGTAAGTTTAATATTCGTTTGAGATTTTCCAAGGGCAATAATTTATGCAAATGCTTCAAAACATGATGCATGCTAATGAGATGCATACTAATTCTCATTTATTAAATTGGGGATGTGACAAGCTGGGCTGTAATCGCTTAAAAGCTAGCTAAATTCAAAATTTGTGTCTAAATTTGATAATTGAAATTGTTCGGTAGACAACTGGTTACCAGTGATAATCGGTATCGACCAAAGTTTGATAATTTTTTCATAATCGGTTTTTGAATCGTTAATACCAACCAGTTAGCTCAATAGCTTTTTCAAAGGTATTATGTTTCAGCGAGTTTGCTTGCAACGATCTCCAGTAGCACCTATCATAGTCAACAAGACAAATGTGTGGGGCAAGATCTGGGGTGCAGGTTCTTCCTCCAGATCCAAGGGTTCAGATTCCACACCAACACCTCAAGCAAAACCAATCTCCCACCTAAGAATTGGGGAACTATTTGTCTGTCTAGACAGCAATACGGTGGATTTTAACGCAGATGGCTACGAAATTTTTGCAATGGTGACATTACCACAAGATAACATATCATGTTCTATCCATATTAGCGCGTGATGTATTAACAGTTCTTGTCTCCACGGTTTCCTTTGAGTCTGTCAGTCTTTCTAGAAGATTATTGGAAGAGAGAAGAACACGTCTCACGAGTGAGATGATGGAGATACTTCTAACTGTTAAGGACTGAGAACAACCTGATGCACGAACACAACACTCTGTAGATAAATACAGAGTTAGCGGATGTGTTCGAAAATATGTACCTACACAACTACGCTTAGAACATGGATGTATGCAAAGTTTTATGTTGTACCCTTTTTTGCTTTGCCAAGGTTTTCTTGTATTGAGTTTTCACTTTACAAAAGTTTTAACAAGGCAGTCGTGTAAACATTAATAAAACTCTTTATTACATTTTGAGTATATTTGTCTCTTTTTATGGGCACAGAACTTATTTTTTACAATTTTAATCCTTATTTTTAAATTCTATATATTTTTGGAATTTTTGAATTTTTAAAAAATTTCGAGGTGAGACGGGCTAAATGGGCCACCCCAGCCCGTTGGGCTAAACATACCCAAGCTGGTCTAGCACGGCCCGAGAGGCCAACGTGCCATGCCAGGGTCGGCAACCCGGTCGATGGGCCAGCACGACATGACCCAAATAGTGCTGGGCCTAATTGTGCCTGGGCCGGCACGGACCCATGCCGTGCTGTGCTGGGCAGCCCATCTGGCCACCATTGCCATCGTCCACAACCACTCCACAAGGACACGACAACACACAACATGGGAAGCAATGGACGAGCCACCGTACCACGTCGTCCTACTAGTGGACAAATGGGTGGCCCGGCTCGACACAACATAGCCTGTTTAGGCACAGCCTGGATGGCTCAGCTAGCCCAACTAGCCCGTGGACTTGGCAGCTGACCCAAGCACGACACGCCGAGCTCATGGTCCGTGCCATGTCGGCCCGGGCATGATTAGCCCGATGGGCCAGGATTGGTCGTGTAGCCCATCTCGGCCTGGAAAATTTGAAATATTTAAAAATTCCAGAAAATATATAGAATTCAAAAATACAAATAAAAAAATTTGAAAAATAGGTTCTATACCCATAAAAAGAGACAAATATATTGAAAAATATAATAATGAGCTTTATTAATGTTTCATGGCTGTCTTGTTAAAAACTTTGCCAAGTAAAAACTCAACATGGGAAAACCTTAGCAAATAAAAAAGAGTACAATCTATAACTCTGCATATATCCATGTTGTAAGTGTCGTTGTCTAGGTAAAGATTTTCTAACACACCTACCAACTCTAGATTTTCTACAGATTGTTGATCTTGTGCATCAGCTTATTCTCAGTCTTTCATAGTTAGAAGTATCTATACCATTTCACTCATGAGACTTATTCTCATCTTCTCCAATGTTCTTCCAAAAAGACCGATAGCAGACTCGGAGGAAATCGTGGAGACATGAACATTTAACACATTACGTGTTAATGTGGATAGCATCGGATATGTTATTTTATAGTCATGCTACCATTGCAAAATTTTGAAGCGCACTTCTTGGTAATCCATGGTATCACTGTCCAGATAGATGGATAGTTCCCCACTCCTAATCAACACAACAAGCAAGACCAAGCAAAGATCCTAAAAAAATATAGCCCCGCGCATACCAACCTAAAATAAAAGAGGAATGAAGACACATTGAGGAACAGAACCAAGAAGAAGAGGCAAGGACTGAAGAGGAATGAAGAAGCATTCGGCGAGACGAATGGGAAAAAGAGGCGAGAAGAACTGGGCGACTGCGGCGTACAAAGGAAGGGAAGCGACACACTCAAAGGAGGACAAATACAACCTATAAACAACCACTTGGTCTCTCTGCTCCACATCGAAGTAGAGTGAAGCCAATAGTTGCGCCACCATACCACATTGCCGATCGAAAACTGAGAGCGCACTATGCCCTCCCTGTAGGGATGATGGCGAAGGTCGAACCGCACTGGCCCACGAAAGGAGGCCAACAGGCCAACTGAGGCGATAGGCCCACGTCGAAGAGCAATGCAGCAAGGATACCCACAACAAAAGAGCAAGCCACAAAGACAATAGGACACACAACCCATGGGCAACCAACAGCCCAACAGGACCAACGAATGGGCCATACATCGGCAGCCCACCGCCCATGGACAACCAACCGCCCAATAGGACCAACGAAAGGTAGTGCAAACAGAGCTGGAGCGCCGAGCCACCCATGACGACCACCAAACGGGACACCTAGCAACAAGCGATTCGAGGACTTTACGTACAGAATTGCCCTGAGGCCACCATTCCTAGCGGGTTTAGACCAGGAAGAGATGAATTTATGTATGTATAGATTCTTGCAACTATTAATAATACTAGGGAAAATTGATTATATGCCATTGCTAAGACCTGCGTTTTAGGTTTTGCCACTGATAAGTTTTTTCTTGATGATTCTCCACTCCTAAATAGCTGTGTTTTGCCACTCCACCCGTATTCTTTTTTTTTGCCTTTTTTCTCTCAAAATCGCACGTGAAAAGACCATTATACCCTCATATTTCTCCTCTTTCTCCCCGTCTCCCCAAGGAACCAAACCAAACCGTCGTTGCCATGGACGTGGTCGAGAGGCGGAGAAGCAGCGCGTCCTCGCTAGAGTTCGATTTCTAGACTTCTATCCCGTCAACGCCAACCCTGTGTCGTCACCATCCTGCATCGACGAGGTTAGGGGGGCTTCGTGCTCCAGTAGATGGCACCCAATATGTGGTGTGTCGATCTCGCCATTGGCAGCAACAAGGTGCCAGGGTTCACCTCTCCACAGTCCACACAGACTCCAACGGAAGCGTCTGGCTCTGGCTCGGCGCCTACCCGAGGTCTGCGAGCTGTCGCAGCAAGATGAATGCGCCAAGACCGGTTTGTGCACCCTGCGCAAGGCTCCGCCTTGGTAGTGTCAGGGAGGTGAATTAGCTGTTGTGCTAGCTAGAGCTAGAAGATTGTTGTGTGTTTTTTTTTTCTTAAATAGCAAGTTTTAAAGTGAAATAGCAAAATTAGTTTCTGATAAACAAAATAGCAAAAATAGCATTTTTACTGCATAAAAATAGTGTGGCAACACAGTGTTTTTCATTGTTGCTACAGTAAACAATGTAATCAATGACCATTCAAGGCAGCACAGTGGAGGTACGGCAGCCCCCTACCGCGCATAGGGGATGCGGCAGAACGTTTTCGTATGATAAGGATGTCATTTTTACTATTTCGTTCTTTAGAGAATTATTTTTGCTATTTTGTTAAAAAAGATCAAATAAGCCAAAAACTCAAAGATTGTGTGGAGAGTGGCAATCTAAAGTGAATTAGCTGCTGGCCATTCAAATTTGATAATCGGGCTTTCGTTGGGGCGTGGGTTGCTTGAGAGGAAAGATGGATGAGAGCAGAGGGAACGGTAGATTGAGCAGCTAAGGAAAATTTTGGACGAGGTAACTCTAGCAAGGAGCGAAACACTAACCGTCAGTGACGAGATAACAGATGGCAATGGTAGATTGAGTAACAGAGAAAATTTTTGGAGGTATTCCAGATAACGCTAGGAGTTGCAGCTTGCCGACGGGAAGAAGAGGAAGAGGGGAGGAAAGAAGAGGGGCATTCCGACCTTTTCACATGGGATTTTGGGGCAAGAAAAAGGAAAAATAACAAGAATACATGCAAGAAAAAGGAAAAATAACAAGAATACATGGAGTGGTAAATCTCAGCTATTTCTATGTTAGAAGTGGTAAATCATAAGCGCAACAAAAAAGATAGCAAATCCTAAAATGCAAGTCTTAGCAGTGGCAAATAATCAATTTTCCCATAATAACATCATGCCGAGAAACTTAAAAGATTCTTTTTTTGCGAGACTTAAGATTCAGATAGCAAAATCACATTGAAGATTATAGCAGAAGATGCTGAAGGCAAATGGCAGTAACAGGGGTTACAATTTCATTTCGGCACCATTTCCCAGCATATCCACACTGCCTAGTCAATAGTACATGCTTTGCTTATGGGAGTAAACTCCAGCCAGTGGTGAGGTGTAAGATGATTTAGCAACCAATGGTGAAATGAATGCGAACTTTCAACCATGAACATTGCAAAGATGGTGGGACATGAATTCTGTCTCTACAGCCCAACCACACATAAAAGGACTCGTTCTGTTCTGTGCTGTTCACTTACTACGCTGAACCACCCCACTCTCTATCAAATGTTCCACGAATTCATCTATTAGATAGGGCCAAGCACCTTCTTCATCGTAGTTGGTTAACTGAGGGTCAATTGTCTGCAGCAACAGAGTAGAACAGTCAGACTAACACAATTGTTAGGTCAGAGTCAGACAAGCGAAAGAATAACAAATTCCAACCCCAGAAGGAAATAACATATAGGAAGGATCCTTTGCATCATCAAACAGCATTATTGAGCTGACACAAGCGGGCCGAGATTACAAAGAAAAAATAGGTAGTGAATACAAGCTGCTATTTAACTGGTCTTCGCATAGAAATACAAAATATCTATTCAAAATCGAAATAAACATTATGGTTGGGTAACCAACATCTAAAACAAACGTGCATTTTCGAGGGAATGGGGAGGGGGTTACCTTCACAAATTCCAATAGCTGAGCCCATGTGTCCCTTGAGATTGCTTTATTATGCCTTATCTGTAAATAAAGGTTGAAACAACAAAGCAACACCACACCGTCTAGTTAACTTGTCAAAAACAGCAATATGCTCTGAATCTGATCGAACAGATGGTACTCAAGTGCCACCTGTAGAAACTGGCACCAGTAATCGATAAGGGGCCAGTGCCTTTCAGCAAATAGCAACTGCCACATGCCAATAGCGGTCTCCAATGAAAGAGATTTTTGACCCTGTAAAATCAAGGACAGTAATCAGTATGTTAACATGCTATTTGCAAAAAAAAATACACAAAAAAAAACTGATAAATGCGAATACACATGTAAGAAATAGTGTACCTTTTCCCTTGCCCAGGTGAAGGCGAAGTTGTATATTTCACAGAACTTCTCTGGATTAGGACAAAAGTGAACAGTTAAGTCACATACAGATGAAACAATTTCATAACGCACACCTATTCCAGTTTGCACTAACAAATTTGGTGGCTTGGTGCAGATATGCTATGCTAGCAGTATCCTGGTTCAAGTTAGAGTAGCATTATATCTGAAAAAAGAAAGCTTACGATCATCTTTTAGCTCAGCTCGTAATGATGGTAACTTTTCACGGAGCTTCTCTATTGAATCCACCCTACAAATAACATATAGATCTTTGAGAACTATTTGATTATAAACAATTTAGGATCACGAGATGTGGTGTAAAGGAAGATGGGAATTGCACAGAGCAATCTCACCCAATTGACTGCAGTCCACTAATGAACTCCTGGCGAGTAAATTCACACATTGTGGAAGCTTTCATGTGCCATGATATGACAAGCTGTTAAAAGCAAAGCGAAAAGAAAAATAATGATATGAAGATGGTAGTAGCAATTTAAATAACAGAAAAGTGCACCGTATGTTATGATCTAACTTAGATCATTGGGGTAAACACCGCCGAGAGGATGGCCGGGCGGCGACGGCGTTCTTGGGGGGTGAGAAGGGAGACTAGAGATGAGATAAACTTTGTTATTCTTTCTTGCTTAATGCCAACGATCACAATAGGCCTTTTTATATAGAGGGCCCTAACAATTATGGATAAGATCAATCTAAACGATGAACTTCCTAACTAATAGATGACCATCCCAACTAATAGATGACCTTCCTAACTAATAACTTTAACTTTCCCAATAAAGTAAACTAATCAACTATTTAGTGAAATAGATATTCTTATTGAGGAAGGTAACCCCTTCCTAATCCCAATGCTACAATACTCAGCCCTGTTTGCTAGTGCTACAGTACACACACTACAGTACCTCGCCTGGATATTGGACCGAGGGATCCAAGAACTGTTACCGGGCACAATCCCGTTCGGAGCCCGGTAATGGTTCCCGGCCGGTAACCGGAGATCCCGGTGGAAAACCAGATGAATTTCGTCCAAATAAATTTGAATCTGAGATGTTTCCGCTGGAATTTTGAATTTGAATTTGAATAGGAAGGATTCCGGCCGGGATTTTGAATCCCAGACCCCACCGGGAAATCCAGTAACCGCTGGTTACCGGCCGGTTTTTTGTTCCCTGATTGGACCACAATATTACACCCCTAACAGCGAGATAGCTCGACGAGCTGTCAGGTGGCGGCCACGGACTAAGACCTTCGCGACCCCATGTTGACAAAAGGGTATGATGACGACATCGTGTTGCATAGATGAGGATCAACGAAGCTCCAATGGACAGCAACCCCTTGACGTGGCTTGACGTCGCAGGAGTTGTCGGGGGCATGGGAACCCAACGCGAGGCAGCAGTTACACCCTTATTGCCATGGAGCATGACGATGGCGGGGAGAACGCGACGGCGACGCTGGCCTCTCAGTCGCCGCGCTCCGCATTGCCTATGGCACGGCATCGGCCAGCCGCGTGGAAAAGATCGCGGTTGCCTCGGCAGACGACGTGGCAAGCGACACACATGCTCCACTAACACCACAGCTGGCTGTGACCGCCATGGCAGTACCGCGGCAAGCTCCATCAAAATTGTAATTGTGAATGCCATGGCAGGCGTTGGCAGCAACGTGGAAGGCCGTGGCACTGCTGTGGTAGGAATCGGCAGGACCTTAGCTGTCGCAGCGAGCTTTGGCAACGTCGTGGCAGGCGTTGACAGGACCACGACAAGCTTCGCACGCACGCGCAACTACCGCGGTGCGGCGCGCGGCGATGGGGATCGTGCGAGCAAGTCATCGCTGGTGCGATGGCGGCGCAACGAGGCTGCGTAGAGCAAACCATCGCCCGATGCAGTAGCGACAACCGCGGGGGTTGTGCCGAGCAAGCTGTAGCCTCGTGTAACGGTCCCTGGTTCTCTAGCCTTGGCCTTCTCGTTAATGATGATCAATTGCGCCAATATCTGCTTGAGCATGGCGTTAATCTCCTTGGGACCGGAGCCATCTCTGCCTGCCATAGTGGTCGCAGCGATTGGTTCTGATACCAAGTTGTTATGATCTAGCTTAGATCATAACGAGGTAAACACCACTGGGAGGATGGCTAGGCGGCGTCGACGCGGATGGGGAGAGGGGTAGACTAAGACTGAGAATGAATTTTCTATTTTTTTCTTGCTTAATGCCAATGATTACAATAGGCCTCCTTATATAGAGGCCTCTAACAATTATGGATAAGATCAATCTAAATGATGATATTCCTAATTAATAGATGACCTTCCTCACTAATGGATAACCTTCCCAATTAACTAATCCTTGTACAAGAAAACTAATAAACTATTTAGGGAAATAGATATTCTTATTGAGGAAGGTAATCCCTTCCTAATCCCAATGCTACAGTACTCAAGCACTGTTTTTGCACTGTATCGCTACAGCACACGTGCGCTACAGTACCCCACCTGGATATTGGACTATAACACGTAGTACATAGAAAAGTGATATCCCTATATCAAACTTAATATAGAGCTTCAAGCAAATTCCATCTTGTCAGTGTTTGGATGGCAATTGAGAAAAAAAGTAGATACGAGAGAAGATCAGCATGTACCATAACAATATCCTGTGGATCCACCTGAGAAAAATATAATTTGCATATCAGAAATCATAAGATTCTCTGCTGTGAATGAAAATAGCCAATCAAAATAAACAATGTGAAGGTTTTCTGCTGAGTGAAAAAACAGCACTGATAGCATTCTGGAACCAAACAAATAACAAAGAAGAGAAACAACTTAACGCTCTTTGCCAGTCTACACAGTAAAAATAGCCATACTCCTAGACAATTCATTGCAGACATTCTGTGCCCATTATTTACCACAGAATATCATAAAATGAAAAGCCAATGAAGATAGAATAAATACAAAATAAATAGTTCCTCTCCTCGATAGAAAAATGGCTGATGGATATACATAGTTGATTCCTAGCACTATGGAGAAAATATTGCATTTAATTAAGGGTGTTCACAATTTTTTACTCAATATATGATAACAATGTATGCATTACATCTTTCTGCAGATTGAAACCATCAGCTGAGTAATATCTAATCAAGATTAGAAGATAGCATCCACCACTGCTTACCTGCAAATCATTGCAAAGCTGTGATATGCCCTCCACCATTATTATATCAGCATCCGGTTCTGAAAAGGTCACAAATCCCATAATGGTAAGGGTCAAAACATTTGCAGAGATTAAGTTGCTAGGTGTAACAATCTAACAGATATCATATAATATCACCTTTATATCTGTTGAACAGCTCTTCCAAACGTCGAGAATTAGCAACTGCGGCTTGTGGTTGGCTGTAGAAAACATCAAAAGCTCCTTCCAAGTGCCAATCACTAGCTTTTAGAGCCTGAAGGGCAACCTTCTCACTGTGAGAAAAGTGTAATGCTTATAAAAATTAACAGAAATGAAGGTATAAACAAAATAAACAAGCCGTAAAAATAATTAAAGTCCATATGTGGTCTTTTCATAATGAATTTACTCGTACTGTTTCTAAACATTGGAGGCACCATCTTTGGAACCACTCTTCATGAAACCAATATAATGCAGTACAAATGCTAGAACTCCAAATAATCCTAGTGAATTTGGTTGCAATTCAAACCTGTCTCTAGATACACAAATGCCACTTAACAGTTGGGTACACTAATGTCAATGTATGCCCTACATCAGACCAAATTGCGTCAAGCATGCTGATTGATCATGGAATCTGTCGTAGCCGGGCACCAAGGGGTGCCCCGCACCCTAGGGTCGTCAGGAATACCGGTGTGCCGTCGGGCTGTACATGTATAAACCTAGTCTGTACAGCATATTTAGGCAAATGTACCTAAATACTCTTTGTCTCTTTCTCGCCTATAGAGGCAAGAAGGTAAATGTCCCTTCTTGCCCCCTATAAGTAGAGCCTCAAGGGCATATGTAAGGGGAATTCCCTCTCATTCATACATAATCATCAATACACACTCATACACATACATATCTTTGGCTCCTCCATTTGGTCCTTCTCCCAAGACAAAGGGCACGGAGGGTATCCGTGTGCGGAGGGTCTCCGTACCCACTGTCTAGTCTCTTCATGCTACGACAGAATCTACAACAGCAGAATATCAGGATGGACACAGGAATAAAAACAGTGTTTACGAATTCATTATACTCCTCAATGGTTCAGTTGGTCAGCTCCTGTCCATAATGTACAATAGGAGCAATTTTCCAGGATAACTTGCTAGACGACAGATCACCCTTATGGCCAACAAACTTGATGAGTTGAGAATTTTCGGTAAAAGATGGAATTCATTCAAAATTAAACAGGGAAGATCATGGCACCAACTCATTGGAAAATTGCATTGTGATGCAAAGTTAATAGAAGTCAAGCTGAGGGGTTTCCACTTGCTTGCACAACAAAATAAATAGTCTAACCGCAAAGAAGACCACTAAACTCCATGATGTCTTATTGCAAAGATCACGTTCTAATGGAATAATAAATAAGTTCTCTGAATAACCTGCAACGTAACATATCACCACCACTCACCACCTAGAAAGCCCGATATAATAACTAAATTGCCACCCAAATCACCATTCACCACTAAATTCCAAGCTCCAAAAATGCTTAACAAAATTGTACCTTGCGCCGGTTATGGCCATGAACTGCTGCACCTTGTCGCGGGTTCCTCTCCCCAGCTTATGCTGCACGCACAAAACAACATTAAAAATTACGCACAAGAATCACATATCTGATGAAACCACACGCGCACAGCCTTCGCACAGAAAATTGACAACAGATGCACGAATCAAACGGGAAAACACATTAACAGTGCCATTTCAAGCACAAACCAATCGGAGGCCAGAAAAAAATCTAAAAAAACATTGCGGCGAGTCGGACTAGTAGGAAGAGGATGGGAAGAGGGACTGACCATCTTGGATCGGATCGGGCGAAGGAGGCCGAGGGCGAGGTGGCGCGAGGTCTAGGGTTTCCAGAATCTTCCGCGTTCTTGTGCCTCACCTCGTCTCTGGCTTTGGCCTTCGCCTTTTGGATTTTCTGCTTCGCTATTTTCCTCTCGCGCTCCACACGCAAATGACGACCTGACGCGCAATGACCGAAATGCCACCCGGTTGCGCGTTTTTGTCCAAATCGACCCTTCAAGCTGTAGTAATTCCTCGCCCGTCCTTGATCAGCTGGTGCACTGTATACACCGTTAGCTCCACTCAGATATCTCAAAGTGTTGTATCTAATTTTGTTATATCAACCCTACATCACCGAAAGATAGATTTAGAGACAATATCTCCAATAAGCTATCTCTAACATTTATATCAAACTTAGAATGTTCCCAATCTTTATCCTCTTTCTCATATGCACTGGTTGTTTTGTCTTGGTTCGTGTGTGATATACTTGTTTGAGGAAGAAACGATTTCCCTTTTCTCTCATGCTTCTCTCTCTTCCATCTAGGATTTTGCTGACATGGAATGACTAACCGATGGCAAACATGGCACTATTGAAGATGCCCTTAGTACACATAGTGGGCCAGTATATCGTACTTTTATGATCGTGCATTTGTTGCGATCTATATCGAGTATAGTTTCACCATATATACATGAATGCCTATGTACATCCCTCTTCGTTGGATTCGGTTTTGAGATTAACACATCTCTCTTCTCCACTCCCTCCCTCTCCTTGACTTTAGAGAGGGGGCACATCTATGTATATGTAGTTTTGCTTTTTTGATCTACATATGTAGTTATTTCTATGTAAGATTCACCGTGTCACACTGTTTTTTTGTGATGTTGAATTTTCGTCGTGAATATTACAACCACAAAAATGGCAATTTTTTAAAACAATTACGAATACATGTAGATGTCATATACAGAGCTGTACAAGTATGAAAATATGTAATTTTAATGCAAATAGTAATTGACTGTCATGTTCAACCTACTCCCATTCCATTATACTTCATGTACAAGGATTTCCTACCATTAGATTCGGTCACGTATACTCAGTTGCTTTCCTAGGAGAAGACGGTTGATTGATGACTTGCATGTGAATACCTAGAAACAAAGGGGCGGACAGGTTTTGTATAATCCTAGAGGGTAAAGGGACGCGTTTTTCTCGGCCGGAGAGGCATCCATGTCGCCCCTAATTTTTTTGTCCGTCCGATTTAGCGCGACTCTTCCTCGTGACCGTCCGATATTTTTTGGTTTTGCGTGCCTACGCTTCCTCCGCGCCGTCCTTCTTTCCATACCCTGCGTTCCTTCCTAGCAAAGCCCTTCCGGTTTTCTCCGCCACCACTCCTCCCCTTTCCTTCCCTTGTCTCCGCCCCCATCCCCGCCCCCGTCCCCTCCATCTTCACCTCCCCCGACCCCCACTCCCATCCCCTTGGTGTTCACCTCACCCGCCCTCCACCCCCATCCCCTTGGTATCCACCGCCTTTGCCTGGTCCAGTCGCCACGACTGGCCATGAGCGAGCTCGACAGGCGCGATTCGCGATGCACCGGATGCGCAACGTTGTCGCCCTCGAGGAGCAGATCGTGGGCTGCGTGGCTACGCCATCGACCACTTCGGCGACGCTCCATGAGGCCGGTGCAGATTCGTCGACGCTTGGATGATCCTGCAAGGCTGCAAGCCTGCAACGCGAACTTTCTGTAGTGCATCGCCCTTCATCACCATCGCTTGGCTTGCGAGCCTGCTCAAGCTTTAGCACGAGCCAAGCCAAGCCTCCCCTGTGGTTCGTTTCCAAAATGAGCTAAGTCGAGCCTACTGTTCACCTGAACCAAAATGAGCCTAGCTCGAGCCGGCTTGGCTCAGGTCGTTTCCATCCCCATGCCGATGTGCTTGTGATAATGCTTCAAGTGATCCACTGTTATCTTGTTGCTCCGTATGAACTTGACTTTTAGAATGGACTTGGTTCTTTGATGCATTTTCTTAAACTTATGATAAAATTCCTTACGTATGTCCCCTTTAGAAGTCGATACTTATGATAAAATTCCTTACGTATGTCCCCTTTAGTAGTCGATATGGTTCAGATGCATTGTGTCCTATATGTTTAGATGCATTGTGTCCTATAGATTTTGTTTCATTTTTTGTTTTGGACATAGCATGTAGCAAATTTTTCCTTAAAATAGAACTAGGTACAATTATCATTTAGTGATGCTCTCATGGAATGTGCATAAGAGATTCTCATTTTCATCAATGCAGGGTGTATAAAACTACATTGAAAAGTAAGAGTTGAGTTGTTGTGCTGGTAGTTTCAGAAACAGAAGCGGGATGGACCGTGATTAGTATTTGAACAATATGGTTGTCTATTTGATGCACATATCACATGTTAAGAGAAAGGGAGGCTGAGGGTTATTTTCCCTGCCCAAGCCTCATCTAACAGCCTAAGGTTTTGAAAGGAAAAACTTCTATTCAGTTTATGAATATGTGCTTCATTCTTCCCAGGTCCTTCTTCCTTGGTAAGGCTCGGTCCTCTTCTTAGGTGTGTTCTCTTTCCCTCATATTTAGCTTTATTTTTGTGTTGCGCTTTGATTTTGTTCTCGAGAATAATAGATATTTCCTATTTCCATATATCTCTTTAAAATTTTATGCAAAGTCTATTATTTAAAACACTCTTCTTAATGTTTTAAGTTGTTTTACAAAGTCTATTAGACATGCAGATATCAAAATTGATGATTTTTGTTAGCTGTAAGTATCAAGCTTGCCAAGTTGACAACAAAAAAAATAAAATATTTTTTTCATGTCATTTGCTAAAAAACATGTGGTTCAAGGTGAATCCACACCTTCCTCAAATGTCACAACAGTATTATTCCTTCGTATTATCCTTCTATGATGCCGTTAAGGCGGTAGGTACCATACCATACAATACATTCTGTGTTACGTTAATATTTACTGCCATATTGTCGATCTATCTTTTTGTTTATCTATTTTTGGTGTTTAGGGCTTCTCCCGAATTGTTAATGCAACTATTAACATTAAAGGATACACATTCTGACATTCCCCTTTTTTGTTGGACACATCTGTAGACTATATCAACCATTGTAGTTTTACTATACTAAATCTAGATTAATTTTCCAGCCATCAATCCTACAGAGAGTTGGTATGATCTAACAATAATAATTTCAGTAATTGAAATTTTATTGTGTATCTCTCGAATTTATACATCACGAATTCATACTATGTTTCCTCTACTACATATTCCTTTATGTTAGCGAATCATACTTGTTTACTCTATTATTTTATATGGTTTTGTTCTAATTCTATGTACAGCAAAAATACCAGTTATGTTTTCTATTTTTGATGGGTTGTGTCAACTTCATGCGTTCCAGTTGATTGTGGTTTTCTGAACAGGTATGTTCCTTTTTCCCAAGTGGCCTCCCTGGCATATCCACATCCTCTGTCCTTGCTAAATAAAGGCACAGATGCACAGTGGATTTTCAGGTCTAAAGGAGCAATTCTACTGTAACAAAGTATTGTAGAACACTAACGCAATATATAGTATTGTAGCATTGCTCTGTAGCGATTGATCTCGGCCTTTCATTTTTGGATTAGACATCTAAGATTTTGCCTAAAGGCAATGTACTATAGCCCTCAGCCTTTGATTCATTAGGGCAGAGGATCTGCTTCCCTCTCTGGCTAGCACACATTGAAAGCATCTAGACCCCTAAAAACTATTTTGGTAATTAATGACAATATGGGATTAACATGTTTATTGAGTGTTTAAAAAGATTTAGTCCCGGTGATGAATACAACAACATGGAGATGCACGCCAAAGGTCAACATAAAGATCAATATGATTCAAAGACACGGTACAAGTAGTCTAGGATCCTTTTTGGTTTACTGGTCTTAGGAGAAAAGGATGGAAGACCGGATTTTAGGTTAAATACCGTACTATTAAGAGGGATTACGACTAGTAGCTTGATAGTGTGTTCTTATGCCATTTGGATCAATCTAGAATCATGCATACCTTAGAGCTTGTTTTAAAAGCCAACTGTGTTCTTCTCAATAAATCCAGTAGTACCGAGGTATACTTGACGGTATTACCGCTCAACAGTAGTACTGGGGTTCTTTTCGCGGAACTACTGGAGTCTGGTTGTACCGAACCTTCAGCGGTGTCTGGTTGTACCGAACCTTCAGCGGTACGTTTTTTTTACAGAGCGATGTTTTTCAGGAGATATTTGCTCTTTCTAAGGTGCGGTAGTACCGCAGTATTTCTCGTGGAACTACCGCAGCCTGGTCATACCAAGATTTATGAAGCGGTACGTTTTTTCCATTAAGGGTCATTTTTGGACCTCAAAGCGAAGCGGTCGTACCGCCCTTGGAAAACGGAATGACCGGCGAGTGGAACTACTACATGTTCTATGGCGGTAGTACTGCTTTCAATGGCTCTTTCATAGGCAATTAATGCGTCTGCGCTAGCTGTTGATATGCATTTTAGGAAGGTGCGGTAGTATCGACCGATGAACGGTGGTACCACCGCTCATGCTGAAAAACTCAGAACTTTGCCCCAACTGTCGTATTTGTTTGAGGGGGCTATAAATACCCTTCTACCTTCTCTTGAACAGTAAGAGAGACTTCATTTAACATCCCTTGAGCTTAGAGCATTCTCTCCACACCTCATATTCACTTGTTGCATTCATTATGAGGTAGTTGAGCATAATTCAAGTGCATTCATTCTAGATTGATCTTTAGCACTTGAGTGTCGTCAAGCGAAAATTGCGATTCATTACTCTTGGTATTTGTCGACACCTAGACGGCTTGACGGGAGTTTGCGCTGTGATCTCTTCAAGAAGATTGTGAAGAGACCCGACGCCAAATTATGATTGGTTTGGTGTTCACCATATCTGGAGTGGAGGAAGAACAACTACTAGTGAAATTGAGGGAATGCTTAATTTGTGGAGCTGACTTGATTGGTTTAATTAAGCTTCCTCAACGTGAACTAGTGAAGACCGACAAGTCTTCGATACCACGGGAAAAATTTATTTGTCTTCATTGTGGTTAATTCTTGTCTTTACTATTTCGCATTTACATTTCTAGCAATTTACTTGTTCTAGTTTAACTTAGCTAGAATTGTATCTAGTATTGACATTAGTTCCTTTTGTCTTAAATAGTATAGTAGTTATATCATCTTACTTGTGCTAAAGAAACCTTGTTAGAAGTATCTTGCTTAAAGTTTTAAAAATAGTCAATTAATTTTAAAACTTTCTATTCACCCCCTCTAGTCGGTTATCCTTGATCCTACACAAATACAACTCCTTTTCTTTTCTTTTTTTTCCTTCCGCTAATAGCTCCTTATTCTCCTTGGGTGGGCATGGGTCGAACTGCACTGACCTTTCCCTGCCTGTTTGCCCCCACACCACCATTCGGAGGTCAATGGGCCGACCCTAGGAGGAAGCAAGCAAGAACTCTGGGACCCATTGGATCTTTAGGGTCAATCCTTTTAGCTAACCCACCACGGAGCAACAAGCAAGTGTACTATACAACGAGTCACAGTCTATTACCGTTCAAAGTCTGAGGTCAAGTATCACCATTTCTTTTACAGATCAACTAGGACTCATTGCAAGTGCTTATCTAAAGTAAAAACAGACCATTTGCCATCAATCAAAGAAGCAATAACAGAGGTACATAACAGTACGCAAGTAGAAACATAAGAATTTAAACAGGGAAGAGCAAAATCCAATATTTACATTCTCCAACTCAAGATTCCTCCAATATTTAAACAATATTAGTAATGTTTTAATGGCTTGCAAATCAACATAGCTTGAACGTGAAACTAGACTTTTAGCAACAGAACCAACAGACTCGGCATTGAATCTCCTAGTTCCTTTCAGCATTCAAACAAAGTGTTAATGGCTTGAAAACAAACACAGTTTGAACTTGATAGAGCTTCAACTTCAGCCTGAAACAGATAGCCAAATGGATATAAACATAATGGCCTGAGTCATCTCAATTAAACAGATAGCATCTATCGGCACAAATCAAGCACCGTTCTCCTGAACATGATTAAAACACACACCAAAAAGAACTCCCAAGCAAAGAATGAAGCAAAGAAGGGTATGCTGATCTCACCATGAGGGGTATTATCGGTAGAGAGCATGCCGCCGGAGACATCGCCACTGGAGCCCTTCCCATTGGCGCCGATGAAGAAGAGCCATTCCGCACTTCTTCTTGAATTTAGATAGCGCCGGAGACATCGTCGAGGAGGCAAGCGGCTGCGGCGCGTTGGATCCAAAGGAGCAACATATTAATGGGCCTTTTGCCCCAATTTCTTTTTGGATCATATCTTTTGCCTATTTCTCTGAAAAATTAGGGACATATAGGGTATCCATTAGGATCAGGCCGGACCGTTCCCACCCCTACTCCTCCTACTACTGCTCTTCTTCATTCAACCCCGCACACACATAAACGTCCGTGTCACATTTATCCGATCCGTACAAAAACATGGTGAAGTCGATCGGTCAAACAGTAGCACGCCAATACCCATCAATTAATTCCATTTCCGTGGCCAACAATTAGTCAAGCCCGGGCCACGCCACAAGTACACCGCCCATGCTCCTTAACAATGGCTTAACGTGCGCACCTGAAGCGCAGCCCCCCAATCATTGTTCAGGTTTCTGGCAAAACCCTGTGCTCGGACGACGCTATCACGTATCAAACCCGACGCGTGCTCCATGCTTATCCGATCCGAGCACGAGCGGTCGGCGTCGGGTTAATGATTGGGCCGCCCGCGCGCGCGGCAGCGAACGAGCCGGCCAGGACCATCGCGCCGCGCGCCACCGTTGCGTACTTGCCGCGCTTGGGGTTCTCCTTACGAACGTACGACGGTTCGGTGGCCGCGCGCGCGGGGCAGCGAGCGAGGACCATCACGACGCGCTTGGGTTATCCTCAAGAACGTACGACGGTTTGGTGGCCGCAGGCGAGCGCTGGCGGCATGTCGTTGTGGTCACGCCGGGCGTGTCGTCTCAAGCATCTCATGCGCACTGTGCGGTCAAAGATGTAAACTGGGGTGGTGGGGGGGGCACTGTGTACTTGAGTCTACATTCATCTCACACGTCCATCGTAGCCTCCATAGCATAGTGCTGCTTGGCCTCTGAAAGAAATCGTATGACTGTGTATGGAACAGTGACTGATAGGTAGTCATCACCTATATATGTCGGGGAGCGCCTATCAGTTGCAATTTGCCAATTTCGTACACAATTTGTTGGCGCCATGTCATACAGCAACAATTCTGTATAGAGAACTTTTACGTTTAACGGATTTGCTGATTTTCAATCATATGATATTTTTTGGGGGGAGAGTCAGATTTCTAACCTTAAGATGCATACGCCTCGAGATTCTTGCTCAACAGCATCCTCCACGACAGCTAGGACTGATGTTCACTAGGGCTTTGGGTTCACCGGGGCCGACCAAGAAGGGTTCGGCCTAAGGAGTTGAGTTAGGTTTTAGGTCAACATGACTACATGAGGCGATCAATAGCGGCGGATTGGCGCTGGTGAGCCGTTGGAGATAGGGTAGAAGGTGTGGCAATGATAATGAAGGAGACGGAGACAATGATGGAGGCGAGGTGAAGGCGATGTCATAGAGGAAGGGTTGCAGAGGGGGGATATCCATTAGATCTAATAATAATCTGACATGCATAAAATTCGATTATTTCTTTTGTAAAAGATTATTTGCTTGATGCGTATACAATGGCGGACCCTTAATGGGTCATAGGTGTTCAGTTGAACACCTATTTTTTTGTAAAATATCTGGTATATAATAGGTATATTACATTAGATGTATATGTTATTAGTTAGGCTAAAATTATATATTTGTGTTCAAAAATGAATTCAGCCAGCACTCCTCACACCTCGTGCACGGCCCATGTAACACATTAAGCCAATTTTTCTTCATACTTCAGCCCACCAAACTCTAACCTCTATCTCTCTCTCTCTCTCTCTCTCTCTCTCTCTCTCTCTCATCCTATGGTCGTGTGGGTGGGTGGGGGGCTTCGGCCTCCAAGTGGCGAACGAGCGGAGGCGCGGGCTACAAAGGCGAGTGACGGTCGGTGGACATGACGCTACGATGCGACGACAAGCAAGCGTGAGGCGGCGGAGGGCGAGCGTGCGACATCACACCTGTGCGGGCGAACAGAGATACGATGCAAGCAAGCAGGTGGCAACGCGACAAACAGGGAGGAAGGGAGTGGGTAGCACCAAGGGAGTAACGCGGTGGCCAAGAGGGAACATGGCGGCCGGAAGGAAGCAGCATATCCAACTCACTGTCATCGTCCTCTCTCCAGATCTAGGTGTGTTTCGCGCACTCCACTTCTTCTCTCTGGCTCAGCTCTGCTCTAGCTCCGGTTCTTTTTGGAGTCCAGTCTCTTCCTCTGCTTTCTTGATTTTTTTCCAATGGATGTTGTACAAAAATACAATCTTTGCCTTGGGCAATTAACAAATAATCTATTTTTTGCTCTATAGAAGGAACATTCTTAGATGGGGTTCTTGCTGATGGGAAAAGAGCAAAAAAGAGCAGGATCAGCAAGATATGCAACTGTCATTTTTTTTTTTTTGGAAAAGAAGGCAGAAGCTCTACCTATCACTATTAGAGGAAGAAAATAATTTTTAGCAGTCTAGCTGTTACAACCCAGAACAAAAAAAAAGTGAGAAAACAAAGAACAATTAAGCACCAAGCACAAGTAATTTTTTTAAAAAAAGAAGACAGGAGCTCTACCGATCACTATTAGAGGAAGAAAATAAGTTTTAGCGGTATAGCTGCTACAGGCCAGAACAGAAAAATAGAGAAAATAACAACGGCTGAGCACCAAGCATAAGCCTTGGCCGTACCCGCAACAACAACATAACAAAATAAGAAGCCTAGAGCTAAAATAGCTTTATTCCTAGTTTCCACCTCCTCAACTGTCATTGATATCTATAATTTGCTGTTTAATTCATGCCATTATTCTTGCTTTATATCGCCCATCTCCTCATATGAAATCATTAATTTCTATATTTTTGTATTTTATTATATATACGTGTATCGTCGTATCGGTGTTTTTTTGGGGAGGGGGGGTTGACATCTCACGGTATTAGCGTATCGGTATTGGCATATCTGGACAACCTAGCTCCGAAGTCTGAATACCTATCCTAAAAATCCTAGGTCCGCTACTGTACATATATAAACCGACCTTGAGTGTAACGAAATGTATAAGAGTAATCAAAGGGACATTTTTTTTCCTTGAAACTAAATAATCCTAGGAACACATAGAAAATTTTTATGGCAACAGTGCTACATGACACCGAGTCTAGATGCACTTGAAGCATCCAACCAAACTCTCAATGCTATATAACATTTACTACATGTCGTGAATTCAGAGCCGGTGCCATGCAGCACATGTGTCATAAAATTTGTTTTCAGGAACATGTTACATGAGTTTGTATCTTCTGATCTAGTGCTAAAGGTACAGTGACCGTCCGATGGGTCAAATTAGTGCCACGTATTTGTGATCAGGGCCAAAGACGACGACTGACGTGATGGACTGAATCTGGAACTCATCACCCCACCCTTTCTGAACTTTACGTTTCCCAGGCCCTCGATCCGTCGACAGCGCCGCGGCAGCCGTCGACGAGTGAAACGGACTCGTACTTTTACGTGCTCTCACCCTCACATCTCACATCCCAGCGGCCGTGCAACCGTTGCATGGCGAACAGAGTGAACAGACAATCGATCAAGTCGTGGCCAGAGGCAAAGCAGGTGGCCCGGGGTTCGATCTTGAGCCGAAACAACTGTGCCGAACTGTGCGTGTGTCCAGACCACAGGTCCCGCACTCCGACCTGAGGTACCGTTGAACGGAAAAAAAAATTAGTGGGGAGGGTCTAGGGCGACGCCTTGCCTCATCTACCGTTCATCTGAGATGATAACCGGAGATTGGCGGTTGCTGAGAGAGAAATTTCCTTTCCCGTTGAACTGATATCATCTAGGCCGTACCGCGGAGATAAACTCCAGCAACTCTTTATTGTTCTAGGCAGGAGACTGTTTCGAGTATCAGAGCGAGCTCCTGTACATGTGTCTGCAACGGAGAGTAGTACTGTGGCATCGCATGGACAAACAGCAAGAAAGTACATTTATTAGTATTGTGACCTATCTGATTAGAATCCTACCATGTTGGTCTTAATTATACGGATCTGCTAATTCACACACGACTGAAAATGTGTGAAGTATCGGTCGATTTTGTGGCCGTTGTATTTTACTTTGATATACTTCTTTTTACCTGTCTCGGATTAACGGGCCACGCTGCTATTAGATTGTTTTGTGCGAACCCGACCTGTGAGCTTATTCGGACATCTCACCTCGTCCATCAGACCATGACTCTTCTTTGTGTGTGGCTCGAACAGATAGAGAGGGGGAAGCGAGCAAGGCAGCGATCGGCGACGCGCAGTCGAGCGCTGCAGTAGGGGGGCCACGGGCTACGAGTGGGGAGTGCTGCAGCACGGGCGAGGGAAGCGGATGGGCTGCTTAGTCTGAATTTTTTGCTTTGTTTTTTCAGATCTGCAGCTGCTACGGGTGCTCTGCTTGTGATTGAGAAAATTTAGGCTTTATGGCCAATTTTTGTTGGTTTGTTGCTATGTTTCTAAGATTCCATCAAATTTGGGTTTAAAATGTTGGAATTTTTAGGGTTACGACAATTTGTTGTTGCTTTCAGTTATGAGTGGTTTTGGGGGGAAATAAAATGTGCTTCGGGGTGCTAGGTTTGTAATTGATCTGATGTTTGCATGCTACACGATGATCGTTTTAAAATGTGCTCATAAATGATTTGAATGATTTGATCGGGATGTTTCTCGATTTTCATGACAAACCATTTATCTAGATGAACTGAAGCTATACTAGGCTTACTAGTTTGCAGCATGATCTTGTCATATTTACTATATAAGTTGATGACTACTGTACAAAATGAAACATAATTAGTCATTGGAGTACTAAGCTTAGAGCTGCATTAGAAAACTAGACTAGACGTTGTCACAAGCAAGCAATTAACATGCAGTCGTTAGTTCTTCTTCAACTTTCTTAGCCACCTTGGATCTTAGAGCATGCAAGTAAGATTGCTTTTGTAATTCTCTAGTGGTTATAGATGGTCATGCCAAAAATGACAGTGAATTAGATAGATGGTTGTTCAGGTTATTGAGGTCATGTCTCTCTGTTTGTGCTACTATGCCTTTTTATGGGTAAGATTATGATATTTGTAGTTGTGTTAGTTTATTGTACTCACATTCATGTTGTCTAGTTCTCTTCCAACTTGTGTTAAGAGATCCTGATGTCATTGATATGCTAGAAGTCCATTGTACAAGAAATTATATCCAGTTCATAATTTTTTTGTAGTGGACAAACATGTGCAATTTCTTCATTGAATAGGTACAACTTTGCACCTTATAAGTATTGTATCTGTCTGAATCAACTTGTTCTTGAGGCTATAGTTGTGTACAAAATTGGTATGAAGGGTCTAGCTGATTTCATTCTTTTTTATGTCATCTTCAAAACTGGTTTCCTGCTGAAAATGGTTTTATTAAACTAAAAAAACAATTTCATTGATTTGCTCATGTAGTTCTGTTTTGCATACATCTTATTCAAAATTTGATTCCATCAAATTTCACATATGTCATCATCATGATTTCATAGTTTTATGATCTGAATATTTATCAACTTATTTTCTTCCTAACATGTTGTAGTTCTATTGTGATTTACAGATCTTCTAGTATTTTTTATTTTTGAAATCACCAGTTGTCTATGGTGTTAACATCAAAACAAATACGTGTTGTCAGTTTATGAACAAAACCTGTCAGATTAAAAGTGCATACCATTCGAATTAAACTTTCAGTTCCACACAATACGTAATTTTAGTTCATCTTCAGTGCCATATCCATTTTACCATTTTTTTTTAAGTTCACCCTTTTAAATTGTGATCTAGTACTTTCGAATAGTTCAAAAATCTGATTATGTTTCATTGTGATCTAGTGCAATATCCGTTTGACTATGGAATTAATGCATGAACAATGGCATTTAGATAACCTATGAGCAAGTCCTATCAGATTAAAAGTTGCACTCCATTTTAACTAAACTTTCAGTTCCATGCATTATGCAGTTTTAGTTCATCTCCATTGCAATTTCCTTTTAGCCATTTTTAACATGTCCCTTTTAAACTTAGGGCTATTATTTTCCAGTAATTGAATTCTCTGAGTATGTTTCATTGATATGTGGATCACGTGAAGTAGTAACTAACTCTCCTAGGCTCCAATATTTCTGTTCATTGTAGATTTAAATATGATCTTCTTTGGTTTTATTTTGTTTTTGGGAAGGGTTCACTTAAATTAGGATATTTATGTCCTTCTTAGATTAATTTTTTATCCTTTTGACATGTATTCTGTCATCTATTAGGGTTCACTTGGTAAGAAAAATTATGTCCTTAGAAAAATATTAATTAGTTGTTTTTGTTTTTGTTTTTTGATTTTGATTTTATCATTATTTGTTTCTCTAGTTCTTCTATGTAATCTCTTCTCCTTTTTCTTGTGGTCTTCTTCCTTTCTTTCTTTAGTTCTATCTGATTTCTTCGTTTTTCCCTCTAGTGTTCTTCCCTATTTCTGTTCTTTTTTCTTGGGAGATAGTGTGATCTTATGATTTTTTTTCACATTTATTCCGTCGATTTGATTTTTTTTGGCTTGAAAAAAAATTGGCATGTATTTTGTTTGTTAACTGGGTTGAAAAAAAATCAGGCCTTTTTATCTTCTTATATTTTTTACCTTTACAATTTGGGGGCCTAGTATATTTTTAGCTAGCGGTTCACGATTCTCTCTCTTAACGGGCGGCCCATGTGGAAGTAGGCCGTTAACAGGTCACAATTTTAATTTGTTACCAGCCCGATAAGATCCAAACATAACGCATTGATAACGATCATCTCATAACACACGTAACAACCTGCATAACTCTAAACCACCCCATAGGAAGGATCAAACGAACTGGAAAAAGTGACTAGGATTGAAGGGTTTTTTTTTTGGGTCATCCGTGCAATAGACGCCTCCTAATTATAAGGTCTTCTTTGGTAGAGCTCTAGATTCTCATTTTTTAGTTTCTGTTTCTGATTCTCTGAGAATCTACTTCTCTGAGAATCTGGAGCTATCTGTTGAAAGCGTTTGGCTGGTAGGTTGGCTCCAAAAACCATATGAGGGAGGATTAGAGACAAATAGACCATGTTACCATTGGTTGTAATAATTCAATTGTATTTATATCTTTCTCCTATGTTTTTGTGTACATATTATAGAATTTTCTCCAAACTTGTTTAGACCATATGAATATATATACGTTGTATTTGTACACAATACCACAGAACCACTCTTTGGTTTCTTCCCCTTGTCGTTGCTAGGGCCGTAAGCTCTCTTTCCTTTCCTTTCCTAGCACGATCACAAAACGCAAACCATCATAACATGAATACTGAATAGTTTCAGGTTACGAAAATATGGGATTTCGATCTTAAAAAGGGGCATAGCCAATGACAGTAGAATCCAGCCCAAATCTCTTCGAAATAACAAACAAACAAATAGCACTAAATTGTATTGGATACTAGAACCTTGCTGAAGCAAACTTTAATGTAAGCAGGGAAACAAATAGATCAAATGGACTTTAAGGCAACACAAAGAGAATGTGAGATAGCCAAATGTAAACAGGATAACAGAGAACAAAGACAGCAGAATGACACAAACTAACATAAGCAAGAATAACAATAAATAAGGAAGCAGAGACAGAACAAGACTTGCAAGGATTCAACCAGAACATCTTTGCATTGTAAGGTATATAAATTTATATAACAACAAAATCTTTTCATAATCAGATAGTTATTTGCTATCCATTGAAATCAGTCTACGGGCTAGTTGGAGGTGCAGTACAGCTTGCCGAAAACATGCAGAAGGGCAACGACCGCAATAAACCCTATGCTCATGATCAGAACAACGTTCGGGGTCATCTTGGGCCCAGCAGTCTCATTGGTGTAGAACTAGAGCATTATATTGGCGCCACCTCCACCAGCAGCACTGCTGCACTCCCTCTAGCGGGTGCGTCACCATTGGCCACCATCTTGTTTTAGCTCTCTACAAGGCATCATGAGGTTCAAACATAAGAATTGCAGCACTAGTATTATGAAAGACCACAACATACACAGAGCTCATTGATCAAGCAGTAGAATCCTGTGAGCCCTATTGTAAACCAAAAGCCTATTTCATCAAGATAAAATATTGTAATTTTACTAAAGAAGATGTTACATTACAACGCAGGTCAAACATTAAAAATCAAACTTGGCCAAGAGAGACTGTATTGTGACAGGCATCTATTGAAAGTTGACAGTGCAAGCAAAAACAGTCCAAGTATACTTGGCCAGGGGACAAGACAGGATCAAATGCTCAACAGTCTCCTCCCTACCACAAAATTGGCATAGCTTCCATCCATGCCAGCCTGTTCTCAAAGGATTATCTTTAGTAAGAATTGAGTTTCTCAGAACCAGCCAAAGAAACACTCTAATTTCACATTCACAGATTTACACATGAGTCTACACATTCCAAAACAATTATTAACTCTTTACTTGTTCGGCTCGTAATTAGCTCTACATTGTCTTTCCATTCCGGTGTAGGATGTCAAGATTACCTCAAAAAAACCTGGAGATTTAATAGTTCACTGAGATGGATCTACCTAGTTGAATAAAAAACAAATTTGAAGTGCAGATTAAGAGCTGAAATGGAACACCTTAACAGCACATTGATTTGATCCGTTCAACAATGCGAACATCATAGTACACAGATTTAATTACCTCACACAAATTGAAGTTCGGTTTTGTAGCATATCTTCTTCCATAAGTCATTTAATCTAGAGTTTACTCATCAGTGTTTGCAGATTACCTGTTAACATAAGAGGAAACATCAGCGCACCACCAAAAGGGGAAAAATCTAAAATAATATGCAGGGGTCGTCGAAGAGGGAGGAAAGGCTGAGGTGGAAAACAACGCGGGGCGGCAGGTGCGGAGCTCACCGGCGTGATAGAGGCGCTCTCGTGTGCCACCGCCGCCGTGGTTCGGCTACTCCTCCAGACGTAGTAGTAGCGACCCCTCGTCCAGTGCCGTCGAGTACAAAAGATGGCGATGAGGAGCTGGGTGGATGATGGCGGCGCTAGAGCACGGAGGACAGCGGCATGGAGAGGAATCGGTGGTGCCACGGGAAGGCGACGATGGCAGCATAGGGAGGAGGTGGGTGGCGATGCAGAAGGAGGGGATGGCGGTGCGCGGGCCACTGGCAGCGGTGCGAGGGAGGAGGCGAGGGCGAGGCGATCGGGTAGAGAGGAGGAAGAGGAAGGGTGCTGTGCGGAGCTCGAGCCGGAGCGAGGTGGTGGTGGCGCAGGGAGGTACTCCTGAACGACGGAGATGGTCAGTGAAACCAGCGGTGAGATACTCCAGGATGGTGGCGAAGGGTCCTGAGGCGGGGGAAGCTAGATCAGAGAGGGGAGGCCGACACAGAGAGGGAAGGTCAGCATGGGGGCAAGGCGGAGGCCGATGCAGAGGTGGGAAGTCCGATGGCTGCGAGCCATCGCCTTTTCCAGGCGCGTAGGTGGGGGAGGCGCCGTGCGAATGGCTAGCCCTAGGGGCTCGGGGTGGGGAGGGGTGAGGGGGTTAGGTTAGTGGTATTTTGCTGGTAATTAAGTCCAGCTTTAAAGGGTATTTTGTTTATAGTAGGGTAGCTTCCCACGAGAATCCACAGAAAGGTCGCTCCTCATTGTTAGTTCATTTTCGAGACAACTCCTCGCGAAGCAGAATCAGACCGTTTTGAGAAGCTGGGTGTTTGGTACAACTCCACCAGATCTAAACGAGAATCTGGGAGTAGGAGCTGTACCAAACATGGCCTAAGTACAGTTTGATCGATCGGTAGAATCTGACCTACCGGATACGTACGTACGTTGCAGTACGGCCGCTCGAAGCACACGGCGGCACACATGATTGGGTTAATGTAGAATAATCATCATAACACGACACTAGAAAAGACATTGCAACAACCACGCCTGCCCGACTCGATACCCACGTAGAGACGCACAGACTCGAGATGGAGACAAAGGCAAGCTAAAACCCCTCGCTGGGTTTAGCCACGTCGACGTAGTAATTAGACAGTACTGGGGTCGCGATGGTGGAAGCGACGCTGGTGCTCTCGCCGCCATTGCCAACGGCGCCGCTCCCCGCGGCCATGTCTATGGGGCCGTGGCACTGGCCGGCGTCCACCTCCTCCTTGGCCACCGCGGCCATGCCACCGGCGCCCGCGGGGCCGACCGAGGGCAGCTTCGAGAGGAGCGCCTCCAGGCTGCTCATCGACGGCACGATTTGCATCTGCGCCGCCGCCGCCGCAGCCGCCTCCTGGCCGTAGGGGTCGTAGATCTCCATCGGTGGCACGAGGCCCGGCGGCCAGCAGGCCGCATCCGCCGGGACGCCGGCGCACCCGCCCGGGAACGCGGCCGACGACGGGTGCGGCAGCAGCACCCCCGGGATGCTCTCCAGGTAGCTGAACTTGCACCGCAGCGTCACCACGTAGCTCTGGTCCTCCGCCACCTGCATGCAGCCATCGTGCCATGCGCGTACGGCGCAGCAATGCAAACAAGTTGTACACGCACATTATTGCCTTGTCGTGCTCGTGCATGCATGCAACTATGCAGCACAATTAACGCTCATGTAATGCATCACAAGTATAGTGAGCGTGACATCAGTGGCACCAAGTCACAGTGCAACTTTGGTTCAGTGGAGTAGGTGAAGAACAGGATCGGCGTACCTTCTTCATGGAGCCTAGCTGCACAACGCCTTCTCTGACGGCGATCAGAGCAATGGTCTGCGAAATGAGCGATAAAAGAACAGTAAAAGACATCAGCTTTTGCATGCAGAGCTGGTTCTCGAATTGCTGATAAGAGGGCAAGAGGGAGGCCAGGTACCTTGATACCAGACTGGAACTGAGCCTCCCACGTCCTTGGATGCTGCAAACAAACCGCATACGGACAAAACATGTTTTGTTTGTCCGAATTCCGATCGAATTGGTGGACGCATGAGTTAACTATTAGTGTAAGCATTGGGGGTTATATATCGACAAATTAATGGGTTGGTTGAGTGAAGTGATGCTTACAGAATCAGCAAGATTGTTCCAGGAGGAGATGAGGTTGATCTCATGCTCCTGGGCCTCCTGGAACACCCACTTGTGGCTGTGGTCGGCTGCCACTTTCCCTATCAACCTTCGAAAAACATCACCGCAAATGCAAATCATGTGAGCGTGCTTTACTTGCTGATCAGCGTATGTTGAGTTTCATGCACTAATTAACCAGTTCGCCAAAAAAAAAAAAACTTAGTTTACTGGGTGTACAACCTACTCATGCTTCGGCAACGTATGCCGAGGTGATTGACTGACGTGATTAGTAACTAATATGCTTAATTAATCAATAAGCTTGCTTACATACCCTTCACCGTAGTTGTAGATGTCATGGGACATCTTGAAGAAGAGCTCAGGCTGAAGGCCCTTCACCTCCTGCCCAGCTGCACAGTCCGTGTAGGCGGCGGCGGCGGCAGCAGCAGCAGCTGTGTCCTCCTGGTCGCAGGCAGAGGCTGCAAAGTTGCAGAATCCATCCTCCCATGCCAGGATCCTAGGTGAAATTTGCGTCCCGGGATCACACACAAACAAATGCAAATGCATAAGAAAAGAAGAGCTTGTCTTAGATAGAAGAGCTTGTCTTAGATAGATAGACTGATCCAGATGTACCAACCAGTTCCTCCTGTTTCCTCTAGTCCTGTCATAAACACCACCCTGGAGATCCCATCTGAACAACAAATAAACAAGTAGGCAGACAAGGAGCAGCATCAACCATCAATACATCATGCATGGACCATGAGAAGAATCAAGAAATGGAACAATACATGCATGTACTTAAGCAAGAATCAATTAAGCTGAGATCGATATATGTGCTTATATGGGAGTAGTTGACTCACTTTGGAGGTGGGTAGTTTCTTGGGAGGATCCGCCAGAAGACGGCGTAGACCCACTGGGAGTCGTCGTGGGTGCAGAGGCTGCGCAGCGTGTGCTGCAGCAGGTGCGTGACGGCCAGTGGGTTCAGCTGCTCCTCCATTGCAGCTTGCCTTGAAGCAGCGGCAGAAGCTTATGGCCGGCCGGGAAGTAATAAAAGCTAGCTGCTTGGCTTCACTAGCTAGTGATCAACTATATGCTAAAGCTGCACTTGATTTGAAGCTGAAGGGCTAGCTAGAAAGTTGATGGAAGCTATGAGAAATTTGGGAGGAGTAGGTGTAGGTGTTTCCTTTTTCTTGCTTGCTAGCTTCCACTTTTGATCTCTCCAAGCTAAACTGGCTGTGACTTGTGAGGCCAGGCCACCACCGAGGGAGCAACCACACTTGCCCAAATCTATACACCCAATCTCTCTCTCTCTCTCTCTCTCTCTCTCTCTCTCTCTCTGCGCGCGCGCGAGAGGGAGGGAGGAGTGAGTCATCCTACCACAGTAATCGCTTTGATGAGGTACATTACATTGCTTCTCTCTCCGCACAGTTTTAGCCATGGACCATATCTTGCATAGCTTTCTTTTTTCCATAAAAAATCTGCTCTTTAGTTGGGGTTCATCCATTCGATTCGATCCTCACTGTCTCCTTGGTGCTCGCATCAAGCCCAAATGGTGGCTGCTCCTCTGTCCAGACCGAAGCTTTCTTGCTTCAGTTCTTCTGAAAAGCTTAGCTCGGACCACTGGCTAATTAAGTGTCTACTATATGCGGTACCTAAAGATAGGATCCATATTCTTGTGAGTTTTTTTGGGGAAATTTTATGGTGCGCCCACTATTATATGGCCCGTTGATTCCATAAGATCCAACGGATGATATCACTATTATCATTTAGGAGGTAATGGATCACCAATGGCCCTATCAAGGTTAATAAAGACTTTTTACTGCATACAAGGAAGGAAAATATGGGAGCAAATACTATTATTAATATTTGTCATTTAAAACGCAATAGTAAATAAGGAAAGCAGTAATGATGCCAACTAATATTATTGTTTATTCTCCAAATGATTTCATGCATGCTCTAAATTGCCTCATTTGTTTTTCCCCTCAGGATTCCATGAAATTAGAACGATAGTGTTGGTTGAAAAAAATGCAAAGCAAAACTTAGAATTACATGTGATTCTAAAAAAAAAAAACTTACTACACATTCTCTAGTCTTTTATTCAACAATGGCAAGAGGTTCCCCGCAAATAAAAATAATAATGGAAAACCAACATGATGAGTAATTATTTCTACTTTTCAAACTTGTAGCACGTAAAATGGCTGGTTGTTTTCAGTGTGCTTTGCACATCAAAAGTTTTCGGTTGAGATTTAAAAAAAAACAACACAACACAAACACTGTCCACTCAATGTACAAATTCAGTAGATAGTCTCATATTTACTCATGATATGCAAGAATTAACGAAGGAAAGAAAGAAACATACTTTACATTCCATTTCAAACTTTCTTAATTTAGATATGACCTCACTCCTGGTAGAAAGCCATGACATACAATTCCATTACTAACCTCCTAATATGGATTACTAGGATTTAAAATTGGTCTTACCCCATAAGGGGTAAGTGGTGCACCTTAAAAGAGCTTTTTTAAGGGATCTTGTGAGTTTTACTGGAACAGGTTGCATTGTTGCAAGTGTAATACTAAGTAACAATTTTGTGGGGTTGCATTTGTCGATTGGCATGCATGGACTTTTGCGTACGGCATATATATGCTCTCCCGTTGAATTTCACTTGGCGCCCTGGACTCGCACGCACGCGCGTCCTTCACAGTTCATATGCGTTTTTTTTTTTGACGTAAAATATTTTTTTTGACGTAAACCATATGCGTTTCGCACGAAGCAATGTTCGTACCTACTAACTTTTCTCAACATCTTAGTAGATTAATCCTGGTATTTTATCCCCTGTTCCTACCATATTTTTTCACATTTTTATCCTGAAAAATTCAGAACTTAAATGTACCTTGGAACTGTTGGATACGACCAGTTCATAGTGGCATGTACCGCCCATGTTTCTCTTACTCCTCTCTGTGAAGCGTGGACTCACCTCGCATCAGTAAAACTGGGATCAAATGGCGAATCCAGCAAACACTTGGATGGAATTGAATGGCTCTGCATTGACAGCACCACAGAATGAGATGAAATTACGCACAGGGCCTACGTTGCTCTCTCTCTCTCTCTCTCTCTCTCTCTCTCTCTCTCTTGCGGCAGAGTGAGAGAGTGTTCAGGAATTTTTGTCACTCATTCACTTTTTCGCATTCTTGATCCTGAATAATGGTACTGCGGCGCCAATGTGGCTGTGTGGCCCTAAAGCCAATAAAGATGCAAGGTGTGCTGCTGCCTTGAGCAGGGGAATGGGGAAAATTGCTAGCTCCTGCTCCCTCTTGTTCTGACAACCTGGACCACCACTCTCCCCGAATAACGTTGTTGTATGAACCATATCAGATCTGTCTATTTGTATGCAAGCAAATACAAGCCATGCAAGTCAGTAGAGTACTGTATAAGAACAGATAATAAGGCGAATAAGAAGATGCCATTTTGGAATAAAAGATATCATGGAAAACAGAAAATCCCAAATAACATACCAGTATTTTGACCCGTATCCTTAGTTCCTTACCGGGATAAAAAAAAAAAAACTTGGTCTGACACACTCTTTTAGACTAGTATTTGGTTTGTGATCATTAAAAGATTATAAAACAGTATGGTGTGTATGTTGTCTCACTTATCAGTTGTATATACCCAGATGATTGTTTATAGTAGAGACTTCAGGCTTAATCTACATTTCTGTACATGTTGCAAAATTGTGTAGCAAGAGCATGTGCTGAGAAGTTTGTTCAGTTCATAAGAAAGGTAGAACCAACCATCTCATCATCTTAACAGGTAACTTTTTCTGACTTACCTGGACAACCTATGGAAATGCATGGCCATGAGATTGAGAAGGGGACAATCAAGTCCTTCGCTGCCCTTCGCTGCTCACTTTTGGCTATCAAGAGGCAGTAGGTAAAAAAGACGAGAGAGAGCAAAAGATGCCTGCCCTCTCCTGCCCTTGGGAATGGGGCATTGTACCCTGCCCTCCAGGCTCCAGCATTGCGAGTACTGCTGTGTGTACCATCAATTCTTTTCACAAAACTTTTCTAGCCACTAATAATTAGATCTCACTCATAAATGCAACCCAACTGAACCCATTTGTCAGTGACTATTTACCAATTGTTCATATGCAAATCACTTCCCGGACAAACGCATGATGTTCATGTGAGTGAGGACTGATTTGAAAACAAAGATCCTTTTACCCAAACATTTCTTGATGTCAAGTCACCGTAGAACTAAGTTCCTTGATCTAAGTTCTAAGGAATGGTTGGTTGCTGATACATGAAGCCACTTCCCAGTCAAGTACCTACGCGTCCACGTCACTTTCTGACCATAGCGACGTCCAATTACCTATCGACGACATCCAGGTAATTGGATGTCCTAACGCTCTCCTGGCAGTCATGCTTTTTGAATTTGCAGGGGCTCGATGAAGTTGTTCATGGCTGTTGTCCCTTCCCCCTCATGCTGCGTGGACGACCCCCTGAAAGCGGCTGAGGGACTACGAATAATATATATATATATATATATATGAAAAAGGTATGATACTCCTGGGAGTACGTACTCCCCGTTCTCATATACCACTTAAATCATACAATGATATCTCTTTATCTATTTGAGTATACTACAATAATGATTATAAGATACTCCAAAGTGAGTTCTATGGAAAAAAATTCATTAAAGTCCACTTTTTATAGTAAAATTTGTGTTTATACTTCTTTTATATATGAAAAAGGGTATATATACCGGTTTTAAAGACACAAGTAGCCACTGCTTAGAGACTTTATAGAGAATAGATCAAGAATGGAATGGTAGGACGTACCTAGCAAAGGTGAAATAAATGGCGAGATGCTAGTTGATTACACAGACAAAGGTAAGATTAAGAAGATTGATTATTGCTCTCAGAAGACTAATTGCATAAGATTAAAACTTGCTTAGATACTATCAACTGTGATGTAGCACAACAAGTATATTAGAATGTATAAATTGCATGCTCAAAACAATACAAGTATATCAGAACACCACTCAATGTTACTCAAGGGCTCATGCCACACTAGCAGTATCAAGATACTATCAACTGTGATGTAGGACAACAAATATATCAAAATATATAAATTGCATGCTCGAAACAATACAACTATATCAGAACACCACTCAATGCTACTCAAGGGCTCATGGCACACTAGCAGTATCAAGATACTATCAACTGTGATGTAGAACAACAAGTATATTAGAATGTATAAATTGCATGCTCGAAACAATACAAGTATATATATCAGAACACCACTCAATGCTACTCAAGGGCTCATGCCACACTAGTAGTATCGTCCATATCATCACCAACACCATCACAGAGCAAAGGGAAGGGAACAGGATAGAGAATAAAGAGGAGTACTTTACCTCAGTGCGACACGGCAACGGCGGTAAACACCACCACCAGCACAGCCGACATCCATCTCCCCACTATGCATAAATCAACCAAACATCAGAACACCACTCAATGCTCAAGCATAAAAATGAAACCGTAGGAGAGGCAACCGGAGTGAGAGAGGGAGATCCCCATGCGCAAACCTCAACCAAAGCAAGCAACCACTAGGAGGGGAGGTCGGCGACGCGGGGGGGGGGAGTAGAGAGGGGAGGTCAGCGGCGCGTGAGCAGAGGGGAGCGGCGTACCTTGATTCGGCGGCATAGATGGCGGGGTGAGCTCGATTCGACGGGGAGATGGCGAAGGACATGGCGGCCGGTCGATTCAGTGGGAGATATGGCGGGGCGAGCTCGATTTGGCGGCGGCGAGGTCGAATCGACGGCGGGGGAGGTGCGATGCGGGAGCCCAAAGTCCCGAACCCTAGCGCGTGATGGGGCCCTGGAACGGCAAGAGTAAGCGCTGGGGAGTGATGAGTTAGGGTACAAACCCAAGCGCGTGGGCTGTTATTAATAAAAGGATATCACGGACGGTTCTATTATAGAACCGTCTATGATAGAACTGTCTGTGATATGGTCTCATATCACAGACGATTCTATAATGGAACAGTCGGTGATATGAGACCATGTCACTGATGTTTCTATAATGAATCGTCAGTAATATAAGACCATATCACTGACGGTTCTATTATGGAACCGTCTTTGAACTGCTGAAAATTTGCTTTAACTATGATACATATCACAGATGGGTATTAATTCCACTAAACCATCCGTGATATATATATATATATATATATATATATATATATATATATATATATATATATATATATATTCAACATTTAATATATAGTAATTTGATCACCTCCAAACTAGATTTTTTTCATTTGGAATTCACATATGGCCACTCGCTTCTTACAAAGATTTTTTAAAAAGTAGAAACCTAAATAAACAAAGTTTTTCTAGTGGTGGACGTAGGCTACTATCTCCGTCTTCAAAACTTCGTAGGCGACGACGTCGGCATCGGACGGTTCGTGAGCGAACGAAGCCCAAAATGTGTCCACCCACTGACGCGTTCGTTCGAGTGTCTCTCGAAGACCCTTGGACTGCTGAATCAAGAAGAATTGAGCCCATAGGCTCTCTTCCCTTTCTTGAGGGTTCTCGGCATGGTCGACTCGGTCGCCCACCGCCTCAATTAAGCAATCCAAGTGACGGTGAGCCTCCTGGAGACATGCAACGTCATTGTGGAGGACCACATCGATGACATGGTAAACTCGCTAGAAGTGGGAGATCACTCGGAAGACGCGGCGGAGGAGGATGTCAAGAAGGCGGAAGGTGGCCACCACCTGCTCCGGCAAATCCTTGGATAGAAGAGTGAGGACACTGTTGATCAAACAGTGTCCTTCCACCGCATCGGCCAACGTACAGCCAGAGAGGTTCTCGTACAGTATGGCCAGGTAGGCGATCAATATCGGCGACAAGGAAACAGAAGAGGGAGCCATTTCTGCTAGCTTTTAAAGAGTATAGAGTTATATGAGAGGATCGGATGATGATCGATCATCTTTGATGGCGGATGATCCTTTTTATAAAATAAGGAATAAATTCAACACGTGAGACGAAGAGACGCATCGGGGAGCCGAAGCGGCATTGATGCGATGAAGAGATGTATCGATGACGACGGCGATGAAGAAACTCACCGGGGAGCTGAAGGGATATTATCACATACAGTTATAATTAAAAACCATATGTGAAGTCTACAATTATCACAGACGGTTCGTGTTTAGAACCGTTTGTGAAGTATCACAGATGGTTATTTGTTGAAAACCGTCTGTGATTTTTCTAAATATCACAGACGATTATTGTTAAGAACCGTCTATGATATTTCACAAACGGTTTTCATCATCAACTGTCTGTGATATTACCTCTTCACAGACGATTTTTTGCACAACGAGTAACACAGACGGTCTCTAAACCAAAACCATCTGTGATTGCATGTAATACTGATGGTTTTGGTCAACCGTTTGTGATGAGGCGTCCAGTATTAGCCTTTTTATAGTAGTGTCCACCAGATCGGCCAGACCTACCCTTCCTCTTGTGGTCCTAGCCTGGGTCTGGTGCAGCGGTGCTTCATTGCGGCAAAGGGCACCGCCTTCCACCTAATTGGTCAGACCTACCCTCTTCTTGCAGTTCTGGCCTTGTCCTGCGTTTGGTGAGGCGACGTTTCATCGTCGCCGCATGTGGCTGCGCACGAGTGCAGGCCTAGCATAGGTTGGGATGGCGTGGCGGTCTCCAGTGCACGAGCACGCTCTCCGCCGTGGCGACGACCAACTCGTTGTTTGGTGCGTTCCCTGTTCGGCGTGCTTCCAAAGAAGTTCTAGCCATGCCATGGTTGGGTCATCATCATGAGTGCAGGCCAATCGTTGGTGTTGCAGCTGGTCCAAGCCCTTGGAGCAGGCAGGCCTTCGTCGTGGGCTCAAGGATTATGGTCGACTCAGAGTTGTCAGATTCATAAGCCTAGGGGCCCCTCATCCTCTTCTTTCTGAAGTTGTCTGTCGACACCCCTCTAGTGGCTTGTGCTTGCTGTTGTTCCCTGTACACTTGCTGTGGCTGGTGGTTGCCATCTGTTATGGTGTTGGTGGTGGTGCTGACGTAGTCCTGATTTTTTTTATAAAAAGTAATATATTTTTAATAGAATTACATAAATAAATACTCGTTTAATAAAATTACAAAAATGAGCTTATGTCGCCATTTGGAATAGTGACATGCCCCTATCACCAGTTGGATTGATGACATGAGCCTTGTCTCTCACCAAACAGTATTAAATGTCTTTGTCACCATTTGGATTGGTGATTTCAAATGATGACAGGGCTTGAATATTTTTTTGGCAGAAACAATGAAATAAAATTATATTATATGTTTACATAATGTAGCTTCAAACTAAGATTGTAAACCCGACACAAGCATAATGTAAGTAGCATACAAATTAATATTCACATAAGATCAATGATACATGTAGTTGTGGGCCCTCTTTGGGCGTACCACACGAGTGCCCCCTGACTCGTCCATCGCAGTAGATGCGAGCACTGGTGCAAGTACGTCAAGGGGTCAACTGCCCAAACTAGCCTAGAGGGCGAGTAACCTCTATGGTTGTCATGAACCCCTACTACGTCAGCTGGGTTGGTCTAGGCACCATGGAGCTATGAAGCCCCAATAGAGACCCGACTAGGAGTGTTGTTGGCCGACGAAGTCCCACTGTCGTCTCGCGGTACGCCCCAGTCCTGAAAGACATAGTCCGAGACATGTACTCCCTCCTACGTGGGCAGCTCTTCGTCCCAACTGTGTTGACGCCCTGTCAAACAGTAAGATATGCATTTAAATGTAATGCAACTGCTAAAACAATACATGAGGGAGCAATAACCGACCTAGTCATTGCATCGGAATAGATGTCTTTGCATGCTCTTGCCCCGTGAACGCATGGAACTATG